>CM053626.1:280820955-280862246 GCA_028646595.1 Phalanger gymnotis | reverse complement strand
TTACACGATGGACTATAATGCTTAAGCAGATGTATAAGTAGTGAGGACTTCTGGATTTCACCTGATGTACTGATGTTCCAAGGGAACTCTGGCTCTGGCTAGAGATACCAACTTTTGACTAAGAAACTTAGTCTTTTATTACAAGGCCTTTGCCTCAACCTGCTGGTTATTGCTAGGATATTGGTTAGGATCTATAGCTAAGTCCTCTTCGTGGATATCCAAATAGCCAAGAATCCCCCCTTTTCAGCTGTAGGTGCCTGGGATGAATGAGGATGGACCTCGAATGCTCGTGCAGACATTAAAAGAGACCTTTGCCAGTCTCAAGAAAACAGAAATGAGCACACCATTGCCACCGGTGGTGAGTTTGCCCCTCTGCCCGAGGCCTAGTCATGAAAACCAGTGACGCTATACGCCAAGCAAGACAAAAATCCAATTCCCACCATATTGTTGATTCATTCTGGGCAAGGTATAGAAAAGAGTAGGAGCCGGGTGAGAGAATCTGCTGTTCCCGGTCTTGGATGAAAAGGAAAGCAGTTGGTTTGTTTGAAGTGAGGGTCGAATGTGTGAAAATCACTAATATATTGTTCTCGGTGGAAGTGGGAGGAGGTGAAGAGAACAATAGAACAGTGAGAGCCCAGAATAGGGAGGTTATATTGAATCAGAATGGAGAAAATGTCACAGTTCTCCTCACTTTGCTAGTTTGCTGCCTCTCAGAGTGAAAGAGCTGCTTTCCGAATGGCACAGGAGCAATCATCATTGTCGTCATGATCCATTTTGGTGCACTTTCAAGTTTAAAAAGTATTCTAGAAATAGTATCTCATTTGATGCTCACAAAAACCATGGGAGGCTGGCACTATCGCTATCCACCTTTTACACAGGTGGACTAAGGCAGGTAGAGATAAAGTGGCTTGTCCACATTCACACATCTAGTAAGTATCTGAAACAAGATTCAAACTCAATTACTCAAAACTCAAGACCCACCATCCTATCCACTGTACCACTTAGGTTTGGTCGATATTCAACAGGAATCTTCCAGAATTGAGCCTTCCTCACCCTCCAGTGGACTGGTCATTTTTCAGATTTCTTTCCTTTCTGATTTCATCCTTCATTTTGGCCCATCAGTCTCCTAAATTACCTATTTGAAGATTTCACTAACAGGAAACTTATTTGGTTTCTCTCTTGGTTAGTTTTGGAATATAAAAAAATCAGACCATTATTTACCCAAATTTATATTGTATATACATTCACACATAAGAAACATGCTGTTTCCCCCAACAGAATATAACTTGAGGGCTGGAATTTGCTTCCTTTCTTTGTCTTTCTAACGCCAGCACTTAGCAAATTGCTTAGTATATAGTAAATACTTAATAAATGCTTGTTTATTGGTTGATTGATTGACCAGCATGGACTCTTGATTTTACACACATCTGAGGCCCATGGGCACATTTTTTATTTGACAGAAACTGCAATGAAAAATTATAGCCTGATAACATCCCAATGTCCCAAATGGACTAAAGACATGTGGTATATCTCTTCTCCTCTACTCCTGCCTCCACTTGTTGCTATTATGTCATTTCAGTCATGTCCGATTCTTTGTGACCCCATTTGGGCATTTCTTGGCAAAGATACTGGAGAGGTTTGCCATTTCCTCCTCAGTTCATTTTATAGATAAGGAAACTAAGGCTAATGGGGTTAAATGACTTTCCCAGAGTCACACAGCAAGTAAATGTCTGAGGCTGGATTTGAACTCATGTAGACGAGTCTTCCTGATTTCAAGCCCAGTGCTCTATCCACTGCAACACCTAGCAGCCTTTCCTCTGTACCCTGATGTTTTCATGTAATTCAATACCTCTTTTATCCTACCTTATTCATCCCCCTTTCTTTTCTTCGGGAGATGTAAATTTCTCATGGTCATTTCATCTCAGAAATGTTCAATATTAACGACAGGCAGTGCTTAAGGTTAAATGCAATCAGTGTAAGCTAGTAAAACATAATTGCTACACTACATTGGACCAATGGCTCATGCAGCCTAAGATCTTTTCCAACTGTAGGATCATGGGGGTCCATTCCAAAGGGCATTCTTAATCTTTTTTGATGGCAACCAAGGATAGGAAAATATCTCTAAACATACCAATTTCTTCTAGTTGCAATAATAATGCTGAATTTTCAAGAAAAATAGCCAAATATTCTCTGCTCAAAGATTTTAATAACAGCTTTGTATGCGGTTGCAATAATTTTGAAGAAGTCTAAATGACCAACAACATGGTGATAACTAAAAAAAAATAGTGGTACATTCATTAAAGCCAAAAAGTATGAGGAATAACAAAGAAATCTAGAAAGAACGTTATGAAATAATGCAAAGAAAAAATAGTACATACAGCAACTATGACAACATAAGAGAGAAAGTAAATGAGAATGCATGGACAAAGAATCTGGATGGAGACTTATGGAAAGAATTGAAAAGCTGTTGTGTTTGTTGCAGCAAAAATGGTTCTCGTGGACCAGCTGACTGACTGAATGACTGACAACAAAAGTGGACCTAAAGGAAGGTCTCTGGGGTCCCTTCCCATCTCTGCTTCCATAAACCTGGCAAGATCTTTGAAGAGGGTGAGGGGATGGACAAAGAACTATTGCTCTGTACCCATTGTGCTTCCTAGACCCCTTCTTTCTGAACTTTACAAGGTAGAACCCATTTAAAACTCTTTGCACTGCTATGGCTCTTAATCAACTTTCTTCCCCACGCTGAACTCTCTGAAATTTGACTGTTTTGATCCAGACACAGTAACTCAGATTTTCCAAAGCAGACTTTCATTTAACTGTGCTTAACTTTTGCTGACCGAAGAAGTCAGCGTGAGGCAGAAGAAATGAGGCTGGATGTGTCATCATACAACCTGGGTTTGAATCGGCTAGCTAGGTGGTACAAAGGAGAGAGCCCTGGACTTGGAGTCAGGAAGATCCAACTTTAAATACTGCCTCGGATACTGCACGTCATTAACTCTCCTTTAACAATAGCGTCCTCATCTGTAAAATGGGGATAATAATAGCATCCACCTCATAGATTTGTTTTGATGATCAAATGAAGCACTTTGCAAACCTTAAAGCTGCATGACACAGTGGATAGAGTGCTGGGTCTGGAGTCAGGAAGATCTGTAATCCAATCTCAGATACTGTGTGAGCCTGAGCAAGTCATTTAACCTTTGTCTGCTCCAGTTTCCTCATCTGTAAGATGGGGATAATAATAGCACCTACCTCATAGGATCATGGAGAGGATGGAATAAGAAAATGTTTATAAAGCCCTTAGAACAGTGTCTGGTGCATAAGGAGGTGTTTGTATATTAAATACTAGTTCTTATGGTCATTGCTGAGTCTCAGTTCTGCCACTTGCTAGCTATGTGACCACGAGCAGACCACTTATGTTTTCTGGACCTCCACTTTTTTATCTATTAAATGGGTGGGTGGGTGTTTCACTAACTTACTTGTAAGGTCTCTTACCACTCTCAATCTCTGACCTCTTTTGAGATGCTAGGAGCTAGTATCATTTGGAAGAACATTTTATTTCTTTGACATTTACATGTTCATTGTAGAAGAAATGCAAACATGTGGTTCTTAACCCCCTCCCACTCCGGCCCCCGACTCACTAAATAAGATGTTTGGGAAAAAACAGATCTAACATTGATTTCCCATACTGCCCCAATATATATCATTAGCTGGCAATCAGTCAGCCCATTTTCAATTCAGTTGACAGACTTCACATTCAGACAAATTTCGATTAATTTTTTGAGATCCATTTAAAGAAACAGGGCATAAGATCCCTGAATTAAATGAAGATGCATTGCTCCCTCCCCTTTTTGTTCATCTTGTCATGTTATGAGGAAAAACTGTAGTCAAGTTTGTCTGGCACATTTATTACGATTATTTTTTCAGAGACTCATGAAGCTTATCTGTCCTGCTTCCATTATCGTCATGGGATTTACATTTTTTTTCTTCTCTTAGCAGTCTTTCCATTATTTTATTAGTGTCCTAAATGAGACCTCAAAGGCAGTGATGATCAGAGAATCATGGAAATTAGAGATGGAAATGACAGATTAGGTCTTCTTGTCTGTTTCCTGGGGCTAATGTTCCTGTCAGGTTATAACTCAGTGCTTTACTCTGGCTCATTTGAGATGACACCAACCCTAGGTCCTCTACCCTATCCCTTCAGGCACTGGGCTCAAGCTTAACACTGTCCATACATCAGCAAGGGAAAATACAGATGGTTTAACAATTAGCAAGCCAAGTCAGGCTCATCCTAACATGCTCTTTCTTTGAAGACAAGGTAAGTGGTGAGTGCTATGAAAAGAGGACTAAATTTGGAGACAGATAACTTGGGTTCAAATTCTGTCTCTACTGTTTGCTTTCTGTGTGAATTTGTAAGGTCTTAACCTCTCTGGGCCTTGGTATACTCATTCCAGTGTTTTCCCTCTTTTAATTATTTCCTATTTATCCTCTAGGCACCTTGTTTTATATATATGGGTTTTTTTTGCATGTTGTCTCACCAATTAGACTGTAAGTTCTTTGAGGGCAGTAATTATCTTTTGATGTATTTGTAGATATAGATATAGATACACACATACATATATACATATCCACATATATATGTATATGTGTGTTATATATGTGTATGTATATATGTGTGTATGTATATGTGCATATATGTGTGTATATATATGTATATGTGTATATATGTGTGTGTGTATATATATTATATACTACACAATATCTCACAAATATAAAATGAGAGTTGGAACAGATAATACTTCAAGCTTAGATCCTTCTCTCTCTAAATTGATGGTCCTCTGATTATAGCCTTGTTACTATGGTTTAATAATTTCACGCCTCTGATTCTCAGTTTTACCTACCTGTAAGTGGGGATAACAATTATTTGATTAGCTGTCTTACTACAGTTGTTGCAAGAATTAACTTAGAAAATTATTTAAAGTATTTCACAAACAATGGAGTACTCTATAAATACCAGATATTTCTAATATCTTGTAACTTCAGTCAATATGGTGGGTCAGCCTAGATGATTCTGGCCAAAGAAAAAAAAAAGTTCTGCTATTTTTCTCTCTTCTGTTTTTCTTAGCAACACGGTTCTGGGCCCAAATGATCTAGAAAATTGCTTCAGCACTCATTATTTTGTTTCTTTATTCCTGGCTGCCATAAAGCTGAAAAACTCAGAAAGGAGATGATCCACTCAATGGTGCAGATTCAAATTCTGGACCAGAAGGAACCAAGGAAAAAAAAAGAAATTTTAAACAGGCTTAGTTAGTCTTTGCTCAGTGGAGAGCAAACAAATCTCTAGTAGAGAGTGGCCACCACCCAACTTGGTGTCTTTCCATCACTGCCCCTCACCCAGTCTTGAAATAGCAAGGTTATTGAGGTAGTATTTACAAACTTCAACAGTCTTTTCTAGGGGCTGAGAGACAGTGGCTAAAGCTCTATCCTGGGAGTCAGGAAGACTTCTTCAGACACTGCCTAGCTGGGTGACCCTCAGCAAGTCACTAAACCTCTCTGCCTGTTTCCTCATCTGTGAAATGAGGATAATAACAGCTAAGTCACAAAGATGTTCTGAGGATCAAATGAGATAATGGACATAAAAAGCTTTATACTAGCTTGTAAAGCACTACATAAATGTGTGTGATTTGTCTGAATTATTCAAGTGGGCTCCCAGATGAAAGTGGAAATGCAGTTAAGTTGAAAAGGGGCAGCCTGGCATAGTGGAAAGAATGCTGGATTTGGGGTTAGGAAGACCTTTTCACTTAAGCACCCCACATATGCCAGGCACTCTGCTAAGATGTGGGGATACAAAAAGAGGAAAAACATAGTCCCTGCTTTCAAAGAGCTTATAATCTACTGGGGGAGAATATACATATGCACACATATATAGTGTATACACACATACACACACATGCATGTACATGTATGTACATGGGCATATATACACAGTGTATGTGTAAGTATACAGCTAGTACATATGCACGCATATGTTTATGTATATACTTACATGCACATATGTGTAAATACACATACACATGTGTACACACATATATGCACACACATGTATATATGCGCGTGTATATATACACTGTGTAGACATGTGTGTAGATGTGTGAACATATGCTTGTGTATATGTGTGTAGATGTGTGCATGCACACACACAATATACACATATATACACATACACATACACATACACATACATATACACACAAACATATATACATGCACAGACAGGAACCTATATAGGATAAATAGGAAATAATTAAAAGAGAGAAAACAATTTGAAGGGGTTAGTGAAGGCTTCCCATAGAAGGAAGGATTTTAATTAGACCTTGAAAAGGTTACTTAATTTCTCTAATTTCCTACTCTGTGAAATGGAATCAGTCGCAGCCATCTGACAGGGTAATTCTACAGCTCAAATGAGATAATTTAGGAAAAGCTTTGCAAACTGTAGAGTGCTATATAAATGTCAGCCATTGGCGTTACTGAATTCGAACAAGGCTTTACCTTAGCTTCATAGATAAGGCTCATGACACTTCCAGGTTAGAAAACATTCTGACCTGTGTCCCAGTTTTCTGTTTCCTAACTTTAGACCGTCCTACTCTTAGTTCTCAACATTACCCTCTCTGGAATGTTCGCCCTCTTCAAATAGCTGCATCCATCTGGCATGTCCCAACTTAGTCATCGGTTGGCCAACTTCTGAGAGTGAAGTTCTTTTACTTCCTTCGTCATAAATCAATCCCTTGAGGTCTTCAATCACTTTTATTGCTGTTCTCCAAACTCTTACCCATTTGTCTACATATTTATTGCTTTGAGGGGCCCTGAACTATATTCAATATTCTAGGTTTGGTCTCACTGGAATCTGATAGAGGGGGCCAATCTTCGACCTCAGGGCTGTGATTCCACAGTCTTTACTGCAGGAAATTACATCGGTTTCTTTTACCATCTTGTCAGGCAGCAAGCCCATAACTAATTTGCAGTCCAATCAATCACCTTGAGATGCCTTTGGGTTTGATTTCTTTCTAGGTGTCTCTGTTCCATTGATTGTTATGATTATTTAGCATTTATTGATTCACCCAACAATGCACCAGGCACTGTAGAAAACACAGACATCAAGATGGGAAAGTGGGCCATAGTGAAAGCAAAATTGAAAAATGTCTTTTAAAAGGAATAGAGACAGTAATGTAATTTCATCCCAAGCTTGTCTGAAGTGGGAGAAACAGGACATACAGTGAAGTTGAAATCAGGGATTGCTCTCTCTCTCTATCACACACACACACAAACTCATACATACACAAACACACACATACACATTCACACACAGAGACACACACATATTCATTCACACACACAGGCATGCATGCACACACATTCACACATACCCCAAATAACAATACCTCCCAACTCAACAGACATTACTTACTTTCCATGTCTTTTCAAACCACCCTTTGCTGACAGACCTAGTAAAAACAAATTGCTACTCCTGTCATTTGCCAGGTGTCAATCACACCCTTGGAGAGGCAAGCTGGAGTCTGCTCAGCCTCGTGTGCCTCCAACAAAATCATGGGCTAAAGTATGTCTGTGGAATCCTCAGAGTTGGTGATAGTGTGGAAGAGAGGAAGAAGGACAGCTTGGTTTTCAGATCCCAGCTGGAGTCTGCATGGCTGCGAGTCAGAGACATCATCTCTTGACTTGTAAATGGAGAAAAGTTGATATGAACGTCACCAAGACAGGATAAATATGGAAATTCACAGTGTCATTTTTTCTCATTTTACTGAGTTGCTGCTCAGAATATAACCAAGCTTTGGCTCGGTTCCTAGCTGTGCAGTTGTCTCATGTCATACCACATCTGAGAGTGTGGGGGATGTCTTGGGATTTGGCCGGCTTGAGGTTACTTCACTTACCCCTGGTTTGTGCCCCATTCGTTCCGAATACAGAGATGTTTATGTACTGGATCTTTCATGTATCCTTCATAGCAAAGGCATTCCCCTTAGAAGCAGAGTAGGGAGGAGGAAAGAGAAACATGAATGAGTTCATTAACACTCTGGACTGACTTGTGCAAATTAATACAAAATGGCCAGACTCAAGTCTGCCCCTAACAACAATAAGAATGAACCAGTGAATCCCATCACAACATCCCACCTCCCAGGAGACAGAAAAGCCACATTGTGAAAGGAAAGGAAAGCCACATTGACTAAAATGTACTTGCCCATCCTTCCTACTTTCAAGCAAAAGATAATAATCACCAGCTTGCACCATAAATGCTTGATTTAAAGGCAACTATCCATCCTTCTTTTCTTCTTCCAAGAAATCCAGTCTTAACTATAAAATGAGGTTTGGTAATTCTTTTTCACCTGGCAAGTTAGGTGGATCATCAATAGAGCTGACTGTTATCCTTCTCCAATCTAAGCTTCAATATTATTACTTTATTTTCAGGTCACTCACATACAAAATAAAACCTGACTCTTTGAGCTCAGTGCAAATATGAGGCACTTTATAACTGTCAGCGTGGTAACGTCAGAGTACTGATTTCCAAGAAAGCCCTTGCTCCCTTATGGTCAATTTCCAATGTACCCATCACCACTGCCACAGGGACCAGGCCCACCCAAGTCCAATTCTTTAACCCTTTCATATGTTGGTTAGGCAAACTAAAAGAGAAAGAAGGTACAAGGGGAGGGGTAATAAACATGCTTGTTTATTCAAAGGCACTGTGCACTAGTGTTATTTTTTGGAAATACCCCCCCCAAAAAAAAGAAAAGAGAGAGAATTTTACTAGATAGTAACCTTCAAGAAATAGAGAACATGTCTCTAAATTGTATCTCTCCTAGTGCTCCTAACATAGTTAGCTATACAAAGTAAGTGCTTAATACATGTTTTGTTAACCTAATACAGATATCAGATAATACAATATCAATATAGCTTGATGAGACAAGCTACCACATAATGCATGGAGTGCTCAACTTTTCAAATATAGAAACCAAGACAAAAAGAAGTAAGGTGGTCCCACAACATGGACAGACAAGGACATCATTCTTAGGGTTTCAGTCTGGCTCATCCCTTTACTAAAGAAGTGGCTGATAGGTTCTTATAGAAAAAGGATGGGAATTCATTAAAAATACCCCATCATACAGCCTCTGATCTGTGTGCTAAAGAAAGGATGCTCCTAGCTTGTGAAGAACCAACATAGAATGTCAAGTTGTTTTTTTTGGAATGTGTTACAAGATTTGGAAGAGACTTTAAGAGCATATAACATGTAGGACCAAAAAAGATGGAGGTACATCCCAAACGCTTCATGGATATCTATGAAATATTAAAAAAGGAATAAAAATGCAAGACAGTGGAAGGTCTCTAGCACATTGCTTGGGTAATCCTTCAGTGAAAGAGCTGTGGAAAGAAAATGGCAAGAAACCACATCTGAACAAATGGAGATATGGTCCACATGGCTCACAGCTGGCATCTTTTGAAGAGTTGGAGTAATTGACCAGTGATGATTTTGTCATAGGCTCATCCTCAATAAATTTATAAGTTCCAGATTTAAGTGGCAAGGAGTGAAAACTACAAAAGGTGAATTGACAACTCCAGGATAAAGAGGTAGACTTAGGGAATCAGACGTTCTTGTTTTATGTTTCATTCTATAATTCAAACTCAAAAATACACCTGGCTAAATAAGTAAATAATACTAAGATGACATCATTATCATCAACTAATTCATTGGTTCAGGAAAAGTAAAAGGAGAAAGAAAGCCAGGAAATGTACTTTCTAAGAAGAGTGAGGAAAAAGATGGGAGTTAGGATACTGGTTAGAGGGAGCTTTTTATTCTCTGAACTTTTACACGCTTTCAGTTTCCCAAGAGGCCTGGGTCCTGTTGTGGTTTTGCTCTGAATTCACTTAATTTTACTAAAAAGAAAAGGAAAAGAAAGATTTAGGCATCTAAGTCAATTGTGACTTGTTTCAAGGTGTCCCTTGTCTTGGAAGACTGTACGTCACAGAACGTAAGGGTTGGAAAGGAAAACCTTGGTGGCCATCTAATCTTACCCACACACAAAAAGGAAACTCTATCATAGCACATTTGACAAGTGGGCTTGTTTCTTTTAGAGCGATGTCCTTACGATTCTGTATGGAACTATTGGTTGCATTTCTTTCTAACATCAAGAAACAGTAGATGAATTGTAGATGTCATCCATCTCTACTGAACCACCCGAGGATGATGGATGTCTGACTACATAAAGATCTCTAAGCACTTTATGGAATGTTGAAGTACATTGGCAATGCTTTGGAGGCAGTATGCCATAAAGGAAAGAACATAGTAGCAGAATCGGAGAGCCTGCATCTTAATCTCAGCTCTGTCATCTACTAGTTTGGGGACCTAGATTCAACATTTTTAGTGGGCTTTTTTCATTTTTACAATTGGGATATTATTATAACTAGTGTATTGTTGTGAGTATCAGACACAATAGTAATTGTGAAAGTGCTCATAAAATGATTCTTTTAACTGCAGTTGACAACTGGTCATCATAACAAAAACTGAAATAAAGACAATGCCTACTGAGAGAGTAACCTAAGGCACTGAGAGGTTAAGTGACTTGTCCACTTAGTATATGTCAGAGGCAAGAAATGAATTCAGATCTTTCCCATTCAAAGATTGGCTCTCTACCCATTATACTATATACAACACTACCTTTCACATTCGCCAATCTATATTGTTGAAAGGAATTTCCAAGCATAGAGTTATTCCTTTGGACTGAGATCTGCAGCAACAAGCAAAGACAACCATATGAGAACTCAAGTAGTACCTGACATTATTATTATTGTTATTAATTACTATCGTTGTTTATATATTTTATTTTTGTTAATATATTATAATTATTGTTGTTAATATATTATGATTGTTAATGCTCCCCATCCCCTATCTCTCCTCTTTCTTAGGGAGGGTGGGGAGAGGAATCATCCATAGGGATAGAATATCACTTATTTCTTTTCTTTCTCTTTTTCTTAAAAAAAAAAGCCTTTATTATAGGGAAGAGCTCTCTTGAAGAAGAGAGAATAGAGGGCGTAATCAAGACAGTGTAAGAATGAAAGCTATTAATAAAAACCTATTAAGATAATAGAAGATGGTATATTCATGGACACTTTAGTTTTTTTTTTAAATAAGGCTTTAATCATTGTGAACTAGTGGAAAGACCTGGAATTGGCAGTCAGGAGGCCCAAGTTCAAATATTTACTCCAACACTAGCTTTATTATCACGGCCACAGTCAATTTACGTATCTGAGCCTCAGTTTTCCTATCTGTTAAAACTGAGACAATAATCCCAACCGGCCTGATTGAATGTTTATACATCTTGAAAAGTCCCTGTCTCAGTATTTTACAAGAACTTTCACACACATCATCTCCATATCAGGTGTCTAGAATTTGCACTTCAGGGACAGTCTGCAAAGACAAGAAGATGTGGCTTCTCTCTCCAAATGGGTATTTCAAAGGCCAAGAAACGTAGAAGTATTTTAAAACTGTATCAGGGTGAATGTTCACAAAAACAAAAATAGTGAGAAAAACTGACCTTGACAGAACACTTAAGGTTTGCAGAAAGTCATTTATATTTCTTGTCTTGCTGGAGCCTCAGGACAAGCCCTTGAACAGAAGTTCCACAGATAAAATTGCCCCCATTGTGCAGAAGAGGATCACACAGGTCGTAAATATTTAAAGTATTATTTGAAACCAAGTCTTTTGGATTCTATATGTGGTAACCTATTTGGGAAGAGTTTAGCTCAACCTCTTAGGTGGGCCTCATCTCCATTCACAACTCGATGTTGATGAAAGAGGTTTGTGGGCTTGTTGGCGTTATCTACCACCGCCACTCAAAACCAGTTTACCCAACTCCTACTTTTAAAGAAGTTAAGAGGAAAGGTTGCCATGGCAACCAACTACTAAATCTTGACTTTCAGAGGGGCTTCGCGCATGCACAGGCTTTGATTGTTAGCTGTGAATTTTAAAGGCCCCACAAGGGTGTTGGATGCCCTCCGAAGCTCGAAGTGTTACAGTCTCTGCATCTGCTGCGACAGATGGTGGTGAGCACACGAAGCGCTGACTCTGTGGTGATGTACACAGGAATCCAACGGAGAAACGTGTCACTGCTACAGAGAAGTACCAAACGTAGGTAGAGTCTGAACTGTGAGAGGCACTCAGAGGCAGTGGTATTGCCAGAGAGTAGGAGTCCATCAAGAGATGTACAGGGCAGGAACATGGGACATTGATGCTTGACATCCTTAGGATCCTCATTACAAATATCTCTGGGTACTTCGCAACTGCACAATATCCTTAATATTTTTTTTTTACCACCCCATGGGTGTAGAGGCAAAGAAACAAGTTAAATCTTGGCCTTCACATACTAAATTGTCTGAACTCTGTGTTGGATCAAATTCTGTTTGAACTAACCTTCTTCCTCATTAAGCAAAGCCAGAGCAAGACAAATAGAGCCCTGATTGATGACTACACTTTTGGGGTTAACATGGCATAACAGATAGCGGACTGGACATGGAAGTAAGGGGGACCTGTGCTCAAATCCTATCTTAGATCCTATCAGCTGCGATTCTGGGCAAATTGCTTAATCACTCTGTGCCTCAGCTTCCTCAATAGGTTATATCAGGAGTTTGAACACAATGACCTCTTACATCCGTTCCAGCTCTAAATCTTTGATCCAAGTCAAGAATCCCATGTCTTAAGTTTTTTAGTTGCCTTTTTAAAATCTGTGATGAATCACCTCCCCTAGAGAAGGACTTGTCAAAAGATTGAAAGTAATTAGCCTGTCTAGATCTGAGTGATGGATCTAAGAAGCACAAGCTTGAGTTGGCCAGGAAAACGATATTCCTCCCCAAAAGGCTGCTCTTCTTGGACCGAGATTGGGTTGTTTTGGCCAGGCATTGTAGAGGATCCATGAATAAGTAGAGGTGCTAAGGCCTCCCAGATGATCACATGGCAGAGAAGGAGCTTACAAACTGAGTAGACTGAGAAAAATGGCTATGGTATTATCTCTACAGATGAAGTTTCTACCTACTTTAAAAACCAAAATGGAAACCAAGGAAAAGGAGACTCTGGAAGAGAAATGAGATTTTCCTAGGTGGATGTTCTTAAATTAGTCTGGACTTCAAACACTAAGTCTCTGTCATTGTTCAGCCAAGTTTTATTAGAAATGTGTGCTAGGGTTATAAATCTGGGAGGGATTTAGATCTGCAACTGGAGAGAATGCTTTTGCAACTGGATGGAAATATGCTCTGAGCAACCCTAGTCCATTTGCATGAAAAGCAATTCATTTGCCTTCAAAGCCACCCACCAACATGGAACATTATCTGCATTTGATCATAACACCTAGTATGGTCTATGTGGCCCACTCAAGGGGAGCCACATGCAAACCATCCATGGGTTTAGCATCTATTTCACCCTTTTCTCTCCTCCTTCTGAAAGTATGGGGTCATGAAGGTTTGAGATAATACAAGATGTCAGCCTGAGAGAAACAGACAGATACAAAGACAAACTATGGACAGAGAAGATTCTGAATCAAGAATTCAACTTACAAATAGCCTATACACACGTAAGAAGGGAGTTCAGTGTCAACTTCTCATTTCTCTTTTGGCTACACTCATCTGGACTTCTTTGTTCATCTCTATTATGTCCCCAGGGCCCAGTTATCTTGCCCACTACCCCACTCTACCTTTTTAGCTTCTTTTTTGTCTGTCTTTTCTAGTTTGATTATAAACTCCTTGAGTGTGAGGACTGTTTTTCTTTTTTTTCTGTATTTATATTCTCAGTGCTTACCATAGAGCCTGGCACATAATAGGTGTTTAAGAAATGTTTCTTAAAAAATACTTATTGGCTAACTTTGTCTCCTACAAAACAATAAGCCACTTTAAAGCTCTATATTTCAACAGGAAATTAAAGTCCAAAAACCCTCCCCCTAATTACGTATTTCTCCAATACAGAACAAGTGTGGAGTGGTTGATTTGAAGGGTTGTCTCAATGTTTATCTTTATATCCTTAGTTTCTTGCAGGGGCCACATAGTAGGCACCTGATAAACATCTGCTGAATTAGTGTCATTTCCATGGTCACTCTGCACACCAGAAATTCACTGAAATGCTAGCAGGCAACCTGGGGTTATTTAACATTAAAGAACTTCCTCAGTTGTTTTTCAGATATTTCAGACTCTTTGTGACCCCATTTGGGGTTTTCTTGGCAAAGATACAGGAGTGGTTTGCCATTTTCTTCTCGGGCCCATTTTACAAATGAGGAAACTAAGGCAAACAAGGTTAAGTGACTCGTCCAGGGTCACACAGCTAGGAAGTGTCTGAGGCCAGATTTGTACTAAGGAAGATGTTTTCCTGACTCCAGCACTTTATCCACTGTGCCATCTAGCTACCTCTATGCATCAATTATCAAGAGCATTTATTAAGCACTTCTCATCTTGTAGGCACCGGGAATATAAACAAAGCCCCTGCCTTCAGGAAGCTGACATTCTGCTGGGGGTGACAGAACATGTTCAAAGATGAGCAGCGTAGGCTATAGCTAAAGCAAAGTAATGAGGATGAGGTGCCAATGACCGAGGGAAATAAGAATGCTTTTTTAAAATGAGGTAGCATTGGAGTTGAGCTTGGAAAGGAAGTAGAGGAAGGAGCAAGAGCATTTGAGATATAAGGGGTGGCCTCTACAGGACCATGAAATTGGAAGACAGAATGGGAAGTGGGCCAGCCTGGCTGGAGCATAGAGCATGGGAGGATCAGTAATGTAACACAGTCCTGGAAACACAGCCATGTTGGGAAAGATTTAGAACGCCAAAAAAAATAGTTTGTATTTTACCTTAAAGGCAATGGGGAACCGCCAGTGGGGAGCCTTGCTTTGAGCAGTGAATTGACTTGGTCAGTTAGGAATATGAGTTGGGGCCTGAGGCCTGAACAGAAAGGGCACACTTAAAGAGTTAGTGCAAGTGATAGAGAGAGAAAATCAATTTGTGATTTCACTGCTAGAGGGAACTCTTTGGAGGATCAACTTCCCCTACCAGTGCAGGCTAGCACCTATTCTGCAACTTGTAGAGAGTTGTCTAGAGACATGAGAAGTTAAATGACTTGTCCATGGTCACACAATCATTATGTATCAAGGCAGAACTTGAATGAAGATCTTCCTGTCACTTTCCAACAGAGTGAATTTGAGATATCTTTGGAGTAGAGAAATCTATCAGACATAAGTTTTAGAGGTATGATAAGAAGATACATAACTTGGAGCTTATTGTGTGATACAGAAAAGGATATTCCTTGCTCTCAGTCCAAGGTCTGCACCTGATTCTCTATATGACTTCAGTAAGGAATTTCATCTCTCTAGAGTATTCAATGCTGTTGTATGTGTGTGTGTGTGTGTGTGTGTGTGTGTGTGTGTGTTTGTCCTTCATTCTCAAAGAGGACCATGACATCAGGGAGGTGATGACATGGCTTACAATTGGCTTTGATTTGAAGGAGGGAGGGCTGTGCAAAGTCACCAGCCTCACTTTCTCCTCCAGAGCCATCTGGGTCCAGTGGCCAGTTATCATTAAGGATCACTGGAGATGGCCCAGGATGCAATGGGAGACCCTGGCCATTTTAAGCTAAGGTCATTTCAAGTGCTCACTTTGAGTGAGGCAATGCGCATTCAGTGAATAGACCTCTTTAAGAAGTGAATCAAGGGATGGTAACATGGTGGCAGGAGAAGCTTGCCCTTTACTTCTCTGTCTGGGAGATCTTGGGAACTGGCGAGTAAACATTTGCTCAGTCTTGGGCTTTTCTAGGAAAGGAAAGATGTTGAAAGAACCCAGTCTCTGAGACTGCTCCTCTTCAGCATTAGGGCTGTTCATCTAATCCTAAGACACATTCAGCTTGGCTGGGAAAGCACATGACCCAACACAATGGCATTTCCAAAGAGTGCTAGGAAGATTGCAAAAATAAGGTTGGACTGACTTGCAGCCAATTCCAACACTTGAAAGCTATACGAGGATGGGATCTGTGATGGAATGTGGGAGGCGATAAGTTTCTTAGTGATGAGAATGTGGGATGATCGCATCATCTATCTCATGTGAGGAAACTGGCACAGAGGGCCTTCCATATATGCATACATGTAAATACGTATCATACATATGTGTATGTGCATGCATGGATATGTATTGTGTGTATAATCTCCATAGTACATCTCCCAGCTGTTATCATAGACAGTGATAATGCCACTTAGTTCTGCTACTGGGGTTTAGGTCCTTATTTTTAGATTCCCTCTATGGCTTTCTGATTGGAAATATATTAGTTGCCAGGAGACTATGATGTCATTGGCATGGGAAGGACTTCCCAAAGTCATATTCAACAAGCATTAAAAATTTTCCACCTGTTGAAAAAATATGTGTTATGTGAGGGTCTTACTGCAGACCATCAGGTAGAAACTGGCAGAAAAAGGAAGACTGAGCTACCTGGGTTTTAGAGTGAAGTGGAAAGACCAGATCAGGTGTCAGGAGGCTTAGGATATGGAGTTGGTTCTATTATCTACCAGCTATATGACCTTAGAAAAATCAGTCTCTCTGAGCCTATGTCCTCATCTGTAAAATGAAACATTTAGCATGGATGATGTCCAAAACACCTTATAGCTTTAACAGTCTATTATCTCTTTCCTGCTAAGTGTTCCCAAGTCTTGGTTGATTTTTAATGCTTAGGTGGAATAGGATTCCAGTTTCTCCAAGAGATGTCCTTTCAAAGGAAGGAGTCAGAGACAGGTAACAGGTAAGCAGACTAGCAGGACTGGGAACTTGGTGAGGAAGGACTTTACTTCTGGACTGTACTTTCTTCTAGATTTCTAAGACTGAACATGTGAACTGACTTTTGGGCATGGTGAAAAACCCATCTGTTTAGTCTGGCATTTTCCTGATGGCGTGGGAGAATCAGCAATCTGAGTCCCACAAACGGAAGTTTTAAATGCTGTGATTTTTACTCCATATGGGGGCCAAGATTCTCTACAATGGGTTCATTAGAAATTGATTAAACATGGACTTTTCCATCTTCATCTAATCCTAAGAGACATATAGCTCCTCAGTGATCATATAGGCAGCTTGTCATATAGGTAGTCAGGTGGCTAGCACTGAACTCCAACTCAGGAAAAAAAACTAAATCTGTATTCTGCCTCATACTAGTAAGGTGACCCTGGGCAAGTCACTTAAGTTTTAAATCCTAAATTTCCTCATCTGTAAAATGGGAACAGCAAAAATACTGCATGACAACCTTGTGAGAATCAAGTAATATTTTATGTAAATAACACATATGCGTGTATACATTTTTGCAAACTTTAAAGTGCTAGATAAATGTTACCGATGATGATGATGATGGTGAGGAGGAGGATGAGGATGATGGTGATGATGACTGTCACTTCCTTCCCAAGGCATAAACATCCTGTATAACATTATCACCTCTCTATTCACAAAATTATACCTCCCTCACAGTGTCCAAAGGTCTTTGGTTTTCCTACATTCTGCTTCTGGGAAAGGCCCTCATGGAATCAAAGCATGATAGTATGGAAGTGACCTTAGAACTAACTCACTCAACCCATACCTGGAACAAAAATCCCCCCACATAATTTATCTCCAGTGTGGAGGATCCCACTATCAGCCGCAGTAGCCCATTCTATATTTGGTAGTTCTAGTCATTGCCAAGTTATTCCTTATATAGATTTGAAATGAACCCATCTGAAACTTGTACCCACTCCACCTTGTTCTGCCCTTTGGGGACAAGCACAAAACGTCTAATCTTTTTTATACTTGATAGTCTCTTCAGTGTTTGAACACAAAGAACAAGTTCTCCCTAAGTCTTCTCTTTTGTAGGCAAAAAAATCCTTAGTGGGCCTTAGCCAATCCTCATATGGCATGAACTCAAGGCCCTTCCTCACCCTGTTAAGCCTCCTCTGGACAAGCTCCAACTTAGCCATGTTCTTCTTCAAATGAGATGCCCAGAACATACATCCATACATCTATATATACACACATACATACACACATATGTATATGTATGTAAAGAGTTAGTATAGTAAACTTTACCAAAATTTAAGTAGATCCTGATGTGCCAATCAAATAACCTCCTCCAAAAAGGCAGCTATGGAGTTTAATGGATAGAGTGCTGGATGAGAATTTAGGAAGTGTTTGAAAATAACTGCACTTATTAGTTGTACAGCCAAGGGCAATTCATTTAACCTCATCCAGTATCAGGTTCCTCAATAGTAGAATTAGGATAAGAATAACACCTATCTCCCAGAGTTTCCATGGGGATAAAATGATATAATGTTTGTCACAATGCTTCGCAACCTTTACAGTGCTATATAAATGCTAAGTATCATCGTCATTATCAAAAAGGGAAATGGGGTTATCCGGTGTGATCTATCCTTGATAAAATTACACTGGCTTTTAGTGGTAACTACTTCCTTGTCTACATGTTCATCAACCTTCCATTACAAACACATTCTAGAACTCTGGAAGGAATCAAAATCAAAAGGAAGGAGAGTTTCAAAGAAAGGAAACATTAACAAGTCAGGGAATGTTCTGACCTCTGGAGGGCAGAGCCATGAGTTCCAATAACTCCATCTAAGGGGGAAGACTAATACAACCTTCTCATTTCTCATCTGGCTATACCCATCTTGACTTCTTTGGCCATCTCCATCATACCTCCGTGGCCCAGTTACCTTGGCCACTCCTTCACCCCACCTTTGTGTGTCCTCTTCTCCCGTTAGACTGTAACCTCCTTGAGGGCAGGGATTGTCTTTCCTTTTGGTAAGCCTCGAGGTTTACCACACTGCCTGGCACATAGTAGGTACTTAATAGATGTTTATTAATAAATGTTTATTGACTGACTGTATCTCCCACAAGTCAATAGGCTGCTTTAAACTGTGTTAATTGTATTTCAATAAAAGCTTACTATTTAGTGACTTACTAGTAACGTAAATTACTAGTGTATATAAAATGTAAACTAGTGACTTACTAGTAATGCACTAAATAGTGGTGACTTACTATTTAGTAAGTCATTGTTTTAGTGTCTTAGTCAGGCAATCAGCCAGTTGATCAGTATTAATTAAGTACTTGCTATATGCCGAGTACTCTGCAAAGCACTACCAATCCAAAGAAAGGGGGAAAAACTCCCAACTTTCAAGGAGCTCAGTCTAATGAGGAAGACACCATATTAAAACACAAAGAATCAGACAACAAATACAACTATGTACAACCTAGATATAGTCAGGGAAAACTGATGAGTCTCAGAAGGAAGAGACTAAAATTAAGGAGGTCTGAGACAGTTTTCTCAAAGAAGGAGGGATTGTAGGTGAGACTTGAAGGAAGCTAAATAAGCTAGGGGATGAAGAGGAAGAGGGCAAGCCTGAAGAATAAAGGGTAGCCAGAGAAAATGAATGGAGGAAAGTAGAGAAGTATTATGCACAAGGAACAGCAAGAAGGCCAGTGTTACTGTATGGCAAAGTATATTGAAAGGAGTATTAGGATTATAGAAGCAGATATCAAAGGGACTCTAGAGGCCATCTAGCTCAATGATTTCAATTTTGTACATGAGAACTGAAGTGACTTGAACAAGGTCACAGAAGTAGTCATGTAAATGAAATTAAGAGAATTCCACTAGACACAATAAATCCCAGCTACCCCAAGTCAATGTCTCTGCTCTTATAGCCTCAGTTTATAGCCTATTACATAGAGAAACAAGTTGTGCTCCCAAACACAGATGCCTACAATTGGCAGATTTTATTCTCTTTCCTTTGTGAAAATTGAAACAATATTCACTCTTCTCTAATCCTTAAGATCCCCTCCCATTAAAGTCCATGTGAATGAATGGGGAAAAAATGAGAAGCAGCATGGCATACTGGATATGGTGCTAGGTTTGAAGTTAGAGGATCATGGTTCAAATCTTAACTTTGCCATATTTCTCTCTGTGTAACCATGGACAGGTCATTCAACCACTCTAGGCCTTATCACCAGCTCTGTAAAATGAAAGGGTTGGACTAAATGGCCTCTAAGCCCCCTTCCAGTCCTAAATCTATGATCCTATGTTCCTGGGACAATGGACACAGAGAGATATTTAACTTTATCCTTACTCCTAGAGATAACTCAACACAAAATCTTCCATTCTGGGGCCACCCTATGCTACTCAACTCATAGTGTTTAGAAATCTTACCTTATCAAGACTAAAGAGAGTAATGTTTTATTATAGAGAAAAGACTTGGGAATCCTGCCCAAGTGACCTACGTGACTCCAAATATCTAGACTCTCTCAGGTTCAGGAATTACTAAATAAGAGTTGAATTTGTGATCTTTTGGAAAGCTGATTGGCTTTATGATGGCCTGAGAAAACTGGATGCCAAATGTGGTGGTGATGTGAACATCTGGCCTAGGGCTAGAAGCATTATCTATACCAAGTCTGTGGCTAGGTTATGATCCTAAATATTAAGCCAAATTGTTCATTGACTCAGCTCTCTGATGACAACATATATATTCAACAGTCCCCAGGGAAGTATGGGAGATTTAGAAGTAATGGCCCAAGCATGAGTGATTGCAAGAGGCATGACATCTCTGACAGTTACCCGCTGCCCGGTGCTCCTGCCTACCAGTTTCCGGGTCACATTGATGTTCACAGGGATCCAGGAGCCTCCGGGCACAAAGATCCATGGCCCAGGGCCCACTGGAGTTCTGTTGTGAGAAGAGTACTACTTGGGCAGGATTCAGCCAATCACTGGCATCCAGTTGGCTGCCCTCCAGTAAGATAAAGCGGCTCCCTGTAAAGAAGAGGGGAACAAAACAATGACACAAAAAATGCATTGAAGATGCAGTAACTTTGACCTGAGATGATCTGAGGATCAACCTCAAGCCATGGTATCATCCCCATTCACTTTTATACAACTCCTAAGTCTGAAACCAAGTGATGAGCTTTGCCAGGCTGAAGCTTTACCTCACCTCACTTTGTGTGTCCAGCTGGGTGGGGCATTTAGGCATTTTATTATATGATAACCACTAGTCTGCAATCTACTGTCCTTCCAGTGGAAGGAAAACTAAATATAGGCTTTGAGTAACTATGCTAGAGATAAGCAAAGGGAACAGAGTTGAGGATGGGATAAAAAGCTGAGCTAGCTCATGGTGCCTTGCCAGAAGATCCTGAAGGATCAACTGAGTCTCTTCAAGAAGACATCATAATGCAATAGAAGGAGTCTTGGACTTAGGGTCAGTGAAAAGACATGGATTTGAATACTGGCTCTGCCATTTCTAGCTGTGTGACCAATGGGCCTCAGGTTCCTAATATGTAAAAATAAGGAATTTGTACTCAATGCTTTCTAAGGTTCATGCCAGCTGTAAATTAATGATCTTATGAACAGAATGACTTCACTAGTGGAGCTTTGGAAGCCTCAAAAAAGAGATACAAATGTTTCATCGGTGGCAGCTCCTTTGGAAGTGATCATGGAGTCTGGGGATAGCCAGAGGCAAAAAGTCCATATTGGTAATCATTACTGGCCATGGGTACTGTAAGTGCTCATTGGTGACCTAAGCTATCCCCACCTCTCGTGAGGCTCTCAATTTCTCTTTTTTTCTCTTGGAGGTAATTAGTTAAGTGACTTGCTCAGTCACATAGCTAGTAAGTGTCTTGAGCCAGATTTGAACTCAAGTTCTCCTGACTCCACAGCCGATGTGCTACCACTGTACCACCTAGCTGCCCTGAGGTTCCCAATTTCAAAGAAAGAAAATATTTTCACTTCAGAGAGATATTTTTGGCATTAAAAATTTAAGGTACTCTCAGATATAGGCATCTCTCTCACTGGAAGGTGATGCCTTTTGGGGCTATATTAACTTTATTTCAATGAGAGCATACCACTGAGTAAGTCATAGTTTAATTCATTTGACTTTAGAGACAATCTAACCCAATAAAGTCATTTTACAGAAATGGAGAGTAAGAGCCAGTGGTCAAGTGATGTGTCCAAGGTCACAGGGGTAGTAATAATGGGCAGTAAGTTTACACCTAAGCCTAGTTACCCCAAGTTAACCACTCCTCTCTTGTAGCATGACTATATCAGCCCATTATACCTAAAATAATTTTTCATCCTTAAATATATGTTCATAAGAACCAAATAAAAAGGAGAAACAAAACTATTGACTTATTTTCTTTTAAATTTATTTGGTTTCCTCTTTTAGATTTTACCTGGTTTCTTTTAGGCTAACTGCCTGACTTTCTTCAATTTGTTTTGATTCCCTTAAGCCTCTATACCTTTGGACATATACTTATTAATATGCCAACATATCAAGAACATGTGATTACATCAGTGTAAAAACTACTGTTTTGGGAAGTACCTTCACTAATGCTGGTTGTGTCCCATCTTTAACTGACTGTCTTAGAAATTTGCCCAAGGTTCAGAAGAGTTTAGTCATTCGCTCATGGTCAAATACCTATTTAGTGTGAGAGGTGCAATTTGAACCCAGAGCTTCCTGACTGCAAGTCCAGGACTCGATTCCTTATTCCACGTTGTCTCTTAAAGTCATTAATACAGAATGTAATATTCTGTGATTTCTGTCCCTCCCCTTGGGGGGAAAAGAGTAGGCCTCATGCATGGGGGAATGGGCTCACCATCTGCGATCAGGTGCTCAGGGACGTGCAGGGTGATTTTGACAATGAGTGGGCAGCTCATGTGGGATGAGCAGACGAGGCCAATCACACAGCTGGTGATGCTGATGAGTGTCAGCGTGGTTTTGTTCACAGGACTTCTTGGAGAACCCACTGCAAACCAGACAAAAGAAGGAACAAATGGTAAAGAGCCCAGGGATTCCCCACCCTTTTCCCCAGCCCACAATATCCATAAAAGGCCAGCACCCAAGAAACTTAGCCTACTGCATCAGGGGCCATCCCTTCTGGAAGGCACTTCTATCTCCCTCACCCTGAATGACCTCTCTCTTTTCAAGTAGCATTATGAAGCAAGTGGGAATGTAGAAAGCTTGGAATTAACTATATAACCTCATCCCCTGGTACTGCACCTTGGGTGGTCCAACACTATGTCCTTTGAGGAGATGAGGCACCAAAAGACGCGGGAAGGAAGGATTCTCTTCATCTAACCAGCTTTTGTTCCAAAGTTTAAGTGGTAGACTCTGCCAAACTGATCTGGGGCAGGGGCAGTGTGGAGGTGGGAATAGCTCAATCCTAGTAGATGGTGCTATAGCTATAAATAGAGAAAGGTGACATACAGACTTGATAGTTCTGGCTGCCCAGGATCAGAAATGACAGAGAGGATATTTACCAGAAATTCTAAAACATGAAGGTGACAAAGGCTGATTGAAGGTTCAAAGAAGTATTTTTTAGTAAGCACAGATATTCCTTACTTGAATATGTAACTGAAATTTGCATGTGTATACAATGTTCTCAAAAGGAAGCAGGTTTCTATTGATTTATATACATACATTATATAATACTTAATTTTAACATATAAAATATAAAGAAACATATATGTATTTTCAAAATCAGAGATTTTTTTTAAATTTCCATTTTAATGGTCCCTAACATCCCGGTATATTCCCCATTACCTATAATGTCTCGTAGAATTATTAAAACCAACAGCCAATTTTATTTACTAGGAGAGGTTTATATTTAAAAGGAATTTTTCAGCTCATCTCTTCATGATTTCTCATTATGAATTATCTTACACAGGGTTTCAAGAACACCTATACAGTTAAGGAGAACACTTGATTCTCATTGATGGGCTGAGATTTATATTTTATACAGATAGAAGGGCTATAGATAAATATTTATATCTCTATCTACATATTTGAATATATATAAATTTGTTTATATGTGTATACATGTGTAAATATTTATTCAATAAAGCTATTTAATATACACTATTAAAATAAGCTACGGTGCTGCATACACTATCATCTATTTACAAATTTTAAAAGCACTATATATTAAATAGCTATTTGTATATGTACTATATATGTATACATATATGCATATTATATATTTATATCATGTTTGATCATAAAACAATCCTGCTACTCCCAGAAGGACAAAGATTCATCTCATCGAGAAATACTTTCAATTAAGTTGAGATTTCTTGTGCACCATTGTCTAAGAGAAATGATCTTCTGGTTTCATTTCTAGGTTTGATCTTCTCCCCCTGAAGAGGAAAACTTCATTATGGTATATGCAAGACCCTTCCCTATAGAATGTAACTTTGACACGTGATTTTGTCTCATTCCCAGACACCTAGGAGAATATGGATTGGAGATGTTCTACTTCTGATCATACTATTCCAATTTCCCTCTGGGATAGAGACTGGAGCAGAGGAGGTCTCTAGGACAAGACACATGAGTGACAGAGCTGTCATTAGCAGTTTTGGAACTAGGAGCACACAAACTAATAGCTATAGGAGAAGACTTTGTGTCACCATCCTACAAGAATAAGGGTGACTCAACATAATCTAATGGTGGAGAAACAAAAACCTCAGCCACCCAAGGCTCTTGTTGTGAAGACTGCCATATGGGAAGCATAGAAACAGATAACTTGCTATCATAAAGTCTATTCCCCCTAATTTCAGTGCCCTGGAATAAAGCCCTAATTATACCAGCCTAGTTACAACTATAGGGATGAGGTTGTTTAAGTCCTAAAATAATTGTTGGCATATACCTCAGCTAGGGCTGCACTCCTACATGAAGTACACAGCCTGGGATAGACACAAAACCCAAGGGACACACACATGAAATATCTCATCTAGCACTCCTCTCCAGAAAGCATAATCTACCCTCCTCTTTTGTCGTGTCCCCTCCTTTGTCACCCCAATGAGACCTCTAATACCTCTGCTCCTCCTCCTGCTGCGGGAGGGATCTGTGTAAAAAGTCAGCTGGGGGTCATTATCAGCTTCTGTGCCCGAATCTCCTTCAGGGTTCAGGAAGGCAGATCCAGCTGTAATGAAAAGAAATACATCAAGAAAAGCAGCAGTAGCCCAAGAAACAACACCCTCCCCCTCCTGTCTAAAATTCCATCAAGCTTTGTCTAGCTTGCCTTTCCCAACTCATTCTGAACAACTATGGGTTCAGCCAGGGGTGATGTGGAAGGAATGTGCCAGTAAAAGTTTAATACCCAGAATTCCAGAGGGGAAAGAAAAGTATGTTTGTGTGTATTCCGTAGCTATGTATCTATATCTATATTTCACATATATGTGTGTGCGTGTGTGTGTGTGTGTGTATACAAATACACACAGAGAGAGGAAACATGTTTAAATTTAACCTGCTTTATGAATATTTCCTCCATAGCTTTCTTAAGGCTAGACAATCAACAAAACAATAAATCAAGTCATAGTTTGGAGCATTTGCTGATTCCCGTGGTGTAGTCACATTGAAAATTTAACAACTGGCTCTCAAAAACCTGTACAAAATGACTCCAGAACACCGCTGCTTGGTCACGTACAAATTCGTAGAAATATTATAGAAGGTTGGATATACCACATGGCCCTCCCTGTATTAAGGAAACAAGAAGAGGAGCTCAGGACCTGAGTTCTAGATCCATTCTAGGAGAGGTGATGAGAGAATTTCAACTCCACTGAGTTCAACAAACATTTATCACACGCCTAGTATATGTCAGGTACTATGTTAGGCTTTTGGGGATACAGAAGCAGTGCAGAGTATATGAAAAATAAATGCAAAGTAATGGGAAGGTGCAGTTCTAGATAAGATCTGTTTGGAAAGGACAGGGGAAAGGCAAGGTTGTTCCCATCATAATGACTCGTCGTTTAGAGAAGACTTCAGCAGTCCTCATGATGCCACACCATGAAGTCATCCCAGGGGGAAGGAAACCTTATGAACTAAATCATTTTTTAACCCCACAGATGGGAGCTAATTTGTCTTCTAATTATTTTGTCATTCCCCCGAGCTCTAGAGCTGGAAGAAATCTTAGAGAATATCTAATTCTACACCTCTCATTTTTACAGATTAGGAAATTAAGTCCCAGAGGTAGAAAGTAAGTTCCCTACGGGAGCAGGTTGTAAAGCCAGAATTTGAATCCATATCTTCCAGCTCCAAATCCAGTATTTTTTCTGCATCATCATATGGCCGTCATCATTTTTATATAGTCTAATCATAAAAGCTATGGGGATAAGGTTTCCTAACATATAGCATGGACCACTAGAATTCACTCTATCCATCTCCCTGTCTAAGTTATCAATAAGGACCCAAAGATAGATAGAAGCAAAGTGGAACACAGGACCCTCCCATTAAATGGTAAAGTGGAAAGAGGTCCGTATTTAGAATCAGGAGACCAGGGCTCAAACTCTGACTATTTTTTTAGTTATCTGTTCTTAGGTAAGTCACAACCCGGTGGACTTTCAGTTTCCTTATTTATAAACTAGAGATAGTGATGCTCACATGAAATACTCTGCCTCACAGTCTTGTGAGAAAAAAATTGGCAGACCTTAAAGCATTATGCAAATGTGAGTCATTCTCTATGTTGATACAAGAAAATTAGGTTTTAGTGGGTATATGATAAGATAGCCTCCTCTCCTTCCTGTATTATCTTGAAGCTCACAAATCTTCCCCCAAGCTGCTAATAGATCTACAAACAGACAGATCATCTCTGGGGGCACCCACACATACCTCGAGCTTTGTTATTGATCCGTTTCCTCTGGTTGCTGGAGGTGTGGGACAGTAAGGTTGCCTGTTGGTGATTGGCATCCACAGGGCTGGTGGCGATGATGTTGTCTTTGTATTTGTTCATCAGGGACAGCTTGGCATTGTCACTTCCTGAGCAAGGAGAATCAAAAGCATCGACTTTCATAGGAAAGACCAAAAAAGCATAAGAGAGCATAGAAATTCACTTGTACAAAGTAGTAAGTTTTAGATATTGTTTAAGTACAAAACATTTAGAGAAAGCAGATGCTTACTTCGATGCTGCAAGGACTTGTTTCATTAGTGTTGGGAAGGCTTCTACAAATTCCTACTAAACTTTAGTAGGAATCTTCTTAAGCTGATGTGGCCAAAAAAGCTCATTCCTTGGTGGCCAGTATTCCGGTGATGAGACTTACCAGGCAGCAGTGGAGTAATGGATAGAGCATTGGACTTGGAGTTAGAAGGCCTGAGTTTGAGTCCAACCTCAGATTCTTAATATTTCTATGACTCTAGGCAAATCCTGCCACTTCCCTTTGCCTCAGCTTCTTCATCTGTAAGATGAGGTTGAACTCAATGATTTTAAGGTCCCTTTCAGATTTAAATCTATAATTCTATGATCCTCTGCAAACCTAGCTGGTCCTAGAATAGTCCTTGGACAGAAAGCAAACATTTATTAAGTACTTTTCCCACCCACACCCAACATGGCTCCAATATAGAAGGACTTTTGCCAGATGCTGGAGTTACAAAGACCAAAAATTAAAGTTAATGCCCTCAAGGAGCTTGTGTTCTAACAAGGGATGTATGCATATAACTTTGTGTATGTGTGTGTGTGTGTGTGTGTGTGTGTGCGCACGTGTGTGTGATTGGTAGTGGGGAGACATAAGTAGCTAAGGGGAATCAAGAAAAGCTTCATGTAGAAAGTGACACTTTAGTTGAGTTTTAAAGGAAATACTTAATTTCAAAGTGGGGAAGGGATATGCAGAGGAATTACATTTCAAGTTTAGAGGATAGCTGGTGAAAAGACATTAAGACCAGAAATGGAATGTCATATGGAAAGAGTACCAAGACCAGTTCGGGTGGATCATAGAGTATAGAAGGAACGTAATGTATAATGAGACTAGAAAGGTTAGTTGGAAAAAGGTTGTAAAAGACTCTGAACTCAAAACAGAGGAGTGTATATTTGATCACAAAAGTAAGAAGGTTCCCAGCATGGTTCATTGGGTAAGGACAGTTGGCAAAATGGTCAGATCTGAGCTTTGGGAAAACTACTTTGATAACTAACAGAAAATGGACTGAAGAGGGAAGAGACTTAAACCAAGTAAACTGATAAAAAGTCTGGGAAATAGGTAATGAGGGCTTGAAGTAGGGAGAGTAGTGAGAAGAGGATGAATGTGAGAGACATTTTATAACTAGAAGTGACAAGATTTGGCAACTGATTGAATATGCGAGGTGAGGGAGAATGAAGAGGTGCAGATGATACAGAGGTGAACCTCTAAGACTAGAACAATGGTGGTTTCCCCCCAAAACAGAGGTGGATTTAGGGGAAACATATTGAGTTATGCTTTAGACATTTGAAAGGAATACTGGATATCCAGTTCGAAATGTGTCAGAGGCATTTGGTAATTAGGGATTGGAGGTTGGGGGACAGAATAGGATTTGATGGATAGATTTTGGAGTCATCTCCTTAGTGATAGAGGCCATCAAGGGAAATGCAGAGATCATTCTTGCATGTGTGCCTGAAGGCCATCTCGCTTGCTTGGCCCAATTTGGAGGACTTCTACTCCATCAGAGCAGATTTCAGTTCTGCCATACTGGGTCATCAAAACAGGACTTTGGGGTGGAGCACTATAAAGAATGGAGAGTGAAGCCTTTAAGGTGGGATGATGAAGATGGAAATTTGTTACTGGATAAGGACCTGGAAAGGTATAACATCAAAATACTTAGGTTTATGCCCTGGTTCAGCTATTCACTACTTCTATGATCTTGGAAGAATCACTTAGCATCTCCAGAACTCAGTTTCCTCATCTTTAAATTGGACTAGATACTCTCCAAAATCCTGTAATCTTGTAAGACCTAAAATTCCTTTCAATTAAATGTGGCATAATGAATAGAGCATTGGTTGTAGCATCCTAGAAGATCTGGGTTTGAATTCATCTCACTTACTAGCTGTTTGGCTTAAAACAAGTCATTTAACTTCCCTAAACCTTAGTTTTCTCATATGTAATATGGGCATAAATCACTTGACTCACAGTACTTTGTAATCCTTAAAGTGCTATGTGAGTTAGTATCATTGTTAACATTAAACATCAATCCCGTGCTTAGAATCGTAGTAAGCACTCTTGAATACAGAAGATGTATGAGACATCCTCGCTACCTTCATTGAGCTTTTTAAGATTAAAATCTCACTGGGGAAAGAAGACTTACACACATAAAGCAATAAGGAAATACAGCAGACAATATGTAAAGTGAAAAGCTCTCAGCAGCTTTCCTAACAGAAAATCTAGACAGTCCCTTGAGGCTTATCGTCCTAAGAATTGACCTGCAGGGAATTTATTGTTTCTGGAGGTACGTAAGAGCTATGGATAAAAGAAAGTAAAGTAGAGGAAGGGAAGGAAAAAGCAAAATCTGTTCTTTCTGAGTTCTTTGAGCCTCATCATATCCCAAACACTTAATTTCTAAGCTTCAGCTATCCAGTATTTCCACAGAAGAGAAATGTTGGCACGTATCAAGCTGACACCTTTAACTCATTATTTTTCCTATGGAAAACAATATCCCTTGGGTCACAGATCAAAGAATAAGAAGGTATGTGAATACCACAAGAGAAGCTATGGTAATTTGTATAAAACAGAAGCCCAGAGTTGGAAGGGACCTTAGAGGTCACTGGGTCAAACCTGAACCTAATCAGAAATCCTGTCTATCTCATTCAGCAAGAGGTCATGCAGCTTTTGCTGAAAGATTTCTGATGATGGAGAACTCACCTTTTTCTGTGGCAACTTAATCCACTTTTGGAAAACTCTATCAGGAATTTTTTCCTGATTTTCTTGGATAAAGTCTTAGAGATTGTGAATGATAATGACAGAAAATATTATTCAAATTAAAATTCAACAAACCACTTCAATTCAACAAATATTTATTAGATGTCTAATATGAACAATGTGCTGGAGATGCAATGATGAAAAATTACATATCCCTGCCCACAAGGGACTTATAAACTAATGAGACAGAAATGACATGTATACAAGTAAATATGATACAAAGGAGAATGCAAGATGAGGAAAGGAAAAACAGTGCTACAAGTTTGATAAACATTTATTAAGGTTATACAATGTGTAACGCATTGTACTTGATGCTAGGGTTACAAAGATCAAAAATGCCACAGTCTCTGCCCACAAAAGCATGGTAATGTAATAAGGAGATGAGACATATCACGGACACTTCTAATATAAGATAGAAGAAGATAAGTATACAAAGCAGAAATCCAGCAGGAATACCTGAGCTGTTTGAGGACAACTGGGGACATTGAGAAAGACTTCTCAGAGGAGGGACTACCCAAGTTGGACCCTAAAGAGCCATTGTCATTTATGAAGGATAAAGAAGTTGTGTTCATTCTATATGCCATATTTCTTATCAACACATATACATAATGAATTTCTCTGCCTCTTTGTTTCTTAGGCCAGATATATGACCCAATTGAAAGAGTATGAAGGGACTCTTGTGTTTAATGATAATGAGTCTCAAATGCCAGCTTGGGGTGAAAAAAAGGATATTTTCCAGGGTTTCTTGTCCAGATTTTTGATCCAGGAAATATTCTCAGCATCATTGCAAGTGATTTACTCTGCTTCCTCGTAGGTAACTAGACATTGAGATAGCCAACCGTTCATGGAAATCATTGTCTGGAATGGAGAAATGTATATACCCTCCCCCAGCTCCTGTAAGCTGAAGCTAGAAAGCCTCATGGAGCCCCAGAGAGACCAAGAACAATTTGCTCCTTCTCACCTGGTGTGAGGTCCATCCCAGACTTCTCATTGCAGCCCTGGAGCGAGTCCAGAGTCCGGGTCACCTGACTGGCAAAGTCTTCCCCACCATTCATGCACTCCCGCTGCAGGTGGTGCCTCAGATCTGTGATGTCATACTCATAGCCATCCAGGATGGGGGTCTCTCGAATACTTAGAGTACCACTTGAATTGTGGCCCTGCACCCGTGCATTCCTTAGGCTTTCACGCCCATGGCCACCAATCAGAACTGAAGGGATGTAGTGGATCTCATTAGCAGCCTCTGCACTGGCACTCTTCTGAGGTTGAGGCACACGTCGCCGCTTACACCAGCGTCGACGGGTATACAGGATCATCACTAGACACAAGATGGAGAGCAGCAAAGCAATCATGCCTCCCTGGGGAAAGAAGAAAACACACAGCTAGGAGATACAAGGCCAAAAGAGGGTTCACAGTCTGGCCATCCCAAAGAGAATTAATTCAATAACCTTAATGCTTCAACTACTAAAACTCAACATTCACTTACTCACTTTTTCGGTAAGCATATATCCAGTGCCTGCTGGCATACACAGCTCAACAGCAAGAAACAAATTGTTATAACCAACGCTTGAAGTGAAAGAAAAGGAAGGTGGATGGTTGGGGAAGGGACCTTTTTGTTTTCCAGATGTGGAAACAGGTCCATGGAGATTGGGTGGTTTTATGAATGTCACTTCACTAGGAGGTGGCTGAAGCAGGATTAGAATCTAGGTTTAAATCCTTTAGAAAAGGAATAAACAACATGGGATCATATATTTGGAGCTAGAGGGATCTTCAACGTCATTGATTTAAAACGTCTCATCTTACAAAAGAAGAAACTGAGGATCAGAGAGTTTAAGTGACTTGCCCAGCATGCCACAGCTGATAAGCATCTGAGGTAGAATTCAAACTCAGGTCTTCCTGATTCTAGGTCCAATACTTTATCCAGTATACTGCCTGGCCTTTTCTTGTCTCTGCCCATTCTCCACTACCAATTCCTATGTCTCATTCTATTTTTGCTTATGGTAATTCCATCTAGATACCAACATCAGACAAGAATGACAACTGGCAGAATCAGTGCACCCAGTTGAGCACAGTGTGGTTCTGTGCTGGCTCCGGAGACAAAGGATCCTGGTTCAAATCCCACTTAAAAAACTTATTACTTGTGATAGCCTAGGCAACTCAGTTTACTCAGCTGTAAAATAAGGGTTAGGGCTACATGGCCTTTGAAGTCCATTTAATCTGTAGTTCGCATAATCTTCAGTTGGAGAATCTTGGAACCCCAAAATAGGGAGAGATTGGACAGTTCTATTCTTTTCTTTGGTTAATTGTGGCTTTCCAGGACAACCCTCTCTGAATCACACAATGGAAGCTATAACCACAGCCTTTTATTTCCCTATCTTTTGGCAGCTCTTTCTCTCTGATCTCTTCTTCCCTAGCAGCTATTGTGTCTGTGGCTAGCTAAAAATCACCACCGCTGTAGTCTGTCAGTGCAAGAATGTGGCATCACGGTAAGGCTGAACTGTCACCTCTGACATCCATGCACAGCAAAGTTTGAATTAATGGCCTTGTAAGCCCATTACAGTGGAGTGGTAGGCAGGCATAAATCTCACCTTCTGCAATCTGTATTCCCTTCCTTTATTTTGGTCAATATCACTCCCAGCCTGCTTCATTAGGCTGGGGTGGGCCACAAGGTTTAGCTCTTGACCTTGGACTTCAATCAATGCCAACACATCATACAGGCTGTAGATGAAAAAACCTATTAATTCTCAGCTATTCCACCCACTGAGAGCCAGGAGATTATTCCCCCAAAATGCATTAAAGGGGGCTTTTTCTAGTTTCATAATAATTATGCCTGGGATTTACAAAGCTCTTCACCCCACCCCAAGCCTCCCCATTTATCTCCTCTTACAATACCATTGTGCAGCAAAGGAGGACAAAGTTCAGTTTCATACCCGTTTTAGAATAATGGCACAAAGGTACAAAGACAGGAAGCAACTGAATTAGACGCAGATCACATTAGATGATTTGTTGGGCATGGACACAGGACTAGTATCCAGCCCCATTCCCTTAGATTCTGTCCCAATGTCATTCCCACTCAACTGGACTTTGAAGAATTCTCAATGGGCCTTGAGCTGCGGGATTTCTGCTACTGAGCTTTGACTCTTGTAAACTTCCTTAAGGAATAATTTGCTTGCTGAATTTCATTGAAGACCCACTAAGTTCCCCACTTTTTCTCAATCTACAATTGCAATAGGAGGTCTTTAGGTTATACAGAAAGAAAAATGGCTTGACCATGAGAGGTTTTAGACATTGGAATCAACTTGGACCATGAGAGGTTTTAGACATGGGAATAAACTAGTGAAAGAGATGGGCCATCTTCACTAAAGTGCCATAGAAATGCTACAAACTTCCATCTGTTGGGAGTAGATTATATTATATTTAATTTCGTACCTGCTCTTTTAAAGTATAAGCTTCTTGAGGGCAGGCATAGTGTCATGTTCCATCATTTTATCTCTGTCAATCAATCAGCAAGGATTTATTAAGCACCCATTATTATGTCAGGCATAGTTACACACTGGCAATTCAAAGAAAAAATTGATTCCTGTCCTCAAGAGATTTTGCTTACTTTCTGTGTCCAGCAATTAGCACAGCATGTTGTAAATATTGTTGGCATTTAATAGTCATAGGGTCATAGACAAAGGGATCGCATAATCCAAAATTCTTATTTTACATATAGAGAAACTGAGGCCCAGAGAAGTGAAATAACTTGCCCATTGACACAAAATTAATAAAGTGACAGAACAAGGATTTAAATTCAAGTCCTTCGACCTCACTGTGTTGCAATGCGCTGTAGAGCGCAGGGCCTGAAATTGGTAATAACTGAGTTCAAATCTAGCCTCAGACATTTATTAGCTAGGTCACTTAACCGCTGTCTGCCTCAGTTTCCTCAGCTGTAAAATGGGGATAATAATAGCACCTACCTCCCAAGGCGGTTGTGAGGATCAACTAAGAAAATGGTCATAAATCTCTTAGTACAGTGCCAGGCACTTAATAAATGATTATTTTTTCCCCTTCCCACAGAAGAGTTAAAAGTGACAGATTGTAAGGGATGATGTTACTCAATCCCTTTATCTTACTATACTGAGGATCTGGACGGTCTGGAACATCAAGAGCTCCAGAGCCTTGTTCATCATCACCAAGATGATGTGTCAGAACCAGGGCAGGAACCCAAACCTTCCGTGTCCAAGTCCTGGGATCTCTCCATCACACTTCTCTAGTAGAAATGGGAGAAACTGATGACTTGTTGGTATCCTTTCCTACTATCCTGACTTTCAGAATTTTTCCCTCAAGTTGGCCAAAGCAGAGCACAGATGTGGGCAAGGCTAAAGGTTCAGTCCGTGTACTAGCAAGTTAACCTCACTCAGGAGAAAATGCAACAAAAAACCTCTTCCAAGGACAATATCTCTAAGTCCGGTCAGCCAGATTGGAAACCCACAGGAGAGTGTTAATGATTCAACACAGCATAGAGGTTCTTAACCTTTTCTGGGTCACGGACTCCTTTGGGTGGTCCGATAAAGCCTATGCAACTCTTCTCAGAATACAACACAACATACAAAGCGTAAGATTAATAAGGTAACTGGTTATATTGAAATAAAGCTATTTAAAATTTAAAAGGAAAAAATAGTTCACTGGATCTCAGGTTAAGAATCCTGGTAACATGGGAAACATGATCTGTACATGCACACGCACACACACACGCACAAATGCAGCAATTCAAAAAGCATATGTCACTTACAGTAGATTCTTAAGACCAACTTCATACATAATGGGCTTTCTTTTATTAAACGCCAGTCAGATACACATAAAAGTATGAAACCTGCTATCAGGTAATAAAGTGAATTATCCACATTGTAGGTTTTTCCTGTTAGAGAGAGAAACAGGCTCATTCTATATCACTGAACATACTAGGTTTGATCCATAGTATAAACAAATCTCAGTCAAAGTGAAGTACTGTTTAATGGGACTGGATTTCTCCAGGCTCATCTTAAATTTTTCCTTATTCAATTTATGCAGCTCTGACCTCTAGTTTCCATATGGGAATTCACTAAGGAATGAAATTAGACTGTGAACTCCTTGAGAGCAGGGGCAAGTGTTATTTTGCCTTGGTTTCTCCAGAGCTTAGCCCACTGACTAGCACATAGTAGGTGCTTAATGAATGCTTGTTGACTTGACTGGACCCAATCACACTTTCCAAATCCCAGAACTTAGGGGACATTTGGATCCTTATTTTCTGGCTCATTCAATGTTTTTGGCTCTCCTGATCTTGCTTCCATAAATCAGCTGTCTCTGCTGCTAGTCAGCTTTGTCATCACCCTCTCTCCAAAAAGGCTGCTGCTTTCTAGTAACAAGTGCTCTAAAATGACCTCAAGAGTTTAGCTGAGAGTCCCAGCACAGCCATATGAAACAAGACTACCTTGCTCTGAATCAAGGATATGGTTTCTTAGTTGTTGAAACTTCATTCCCTATCAGGTTCCACACTGAATTGAATAAAAATTGGATTGAATTGACTGGTATCCCCCTTCAGGCTTCCTCAACAGCACTCCACGCTGATTCCTGGAGCCTGCCAGGCCTCACTAATCCTATGAGCAGGTGACTTGGAGAGGCAGTGAACAAGCCCCCTGCGTGAGGAGAACAGAACCATGCTAGTGGGTCCAAATGTTGGTCCAACTACTTGACAGGCTACCTCAAAAGAACTTTTCTAAGCATAGCTCCGTTTTCTGAAATTAAAATTTCATGATCTAAGAATCATGCAAGCACCTACCTGTACCAATCCTTGCTGACACGGATTGCCATCATCCAGGAGGACTGTGGCAGCTAGGTGATGCAATGAATAGATGACTCAATGTGGAATCAGGAAGACCTGAGTTCAAATCCAGCTTCAGACACATACTACATATGTGACCTTGGACAAATCACTTCACCTATGCCTCCATTTCCTCATCTGTAAAATGAGGATAACAGTAGCGCCTCTCTCCCAGGACTGGTAATCGTAAAGCCCTTAGGACAATGCCCGTGCATAGTAAGCACTATATAAATGTTAGCTATTAGTACTGATAACACTGCCTGCTTCATAAGGTTACTGTGAAGATGAGTTGAGATAATACATGCGAAGTGCTCTGCAGGCCTTGAATGCTACACAAACGCAAACTTTGATACCACGTGGGCACAACTTTGGCGCGGCTTTTAAAGGGATAATTCTTATTTGTAGGGTTGATAGGGAAAGGGGAGAAGGAATAACTGTCAGATCTCTGGCAAGCAAGTATCCGTCATGAGCTCTCATCTTGCCAACAAAGAAACTGACCAAAGAGAAAGGGATCCATCACCATCGTTCCTGATCCAAGATTACCGGTGGCAAAATATTACCGTTATCACTATTATTAATATCTAACATCTATAGAACACTTTAAGGTTATTTCATATAATCTTCCCAATATCCTTATGAGGCAGGTGCTATTGTTGTGGCACTTGTTTTACAGACGAGACAACTGAGGCTGACAAGGTTGTGACTTACCCACAGTCACACAACTAGTAGGTGCTGGGGCACCATTTGAACTCAGGTCTTCCCGACTCCATGTCCAGTGATCTATTCCTCTCCTCTAGCACTGTAAAGGGCCTTTGAGATCATCTAGTTCAACACTCTTACTTCACAGATGAGGAAACAGAGATAAGTAAAATGACTTGTCCTGGGTCATGTTGCTAATAGAGAGCAGAACCAGAATTCAAATCCAAGTACTCTGACTCGAAATCCAATGTTCTTTATGGTACCTCTCCATGCCAGGGCAAGGTCATATGCATAGCTTGGTGCCATGTATGATCTGCTGTCCTTGGGGTCACAAAGTCACGGTCTTAAATCCTGTCTCATGTTTACACACAGTGTGCAATAGGACAAACATCTCCCAGGGTTCTCTCCTGCCCTCAACATGGGTTAGGCTAATTTTTCTCCAAAAGACAGGAAATCTGGGGCTGGGCTGGCCTGGGAATGGGACAAGGCTCAAGCTGCATCTCCCTTGAAGAAGCTTCCTGGAAGTTCTTAGTGGTAGTGGTTAAGCTAGCATGGGAGAGAACCTTGAGGGATGGGGCCAAGAAGGAATTTATCTGCCCTGATTCCAGGTTGGCGACCATGGGGCTGACCAAATGGTATGGGACCCGGAGAAAACAGGACTAGAGAGAATCAAAGGCTCTTCTTTTGGGGGCTGTTTGGTTGGTGTCCATCATGCTCAAAAAGGACCAAAATAACATCATTTTTCATGGTCAAGGTACAGTGTGTCTGACTATGCCTATTCAGACAAACACGAGCTTGAAAGGCTCTTTCACAGGTTGGGCACGAATAGTACCTATGAACACTGGGAGAGGAGATGTCTCTAAATTTGCACATCTCACATTTCTTTTGAACTACCGTAATTCTGTTTTGCTCATAGAGCCTGGTACCTTCTTTGATGTGGACATGCCATGCTGGGCAGACCTGTGCCAGTGTCTCCCATGTCTCACAATCGATTCAGCACCAATGGAAGAATTTTGCCAATGCCTCTGATTATGTAAGGAATGTTGACACTCTCGGAGACATCATATGAGAGATATCATATGCTAAATAACCATTTTGGAGCCATTACAATAACATCAGAAGAGTGGGTTCATTGACAATCTGGACATTGGGGTGGTAACGCTATCTCATGCTGGCTACAAGCCCATGGGATCCTATAACTAAGGGCAACATAGCTATTTCTATCCAGTTAATCTCCTTATGACAATCAGGACACCCATCTCTCCAAATTTGCCCCCAGTTGATAAAATAGCATTCAACCCATCCCAGGGCAAGAGACATGCCTCTGCAAAGTAGCAGGTTCAACACCATACACCTAAATGTCCAAGTCATGTGTCTAACCTCTCAGAAGCCATAGAATCAATGCTATCCTATGAAGAAAAAGGGCTCTCTGGTCCAGAAGTTTCTTAGATCCAATCTTCAGTAAGGTTTACCGGATAAAAATGTACTGTTTTTGTACATGGTTCTGGCTGATTTCATTGGCCCCTCCTCGGTCATGAGATCCTTGTTTCCTCAAAGGGCTCTGTAAGCCCTGAGGAAATAATTCAGTCTCCCTTTATTTGGCAGGCTTCATTTGGGGGATCAAGGAATGGTATTATTATGAGGTTCTTTGCTTTCTAACAGCATGGAGGAGGTGAAACTCTCAATATATGACTATGGTGAATGTGTATTTATTTGGAAGAAAGACAATCATAACTAGGTGACACAATGGATAGATTTCTTAGCCTGGGGTCAGGAAGACCTAAATTCAAATCTGTTCTCAGATACTTACTAGCTACATGACCTTGGGCAAGTCACTTAACTTGTCTGCCTCAGTTTCCTCTATTATAAAATTATGATAATAACAGCACCTTCCTCATAGGATGTTGTGAGGATCAACTGAAATGTTTGTAAAGTGCTTAGCAAAATGCCTGGCCCATAGTAGGCACTACATATCTGATTATTCCCTTCTCCTTCCCTTTTCTAGTTGACTTCATGGCAATCCAGAGAGCCTGGATGAGGGCAAAGGAAAGTCTTCATTTAGCTCCTTTGAAAGAAAAGAACAGGTCCCCCGCAGAGGCCTCTAAGGGGGGAAAAGAATTAGTATCCTTTTGATGCAGTTCTCAAGACGAAGGCTTTGTTGGAGAATATGCTGAATAAGTATTGGGAAAGCCTCAGTATCAAATTGAAGCATTTTACTGTAGATGAACCTAGTGCATGATGAAGAGTTACTGACTGTGCCAGAAACGTTATCACCTAGCTGTGACCCTGTTTCAGGTGCTGCTATAGCTTATCATCACCATCTTGCTTCAGAAGACCCATTATGAACTGCAAAAAAAAATTGACACTGCCAATTATGTGGAGCAGTTTACTGAAATCTAAGACTCAGTTCCTGTGAAGGAAAGGGGAAAAGCCTAGGATTCCTGGCTTACGTTCTCTTCCACATTATTTTTTTCTTTTTCCTTTATGGGGACTCCTTTGGAAGGGGCTATCTTTTTTTTTCTCCTCTTCCCCTTTAGTACTATTGCTTATACCAGGTGAATTGTATGGTAAAATTCCCCAAAGCATTTAAATGGCAGAAGGTCTTCTAGAAGATCCTTAGGATTTTGTTGCCATGAAGTGGCATGTGATTGGATCTATATCTATCAAGGTTTCCCTCTTCTCCTCCACTAAAATGGGTAAGATTATTTTCCCCCAAAATGCATCAGAGCTAAGACTTGATAAGCCTATGGTTGGGCAAGGCTGAAGCGACATCTTGGTTGACTCGGCTTTGCCGCATGTATTGAGGTGGCTTCCCAGTTATCATAGGATGTTAAAAAAATCTACCCACATGGAATCTAAGCATTTTAGCCTTAGTTGATGGCCTAAGACTAAATAAGTCACCAGAGCCTGCCCTGCTGATCAGATATGTTTCCATATGGATACTGGTGGGGCCACATCCACCTGAGATACATACTGTTATTTCCTTCTCAATCTTATGCAGACAGCTGCTACTATGGGTTCAGATGGTAATTAGCTTATGTTAGTAATTAGGTTATCCTCCAAAGGTGAGGATTTCCTTACTCATAAGGGGAGGATATGGTAGCTTACCTAGTAAAGAGAGGGGAAGGGATAGGAGTGTTAGGGAGTAAGGACAGATGCTGCTAAGTTAGAGAAAAGCTACATGATTGGCTATCAAAGGGAAGGTAGCATTCTCCCCTCTTTTCACCCCTGAAGTGAAGCCACAGTCCCCTTGGGGGCCCTGCCCCCTACTTTGTTCACCACTGCTCTACAGGCTAGGTAACATCCTTGACAATTCCAGCATTCCTTCAAGTGATCAGAAACTCTAAGAATAAAGAAGCCAAATCTCCAAAGTGACACAAGGGTCCACGGAGCCACCTGGCTTTTGTGAATGCTTTAGCAGCACACAAATGAGGAAAACTAAGGTAGGTTTTATGTAAACATATCTAGCGGAAGAACCAATATGACCAATGAACTTGCATTCCAAAGCCCAGGCTCACCCTTTGGAGTAACCACAATCTAGAGAGAGGAGTGAAACATGGACATAATTAAGGATCCCTCAAAGCAAATGGACATAGGGAATTCAAATTACATTCCTAATGGGATTGAGAAAGCTGCTGATGAAAAGCAGCAAATCAACAAGCTTGGTGAGTAATGTCCTCTGTTTCCTCTCCAAACAATGACTGCAGGTCCCTAATGGAATCAATGTCATTCTACCTTGTTTCTAGATCAAAGTGGGGATGCAGGAGCCCTTCCTCATTTCCCATGAAGTATTTGGCTATCATGTGAAACTTGGTCTTGGCGGGGGGGGGGGAGGGGGTGGAACCAAGATGGCAGCTGGAAAGCAGGGACTTGTGTGACCTCCCAGCCAGGTCCCTCCAAAAACCTATAAAAAATGGCTCTGAAAAAATTCTAGAACTGCAGAACCCACAAAACATCAGAGGGAAGCAGGGATCCCACTCAGTACAGCCTGGATGGTCACTGGATGAGGTCTATTGCGCACAGAGCAGAGGGGAACGGAGCTCAGCGTGGGCAGCAGCAGGACCAACCAGACCAGGAGCCAGGTGAAACAGGCCCTTGCGCCCTGAATTAGTGAGCTGTGGCAGTAACCAAACTTCTCAAACCACAAACACCAAAGACAACAGAGAAGGTTAGTGGGAAAAGCTGCGGAGGACAGAGTGAAAAGAGTTTGCGGCTCAGCCACCACCCCAGGGGCAGTTACTTCCAGCACGAGGCCCACCTGGTGGGAGGAATTAAGTGACAGATCAGAGCAGAAGTGCAGAGCCTGCTTAAGATTTGTGTCAGGTCTGGGTTTGCAGTTCTTGGGGAAGGAGGAGTGGTGGTGTGGCAGAGCTGGCTGTATAGGAATAGCTCTGAAATTAATGGCCCATCCCCTCAAGCTTTGAACCAAACATTCCTTGCTCTACAAGCAGTCATACCCCACTGAAAAACTCAAGGGTCAAGTAAGTTGGCTGGGAACATGGCCAGGCAGCAAAAACGCACCCAGATTCAGTCTCAGACTTTGGAATCTTTCTTTGGTGACAAAGAAGACCAAAACATACGGCCAGAAGAAGTCAACGAAGTCAAAGAGCCTGCACCAAAAGCCTCCAAGAAAAAACATGAACTGGTCTCAGGCCATGGAAGAGTTTAGGATTTAGATTTTGGATGTGGATTTGGAATTTGGAAGGATTTGGATTTGGAAACACAAATTAGAGAAGTAGAGGAAAAATTGGGGTGAGAAATGAGAATGATGCAAGAAAACCATGAAAAACAAGCCAATGACTTGCTAAAGGAGACCCAAAAAAATACTGAAAAAAATATTGAAGAAAACACCACCTTAAAAAATGGACTAACTCAAATGGCAAAAGAGCTCCAAAAAGCCAATGAGGAGAAGAATGCCTTGAAAGGCAGAATTAGCCAAGTGGAAAAACAGGTCCAAAAGACCACTGAAGAAAATACTACCTTAAAAATTAGATTGGAGCAAGTGGAAGCTAGTGACTT
>CM053626.1:280791305-280820455 GCA_028646595.1 Phalanger gymnotis | reverse complement strand
TATAGGCAGTGCAAGGCAATTCAATTCACTTTAAATAATTTAAGAACTTGTTCTTACTCATCAGTGAAGGTCAGAGGGCTAAAGGCACTGTGTTATGAATTGGTGATACATAGGCAAATAAAATCAGTCTCTGCCATCGAAAAGTTCACATTCTAATGGGGAGATACCACATGAACAACAAATGAATAAATGCAGAGTCATTCAAGGGGGGGCAGATCACTAATAACGAAGGTGATTATGGTCAGGGAAAGCTTTATGGAAGAGGTAACATCTGAACTTAGGCTTGAAGGATGATCTTCTGAGAGGCAGAGTGGAGTGCTTCTAAGGGGTAGAGATGAGGATGAGAAACCTAGTTGCTTGTCAACTAGTCTTTATCAAGGGCCTACCACATGCATGGCATTGGGTATGAGGGGAAATGCATAGAGGCAGGAGATGGGGTGTCAAGTTAGGGGAACAGCTAGTAATCCTTGGCTAGGATATAGAATAAATGAAACATAATAATGTGAGATGAGGCTGTAAAAGCAGGTTAGGGCCAGTTTTAGGCCAGGCTGGGAGGTCTGGAGCCAAAAGGAAGCCAACAAAGTCACTGGAGTAGGTAGTGAGATAGACCTGTGCCTTAGGAAGATCACTTAGTGGCTTTATGGAGGACAGATTGGAGAGGGGAGAAGTTAGAAGCAGAGAGACCAGTTAGAAGGTTATAATAATAGTGTGGGCAAGAGTCAATAATGATCTAACCTAGAGGAGGAACACTGTGCGTAGAAAGAAGGGATGAGATGTGGGAGATGTCATGAGGAAAAATCATCAGACTTTGGAAATGATTGAATGGGGAGAAGGAGCTAGGGAGAGGGATGATGAAAGAACGACTGAGGCTATGAACCTGGGTAGTTGGGAGTATCAGTATCCTCACCAGAAATAGAGTGGTTAAAAGGAGGGACAGGATTCTGAGAAAATATGAGCTCTACTTTGGATGCACTGAATTTTAATTGTCATTAAGACCTCAAGGGGGCCATGTCCTATGGGCAGATGGATGCGCAACAGGGTCATTGAGGTTGGCTATAAAGATTTGGGAGTCATCTCCAAAGAGTTATGGCATAATTGATATAAGTTGATGAGATCACAAAGGGAAAACTAATTATATGACCTTGATCAAGTCACTTGCCTTCTTTGAGACTCAAGTTATTTTTTCACGTGTAAAATCAGGAGACTTGATACTTTCTAAAATATGTTATAGAATTAAAATTCCATGATTCTTACTTTGATTCCTTTCCATTTGGGAACTACTCTAATTTGGTAAGCAAATCACTTACTAGGAGAAAGATTTGCTAGTACTGTGTGCTCTGCTTAGTAAGTTGGAAACCACAGACCAAGGAAATGATGGTACTGATCCTATTGGGAGTTAGGCCATCAACAGACCATTTAGCAAATGACTTTTTTGAGCCCTGGATAAGTTTATACACCCCAAGTTATATAAGTAGAGCATGTAAAATCAAAGAGGCTGATCGAAATCCTAGAGCCAGGTGCCACTTCCTTGAATTAAGAGGTTTCTATCTTTGCCACAGATGGTGGCATGCAGTCTATTGACACAGAATGCTCTTATTTGTTCCCAAGTCAGGCTAACTCTTTTGCAGATGAGAATTATACCTCAGCCCCTCCCCCAGTGGAGAAGTAAAAGATACAGGGCAGGCATATTAAGCAGCATGTTCAAATTATAAATTATTAGGAACATTAACTCCCCCTGGGGGTTTTCTGTAGTCCTTAATCGTGTGGAATGCTTTCCAGTTGCCATCGGCCACGACGCTAATTAAGAGGCCTCACTGTGAGCTCTGGGGTTTCTGACATGAATTGCACATCCCACTGGCAGGGGACAGACCCTCCCTGCCTAGTTAACCTCTCACTGGGGCATGGTGACACAGCTGCTTGTGGATTCTGCAAAAAAAATCCCTTCTCTGATCACTCTGAAACTCTAACCATCTAAAGAAAAATGAGGGGATCCCAACTCCACCCCCTAGATGCCCTCAAAAGAAAATTTTCATCCAACTAGATCCCTGGCGAAGCCAGATTCCAGCTCAATTTTCTTGAAGTTGACCACTCAATCAGGAAAATCTAGGCTCTCTGGATACCATCAGAGCATCCTAGAACATGGTGCCTGACCAAAGGATGATGGTTTCTTTATTCCCTTTCTTTTCCCAGGTCTAAAAGCATCACCATTGCCATGTCTCATCACTGTCCCTTTTCATTAATCTGGTAGGTTATTCTTTGGTTTTCCAATGAAGCTTCTAGTCTTCATCTAAAGAGAATCTGAATCTAAAGGAAAGAGAATGCAGAGAAGGAAAGTCAACCAGGGACAATTTCACATTAGCTGCTTCTTATGACTTGCTGGTGCTTATCTTTTGTCCTCAGAATACTTCTAATCCTAGACTCTTCACCTTGCAAGACCTCAAACAAGATTGAAACAGACCTGGGCAAACCCAAAGCACATTTCTGTGATCAGATAACCTTTATGGTCATTTGCAGGAGGGTATACGCTCATGTTTGCCTTAATGAGGTAAATTAAAACCAGGTAGAGCAATGTGGCAACAAGTTCAGGGAAGAATCAACTTGCTTGGCATTGAATCTGCAAGGCTTAGCATCCCAGTGGGCACCTACATCCAAAGGGCTGTACTCATTGCTAGCTGGCAGAGACAAGTCAGGTACAGTAGGGTTCCTCTATCCCCTGTGGCCATGGCTGGGAAGGTAGGAAGCTGGCGCATAATGAGTTTGCTAATATACATGGATGCCAACTCAGTATTCATCTAGTAGACCCCAATCAGTAACTGGTGTCATTCTCCATAGGCTTGTCCCAGGAATATGCACACAAATACATACCTGCATGTATGTGCATACGTGTGTGAGTGAAATCACACATGACATGGAGACAAAAAGGGCACACATAGCACCCCTAAACACTCCTCAAGGCACTGCTTCTGTGGTCCATGGGAAGAGCAGTGTGAAACAAACTCCATCCATTGTCTCTGTGTTCCAGACCTTTAAGACTTCACAAGCCAAGCATGAAGCCAATAAATAAATACCTCCAGCCGGATAACTGTTCAATGCCTCTTCTTGGCCACATTCCCTTCCTCCTTTCCTCTTTGTTTTTATGCAGTAGGTGATCTTGATGAAATAAAATAATAACAATAATCTGCTCCATTAGGACTAAACATTAAGGGAATTATTGAACAAGTACAGAAGAGGCAGCTGGCGCAGAACATGCTAATGACCATTAGAGTTTAACCCTCTTTCATTCTCATCATAATACAGAAGTTAAACCCCTCCCAACCTTACTTTTCCCTCTCAGCAGTGAGAAGAGTGGAATCCTCCCTGAGCAAACAACTGCCTCTCTCACTGGGCTGACAGCTCTGTGGGTGGCAGCTGGGGCTGACAATCAAAATCAACAAAACCAACAAATATTTCCTAAGAGCCAGGTACTGAGGAGCACACAGGGCAGCAGAGTCAACCCCTGCCAGGATCTCATAGCCTAGCTGCATTAGAAAGAAACTAGGCTCATCTGCCTGTGAGCCCCTTACCCTTAAAAGAGAATTATACTACCTAGCCAGACTGCGTCTTTCTGGCTATTTCTTGGCATAATAGGACCCCTGAGGTCCCAAGAGCATTCCAGGTAGTTATGAAAAGTCCTAATCCACTATTTCCCCTCACTCTATCAGCCATACAGCAGTGATGAAAGCCAAATCTACTATTCTAGTTACCACGAGATCTGGAATCTACTAAACATATAACAGAACCATCACTAATAGACAGATGAGTCCATCGAAGTATCTAAGAAGGGAAGAATAGAAGAAATAACATGTCATAACAAGGAAGCAGTGCTGAGCATGACACTAAAGATCTGCTATGGCATTGGAAAAATTCCTCAGGAGCCACAAACTACCCAAAAATAGGATAATGGATACTACAGGGTGTCATCATCCTTTAGGTCTGAAACCTGATGTTATCCTCCTATGTACTCAGCTGCATCTCCTGTAAGATATTTGTGTTCATGCCAGAAAAAGGTAGGAAGGTAAATAAAACTATTTGTTTGGTACTATATGTAGCTGTCCCTCTGGGACATTACCCCATTACTCACACTCAAAAATGTGACTTGATCTTCATAGGGAAACTGTTACTGACACATTCTAGAGTATCTTGTAGACTTATACTCATAATACTATAGCTAATGAACCTCCGCTGGTGGAATTTACATTAACAGTCAGCCAGAAGACACAATTAACTCAAAGCAAAGGCATTTCTAAAAAGGAACAATAGATACAAAAAATTCTCCTCGCAAACCCAGGCATACTTTTCCTCAAATACACACAGTGCCAAGGGGAAGAGTGGACATAAATATAGGGGCAGTATGAATTGATAGTGGGGAACATATGGGACAAACACTTCTCCAGTATTTTAGGTCCTCAAAATCCTTTTTCTACTTTAAAACTTCACAAGTTTAGCATGAAGCCAATAAATAAATATTCACGGCTGGCTAATATCTATTCTTAAGCATTCTTTGGATACAGGATCTCTTCTGAACGGGTCATTCCCCTAGGCTTCCTCTCTCTATATCAGTTCCCATCTGCCAGGGGGGCTAATTCTTCCTCAAATCCATGACTGGCTCCCTTTTCTTTTGCCAGAAGTCCCACTCCTTGAAGCTGCCTTCTGACCCTGAGTCTTTGTATCTCTATATTTGTGGCCATCAAGAGAATGTTTCTCTTTTTCCCTGTGGGATGTGGTGTCTCTGACTGGGTGAATAGCTCCACTTCAAAGCACCAAGGCTGGTGGGAGTTGAGAAAAATTCCCCTCTCTCCCACCCTCCCACACACACTTTGACACTAGTTATAGGAATAGGAGTCAACTCCATAGAGCTGTTCCTGGCCCTGGGTAGACTGTGTTTGATGAACTCGACTTTTTAAAGAACTTTTAGGGATTTAACCAATCTTCATGCAGGTAATTACATTGACAGTTCCAATTCAATTCACTCCTTCACATTTCACTAAAGGAACAATAGGATATCAATACATCTTTGTACTTCATTGAGCTATCAAGACTATATTATCAATTATGTGTTTCTTACATTCTAAGACTACATCAAGGATGGGATGGGAGAAATTAACTGGTCAGAGATCATTTGCCCCACCCCACCCCTTCATATAAACATTCAAAGGAAGGCCAGTGGGATACTGTGTATTGGGAAGTGGAACAAGGTGCATGTTGTACGTTGAGCACAATATCAGTTAGCTTGGGCTGCTCCCAAGCAACATGGGGACTATTGGAAAGAGCTGTATCAGGTAATGGTTGATTAGATCAGCATCTACTCACCTTCACTATAGGCTCTACTCACTATCCCACCATGTTCCAAAATACATCAGCTCCATTCCACCCATCTGGAATCCATAAATACCTTAGTAAAATGCCACAGAAATCAGCTGTCACTTGATTCAGCTACTTCGGGCCCCCTAAGTGTTTTAAGGGGGCTGTGCCAAGGTAATTGCTCCAAGAGGTTGCCATTTTTATTGTCTTCTACCTCTACTTAACTCCTCCCTTTGCCCTCTAATATTGGCCAATAGTTGTATATTTTCTCATCTTTCCATAATCCCTCTCTTTTTCTGTTTATATATCTTTGGACACAAATCTTTTCCTGCCCCTGCCTCTAACTGGTAGCTCTAGGGAATGAGGTGAGGGAGTCTTAAGTTTTGTCAGAGGGCAGTGAATACTTCCAAATGTCTAGGCTATACAGAGCTTCACTATCAATTCCAAGTATCCAAGTAAGAATTGTCACTGAGGTTGATCCAATATGTCATTTTAATGCAATTACATGATCTTACAGAAGGAAAACATGTTTGTCAAACAGTCATTATGATATAGAACATAGAACTAGTCTTTTTGAATAGTGGGCTCTTTTGTTGTTCTTGCTGTTACTTCACATTTTCTTCAAAGCTTTTGGGTGAGCAGACACTTGGATGCTTTTCTGGCTCCATCCTTCTACCCACCCACATAGGGCCTAGAATCAAGAATTAGGTTCTGATTGCAGCCTTTCATTTTTTTTATTTCTTGGTTTTCATATATCTGGAAGCTTTCAGGGTGGAACACTCCTGGCAACAAGAGATTGAAGATATTAATATTTCCCACAATGCCTTAACAAAGGCTTAGAGGGCCCATGGTAGCAGAGAGAATCAGATTGCTATGAGACATTCTGTAGTTGGTTCACCTCAGTTATTGAAAGTCTATGTCTTAGCATGTTGGGGAAGAGAGCTGAGCTTTCACCATCACAGTAACAAGGGAAGAAGGCAGATAGATGTTTCCACATACCTATCACTCATTGTGGGAGAAATTCAGGTGAGGTTCCTAAGGAGATACCAGAAAATCATAGAACTTGAGCTGGACAGGACCTCAAAGGTCCATCTAGACCAACCTCTTCATTTTGCAAATGAGGATACTAAGAACTAGCATGATTTAATGATTTGTCCTAGGTCACAAAGTAATGGGTTTCACAGATGGAAACCGAGATCCTCTTATTCTAGAGCCGGTGCTTTTTCGATTGCAATTCCCAGAAATTCTTTATCCTCAGAGCAGAAAACCATGGAAGCATATTTTAAAAATTCCTCAGATAAAATATGCCACATCAAATGGATATTGTACAGGTGACTACACTGGCTTTGGTGGAGACGTCCTCGATAAGTCAATATCTATGACTATAACTCAGCAACCAGAAAAAGTACTAGTCCCTTGTTTTCTGGTCATATACATTTTTTGTCTTTCCTTAGAAAAAGGAGGCTTTTCCATCCAGCCACCAACATGATAATAGATAAATAGATAGACAGATAGATAGATAGATAACATATTTATACAGATAGATATTTATATAAGTTATGATAGATACATGATGAGATAAAGATAGATTTAGATATAGACATAGACCCAGATACAAACATACACAGGGGTGATCTGGGGCCAGCTTTGACCAGCTCAGAATTGATTGTTAAATTTTCAGCATGAACACTTATACCTCAGAAACTGGCAAACACTACAAATCAGGATTTGATTTATTGTTTCATTGATTGTCAATTTAAGAAAGTGATGGAGAAAACTTTCATTTTAGTTAAACTTAAAAGCATGCCATGCTGTTTTTGGAGAACCAGTAATTAAATCTTTATCAGAACACCACTTGTACTGCACATTTTTTAAGGTTAATATATATTATTAATAGAGAATTCCCAAGAATATATCCCTTTGACTCGTTATGTTCCTGACTTCCTCTTTGGTGCCTGGTGAAGACTGCAGGAGAAGTGTTAAAGAGATGTAGCAATTAGGGATTACAAGCACATTATTCTCCTGAAATGTATATATGTGTATACATACATACACAATATGTGTGTGTGTGTGTGTATATATATATCCATACATATGTTTACATACATATTCGCGGATATACAATTTTTTACTGGGACGAATCAAGTATGAAATCTAGAGAAGTGGCCTGGTCTGCTCTCGGAATCTCAGGGAGATACTGACATTCTAATTAAGACAGGCTTCATTAAATTGCCAGCTCCAGAATCAGCATCACATTGTCTTCAGCTAATTATGTTCCACTGGCAAAGCCATTGTACAGTCTTCAAATCCTTCCCATCATTAATTACAAAAAAAAAATCTTTCCTCCTCCCTCTCCCTACTTCCTCTGCCTCCATGTACAGTGCTACACTGGCAATATTGTTCTCTTAGCTTTCCAGGGATACTCTTTTGTTTGACTTTCCTTTGGAGTGGGGGTGGGAAAAGAGATAGGACAGGGAAGGAAGTCATGCTTGGTTCTCCTTTGCTTAGGTACAGAATGCTATTTCCATGCCTAACTGTCAGTCATAGAGGGTAGAGCCTCCCAGACCAATCCTGTGTCTGCTAGGCACCATTAGATACCAAGAGGTGTAAAACCTGGGAATGGAACAAAAGGACAAGAATAGGACAGAGGCAGATCTGACACTCTGACCAGGCACATAAAATGACAACAGGCCCAATTCTGCAGGTATTGATTTTGTCCTGATTTGCTGATTAATCACCACTAGTAAATCTTTAGGTCAGCCTGATCTGGCCAGTCAGTCTTGCATCCCACAACGGCAGTCAGTGTCTCTTGCTTCCAAGGCAATTGGTTTAAAAAAAATCGTGTACCCAGCCAATTGTATAATGCTGCACCTGGGGAGGGCATTTTTCCTGGTCCCCATGAGAACAGTCCATAGCCAACCTGCAACATAATGATGGCTTAATTCATACCATGGTGCCCATGGGAATTCAGTTCCAGAACTGTCTGTTTATAAAAGATTTGAGGGTTTTTTTTGGTACTTTCATTAATGTTTTTTTCAATCACTTTTCCAGAAAAGGTTGTGATAAGGACATGGGGTAACAGGCCATGGTTTTTCCTGCTTTTTTGTCCTTTCCCTCCTTGACAGGTATTCAAATCTTATCCATCCTTCAAAGCCTATTTTTGGTTTTGCCTCCTTCAGGAAGCCTTCCATGACCACTCTAATCATAGGGTCATAGGATTTAGAGTTTAAAGATAATCTGAAATGATGTCCTTCAGTTCTCAAAGACCACGTGTCACAGGCAGAAATTGAACCCATCTTCCTCACTTCTGACACTAGTTCTCATTAAATTGAATCTATGATGTGCAGTTTTTAAAAGCATAGACCAAATTTAACAGTATAGCAAAGTGGTCATCCTCTTACTACAACACATTGTCTGGTCTTGTAATACTTGTAACATGTAATACAATTTATTATTTAATTTATCATGTCTCCTATTTTTTATACCTATTGAGGGACAATTTACTGTCTCAAATTTGACTTCAATCTCCTTTGGTTTGGGTACAATATTTATGCAATTTTTCTGTGTGTATTAAATAGCAACCAGTCCAGCGGTAAACTCAGAACTTGTAAATATTAAATTTGCTGATTGATTATTGGGAGGCACTCTTAATGTTCACCTGGCTTGGAGAGATGGATGGCTCATCAGTCTTGATGAAAATCTAATATTTTTTAAAATCCTAAGCGTTATTCATAGTAAATCTCAGATCAACTTTAAAATACGCTTTAGAAAAGTCGCTATCCCTTCTTCCTACTAGTCCTTGACTGTTTCCCACAGTTAACTGCTTTCATTTGCTGTAGAGAAACAACTGCAATGGGGAAGCACTAACAATATCACCCTATATATTGTAACACTAATGTTACAATAAAGCAACAGGGTTTATTTTTCCAGTAATATCTGCTATGCTCCAAAATGTTCTGAGTATTAGCAGTGTCCAAGAGTATTCATGCTTACTATATGATTCTCTTGCTTCCTAATGATGAGCATTTCTGATATGGCTGTCCTCATATAGGAATCTTGCCTATCCTTGAAATGAACTTAGAAGAATGTGACAGCTAACAAACCTAAGGAATATTTCTCATCAATGGGCTCTAAAATGTTTACGATCAACATAAAAATGTTAAGTATGTCCTAACAGTAGGCACAAGGTACAACAGAAAGAGCCTGGCATACAGTACATATTTAATAAGTGCTTGTTTATTGACCGGGAATCAGCAAACATGGATACTGGAACAGAATCACAAAATTTCATGGGTGGAAGGACTCCAATGCTATCTAGCTTAACTCCTATCTAAACAAAACCCTCCAATGTTACATAGTAAGACTGGTGGTCAAGAGGTCATCCAGTCTTTGCTGGGAAACATTAGAGGAGGAGAACTAAGCCAGCCCATCCCAAGCCTAATTATTAGGAAGTATTTTCTTACATTAAATCTATATCTGCCTCCTTACAACTTCCAACCAATGTCTGGTTTTGCCCTCTAGAGCCAAGCAGAGCAGGGTTAATATGTCTTCCATGGGACTGGTTGGCACTTAATAAATGTATATTGATTGACTGATGGGACAGTTATTCATATACTTGAAGACAGCTAACATATCACCCATCCTGTTACTAAGCACTCATATGCATGTGCACACACACACACACGCACGTGGGCGCACACACACACACACACACACACACACACACACACACAGCATTTTCTCTTCCTTAGGCTAACCATCTCCAGTTAATTCATAAGGAATGATCTTGTGATGCTTTAGCATTCTGCCTGCCCTTTCTAAGGTACTGGCCAGTTCATGTACATCCTTCCTAAATATGGCACTAGAGATTGAATCTAATACCTTGGGTGTGATCTGATAGGCTGCAGTGCATAAGAACTATTCTCTCTCCAGTCCTGAACACCATGCCTCTGGATGCTAAATGAGATGGCATTAGCTTTGGGAGCTTCCATATTATACTGCTCATTCATATCTAACTTAAAAACCATTAAATTATCTTTTTTTTAAGATTCTTCCTTTAGCTTATATTTGTGAAATACTATGAAAATTCATATTTACTCCTTCTGAATTCAGCTCATGTTCAGTGTAATATTTTAAACCATATCAAAATCCTTTGGGATCTGGCTTTTGTCAACCAGTGAGTTAGTTATTGGTCCTAGCTTTTTGCATCTGCGAATCTGATAAGCCTGTCACCCTCTATACCATTAAACAAGAAAATAATAAAAATAAAATTAGGCATTATAGGCTCAAGTTCAAATTCGCAGGGAATTCCACTGAGATCAAACTACCAATGATCTTAGGATCCATCCATTCAGCCACCTATTAATCTACTGAAATTCACTGGCCTCTAACCAACATATTTCCACCTTTTAAAAATGTATTTTATTTTTAATTCATGAAATAAAACAAGTAATTCCATAACACAGTGTAATAAAAAGATGATTGCACATGAAACTGCAAAACTATTATGTACAACATGTTATTCATTTTAAATTACAATAAAGTTATCACATACAGTTCTCTTTTTCCCTTTTTTCCTCTCTCCCCCATCTTTTTCAGCAGAATATCAGGAAAGACTTTGTCAAAATACCTTGTTAAAGACTAGGTAAACCACCTTAATCCTCCGATATAGGAGTTTATTAATCTTGCAAAAAAAGGAGATAATGTTGGTCTGACATGATCTTTTTGTGAAGCAGCCATGTTGGCTGTCTTTGATCACTGCTCCCTTTTCTAGATTTTCTCTAACTATCCCTGCCATTTATTAGCTCGGTAACTGTGGAGAAGTGTTTGTTTATCACACAGCTTCAATTTCCTTGCCAATAATGCTGGGATAATAATATCTGCCCTGGCTACATCACAGCTTGTTGTGAGGCACAAATTAGATTATGTATATGAAAAAGCTGAGTAAATTGTCAAGCTCTATATGAATGTGAGGTACCATTGGAGTAGAAAGTTGATGAATAACTGAGAGACTAGTTGAGGTCGCATTTAGGATGATTTGATTAACTCAAGCTGTTGTGGATCAGAGCTACCTCTCTGCACTCCAAAAAGGAGCTGTAAGGGCTGTGGGAGTCATTTCCAGGTAAATCCTGAGAAGCAGAGCATAAAAAGGAGAATTGTAGCAAAACTTAAGAGTAGAGCTATAACAAAAGCTGAACACTGCGGGATGGACAGTTTCAAACTGTAACGATGGAGAAAACTTTTGAGAATCTTTTGGATAGCAAGAAGATAAAATCAGTCAATACTTAAAGAAATTAATTCAGACTATTCACTGGAAGGTCAAATAATGAAGCTGAAGCTTAAATATTTTCACCATATGATGAAAAGATGGGAATCATTGGAAAAGATCCTGATTTTGGGAAAGATTGAAGGCAAAAGGAAAAGGGAACGGCAGAGGATAAGATGAATAGATAGCATCATGGAAACAATGAACATGAATTTCAACAGACCTCGGGAAATAGGGGAAGACAGAAGGTCCTGGTGGACTGTGGTCCATGGGGTCATAAAGAATAGGACATGACTGATGACTGAACAAGAAGAAAAATCAAGTGTAGACCTGGGTCCTGAGGGGGAAAAAGCCTGCACCTCTAAATAGGTAGCACTGGACTTAGGTTCAGGAAATCGTGAATTTGAATGCTCTCACACACTACTAGTTGTGTGGCCCTGGGCATGTCACAAACTGTCTCATTTGTAAAATGGAGATAATATTAGCACCTATGTCACAGGATTGTTTGTATATCAAATCAGGTAACACACCTAAAACACTTTGCAAACCTCAGAGTGCTATATAAATGCGAGCTATTATCTATATTGTTAATCTTCCCAAAGCAGCCACTAATGGCAGGCTTGGAGCAGAGGTATACTGCAGTCCTAAGTTCTCTTACTCAAGCAGTCTAAGAGGTGATGGGAGATCCTAGACAGCAAGTTACTAAACCCTGCCTTTCGGGCACTTGAGAGATTATAACTGTAAAGAATGGAACCATAGGACCGAGTGGTTCAAGTTTCTAAGCTGCAGTCAAGAATTCCTGAAACTTTAGCTTTCTGTAGGAGGGACCAGGGATTGAGCACATGGCTACCAGAGCCCAGAGGACATCAAGGAACTGATCCATGATGTAAAGGAGGAAAAAAACTGGATTTTCCTCTTCATTACTATTCTTCATACACTGCAGATATGATTTTTTTTAAAAAGAGTTATCTCTCTAGCAGTCTCAAGTTCATTTTATTTCTAGGGGAGCAAAACCCCTCAGGGTAGTACTGAAGGCAACCTATGCAGGTCCTTTTGGTAAAGTTAAGACTCACTGGAAAGTCAAAGGGTTGCCTTGCTAGCAATTCCAAGTTTGTTTGCTACCCAGTGGGAGTCGACGATGTACTGTGGTGCTATGATCCATAAAAACTATATAAGTCGCTGGGTGGGAAGGTGAATTTCACCACAAGGGGGAGGATTGCACGAAGTGTTTATATGCTACTGTGAGACTTTTATTTTGTTCTTTTTTTGTAGGGTAAAATGAAGGCTGTCCTATGCCTGATATACATTGCTACCTTGAGCACCTGCATAGGAACTGGGGCCCTTTTGTTCTTATCTATGAAAAAAAACATAGGCATGAGCTATATTTTAAGGCTCCTAGAGGAAACTCTAAGAAGAGTTAATACAAGCCAAAAAATTAAAATTCTTGAGAAGTCTCCAAGATCAAAACTGTTTTGTAAGCCCCAAATTTGCGATTTTGTCATACAAGGAGTTAGCTATAATTTCTAGCTTTATGCCATATGCAAATTTGATAAGCATATCACTATATCTTTAGCCAAGTCATTGAGATAAAAAGTTAAGCAGCACCAGACTCTGGTTGCATTTGGTAATACTGTATTGCATGGTCGTTTCTTGACCACTGGGACCCAAGCTTTCCAAATTATTTTTTTTCTATATCTGAACTTTTTCCCCCTGAGGGATGGGGAGATCACAGTAACATTCCCTTGTAAGGAGGGACTAGTTAAATTATTTCTCAACAGACAAATTGAGGAATAACAGGAAAAGGGACAGGCCCAGACTCACTAAAGAGTTGCTACTCTACAAGACTGATAGTGTCCAGTATAAATGGCCAAAGTCTGTAGAAGCAGTCTCCTTTGAACAGCTGGTTGATGAGTATAGAAACAGTTGAATCAGCCCTCTGCTTTACCAAAAAGGATGGGTCAGTCAGAAATTTCAAGGAGAAACATTTTATTCTTCCATGATATGGATACTGGCCTCTTAAGGTGGAATGACAGGGAAGCACAGGCCCTGTTACACTGCCCTTTCTCCACAGCATTGGGCCATCAGGAAAGGGTTTGATTAGGCACTTTAGTCCACAGCAGGAGTTGCAGTTCTCATTCTGCTTCTAGGATATAACTTCCCTGAGTGGTTACGTTGCCCAACCGGGCTGAAAAAGAGTCTGTCACCCTGTTGATAAGGGAACAAAAAGACAAGGCCCTTCTGGCTTAGGCCATCCTCCAACTGTCTTTCTCAAGGCCTTTCCTAAAAGGCGGTCCCTAATAGGAGCGCATGAAGGGGAAAAAGATCAGAAATGGAGGGTAGGAAGGATACATGGGATAAATAGGATACCGGGCCATTAACACATTGTTTTGGGCCTAAGGCAGATAAGCAGTCTGGTATCAAGGAACTGTTCAAACAAAACATTTTAAAGGAAAATAACAGCCTGACTTTTGGTCTCCACTTTCTCATTTGGCCCCTTCTCCCACTTACACTGATAATGATAATAATAATGATGATAATAATAATAATAGTTGATATTTATCAAGTGCTTTAAGTTTGAGAAAGCGTTTCTTTTTTTTACCAGAATACTTTCCAAAATCATATGACTGGTATAGGGAACTCGCCAATGCAGGTAAGTTCCCAGGTCAACTACTCAATCTTCAAGAGTTGCCCAGGGCACTGAGAGATGTGATGATTTACTTCAGTTCTAAGGCCACACGTGTCAGACAGAAATTGTCCAGTTCTTCCTGATTCTGATGCCACATCTCGAACCCCTACTCCATACTGCCCCTTCCCATTTCACAGCATGCTGTCTACATTATCCCATTTGGTCTTCCCGCTGTCCAAAGAAGTTTCCATTGCCTGCATTAATATCTCCATTTTGCAAATGAAGAAACTGAAGATCAGAGAGGTTAAGACACTTGTTCATGGTCACACAGATTGTATCAGAGATAGCATTTGAAATCAAAATTTTCTGACTCCAAGACTGGTCTTTTATACGCTATGCACATTCTCTCCTCTTGGAGTATTTCAAATGGATGTTGATGAGGAACTCAGACAGTGTGGTGCAGTGAGAAAAAAAAATTAACTTTGGATTTGGAATCAGAAAACTTGAGTAAGAATCCCGGTTCCTCCATTTACCATGTTTATCTGGTCTCTTGACTTCTCTTGGACTCAGTTTCCTCGATTCTAAAATGAGAGGTTTGGACTTGATGACTGGAGTTCCTTGCTTTCCCAGCTCTGAATTTAGCATCCTATGAATTAAGAATGCTACTATTATCAACAAACTTGGATTATAGTTAGGCTCATGCAATGTGTGCCACCTACCACAATTTGTATATGTGGGTTTAAATGAACATCAAGGGAACCATTAGAAGCGAAAATATATTACTAAAGGGCAGTCTGAGGAATGTGTGCATGTGTGTGTGTGTGCACATGTGTATGAGAGAGTAAGAGAGAGAGAGAGAGAGAGAAAGAGTGGGAGAGGGAGAGAGGGAGAGAGAGAGAGAGAGAGAGAGAGAGAGAGAGAGAGAGAGAGAGAGAGAGAGAGAGAGAGAGAGAGAGAGAGAGAGACAGGCAGAGGTACCATGGTTTAAAAAAAACTTAAAATCTTAGTACCTCAGTTTCCCTATCTAAAAAATGAGAATAATTTCCCATCACTTTTCCCCATAAGAGGAGCAGTGAACCAAAACCTGCAAGTCAGAGAAAGATATCACTCTATTAATCCATGGTATTGTTATCCTGTAAAGAAGTTTCTTCCTCCCCAGAGCCACTTTCCTTTGAAAAAGATGTCTTTTCTTAGAGCTGCTTGCTGTTCCTGGGGATGGAGAATCCAGGACCACTGAAGCAAAAAATGCCATAGACACAAAAAAGAAATGTAAAAACACAAGGCTGGATATAACTGCCAGAAAACATCCAACTCTTTCCTCCCCAGGCTTCACCTCAGCCACTCCAAAGAAGAGAGCAAAGGCTCCGCTCTTACAGAGCTCCAAGGAAGTGGAGTCTTCCTTCAAAGCCTCTCCCAGGGCTTCATATTGCTTCCTGTCAGTCGGAAGTGTTTCCTCATTTAAATCCCTCCAAAGCAGGAAGCAGGAGACCCCTGCCATTTGCCACATTCTTGGCTTTCTCCATTGCCACTGTGGAACAGAAAGATGCATTTTATTCTAAGGCAAACACCAGGAAGCTCCAGGAATATGCCTCTGAACCAGAGTGGTACTAGGAGTCCTAGGGGAGCAAAGAGCTGAGTCAGCAGTGAGCAGCTCAGGGCCAACATTCTAGCTAATCCTGAAGAAGGTGTTGAGAGCCACATGCTGCAAGTGAGGACAGGGGCTCCCAGGCATAAAGCTCTTGAGGTACAGCTTCACTGGGAGAAGTGGGCAAGCTTCCATTGGAAATCATTATTTTTCTAGCCACATCAGTCCACAGATGCATAAACCTACAGTTTTCACTGTTTAACCCATTATATGATGGGCCAATTTTCTGGGAAATACAAAAGCCTGGTGATCGATGCTGAGTACAAGGAATGGAAGGAAATGCTGCCATGGGTTCAAGCGTGACTCTTCAGCCTGGGCCAGGCCAAGGTTTTTAGGAATATAGAATCACTCAATAGAGTGCTCTTACTTCATTGCCCTTACTTCTTGAGTGAGTTGCTCCAACTCTATAAACCTCAATTACCTCATCTGTAAAATGAAGTGGTGGACTTGACAACCTTTAAGGTCTTTTAACTTTCAATATATGACCTCATGATCCTAAATGACCCCAGCCTTCCCTGTCTGTATATTATGCATGACTATCTACATAATATACCAGCATGATTGTAAACTCTAACCTTTCCTTAATCAGAAGTCAATCATGAAAAAGTGGGCAGCCACAACAGAATGAGTTTTCATGGGAAAAAGACCAGGACATGGCAGTGGGATGGGTTGAGGACAGACTCATGAAAATTTGCTTCATTGGACAAAATGGCAGCTCCATTCCATAGAATGAGCTAGAGATGATAACAAAAGAGAATAGGTTATTTAACCAAAAAAACAGGTGCTGGTCATCCTATGGCCAGATTAAGGATAATTTAGGAGGCAAAGGAAGGGATGATGACTGGCTTTCACATAACAAGTTAACCTTGGTTTTTTTTATGCTTTACATACATTATCTAATTTGATTCTAACAGCAATTCTGTGAGGTAAGTAATAAGTATTATATGCTAGCCATGTGTCAAGCATTATGCTAAGCTTTGGGATACAAATACAAACAAAAAGAGATCTGCTCTTAAGGAGCTTACATTCTATTGGGGGAAGAAAATACATAAAAAGGAGGTTGGACACATGGTGTCAAATCTAGAGAGTCAGAAGCACAGCCAGGATGTAATGCTCAGTTTGGGCCCAACCCCAAAATGGAAGCCCGAGGGAGCATCTCACCTGTGGGAGTAAGAGGCCAGCATGATAGATAAATGTTATTATCCCCATTTTGTAGATGAGGAAACAGGCTGAAAAAGGTTTGGTTACTTGTTAATGGCCATACATCTAGGAAATATCAGAGGTGGAATTTTAGCCCAGATCTTCCTAACTCCAAGGCCAGCAATCTATACACCATAACATACAGACTAGAATCCCAGATTTTTAAAAATTCTATCTCTATACTCCACTAAGTTTATTTCACCATTTTCGCCTTCTTTCCCTTTAATGAAAATCAAGGTCCTCAGGAAACCCACCTATGGATTGGATGTGCTAAAAGAGTCATGCAACCAAGGTATGATCTGATAGGAGTCAAAGAGAGATTCCAGAAGAGATTACATAGCTCACAAGTCCACAGGTACTGGCAAGTCAAGACCATGGTTAACAAAATAAATGAGAAAACAGAAAACCATAGTAAGTACTGATCACACTTCCTTACTTTCTTGGAGCTTCGTTTCCTCACATTTGTATCCTTGGAGAAAAGAAGAAGAGAAAATTGAACCTTCCAGCAGCCAACTCATTTCTCTCCCATATTCCATGTTGCCATCCCCAAGGGCATAGGGCTGCTTAACTACTTGTGTTACAGGGGATAGCCAAGGATTAGACATACCCAGAAGCAGCATATCAATGCCAGGGTTTTCTCACTCAAACACACATATGAAGTTAAACTAAAGGGAATGATGTCTTAGGGAAGCTGGAGACCATGGGAGCTAAGCTCCCCTGCTTGCACTACTTGGCAGGATCTTAAAGCACAAGGAGGCTTACTGATGCTAGCTGATAACTGCATGTGAAACTCCTAGAGATAGAATGGAGAACTTAGGATTCTTAGGCTCATCGACAGGCAGGAGGGGAAAACAGGACATCAGGAAATGAAAAGGTTTCACATATCTCATAACCAAATATATTCATGAGCATGTGTATAAATGTATATATCTATGAATATATGTATGTCTATATATTAGCTATGTATATAATGCTGTACACTATATATAAAAGCTAACACGCATACAACTCTTCCAACTTTACAAAGCACTTTACATACAGTATTTCATTTGATTCTAGCTATAAATTTGTGTATTACCTATTATAGGTATTATCCTTAGTTTTAAAGGAAAGGGAATTGAGGATTAGAGGTTAACTTGCATTCTATGATTACACAAGTAGCAAGTGTCAGAGATGGGATTTGAATCCTCTCTCTCTCTCTCTCTCTCTCTCTCTCTCTCTCTCTCTCTCTGTCTCTGCCTGCCTCTGCCTCTCAGTATCTAATCTCCCTCACTATTGTTTTCTGTTACTGCCTCTCTGTCTCTCTGACTCTCTATGAAAATGAGCCTAAGCCCTTGGACCCAGGACCTGAAAGGAAATAAAAATTTCAACGTGGTAACAGACGTGAAGTAGAGTCCATGGAGAGGTCCATTTCATCATTGTCTCTCCACGTAACTCTCTTAATACAGACCAATAGCTCCTCGGATACCATTTGGCAGCTCTTGAAATAGTTGGGAGTTTACAGTCTCTCCATGACACTAAGACTTTTCCCCTCATCCATGATTCCTGTGTTGTAAAGTTGCCTCAGAACGGGTAAGCAGGCAGCTCTGCCCCCTGGCATCTGCCCCCTATGGTGTGCAGCTGTCTCCTCATCCATCCTAGAGCCACAATGTGGTGTCAGGAGTCATAGCCTAGGGTATGGGATTGAAGTGCTATTTGGAGAAGAAAACTACTGGCAATTTCATGAGAAACAGAATAGGCCCAGTGAGATGGTAGATCCAGGGTGGATTTTTGCCTTCCCACCAGGAAGTGGTTGCCCTGGAAGGTAAATGGAATATTCCCAGATTCCATAGTGTGAAGAGTCTCTTGGGGTAGCCTATTCCACAGAACAACTCTATTTAGTTTTTTTTTTCTCTTTTTTAATATATCAGCATTTCCCACCCCATAATGCCTTCCCAAGAGCAGGGTCCTCAGGGAAACTGAGTCCAATGAGTTTCCATTAGAACCCATCAAATTGACTATGCACTGGGAGGCAGAGAACTAAGCCCCTAAGATGCAAATGTTGATGCTTTCTCTTTTGTCTCTTCTAGTGCACAAGTCAGGTATCCACACAGAAGTGTAATAGGTATAGACATTCTGAGCCATTCCTACGATGTAAAATGCACCCCTAAGCCTAAAATAAGACCAATAGCAATGCAGTCTTTAGATTCACTCAACAAATAGCCAATTCAAGCAAACATTATTAAGTACCTGCTTAATAAATAGTCCAGGGCTAGGATCCTTGAATACAGATATTAGATAAGATCCAAGCCCTGCTCTCAATGAGCTGATAATCACCAAGTGCATTGTGGCTATGAATAATGATTAACATTTATAATATGACTTAGAGGTTCACAAGGCACTCTACATATATCAACCCAGTTAAATTGCATGACCATTCTGTGAATTAGGAAGGACAGGCATTATTATACCCTTTTTACAAATGAAGAAACTGAAGCTCATGAAGTTGAGATGACTTGGTCATGGTCAAAAACATGTCACAGTCAGAGGAAGGATCTGAACCTTAAACCTTTCTGATTCTAGCACTCTAGTCTGTGTACCACTTTCCATGTTGAGAAAAGTATAGAATAAACCTGAAAATGTGTTCTGCTAACAGATTTTTGCATCTAAAATTCTGTTGAACCTTTCACCAGATAAATGTACACACTAGCATTTGACACCATACAAGCACAGCTGTTTTGTGTGATTTGAATGCTACTAGTCAGCTAGCTGTGCAGAGATGAACATGAGTCAGAAATGCAGGAAGAGTCAGTCAACATTTACTAAGCACCTGTCATGTGCCAGGTGCTGTGCTAAGTGCTGGGGTGGGGGGGTGGTACAAATAAAGGTTAAAAGATAGCTTCTGCCCTCAAGGAGGTCCCAGTCTAATGGGGAAGACAACATGCAAATAACCATGTACCAGCAAGATACATACAGGATAAACTGGGGATTATTGAGAGAAAAAAAGCATGTAATTAAGAGGGATCAGGAGAGTTTTCCTACTGAAGATATGATTTTAGCAGAGACTTAAAGGAAGCCAGGGAAACTAAAAGTTGGGAATGGGGAGAGAAAGTTATAGGTATGGAGCACAGCCAGTGAAAAAGCTCAGAGTTGGGAGATGGAGTGTCTCATCTGGGGAACAGCAAAGAGGCCAATGTCACTGGATCGCAGAGTAAGTTGGAGAGGGAGGTGTTAGTTGTAAGAAGACTGGAAGAGTAGGAGTGAGCAAATTTGAAGGGCTTTGAATGCCAGAAGATTTTACATTTTATCCTAGAGGTGACAGGGAGGCACTGGGATTTATTGAGTGGGGGGGGGTGACATGATTAGGCCCCACTTCAGGAAGATCACTTTGACAGCTCAATACAGAAGGAACCAGAGTGGCAAGAGACTGGTGGAAGCAGACCTACAAGCAGAAGACTTCAATAGTCGAGCCTTGAGAGGATGACTGCCTACACCAAGGTACTGAAGAGAAAAAAATGTAAGTAGAACAGGGATGGTAAATAAGAGGTCAAGGGATCAAGGTCATGGTGTGGCTGAAGAGAAACGTTTGGTACTGTATGGCAGAAGAAGGGCTGGAATGACAACAAATTGTGATCGAATAAAGGAATTTCAGAGTGCATCAACGTGGAAATGGAGCACTTTGACAGCAAAATCAAGGGTATGAACATCTTTGAATGTGGCTGAATTGGTAAAAAAAAAAAAGTAGGTCATAGAAATCAGTAAGTTGAGGGCTGTTTGAAGAGGGGATTGGATAGTCTCAAATACTAGAGCTCGCAAGGTCTCTGGCATGATCATCATACACTCTGATAGCATTGAATAAGCACAACCATGTATCAAGCTGTGGTAGGATTAAGTACCAAGGATGCAAAAATAAATAAATGAATGAATGAATGAATAAAACCAGCACTCCCATTAAGACATTTGTTTCAACCAAGTTAAGCAAGTCAAAATGGAAGAGAAAAAAATCTATCTGTTTGTCTAAGTTCAGACTTGTTTGGATATGGAGTTTGGAAAGAAGCTAAAGATTGTAATGGGCAGAGCTGAGAAAGGAATGCATTCCTAGAATGGATGAACGCATTTCTAGACAAAGGACCAAAAGTTATTGATAGAAAGTACGGTTCGGACAATTGCAAGTAGGACAGTTTGGATGATATATAGAAAGCAGCAATAGGACTGATATGAAATTTACTTGGAAAAGTAGATAGGAATAATTATGGAAGGCTTTAAATGCCATATTAAATTTGTATTTTATTTTATTTTTCCCTATGTTACAATGGAAAAGAGTTGCCACGAGGTGAGGGAGAAGAGGCTTGGGGTGGAGGTGGATAGGGACTGCAAAATAAACTGTAAAGGGGATTTCTTCAGTGCTATACTTTGGACTACATGGCCAATGGAATCCTTCCAACTTTCAAATTCCATGATTCTGTGACCTGAAACCATATCCGAATTCTATCCCAGTTCAGTCTGTACTTTCAGATTTTGACTATTCTTACTGCCTCTGGCTCATTTGCTGGTCACATTATGTTAAATGCTATGAAAATGAACTCTTAAAGCTATTCAGTTCTTAATTCTGCTCCCTCACTTAACTTAGATCTTATTGCTGTCAACATCTCAGCTCTAGGTCAGTCCTGCCACCCCCACTGATAACCTTAACCATGTATTTCTGTATCATACCTTTTACATGCATGGTTTGCCTTTAATAATACATTCCTTTGAAGTCTAAGGCGGTCTGAAGAGATAACCCAATTAATGAAGTTCCAGATGAAGAAACTGGACTCTTGTACCACGGAATCAGCATTAGAAGGAGCCTTGATGTCCATTAAGTCTAATCAATAAGGGAATAAGAATTGCCTCTACATTATACCCACAAGCAGTCATACAGCCATTGTTTGGACAACTGTTGTAATCATGAGGGGTGAGGGTATCACCAAAGTACTACTGTATCTAGTATCAGACAGGAGATGGTATATATGAGTCTTATCTCTGACATAATAGCTATGTGGCCATGGACAAGTCAAGTCAAATCAATAAGCATTTCTTAAGTATACTGTAAATGCAAATACAAGCAGAAAAAGAGAGGCAGTATCTGCTCATGAGAAGCTGACATTCTGTGGGAAAAAAAAACAATACAAAAGATACAAGCTGGAGGGGGGAAGGAGAAAAGGGTGAAATGTTGCCTGTCTACATTGGTGGAGGATGTTTCCTTTTTAGGAGGTTCCCATACCAGTAAGAACTACACCCTTGGACCAGAGGCAGGAAAAATACTAAAGATCTGTAAAAAATAAATTACAAATGGGGTAGCGTTGGCATTCTCTCAGTTACATGTTGCATTGACCCAGTAGACAGAAGTTCCTCAAAGATAGGAACTAACTTTCATACTTTCATATTTGTCAATGTGTCTTCATCCATCATAAAGTAGAGAGCTACCCTAGAAGCTGGGAAAACCTGAGTTCAAATCCTGTCTCTGATATATACTAGCTGTATGACCAAGAACAAGCCAATTATCCTCTTTCTGGTAAATCTCTGTAATACTCTAAATTGCAGAAAAGGTACAAACACATTGGTAGAATGGTTCCCTCCCCTAGGATTTCCTTATACCAGTGAAACAAAAGGCTCAATCCCAAAATCTAATACTTATCACAGTACCTTGCATAGAGCAGGTATTTGGTAAATGGTCATTGAATTGAATCCTGGTTATATAAATTGCCCTCAAGACCAGCTCTCCTTACCTGGACCCTAAACTTCCACTCTTTGCTGGCATATGGTGTTGAGTAAAAATGCAGAAAAGCCTCGTAGAAGGGGAGGGGGGTAGCACAAGCTGACAAGGGCCATCTCCTGCTCAGTGAAAATGATAATGCCGATGCGAGGCAGGTTTGTTTGGCCATAAATGATTTTCACAGATGTGGAAGAAGCTGAAGAGTCAGATTAAGAGGGGCTAGCTAAAAAATTTTGGAAACGCATGAGTTGATAATCATGAAATAAAAGGGAGAAATAAGTAAAATGAGCATGAACTCACAGTATGACTTGGGAAGGAACATTTACTTACACTTGAAAATGCCACAGTTAATTTGATAGGGGCAAGATCCAAATTTGAACAGGGGCCTACCACACCAACAAGTGTTACCTCATTCTGGCTAAGTCACTAGTGAATCAGGCAAACCAAAGTGGATTCATTTATTAACACAAGCCCCAACAGGTCAGGCAGCTTACCCACTTTCCAGCAGTGTAACCATTTTTCTGTATTTGCTTTCAGGTTATATCACATGTTTTTCTGTAAGGTGCTATTTCTTTGGGCATACATTCAGTGTTATATAAAGGTCTACGTGTGTGTCAGAGCTAAGGAGTATACTGGGACTTACATCCCAGCAGGAAGGAACAACCTATAGATTTGTTCATGATCTTCCCATTTATATTTGTAACCATTTCTTGATTGGCCCCAAGCTTTTCTGTCTTTATTAAAACCATTAGTTGTTGGGGGTATTTTTGACTGAATGTGATATTTCAACAGTGAAGGGAGGAACTTCCTTTACCAATGCAGAGCAGTACTTTCTTTGTGATTTCTGGTCTCTTGCTTTAACCTTCTCCTAACCCCCTAACTCCAGAATTTCCAAACCCTCAGCTCTGGTAGCATTTCATATCCAGAGCTACAGAACAGATTGAAGCAGAAAACTACTTGGTGCTTTTATCTTAAAAATCAAGCACTATGGTGGATACACAATTATAGTCTGAGAGAATTGCCAGTCCCTGAGAGGTTCAATGACTGGACCAGAGTCTATGCAGTCAGGAGATAGGAGAGGTCACACTTGACCTCAGGCCTTCCTAACCTTTTGACCAGCTCTCATTTTATCCCAGGCTGCCTCTCAAAGCCATCTGGAATGTTCAACAAAGGTCCTCTATTTGACTATAAGCTCCATGAAAGCAAGCATTGTGTCTTATTTTTAATTGTATCTATCCACACCTGGCAAAGTGCATGGCACAAAACGGACCTAAATATGATGAATCAATGAATGAAGAATGCATTTAAGTACTTACTATGTGCAAAACACTGCGCTAAGTGCTGAGGTTATAAACAAGTCAAATGGGAAGGTCTCATGGTCCTTAGGGTGGAGTGGCAAAGCAGATAATCATGCCTCCTTAATGCCTTTTCCACTGAGGAAAGTATATCTGCTTCTGATACTGAAGCATCAGTGCCATGGATTTTGATGGCAAGATATTTCTTTTCTGGATCTTTTTTTTTGTCTGTAGTGACTGGACAAGAAGTTACATCTCCACAAGGGGTTGCTTCCCAGAATGATAATGTCAGGCATGGCATTGGAAGCTTTGCTATCTCTAAGGCTGTTGGGTTCAGGGTCTGGAGCTATCTCCATCTGGTTCTGAAGGGAGATGATCACCAAGACGGCAGTGGTTTGATATGCCTGGTATGTTCTGTCTCTTGTTTCTCCTTGAAGTTGACTTGTTGCTTCAGCTAGTCTGGCCTTTGTGTGATAATTGGTTGGCAGTGGTGGAAGTGAGTCCCTTCTCCACAGGAGTTTATTCCCCACATGATGACTATGAAGATTGGGTTGAAGCGGGGGATGGGGTGCCATTCCCATGGTTCAAGTGCTTAAGTTGTTTGTGGAAGACCCATTCTCTACAAAGATTTCTCCCTTCAGTTATGTCTGCGGAGCCAAGGTTAAAAGCAAGTCTGGTGGTTTAGGAGATACTACTATTCCTAGGGCTCTTTGGTTCAGGGTCCTGGGTTCTCTCCATTAGGATCTGAAGGGAAACAGTGGTTAAGGTGTTGGTAGTGGTTTGAATTGTTTGGCACATGTTACCTACTTCCTTTCTCTCCCTTAGGGTGTTTTGTTGTTTTAGTTAGGCTGGCTTATCTGCCCTGTGGGTGGCAGTTGTTTGGCAGAATGAATGAAATGTGCTTGAATTTCCTAAGTATTTAAGAATTTTATTTTATTAATAGTTCTAAAAAGTTCATTTTCTTTCAATTTGCATATGGTGAGAATTATAGTCAAGATAGGAGGCATCAACTTTAAAAATTCCTTTATTAATTTAAAAACCCTAATTTATAAAATTGTATTGGATATTCTTTTCTGTTGCTAAGAATTAGTCCCTGCTAAGTAGTAAACTATAAACTGAAGGGGTTAAATTACCGACTTCCTAAGGTGTTGTATAGCATTATATTATATGATTATCCTTCTACATAGTCATATGCATAAAGCCATATACCTGAGGCTGATCTGAATATAGTCAATTTCCATGGATTCAGGTGCCATCTCCTAGATGAAGCCTTCCCTTTTTTGGACATTTTTACTTATAACTTTTATTTACACATTATCTACATTTCCCAACATATTTTCTCCCCTCCTCCTTCTAGAGAAACATTTCTTATAATAAGAAATAACACAAGAGGAAAGAAACAGTTCAGCAAAACTAACCAAAATATCTCCCAAATTATCCTGACTCTACATCCATTGCTTTTCCTACTTTACCATTCTGCCTCTAATGTTATATTTCCCCAGTAGGATAAAAGCTTCATTAGTCAATCAATCAACCAACCAACTAGTATTTATCAAGTGTTTACAACATACCAGTTGTATGTGCTAAGCACTGGAGATACAAAGAAAAAAGCAAAAACCTTTCATATTTGCCTTTGTATAGCTAGCACAATACTTGGCAATGAGACACTTAATTAGTGTTTCCTTAAGTCATTTGAATCTGGTTCAGGACACTTGATTCAATTAAGTGGAGAGTGGTCACATGAGGAGAAAAAAAAGAGTAAATTATGCCAGAATTATTCCAACTCTTGAGGATTCTAAGGGCCACTGAATGGTTTGGCAGCTCAGTTCATTCTTCAGTTGGTCTGGAAGGTCTGGCTTGGCTCAGGAATCATAGGGCCATCTCAGATCTGCTACAGATGAGCCTTGAACAGAATTAAAGGTTAAAAATAAAATACCTAGCTTGCCACTGGCTGTGAATATGAATAAGCCATTCAACTTATACCTGTTTCCTCATCTCTTGGTAGTGATAATGATGAAATTGTCCAGTTGTGAAATCTGCTTTAGAAAAAAAAAACTTTTCTCTGAAAAGGAATGCCTATGATGTCATCACTTTGTCTCATACAAAAGTAAACATAAAGTAGACAAGTAGGACATTTCTTCTAGGGAAGCCCCATATTGAACATGGTGACAAAAATGATAAGGCTCTTGTTACCAACATTTGTATATCCTAAACTTCAATAACATAGAACTCCCATAATGATACCCTGAGCATATGATGTAGATGACTATATCCTAATTATATAATTTGTATCTCTGGTTGACCTACTATCCCTAGTTGCCTCATTTTTTCCCTAAGTAAATTTCCTCAAGGGCTTATGTTAGGAGTTGCTATGATCCTTACTAGTTGTCTGGCTCCCTAAGGCAGTAAGTCCCCAAACTGTAGGCCCTGAGCAACAAATTACGTAGGATGTGATTGCAGGTACCTTGCAAGCTGCCTGCCTCAGGAGTTAACCAACATCAATTCTCTATCCTGCTTGGGTTACCCAAAAGAGCTAAATGAATTTCTAGTCAAGGTCTGCTTCTTCATGACCTATCTTTATTTAGAACCTTGTCAATTCTGGTCAGCCTCACCACTCATCATAGCTCTTGGGCCATTCAAGTGTTTCATCCAGAAATTAGTCAAGAAATCACTCAGCTGAACTATGGCCATGATATTGGGAGCTGTCATTCACAGAGCATCAGAAGCTCCCACCTTATGTAGTTATCCTTCCATGCCAGAGATAGAACAATGACACCACTATCCAGAGTACTGAAAAAGACAACTATATTGACACCAGATCACTGAATTGGGATTGGCCTTGTGTATATGGTATATTACTTAACCCTTGGAAGCTGATGGTGGTTAGTTCCCACCTAGAGAGGGAAAGAATTTAGGGTAGGGATTCTTAACATGGGGCCCATGAACTTTTAAAAAATAATTTGATAACTACTCCTAGGGATATTATTTTAGACATTTAAAAACATTATTCTAAGAAGGGGTCCATAGGCTTCACTACACTGCCCAAGGGGTCCATGATACACACATACACATATACATACACACACAATAACAAAACAAAAACTTTGCTTTGGAGGAGGGTCTTTTTAAAATTAAAACCCCTCAAAATCTTCTTTTCCCAGACTAAAGTATCCTCATCCCTTCTACAGTCTACTTAAAACCTTTTGATAATTTTAATATTTTTCTGTTCTATTTCGATCCTCCTCAACTCAAGACTAGACATAATAAGTCACTAAAATCCTAACCAGTTTGTAGTATAAAGACTAGATTGTCTGAAAATTCAGAAGGTTTAACTCCTATTTATACATCTGTACCTTCCTCTCCCTAAACTAACTTACCCAGAATGAGACCAAAGAAGCCATCTAAAAACAAACTTACTTTGTAAGAAAACAAAAACAAAATGGGAAAAAGTGGATGCTCGTCAACTAGGGAATGGGTAAAAAGACAATGGTATACAATTCTGAAGGGCCACTCTTATGCAACAAAAAACAATGATGTGAGGGTATAAGAGAAGACTTCTATGAACTGTTACAAAAATGAAATAAACAGGGAGCCAAAATCGCTGCTGGAAAGCAGAGATTTGCTTAAGTTCTCCCCCAGGTCCCTCCAAACACCAATAAAAATGGCTCTGAACAAATTCTAGAGCTGCAGAACCCACGAAATAGCAGAGGGAAGAAAGGCTCTTGCCCAGGACAGTCAGGGTCTATCACATGAAGCTGGGAGCAGAGCAGAGCAGAGCCCCGCATGGGCCACACCAGGACCAAGCAGACTGGGAGCCGGGCAGCACAGGCCATAGGGCCATGAATCATTAAGCTGTGGAAGATACCAGACTTCTCAACCCACAAACGCCAAAGACAACAGAGCAGGTTAGTGGGAAAAATTCTGGGACAGAGTGAAAGGAGTTCAGGGTCAGCCACTGCCCTGGGGACAGCCGAGGTGGTGCAGATCTGAGACTGCTTCCAGAGCCCCAGCTGCAGTTGCTTCCAGTCCCAGTCCCACCTGTTGGGAGGAATTAAGTGGTGGGTTAGAGAGGGAGTACAAAGCCTGCTTTGCTCTGCCTGGATCTGCACCACAATCCTGATCAGCTGTTCTTTGGGGAAGTGGCAGAGATTGCTGTGTAGAAGTAGCTCCAAAAACAACAGAGCAGCCCCTAAAGCTTGGGACAAAGTACTCCCAACTCTGCAAACAGTCATAGCCTGACAAAAAGCTGAAGGGTCAAGTACTTGGCTGGGAACATGAACAGGCAGTGAAAATGAACTCACATTCAGACTCAGACTCTGCAATCTTTCTTTGGTGACAAAGAAGACCAAAACATACAGCCAGAAGAGTCAACAAAGTCAAGGAGCCTACATCAAAAGCCTCCAAGAAAAACATAACCTGGTCTCAGGCCATGGAAGACCTCAAATAGGATTTGAAAAAGCAAGTTACAGAAGTAGAGGAAAAATTGGGAAGAGAAATGAGAGTGATGTGAGAAAACCATGAAAAACAAGGCAATGACTTGCTAAAGGAGACCCAAAAAATACTGAAGAAAATAACACCTTAAAAATTATACTCAAATGGCAAAAGGGCTCCAAAAAGCCAATGAGGAGAATGCCTTGAAAGGAAAAATTAGCCAAAGGGAGAAGGAAGTCTAAAAGACCACTAAAGAAATATTACCTTAAAAATTAGTTTGGAGCAAGTGGAAGCTAGCGACTTTATGAGAAATCAAGATATTATTAAACAGAACCAAAAGAATGAAAAAATGGAAGACAATGTGAAATATCTCATTGGAAAAACCACTGACCTGGAAAATAGATCCAGGAGAGATAATTTTAAAAATTACTGGACTACCTCAAAGCCATGATAAAAAAGAGCCTAGATATAATCTTTCAAGAAATTATCAAGGAGAAGTGCCCTGATATTCTAGAGCCAGAGGGTGAAATAGAAATTGAAAGAATCCACCAATTGCATCCTGAAAAAGATCCCCAAAAGAAAACTCCTAGGAATATTGTTGCCAAATTCCAGAG
>CM053626.1:280762276-280790805 GCA_028646595.1 Phalanger gymnotis | reverse complement strand
AACCCTTCCCCCACTTTCCCCGCCACCAGCTTAAGGCAACACAGCTGTAGGCCTGGGCACTAACTACACAGAGAACACACAGTGATTGAGATTATCTGGCCTAGCATTCCATGCACATGGACACTTATAAATACTTGATGATTATGATGATCCCCTAAGGACCTTATACTTCAGAGCTACTCTGTCCTACTTTGGAAATAACTGCTCTTTGGAAGTAAAACTTCAAGGAATATAGCACACAGGGCCGTGGAATGCTGAGCAGCCCAAGCAGCAGATGGATCAACTCAACATGCAGCAGCCAGAGAGAAGAGGATGGGCTCTTCTCAACCAAAGTCATTGCACTGCCTATAAGGCAAGGAGTTTAGAAGCAGGGAACAACGTCTATGCACCTCACTGCACCTTCTAGAAATGTTCTCCAAGTATACCTCCCTAGAGTGTCCACACTAAACTCAACATTTCCCAATCTGCCCCCTGCAGCATCCTTCTGAAGCTTAACCATGTATCTCTCCACTGTGTCATCTAAAGCAGGAACCATGCTTGGACCTCATCTGCAGCTCCCAGTACCATAGAACTCTGAGTTCAGTTCTCAATTTTATTATTATCAAGAAAGAAACAAAAGTGGAGCAACGAGAAGGTATACATAGTGGGTTCAGGGTGCCAGGATCGGAGTTGTTCAACGCTCTGTTGAACTGTTTAAACTTTTCAGCTGATGAAGCTGTTCAACACTTTGGGGAAGCTACTTTTGGCATGAAATGCCAAGGGCCAAAAGTATATCGTGTCAGCACCATGGACAAGGACAGTGGGGAAAACTGAAAATCTAGACTTAAGGAAAGGGGCAGTGCCTAGAAGCTTCTAGGTGAGCTATATTGTGCCCCTGTTATGATTATATGTGGACACATGTATTGGGCATTTTAAGGAAATGGAAGAGCAGACCTTCCTATTTGTATTTATAAAAAGGCTAATTTTGTAGAAACTTATAATAGTTTTCATTGTCATTAGAAAGTAGCTCAGATCCAAGTAATCTTCTGGCATTTTGGAATGTTGATGCTACTTGGGGGATCTCTAGTTGCTATGACCTGAATATAACAGTGCAAGTGTGTATCTTGCCAAGGACCCTGACCTTTTACTTTGGATATACTGGACAAATCCCTGTTGGCTGGTGGTCAGCCTTCTTAATAAGACCAATCTACCATGGGCTAGGGTTGCATTTAAGTTATGGAACTTTCTGTGATACCTTCCCATAAACCACAGGGGTCATTTGAGAGGCCCAGACTTAACAAGAATAGGTACATAGGTTAAGTGTGCTGTCATTCTATGACCTACTCCATATGGGAGGAAGAATGTTCTATTAAGTGAGTAGTATATATAGAAGTTTGCTCTGGTTTTCCTTTATTTTGTTTTGTTTTCACCATAAATATATATTCTAGTGAATCAGTCTCCTGAGAAATGGAAGATATGATCCAGAATCGTGTGCAAACCAGTCATGTGAGAGAGCAGGAGAATGAAGATAGGCCACCAAGGAGAAAGGGTCAGAATCAGCACTGATCCTCACCCTGAAAGGAAAACTAGAAAAAGAAGCACTCTAGATGGAAAGTAAAGGACCCCACCGGGGTCCTATTTTGTCATTCATGGGTCACAAAGGCACCTCCAGACTAGGTCACTAGGTAGAGGAAGTAAATTAACCACAAAGATGAAGGAAACAGCTTAGACAACTAAGGGCAGCGCCAGCAGCTACAGTGACGGTATGGTATATAGCAGAAAGAGTGCAGAGGCATTCTTTATCAGCAGCAAGAATAAAAGAAAGATCTTCAAATAGACTCTTCCAACAGGAAGTGCTACCAAACGCATCCAGTTAGGTAATCAAGCCATTAACCTTTGAATACCAAGCAAAGCAATAATTGACCACTTACAAATAAAGCATTTCAAATTCTTCAAGATAATGGCAATGCTATTATGAAGTAAGGAGGCGATAAAACCGTAAAGAAATGTGCATTCAAATAGTGCCTTTCCTCAAACCAGCTACAGAATTATACATTTCATACTTCATATATCACTCATATAGCATTATATCTGCTTTACTTGAGGAGAATCCAGGTAGCCCTGCAACTGAAGAAAGGTTCCTTTACTTTCATTTTCAAATTATGCATCAGCTTAAACATTAGGAATCTATTTTTAGTCATTAATTTGTGGACCAAAAAGTTCCTTGGATGTTTCTAATTGCAAAACGACCTTGGAAAAATCTATAATAATTCAATTCTATATAAATCATAAAACCAGTAAAATCGTATCATTTTGCCTTCAAACGAATTACCATTTTGGCCTCTATAAGCCACCACCCAACCCAAAATGTTTTGTATAAAATCAAGGAGTGGTCCATTCTGAGTACTCTTTTTTTAAGTGAATTCTTTGTCCCCTGTCAAAGAGATCTTATTTTAGGGATGCAACCTATATTTGAGGGTAAAAGGTAAAGTATGGTAGATTTGTAAGTGCATTGGAATATGAAATTCTTCTACCAAAGATTAGCAGGTAGTCTGCAATGGAATCTTTGCAAATTGTCCAAAGTACAGAGAATTTAAGTTAGTTTTACTGTGACACAAAACCAGGAAGTATCAGTGGGACTTCTGGAACAGATCTTCCTGTCTCCCAGGCAGGCTCTCTTCCTACTGAGTCACACTTCCTTTCCTGCAAATAAGATTTTTTTCTCTTTTCTTTTTAGCTTTCTACCCTCTCTTATTTATATCTGATATTTAAAACTAAAACAAAATAAATACAAAATATAAGAGGAATCAGAAAACTCTGTGTTGAGCTAAAGTGGATATAAAGGAAACACTGAAAGAAATAACCGCAAACATTAAGGTTTTCAAAAACACATTAATTCCCTCTACGTACATTAGTAGTTAAGCTTTTCAGTATACATGTTTTGGTATACAGTTGAATAAAAATGTGACTATCCATGTTTTGATAACCATAACTTTTCTATTTCCCAGACAATGCAATTTTAATTTATTCCCAAATTGAAAATTGAATCCATATTGATCTTTGCACTTAATATAAAAATATGACTATTGATATTTTTAAAGCTACTAACAGGTTTAGGCAGTGAGATTTCACTTGTGTATTTCACTGCCCAACCCTATTAGCATTACTGTAAAAAGGATTTCCCTGTCTCTTGATATAGTATTATCCTTTCATTTCAAGTGCCCAAAAGGCTGACTTCCACCTCTGAGTAGTGCTGCACAAAGTTTATCAAATGAAGTATACCAATCCCTGAGATTCTCAAGAAGTCAGCAGAGACCCTAAGAAAGAAGCCTTCAAAAAGGAAACCCTCAGGCTTTGTTTCTAAGCCAAGGCAAGATATTCAACTCAAGTCTTTGAAAAGATGTCTAGAATAGAATATTAAAGAGAGAAAAGGGGTACTGGGTGCAGGAGGAGAGAAAGAGCTCGGAGTTGGCCAAGTTAAATAAGAAGATTTTTGGTAAGTTTGTGAGTGAGTATCTATCCTGGGGTTCTAATAGTTTTTTTTTTTGTTTTCTTTGTGGGTTTTTTTTTTGCATCATAGCCCCTTTTGGTATTCTGGTGAAACCTTTGGCCTTCTCAGCAAAAAAATGTTTTTACAAATAATTTAAGAAAATTCAAATTTCTGTTAAAAGTTATTTTAAAATATCTGTTTTTTTTTCCATCTATGATCACTGGTCTCTTGAAATCTATAATTAAACTATGTGGGGAGTCTAAGGTCCTCAGGCTAAGAACTTCTGTTCTAGACTGTTCTGGACTCTAGACAGCCCTGTTCTCTCTTCTAACAAAGTGAAAAGACCTCTTGAGTTTATCATGGGAACAGTAGGTTCATCCCTAGTTCAGTGTACAATACATACATACATACATACATACATACATACATATATATATGTATACACACAGACACACATATATATATGTATACACACACACACACACACACATATATAAGCAAAAGTAGACTGCCTTCAACAAAAAATTGCCTGCGACATATTCCTATGTACAACCATCCAAACCATTTGCAAATAATAATCAAATCCAATGGCTGGTCAGAAAGATATTTTTAAACACTTTAATGAGGCATATGAAATTACTCATACACAGAAATGAGGGTAAAGGGGAATTTACAGTGCTTTCTCTTTCAATTTTAGCCTCTTTAACCCTAGGCTAGTTTTCAATTGCATGACTTCAAGAAAAGTCATCATTTGATCCTATCAATAAGGAACAATTAGTCTGGGGGTTAGGATCATATATTTGGAAATCCATCCCTTCTCATTTATAATATACAGGAACACTCACATAGAGAGATTATTTGGACCTGCCCAAGGGCATACAGGTACTAAGTGGCAAGACCAATACCTAAATCTAATTCTTTGTCTCCAAATCCAGGATCATGGTTCCACACTACTTATTTCAACTCCACAAATCTGCTGAAATCTTCAATCTATAGCTTAATTCTCTCTCCAAACTCTTCTTCTCAGTAACATACAGACAACCTTCTATCAAGCCTGGTGATACCTCTAGTTGTGAGGAAAGAAGTTACAGTACTCTGGCCTAGGCTAGTAGTGTGAAAACTAAGAGGTTAATCACTTGCTGATGGCTGATAGAGTCTCCTAGTACTTTATTCCAACATGCAACCACTCCTAAACTCCTTCTGACAAAGAACCTCTCAATACTATTCACGCTAACATTGTGTGCCCAAGCAGACTCTACTCACTCTACATTTTTATCCTATTAAAAAAATTGGTACTGTGCTAGTCACATGACTGTCTCTAATCATATTCCTTCCCTTCAAGTGTACCTTCATTTCTGTGACACATGGCAATTCTTTAAAGGAGCTGGGGTCAGAAACCTTTTGGCTATTCTTTCTATGAGTGGGGAGGAGGTGGAATCCCAAGGATTCCACCATTTCCTCATCTTTTCAACCATGATGTATGGTCATGAAACACAATAATCTTAGGCATCCACCTGCATTCCTAACTCATATGAATCTTTTTCCCCCATCTCCTCAATTTTATTTTAATTATATCTTTATTTTTTATTTAGTATTTTATGTTTCCCCAATTACATGTAAAAACAATTTTCAACATTCATTTTTAAAACTGAGTTCTAAATTCTCTCCCTCCCTCCCCACCCCCTCATTGAGAAGGCAAGCAATTTGATATATCATACATGTGTAATCTTGCAAAATATATTTCTATGTTAGTCATGCTGTAAAAGAAGACAGAGATTCCTCATATGAATCTTGTGTTTTATGAAGCCCCATGGTACAAGAGAAAGCCAACATGTTTTAGAGACAAAGAATCTGGTTTGAATTCCCAAATCTGCCACTTATCCATTGCCTTGAGAAGTCCTGTCACCTGTCTGAGACTTAGCTCCCTCAACCATAAAGGGGCAAGATGATGATTACAATTCTATGATTCTCTGACCATTTGGATCTGTAAGAATCTTTTCGGGCCCATCTCTTAGGACAGAATCGCTCATTGAATGACACCTTTGAAAGGAGCTGGGGAGAGCCATCGAGACTATGTACAAAGAGATACATTACACTACTAGAAATCCTTAAGAAAAGATCTCTCTACACTGAGCCAATGAGATATTTACATATCCAAATGGTGCTCAGTCTCCATCTGTCCTAGTAAACAGGTTGAACATTATTGGTGATGGTAACCAATTATAAAATGAAAGATACTTCTACCTATGTTAAAAGCATCAAATCTGGAGTTTTTCATGACACTGAAATACAAAATGTCTTTTAAATGTACTTTTCATGGGTGCTCATAAAGATATTTGAAGTTTATAATGCTATTGCCTATAAAACAGCTTATCTTGTAAGCAGGACTCATTTAATAAAGGAGATACCTGTTGTTTCCCAAAAGATTTAAATTTGGTGATGAGGCCAGAGGTAGAAATGCTGATTTGGAGTACCTGTATTGAGGGAAGGGGAAAAGCTGAGAGAGAAGCCCTTTATCAGAGCTAGAAAGTGGACCCCACTCTTTACTATGGATCCCTCCCAGATGAGACTCTCCCTAACCATACAATAAGGTAGCTAGGTATTGTAGTCAATATGGTGCTGGACTCAGGCTCAAGAAGACCTGAATTTGAATTTTACCTCATCCATTTACTAGCTATATGTGTGACCCTGGGCATGTCACTTGATCACCCTCAGTTTTCTTATCTGTAAAATGTGAAATAACACCTACCTCCTAGAGTTGTGTAAAGATCAAGTAAGACAACACTTGTAAAATTATTGCCAGACCTTAAAGCATTATATAAGTGCTAGCTCTTATTATCACATGATGTGAAGATAGAAGCAATGACATACTTTATGACTTACCTGGAAAAGCTTTAAGATCTGTTTTTTATTCCTACCTACTAGTCATGAACCATTGTTCTAAAGTAGCCCTGATATCGTCACCTATTAATGCCAATGGTTTTCAAAAGCTAACCCAGGTGTATGCAGAAGGGTTTGTCTGCTTGCTATTATTATAGTAGTGGATTTAACCTGTTCTCAAACCACAACCAGAGGAGCTTGCTACTGAATCAAAATATCTACTTAGAAACTATATCATGTAATTTGACAGTGCTTGAAGAATGGTATTGGTCAATGAAGTTTCTAACATGTCTAGTCATAAGCATCCATAGAGTATAGACCATATGTACTGGCACACATGGAGCCAAGCATTACCATTGGTTTTTTATGCTGATGCATGCTCCTGAAACATAATGTCTATACCAATATGATTGATGAAGATTGTAGAGTCAAACCACTTCAAACCAGCACTCCCTGGCTCCCAAGATACATAAGACAGGACAGGAAACTATTCCACTGGTGCTTTAGCCATTTAGTCAATCTATTCTTACCATAACAGAGATGTGGAGAATCCTCAGCTCCTCCTCAGCTGATTCACTCTGGGGCTCTTCTGTTGGATCAAGGCCAGGAAGGCTTGGAGCACCATCCTGGTGGTGGATATGGAAGAGTAGAGTGCCATTCTCCAGCCATTGCTGCCGCCAGCGCACTAGAGGGATGTCTTCTGTATTCCCTGAGATTTCTGAAGGGCAAAAACCAAGATGGGGACTAAGAAAGGTTACAGAACTGAGCTCACTATCTTCTCCTCTCATATTTTCTTGGGAAGCAGTATTTAGCAAAGGGGTCAGTTCTGGCTAAATACTTATTATATTTACATCAAACTAAATGCAACTCTAAATCTTGGGACAGGAATAGGGGCCACCATGCCTAATGTGATTAATTGGTTCTGTGAAAAACTGACCTTAAGTGAAACAGTACATGAGGCCATTAGTTCAATAGGAATATTAGAAATGAAAAATATGCTCCCAGATGGCATACCTTTGGACTATAAGAGAGTAAAATTGATCTTTCAGAGGAATAATACATAATCTATGTAATTGTAATAAATATTTAACATAAGCAACTAAAGGGCTATTAGATTTAAAATATATGATGATTCTAGTAATTTCTTCAATATCTGAAGTATCATCCTTGTCTAGGGGGTAAAACTAGAAGCGATGGGTAGACATTGCAAACAACCAAATTTAAGCTCAATGTAAGACAAAACTTCCCAATGATTAGAGCTATTCCAAAGCAGAAGGCGCTGTCAGTGAAAATGATGGTCACTTGGTGGGGATGGTATAGAAGAGATTTTTGGTCAGGTATGTGCTGGACTAGGTGGCTTCTAATGTTTTTTTTAGACTCTGAGGTTCTATCATTTTGAATATACTAACAGTAAGTAGAATAATGTATGGGAATAGTAACAATCCTAGGTGTGAAGGACTAGCTCTAAACATTGGATCTGCATTTTGGGCAATCCCATGCCTACCATCACAACCAGATTTTATAATGTTGCAATGAGGTTTTGTTACACATGATATAGTGGCTGTAGTGCTATACAGCTAGGAAGACTTGAGTTCAAATGTAGCCCCAACCACTTATTAACTGTGTCACCCTAGGGAATTCACTTAGCCTCTCTTTGCCTGAGGTACCTCATCTGCAAAATGGACACATTAATCACATCTGCCTTCCAGGTAATTATGAGGTTCAAATGAGATAACATTTGGAAAATACTTTGTCAACTATAGAAAACTAGTGATGATGATGATGATGATGATGACGACAACGACGATGACAACGACAATGATGCCATTAGGGATGTTATTGTGAAAAGATGATGGTTGAGATAATGTTACAAAGGGTATACTTGTGAATAAAATTCTGCTGCTTTTATAGAAGGCATTCTCAAAAGTTCTCTCTCTCTCATCAACCACTGTATATACCGGCCAGTTCTTGCCTACTGTGGAAAAAACAAAACAAAACAACAGGTAATAAGAGTTCCAGTTCTTCCCTTTTCCAGTGATTAGTGCTGTCCTTTCCAGAGTGTGTTCTGACTGCTGGATGATCCCCAGTGGCAAATACATGGTTTTCTCCCTTGTAAACTCAGGAGTGAGACTCTGCACAGTAATTATTCTCGGACATACCAAGTGAAACTACCAGGGAGAGCAGAGGTAATTACTGTTGCAGAGAACTGGCATTTAAGGCCCGGTGCCTGGGAGATTACTGAGTGAGGAATGGAGGCTGACAGGTTATTTCTGCTCTGTAAGCAATTGCCACAGAGTCCACCAGAGAAGTTTGATACTTTGCTGTGACAGAAAGAAAATTATGTTTTGCTTTGTTTTTTTTTTAATTCCACTTAATTTTCCCCTCTTCGGCCCTGTAGATAATGATGTGCAGGAAACAGGACAGTGAGGAATTTGAGAGAAGTAATCAGAATCAGCAGGCACACGGGCAGAACTGCTAACATCATTCTTCATGACTTCTTTCGTGGCACTGAATCATCATTAGTCATCACAATTATCATTAACAGCTACAAAACTTAACTGACAATCTACTGTCTGCAGGACAAGCTCAAAGAGTTTCAAGAACATGCCTGCTTCCAGACTTCAAAGTTGGACGATCTTGTCAGGGTTAATGTTATCCCCAACAATGAAGAATATAAACCCTCAGTGGCCTGGGCATGGTGGCACAAACCTATATTTTCTGCTACTGGCAAGGATGGGGCTGATAGATTGCTTGAGTTTAGGAGTTCTAAGCTACAGTAGGACTGAAATTGATTGGGTGACGGTGCTAAGTCTAGGACCAACAAAAGTAACCTTCTGGGAGCTAGAGACCATCAGACTGCCAAAGGAGAAGAAAACCAGTCCAGGTCAGGCATAGAACAAGTCAAAGCTTCTTTTCCAAGCAGCAATGCCATTGGGCTAACACAGAACAAATGTGTTTTAAACATAGGTAAGAGATGGGATACCTAGTCTCAAATAAATAAATAATCTTCTCTGACTTGGTGCCTAGTGTTGATGAATTGTTTGGACTGAAAAAGTCATCACCTTGTGGTCATCCTGGTGCTGAACCACTCTGACCTTAGGGAGGATATCACATGGGCAACAGACTTTGTACCCATCACTAGATATCCATTACTAGGTAGGGTTTAACATAGCTTATACTTCTTGGCTTAACCTTTGAGAACAAAGGGTCATATCCACATCACAGGCATGTAAGACTATAGTGGAGAAATAGTATCATAGATCTGGGGACCTCAGAACCCACCTGCTCTTAACTTCTCATTTTACAGTTAAGAAAACTGAATATTAAGGAGACTAAGTGATTTGCCTGTGGTCACATGGATAGCAAACACCAGAAGCTTGATTTTAAACCAGATCCTCTGACTTCAGGGGGTATCTAGGTGGTGCAGTGGATAGAACAACAGGCCTGGAGTCATGAAGACTCATCTTGTATTCAAATGTGGCTTCAGACACTTGCTAGCTGTGTCACCCTTGGCAAGTCACTTAACCCTGTTTGCCTTAGTTTCCTCATCTGTAAACTGAGCTGGAGAAGGAAATGGCAAACCACTGCAATATCTTTGCCAAGAAAATCCCAAATGGTGTCATGAAGAGTAGGAAATGACTGAAAATGATTGGACAACTCTGACTCTATAGAGTAAATGTTCTTTCCACTACAGTAGACTTCATCCTACGAAAGGGGCTCTTAATCTTTTTTATGTCGCGGACCTCTTCAATAGTCTAGTGAAGTCTATAGACTTGTCTGAATAATGTTTTCAAATGCACAAAACAAAAAAACACAAGATTACAAAAGAAACTGGTTATATTGATATACAGTCATAAAAAATTCTCTTAAGTTCCCAGACCCTAAGTTAAGCATTCCTATCCTATGAATACTATACTAAGTGTTAGGGGTTTGTTTTGTTTAAGCTCTGTTTTAGAATTCACAAAGACACATTTGATGTCACAGACCAAAAAAATTTAAGAGCTATAAGGGGTATTAGAGATAGTTTTGTCTAAACATAAACAAAGAAATGGGCCCAGAGAGGTAAAAAGATTTGCAGAATTTGGAAATATAATGCTAGTCTCTTGGTTCATAGACTAATACTCTTTCCACTAGTGTCTTGGACATATTGACTTTAGACGTAAAAAGAAGACATATACTAAGGAGAATTCTTGTTAATAACCTACAATTTTTAATCTTTGGGTGAGTGACATAGTAGATAGAATGGCAGAATTGAAGTTAGAAATACCTGGGTTTGAAGTTTAACTTAACCTTAACTTAACTTAACTTAACTCTTAACCTTCTCTTGGCCTCAGCTTCCTCATCCTTGAAGTGAAGAACTACACTCCCAATACCACCTAGCTCAAAGACTTGTTGTGATGCTTAAATAAGAATATTAAAGGATTTTTAAAACTTCAAAGACAATAAAAAAGAAAAAAAACTGACATGAGTTTAAACAAAATCTTCACTGGGAGTTGTGGGAAACTTACTATCATTGCCTTTGACCTAAAAGGGGAATTAGAAGTCAACTAATTCAACTCTTACTTTTTTTAAAAAAAGTAAACTGAGGCCTGGAAGGTAAGAAACTTACCCAAGGACACATAGCTAGTTAGTGGCTAGACCAGGATTTTAACCTATCACTCTTTCTACTAAACCGCCTTGCACACCACAGAAATAGGATTATATGTTTTCAATTCAAACAGAGCTTAGAGATCACCCAGGCCTACCTTCTAATTTTACAGAAGGATAATAAGGTACAGAGAAGTTAAGTCACATGCCAGAATCATAGTAGTATAGCAATGAAGTAAATAGATGAAACAAGATTTGAACCCAGGTCTTCTTAAATTCGAACTCAGTTCCATATCTATTACACCATATAGCATCCTGAGAATGAGGACAAACAAAAAGGAGCAACTCAGTTAGCTATTCTTCAAAGAACATGTCAAAAAACAATTCTCATGGTATAATTCACTGAGGAAGGAAAGTTTGTGTGACACATGACTCTTGTCCCTTTCTGCCAACCCATCAAAGTGCATTTTAGCCCACAGACCAATGGGAAACTCCTAATTGTCCTAAGGTGCAATACAATCTTAGAGAAGAGGGAGGAAAAAAAGCAATATGAAAGAAGAAGGGAGGAAGGCAGGGCTTAAGTGAATATGGAACACTTTCACCTTGGGTGCATCATCTGAATGCCATCATAGAAATAAATAACCAAACTGTGGGCAAATGGTGGCATGCTAAGTCCTAGAGAAGCCCAGAACACTCACAAACCCCCTAATAAAGCTCTAAAAATATACCATAAGGAACAATAATAAAGAAAACCAAAGGAAAACAGTCATAAGTGTTCCTCCATTTGATCCAGGACTATACAAAAAGAATGCCAAAATCTTACAGAGGCTCTAAGGAGAAACAACCCAGGGTAGGCTAAAGACAAAGTGTGCAAACAACCTTGAGAACCCATAGCATATCAACACACAGGTAATTCTGTGAGAAGGCAGCCGAGGCTAAGCCATGGGTGGTGACAGTGCCCAAACAGCAACCAAGGCAACTCTCAGGCAGCCCATGCTTGAGCCACAGTAGGAGAAACATATAAACCAATTACCAGGCAGGCCTGTGCCCAATCAGCTGATGCCCAAGCCACAGTGGGAGACATTACTAATCTGGGGTCTGAGTAGTCTGTACCAGACCTAGGATCCAGGCACCTCAGGTGGCCCAAGCATCTTCCTTCATGTCCTCAGTGCCCTGGCACTAGGTCCCATACTATGCTTTGAGATGCCTAGGGAAACCTACCTGATAGACCTGCTACAGCTGCCAGTGTGTGACACATTCAGAGCATAGAATTATATCATTATTTGTTCCCCTCCAATCTAGACCCATTGCTCTTCAGGAACAATGCAAACAAGGAAAGTGAATACATATGCCACCATTTGAGGATAGAACCTTTGGAACCTTCCCTCCTGATTTCAATGCCATGCCATAATCTTTACTCTTCTCCACCAATTGTAGACATTTTCTAGTACATCGAAGTATTTGAAATTCTTCTCAGCAAGCACATGCCACTCATTTTCAAGTCCTTTCCCCGTTCAGCATTAGAAACCATCATTTAGATTACCTCCTTCCTACTAACTGAAGAACAAAGGAAGCCATGGCCCCAAGTGGAGCATGTAATGTACCAGTTAAATGATGCAGACAGGCACAGGACCAAGATCAGGATTTATTTGGCATACGATGGATGCCACCTCAGCCCTTTCTGTAATTATTCAGAACTGCAGCTAGGAGCTAGGCACCTTACCCTTCCAAAGTAGCTTAGCAAACAACGTGTGTGTGCACACGTGCACACACACACACGCACACTCCCACGTGCACACACAATATCCTGGGAGACCTCTTTTGAGTAGGGCAAAGACCATTACACCCTATTTTAACACTGGAAGTAAATACAAGTAAATAGTCAGAACAAAGTCACATAGAAAGCCAGCATAGCAATGATGGGCCCAGGAGAGATGAATCCCTTTCCAGTCTGTTCCCTTCCTTCCTCCTCATATAACCACTAGGTCATTCTTCCAATTTCTTATGGGAAGTCAGGAAGTTCTCAAGAAACTTGTGTGTGTGTTATAATCCATTAAGAAATACTTTAAAGATGATTATTGTCTTTATATCATAGTTATCTCTTACTCCTCCCACCATCCATTGTACCTTCCTTAATGACAAAGAAAAACCATCAATCAAAAATGTACATTCTGACATAAAAATTGAAAATATATATGTACTACTATACCTAAAGCCCTCCCCCACCTCTCTGCAATGAGAAAAAGATGTAAGTTTCATTATATGATCTATAGAACCTTCAGTGCTTTGGTTTTCCCCATTACTAATCAACTTCTTTGGGAGACTTTTTGACTATCATTGTCCTGGTATAGCCTTTTCTCATTCTGCTTATTTTGCTCTGTGTCGGTTTATACAAATCTTCACAAGTTTCTCTGAATTCTTTCTTTTGGTAATTTATGTTCTTGGATTTATAAACTATTGCACTAAATTGTAATCCATTCTTTTATTTTATTATTTTTTTTGTTTTTTTACCACACTTTCTTTTGTGCCTGGATAGAAATGATCTCGTTTGATTATGAGATTGAATGTGCTTGAAATATTTCAATACCCCATGCCAACAGGTGCTGCAATATTTCTAATAGTCACTGAGATATATTCTTTAAAAGCTACAACCTTTACAGGTTTCCTTGAAGTAATATTCATTCTTAAAAATCATAAAAGCCAAAGCTTAACAAAAGAGAGCAATGATATGTGTATAGTATGAAATTCCGAACTCTACCATTAGAGAACTAATTAAATTAAAGAACTAATTAATTAAAGGTGTGCATACCAGCTTCATCTGATCAAAGATGGATATTCCAAATCAGCCTGGTGTCAGTATAAGCATATGTGCATAAACATTGCTGTCACAAAATGAAATTGCATCAAATTATTGCTTTTACCAAGTAATTTACATACCCCTGTAAAAATTAAGTGCTCTTTAAATGCTTGATAGAATTATCATTGAGTCCATTTGGGCTAGAGTTCACTTTGTTTGTTTTTCTTTGTCAGCCTATTTATGGCTGGCTATTTATGGCCACTCCTTTATTTTTCTTATATTGAGTAATATAATGCCTCTAATTCTTGTTTTGAAAGTTTGGCTTCCATATTGCTATAGACATCAATTTCCTTTGAGATCTCAGTTTTCTGGTATATTATTTTTTCAGAATAAAATTATATAACTATGCAATGTTATGTAATTCTTGTATTTGTTATATATCATATTAAATATGTAATATTATATTATATTATTGTTGGTAGTAATTTCTGACCATGTGTTATGTTTTTCCTCACTAGTTCTTATAAATTCATTTTTTCATTTTTTATTTTCACAATTTGATTTCCTGTCTCTTTCTCTGGATCAAATTAGTTAATGGTTTATTGATTTTGCTATTCTTTAAAAAAAAAAACCTCAGCTTTATTCATCAATTCTAAAGTCTTTATTTTCTAGTTTCTTTATTTCTCCTCTATTTTTTCCAGATTTCTTATTTGTACTTGTTTAAAAGTGGCTAATTTGCTTATTAACTTATCTTTTAATTGCACAATCACTTTTTTATGTATTACTATAATCTTTCATAGATACAAAATTTAGTCTGAGAAATTATATACCAAATGATTTATGTTGCTTCATTACTAGTAGTATGTTTAATATAAACACTTTGTTTCTAATATGTTTTTTGAAAAAAAAATCATTATTCAGGATTTCATTTTTTAGTTTTATATCTTTTTCTCATATTTCTTTTATTTATTATTCTAGAAGACAAGGTATATACTTATTCTATCAGTCTTATTACATTTTTTGTGATATCTGCCCATCACCTGACTGATTTTTGTAATGAGGCTGTGAGATGCTGAGAAATGCTTATATTCTTTAACGTTTCCATTTACTAGTTAGTATAACATTCTGGTTGCCTATACTCTAGCAAATAGCCCAGCCACAATATACCAGCAAAAAATAAAAACAAAACAACTCTAAAATTAACAAAAACAAAAATCAACTAATGATCAAGAAATTTAATGAGAAAATGTAAGAAGTAACTTCATCCACTCCAGAACTACACAAAAAGTCACACATGAGCAATAGAAAAAAGGGCTTGCCATCCATGCCAACATTAGCAGAAGCAAACAAGCCAACAGCCTCACAGTGGAACTAGCAACAATCCAAAGATATTCATATCCTATTGCAGCAAGAATGGATGAATCCCCTGAGAAAGCCCCAACTTAATCAGAAACCAAGAGTGTGGATTGTGGAAACAAAAAAATGTTAAATACTCTCACAATTTGGCCCCACTCTACTTTCCTAGCTTCATTACACATTATTCTCTTTTCTGTACTCTACAATCTAGTGAAACTACCTTTCTTGCTGTTACTCATAGACCGCATTCTATCTCTTGTCTCCATGCTTCTCCACCTTCCTCACCAAAGCCTGGAATGCACTCCATCTTCCCTTCTACCTTAGATTATCTTACTTCCTTCAAGACTCAGCTAAAATTGCGTCTTCTACATAAGGCTTTCCTAAATCTTCTCCTCCTCATCCTCTATTGCTATCTTTCTTCTCAAAGCTATGCCTCAGATTTACTTTTTTATAGATACTATATGCAATCATATAGGTACATGTTGTCTCCTCTAATAGAAGTAGTTCTTTGAGGGTAAGGCCTATTTCCCTTTTTGGCTCCATCTCCTTAACACTTATCACCAATCCTGACACATAATAGGTACATAAAAAATGCTTCTTTGTTGATTAATTAATTTACTGAGCAAAAGGAATCTAGTTGCTATACCATTCAGTGAATATGCATTTAATATAATTTCCTCCAATTGTCTGTGATGCTTTTAAGGATAAAATAGTTTCCTTGACCATACAGCTTGAATATCTTTTTTTTTTAAAAAAATGCCTGGAGATCCTGATTGTGTTGCTATCTATTTTTAATCTCTTTATTTGTGAAGAAATTTTATTCTTCCAATAACAAATATTTTTAATTAGTTTGTCCTTTCATTAACCTCCCCACTGAGGAATGTTTTTAAAACCCTCAAAAAGAAAGATTTCACTACATATCTACATGGTAGAGCAAGACAAATTCCCCTATCAGTCAAATCTACAAATGTATATTGCTTTCTTCATTTTAGTTCATCCCCTTTCTGTTAGAAGGTAAGTGACATCGATAATTCTTTTGGACTTGGTTTTATCATAACACTGACCAATACTCTAAAGTCTTTGAAAGTTGTTTTTTTTTCCTTTATAATGTCATTGTAATAATGTTGTGTTTTTTTTTCTTTTTTGTTTGTTTTTTTACTCCCATTTATGTTCACTTTGCCCTGCTTTGGTTCATAGGGGTCTTCCTGTTTCCCTGTAAATTCTCCATTTTATCATTTCTTATGACACAATGCTATTCCATTACATTCATATATCACAATTTATTTAACTATTTACCAATAAAAGCCCCCACACATACCCCTTTAGTTTTCAATTCTAGGCTATCATGAAAAGAGCTACCATAAATAGTTTTTGTTTAATCCATTGCTGTGAGGTGGTTGTGTGTGTTATGCCTTTGTGTGTGTATGTGTGTGTGTGTGGATATGCACCAATTCTGCAAAATCTTCATGTAAAGGAAACATATGCAAGAGGGTTTGGGACAACCCTCTTAAGACAAAAAAAAAAATTATCTATAAAGAAGATAGGCTTTTAATCTAGGACAATGCTATCCCTGAGAGGAAGCTCAGATCTCTGAGCTATTCCAAACCCTGAAAGTATTCCATATTCATCCTAGATTGGATGATAGAGATCATCCTTACCAAAACTCATCTTAGGAGGCCAACATTGACCCAGAGCAGAAGAACGACATTCAAATCTATCCAAGTCTCCCATTATTTTTAGTGATTCAGACTAACAAAATCTATTTCCCACGGTTTTTTTTATTTTCCTTTTTCCCTTCTAAAAAGCTCTTGTGTTGAAAGGCCAACATTCTTCAGCTGTGGATGATTTACTTATGGCATATCTGGCCCAGCTCAGAAATTAACATTCTCACAATCTCACAGGAATAAACATTTTATGAGATTCCCAGCCCAAGAGAGTCAGATAATAGCTCGGCATGTTCCAGTTCTGAATATACTAGTAACTCATTGCAAAGATTCCTTCATCACTCTAAACTTCTGATGTCTCAACATTTAAGGGAGAAATTTGAAATAGATAGGGTTTTTGGGAGGGGTAATCTATTTTTTGTTCTTTATTGTTTTTTTTTTCTTTTAGACTTAACTTCCCTATCTGGTGCCAGTTTCAAGGGCAGTAGTCACTCACAGCCCGATCCCACTCAGGACCAGCAAAGAAGCTTTGACTTGCTCTATTTTTGACCTGTCCCCCTGCCCCATCCCACCCCTGGGCTCTTGGGAAGCTAGATTTCCCCAACTCCCTCCCTGGGATGAAATACTGGTACCATACTTAGTGTTGACAATTGATTGCTGTTACCCTGATGCACCTCTGACTTTCCAAGCTCAGGTGATCCACCAGCCTCAGTCTCCACTGTAGCAGGAATTATACGTTTATTTCTGTTCTAAAACACCCTCATTCAAACATTTTGTATTCCTCCCTCTTTCAACTAGATCAAAGTGGATATGTGACAGATGACTGGCTGAACAATCTGGCTTGGCATTTTTAGAAATATCATGATGTCATGTTGCACCATCCCTGACATGCCCATTCCTTTCCCCCTATCCTCTTTCCCAACTATCACTCTGGTTCTTAAGTCCCCAGTGCCCAGAATTTAAAGAGACTGCTAACCCCAGTTCCTTAGACAATTAACCTGATCCCTTTGAGAGTGGGGAGCCTAAACCAAAACCATGCAAACTAAAATTTGAAAGACTTCAAAACTCTAAATCAATAACCAGTCATGATTCCAAAGCACTTATGATGCAATACGCTACCCACCTCCTGCCAGGAAGGCAATGGATTCACGGTACAGGTAAAGATACATATATTTTGCATATAATATATTTTATAATATATATCATATACATAGATAAAGATATTCAGATTGTGGGAATTCATTTTTCTTGACTATTATGTATATATATATATATATATATGTGTTACAAGGTTTTTATTTTACTTTCTTTTTTACTTGGGATGCAAGGTAGGAAGGAGAGAAGACAGATTTTCACTAATTGAAAATAATAAAATGTAATTTAAGAAAAAGAAAAAAATGAGTACTTGGAGAAAAGGGTGACAGGCCCTAGAATAGGGGAAGGTGTGCCAAAACAAATATCATTTAAATTGGGGGAAGTTACGAGCCACTGGAAACTGTTCTATAAATTAACACACCCTGATACTTTGTGCTAAATTAGGGGATACCAGGTAGGCCTTATTGTAAGGGCCTCTTGATCCTGCTAACTGCCTGTAGTCTGTAAGCCTCAAATAATCTCCAGACATTCACAGTAAAACCAGCAGAATACCAGCAAAGCATTATGCTAATGAACTAACTGTAAGGTATTGTTGATAACTTTTAGATGACATGGAAATGTTAGTGAACTAATCCCTAAGGTGGCATGGATAAGAGTTAGCCCATCCCCCAGCAGCAAAACTCTATAAAAACAAAAACCCAAACTCCTATCCCAGATGCCACTCCCAGCACTATTCTACCTGCTAGGGTCTGTGCTACCTAATTATTCCCAACTCCCGTGTGGGGGTACATCAATGACTCTTTGTGCCACTTCTCCTCCCTGTTCCCTTCCCCTTCCCTACCATATCCTATCTCCCTCCACCACCCTATCCCCAATGTTCATGTCCTCTGCCTCTGTATTTTCTGTGCCTCACTGAAGTATGATTGAAATATCACTCCTAGTTTGCTGGCATCATCGTCTTTTCCACAAAGTATCCAAAAAAATTGGTGTTCCTGCCCTCCCTCAACCTAAAGGACCCCCTAGCAGCTCTATTTTCTCAGTCATAAACTGGAAATACCAATACTGAGACTACAGGTTACTTATAGCTAACCCTACCCCTAAATGCGCAAGGTGTGATGAATTCATGGGTAGGAAGCAAATGTGGTTAGCTGAACCTTGTGTGCCCTCCCAGGAGAATTTCCTTTTAAATAGGTCACAATAAATCAATTAATAATTCCATAAATTAATTGGCTTTTCATACCTCCGAAAGGCTGCATAATCACTTTCATTTCCTTCCTGGACAAAATACAAGGGGGAAATTCCAAGGACATCTTGTAGGTTCATTTGCATCTCTCAATTCCTCACTGACCATCCTTTCAACCCAACCAATAAATATCTTCTCATTATGAGAACTCAGCTCAGTCCTCCACTATTTTGAAATGCCAGTGGAAATAGGCCAGTAGTCTAAAACTTGGGCTAATGAAAAAGTCCTCTCTATACAATGGAGGCTATCATCGAGTTTACTGAGGATAGACCTCAGAAAGAGTTACTCATTAGTCTTTGTCTAGCTTTCTTCTTTTTTTATTTAGCTTTCCCCCTTAAGTTCAGAGTTTGAAAGATATTGATGGTAGGTCTGGTTTCCCACATGGCTTTCATTATGGTTTTCTAACTAGAACTATTAACAGTGGCATTAACTTCTAACACCTTTGTAAAATAAAATAACCTGCCTAAGTCAGAGGTTAATCACAGCAGAGGATCACTAATTATGCTGTGGATCTTTACCTTGGTATCAAATGTGACCCAAGTCCTTAATGTCTCAGCATTCTCAGCCTCTAAAGACCCCAACTTGTTCTATAAACATAACGAGGGCAGCGTATTAGTCTCGGCCATCTGTGAAGGAAGATGGGGGACAGATGAAACATATATGAAGGGGATGAGTGCACAAGAGGACACAGACAGGAAAAGAGTTAGAAGGAGAGAGCAGAGGTTTTTTGGTAACCTCAGCCTGGGTTATCTGAATTTCCATTTCCATCAACAAGGTTATTTGCAAGTACAATTTTGCAATGATCTGATCCAACATCTAGAAAATCAATATATCATAAAGCAACCAGGTGCCAAGGCGGGTAGAGCACTGGGCCAGGAGTCATAAAGATCTGAGTTCAAATCCAGCCTCAGGTATTCACTAACTGTAAGACCCTGGGCAAGTTACTTAAATCATGTTTGCCTCAAAAATCTGTAAAATAGGTAGAATAATAAAGCTATCTCCCAGGATGGCTGTGAGGATAAAATAAAATAATTTTTAAAAACACTTTGCAAGCCATAAACCTCTACATAAAAGCTAGTAGTTATTACTGTTGAAGGTGTAGCATGCACAGAGGCACTACTCTGGTAAAACCTTCTTAGCAGACTGGCATAACAAGGCTGAGAGTAACAGGCCTCAAACCCATCAAAGAGTTAGGTGAACGTCAACCCCAAGCATTTGAAGAGAACCCCCATTGGAATGGGCTGACAAGAACAATTTGTTCCAATGGCCATGAAGGTGGACGAAGTGGGCACTGTGGAGCACTTAGGGCTTGCTCAGATATCAAAGACATCGAGATCTTCCACTGCATCCCAGGTCACTTTAACTTTTGTCTTGCCGCTGGAATTAGATGATTCTGGAAGACAGAATGAGGCTGATGACTTTGTGCAATTTGCCTCACCTAAATCCTATATGACAATGAAGGATCAACAGCCACAACAGTCATTACGGTTAGCCAAAGTTGCTCTGCTGAGCCTGGGACCAGTAAATGCAACTGCATTATGGTCCAGGTTTGTGGCCGTAGAGCCATAGAAAGGTCAACAGAAAATGGGATACAATGATGCCAGGAAATCCTTTTTCCTTCATGAGAAGTGTTTGGACATCCAGAGATCAAAGTGAGACTGGAACTCTGATGGAGATACCCCATAAACATCTAAATAAACGTCAATGTCTTTTCCAGTTATCAGTCTCTGAATCTTCATACCACTTAAGTGGTTGCTTCCTCTTCCTCGTTTTTTCCTAGTATACTGAAAACAACCCAAAATTTATCATCAAGGGGTTTGTTTTCAAGTCCTGGCTATCATTTACTAGCTGTGTAACTTTGAGCTAATTACTTCCAAATCTGTGAAATGGAGATTAAATTAGTTGCACTAGGTATAACATAGTGAGTAGAGGGTTGATCTTGGAAGACTGAAGACCTAGAAATCACTTCTTCAAGTGCCCCAGGAGACTCACTAAGGTTATAAATTGAAGAGCAGATTTCAATCTATACTGTTGGAGGAAATTTTCTCACTGAATGTTCCTTAAACTGGTGAAATCCCATGGCATGTACAAAAACACTTTGTAAACTTTATACGAGCAAACAAAAAACTATCTCAAAAGTGGTTAGGATCAAATCAATTAATGGCTAGATCTCTGGAAAAATCTCATCTATATTATATATACATATATATGTATATACATATTTATATATAATAGTCTCATTATTACAAAGGTAAGATATTATCATTATTATTATAATTTGCCCCTTCTGCCTCAAAATAGTGAGGTCAATGGTACTCCAAAATTTAAAACAATTGAAAAGGCTTGTTTTTTAAAAATTACTAGAAATCTTGGGAGTCTTTCCTCCAAGACAAGCATGAGCTATTCTTGGATTGGAATGTTCAACCCTCTTGATTTTCCTATTTTAGGACGGGAAATTCCAGCTGTGATTAGGCACAGGGAAACTGAGCCTTGTCCTGTCACCACTTGATATACCCAATGGGCCTCACCAAGTTCCAAATTCCAACGTCTCAGTGATGAGCAGTTATCAGATAGGGATGTCAGGACCAGCTTAGATTCACTTCCCATTCCCATTTCAGGTGGTTCCTGATGATTTTGCTGGAGGTTAACTAGTTGACTGGATTGTTTCAAAATCCTGTTTGGTTTGGTTTGGTTTTCCATTTTATCATCAGGCTACTGATAAAGATGAAGGGCTTGCAGTCCAAATCTTGCCCTGGACCTTTCTACCTGGATCGACCTGGCAAGTAATCAAACTTCTCTGGGCCTAATCCATAAAATGAGTGGTTAGACTAGATCATATTGAAGGTTTCTTCTAGTGCTAAAATCTCATTTGAAGCTCTTTATACATTTGTGCCAACCTTGGGATAGCAAGGAAGCCAGGGATCATGGTGTATGGTGGCTGACATTTTCATTTCTACCTCTTTAAGATGTATGTGCCCTGCTAACTAGGATTAACATAGTATTTCAAGATCTGCAAAGCACTGTACATATATTATCTCACTTGATCCTTAAGTAATACCATTCTGTATGTGTTATCATTATCCCCAATTCACAGAGGGGGAAATTGAAACTCTAAGTCTAGTGCCCAGACCCACAGCACACACTAATGTCAAAGGTAACTGTCATGTATCCAGAGAAGGAATATTTTGATTTGCATGTGCCCAAGAGAATAAGCGTCCCTTGTAGGGGCAAGTTATGTTCTGTGTGTCCTATGGAGAACTTGAGGGGAATAGAAACTAGTCTGGGTGGGCAGATGGTACAGCTCGAGGGCAACTCTCTGGCATGGGCTTCTCTATAACACCTGAGTCAAATCCTGCCTCTGCCATTTAATATCTGTGTTATCTTGGGCAAATCACTTCATCTCTCATAGAGTCAGCTACCTCAACTGTAAAATTAAGAAGGCTGACACTGAAGGTCCCTTTCATCACTAAATCAATCATCCTATGATCATTAAACTCCTATCTGAGTTATGATATTCCAAGGTCCCATTGTTATCTACCAGTAGAGGGAAAAGTACAAGGTGACCAGGGAAGGGAGAGAACAGGTTCTTCACAGAGTAGCTAAGAACCAAAAACACTGAAACTGAATATAGGAAGAAGAGGTAGAAGGGAAGAAAGGGACCTCAGGAGTCAGTCTTCAGACTATATCATCAGGGCATGATCAGTCAACCAATCAGTAAACATTTATGAAGTACCTACTGTGTGCCAGACACTGCACTAAGCCCTGGGTATATAAAAAAGAGGTAAATTATATTTCTGCCCTCAAGGAGCTTATAATCTAATGGAGCAGTTAAGAACAGGGAGACAGCCAAATCCAATGCAATGTCTTCAGCTGAACTGAGTAAAGAGGGAAACTGCCTAAGCGGGAAAAAAAAACATCACTAGCCCAGCACAAAATAAAACTGATATGTCATATCCTTTTCATAAAGAAAACAATACTTTGTGGAAACCCTGCTACCTTCCTTCCCCTGATCTGCTCTGTCCAGGGCAGCTCTGATCCAAGGCCCGTAGTTCCTGGACTCCAACCCCATTTTCCTGTCTGGGTGTGTTACCTTGCAGAATTTTAATGTGACATTTGGACTTTCTCTTTTGATGGCCATTTGATCTCTACGATGTGGTTTGTGGCTGGTGCCTCCATTTCTGAGAGTATTGATTTGTACCCACCTGCTAATTACCTGCTATTGCCCAGCACCAAGGACAACACCCCCTCTGTCTCCCCTCTCCTATTCATCATGACAAGAAGGCTATTTAAATTAGGCCTGATGGAAATCAACAAAGCTTTCCATGAATGCTGTTGGAAATAGGTCACCCTGCACTGTTCTCTGCTGGCATGAATAGCATCTGACTAACTGAAGTACACCCTGGTTACCCAGCCACCTAGATGAAAATGTTCCTGTTTGGTAAACAAGCAGCCAAAACATAAGCACAAATAAAGAATGAGGGGGTGCTGGCAAAGGGGGTTGATTTTACCCAAAACTGGTTTGTTTTTTTCTCCTAAAGCCTATCTTCTGAGTCTCATCTCACCACTGCAAAGAGATTATCTACATGACAAACTCACTGAAGTCTCACTTGGGGAAAAACAAAGAAACACAAAAAAGTCTTTGAAAAAGGCAGTATTATCTGACATCCAGATATACTGGTAAGAAGATTTTTAAATATGTCTGATTCTATTTCCAACTGTTACCCAAGTGACCTTTGTAAATTGAGATGACTGCATGCATTTAATAAAATCTGACATGGAAGGATATGTGTAATAATATTTAAACTCCATAATATGAAACTATGTATTTATGGATCATTTCATACATTGTAATGAGAAAAGTCATACTGAAGCCTAGGGTTGCCTGAGTAGAATCCTAATTTGAGCTTTGTCAGTCCTGGGGGGTGCTATTTCCCTGCAGAGAGTCAGCTGATGCCAGGACAGTTATCTGGACTTTGGGATGATGGGGCACTGGCTGCTGGGCTCATAGATGAGGGAACCTAGTTATAGAATAAAGCAAGTAGGTGGCACAGTGGATGGAGTACTGGGCTTTGAATCAGGAGGAAGTTCAAATCCTGCCTCAGACACTTACAATCTGTGTGATGCTGGGCAAGTCACTTAACCCTGTTTGCCTCAGTTTCCACATCTTTAAAATGACCTGGAGAAGGAAATGGCAAACTACTCCAATATCTCAGCCGAGAAAACCCCAAAAGGGGTCATGAAGAGTCAGATGCAACTAAACAATAATGAAGAACAAGTTACAAAACACACCCACAGCCCTGTTTGTCTCTGAGAACTTTCCTTGTGAACTCTGTCTTTCATTAACTCCAGGAGATCAAGTCTTGGTTATAATGTTCTGTCAAAAAAAGGCATCCAATGAAAGTCTCTTTGATGATTCTAACCTTCTAAAACAAATGGGGAAAAGAACTGGTGATGTGACTTGCGGCCTATGTAGGCCTGTGGGCTTTGAGCATGACATCTCTGACCTAGTCTGATGCAATGGAAAGAATTCTGGATTTTAGGTTTTGAATCATAGTTCTACCATCTGTGGGACCTTGTGAAATCTACCTTATTAGCCTAAGTTTCTCCATTTGTAAGGAGAGGATTCTTGGACCCAGAGAAAAGATGAAGAAATGCATTCCACCTGTTTTATTGGAGGGCTGGGAGACTATGAGTGTGGGAGGCTGCACACACTGTTGGGGTATTGTCACAACATGGCCACTACGTCAGTTTTGTTTTAAGGAGAGACTTATTTGGAAACGACAAAAAGCGTTAATAAGATTTTTGAAAAAAATGAAGAGACTGAAGTACATGGCCCTTAACATTCCTTCCAGGTCTAAATTTATGACCTCAGTCTTATTTTACATCTGAAGAAACTGAGGCACATGGAGGCCAAATGACTTTGTCAATATCATGGCACAGTAGACATTGGAATCCTGGCCTTCCACTCATTCTACTATACCTCACTGCTCCTCCCTCTCTATGCCTTGAGTCTCGATTCTTTCCTTCCCATGATTGTTTTTTTTTCATCTTTTGGCCTTCAGTCTTCCTAATAACACTCCCTTTTCTACCTTACTTCTGGAATGCTTAGTTCCACAAGGCAATATTACATCATGAAAAATTGAAAAAGGACAGGCATGCCAATAATCCTTGCTTGTAGGATGGCTAAAGCCAGTAGAGCTTGGGAGCACCGAGCTTCAGTGGACTAAAGTCAATGATATTAAGTCAGGCATCCCTTCAAGAGTAGGGTAGAAAGACTGGGCTGCCTAAATGCCTAAGGAGGCATGAACCAGCCAAGTTCAGAAATGAAACAGGTCAAATTTCCCATGTTGATCAGTTGTGAAATTGGGCCTGTGAGTGGTACTTTCAGCCTGGGTGAAATAGGAAGACCTAGTTTCAAAAATATAATTTTTTTAAAAGTAAAATTTTTTAAAGTCAAAATTTCCTTTAAGAGGCACTGTGGCATAATGAATAAAGAGCTAATCTCAGAGCCAGGTACACTTGGATTCAAGTCCCTTCCTCTGACATATGCTGACTGTGTTACCTTGGGCAAGTAACCTTACATCTTAATACCATAGGCCAGAGTTCAGCAAACTAGGCCCAAGGGCCAAACCTGCCTCCCACATGTTGTTGTACAAATGGTAAACTAGCTAGATTTGGTCTTAGGGCTGTATTTTGCCCATCCTTGCTCTAGGCCACTCTCTAAGACTATAAGATACAGAGAAGTACTAACTTATATTGTTAGAAGGAGTCTCTTAGACCAATGAAATCTAAGGTACAAGTAATTATCTATCCCTTTAAGTGACAACTGTTTACTGAGTTTCTTATGCCCAAGACTCAATGGCTAGCTTTCACTGATGAATCTGGGAGCATTAAATTTACTTTACATTCCTTTAAGCCGGCTTCATCGAATCAAGCATTATTCAGAGGTCTATGACAGACTCCAATGCGTACTAACTCCCATTTCAGAAAGCATCTGTGAGATTTTCACAGAGGGAAATCACACTTATTTATTTCTATTCAAAACTGGCAGTCAAGGTGGTGGCCAACTACCACAAGCCATCTGCCAAACCCTTAGCAACATGTAAGTATAGATTGCAAGGAGTCCATCCATCACAGAGTGGGAGAAGATAGGATTCTGGGAGTAGTTGAAAGGAAAGAAACAAAGGGAAGGATACATTATAGAAATGAAATAGACCACACCAATGGAAAATCAGGGCCCATTTCTGCAGACTAATTTGTATAAGTGCTCAATATAGTAGGGGCCAAGAGGGCGAGACAATTAGATGGTATCTAGGGATTCACATCCTTACCATACAGAATGAAAATGGCTAGTTATTCCTCACCCTCTTCATAAAGACACGAGTATTCATAGAAATGACCTTGGGCTTAGTACACTTCCAAATGTATGCAAAACCTTAGCTTGATCTCAGAGTCAGAAGGATATGCCTGGTGAGGGAGAAAGGGAGCAACAGTGGTCATTGAAATTTGGGGTGACCCAGCAAGGGAATCAAAACTAAAGATGGTTACACTTTTATTAAAGAGACAATGATAAAAAGAAAGGAGGGCACACAAGAGAAGGCTTAGCTACTCTATATTGCTAAATCCGTGAATGGCCCTGGATATCTACTAGCTTTGTTGAGCTAGAATTTCTACAAACACTCCATACAATTCCTCAGTCTCTTCATGAAGATCCCAAGCAAGAAGGAAGCTTTGACTAACCTGTGAGAGGGGAGAAGTTGAGGTCCATGCAGAGACTTTGAGAGATTAAGCAGTGAAGGAGATGGGGTAATGCCAGGGGTGGACTTGACTCAGGTAAGACTCTTGTTACTTCAAGTTTGGTATTAGAATTACATAAGACACTCATAGGTAGCTAGGTGGCTAGCTGGCAAGAAGGCAAGACTTTGGAGTGAGGAAAACTGGAGTTTGAATCCAGCTTTGACACCAACAAGCTAAGGAAGCAAGGTACTCTCTGTGCCTCAGTTTCCATAAAATGATAACAATAGAACCTAACTCCCATGGTAATTGTGAGGATCAATTAATACATCCAAAGCATTATACAAACTTTAATGTGCTACATAAATACTACTTATTATAAATTCTAGCAACTAATTCAAAAGTTAACAAAAGGAGGTTTACTTAGTGATAGCATGGGAGAGACATTTAATAAGGATACTATAGCATTTACCTTGGGTAGATTCATCCCCCTCACCTCCGCATGGAAACAACTCTTCAGTAAGGCAAGCTGTGGTGATTGGGATACCCACCAAATCTGAAGCAACTAGACTTAATGTCGGCAAGTTTTTATGCCTGTAGGTAACTAGCAGGCCACACCATTATAGCAAGAGGCTTCCAAGAACCTACATCAAGGGAAACATAGCCTGAACCTTGAGCCTCAGCCATTTGAACCAATCAAGTCCTGGGGATAGTTTCATTGCCTTTCAGGGAAAAACTATCCCTAACCCATGTTTTAGGGGTAGGAGGGCATCCTGATAGAGAGTGGTCCTATCACTGGTCACATAAGAATATGTATTAAAAAGTGGAACCTCAGACTTCCCTTTTCTATGATCCAGTTTCAGTACTATAGAAACAAGACCACATGGCACTGGGTGGGAATAGGAATGGAAATTCGGAGGTTTTTATTTCTCATTAATTTGTGTTTGTCTTTCATTTTCAAAGTATACTTTGGAAGTATATTAAGCCCAAGGCCATTTCTATGAATATTCACGTCTTTGGGAAGAGGATCATGACATCAGGAAAACGATAACATGATTTGCAGTTGACTTTGATTTGAGTGAGTGAAGGCTATGCAAAGTCACCAGCCTCACTTTCTCCTGCAGGGCCATTTGGGTCCGGTGACCAGATACTCATCAGGAAGACTGGAGATGGCCCAGGATCCAATGGGAGACCCTGGCCCTTTTAGGGTAAGGCCTTATCAGGTTCTCACTTTGAGTGAGGTAAAGCCCATTCAGTGAAAAGTCCTCTTTAAGAAGTGCGTCAAGGGATGATCCCTTTAATTAGAAGAAAACAAAATCAAACTGGGAGGGGAAGACTCTCAGGGTTGCTGGTCAAAAGAGAGTAGCAAGTAGAAAAAGATCGCTAGGAATAACCATATCTTACACTTGTTTGGAGATAGGAATTGGTTCCATGATTTCACTTACATGGGGAATGCCCAGGTGAAGAAATCCACTCTAACAATGAAGCTTGGCACCTTTTCTTCAACTTAGGGGCTGACTAGAAGACAGGGAGGCCAAACAACGTATCTATAATCACACAGCTAGTATATGTAAGAGGAAGATCTTGGACTCAAATTTTCCTGGTTTCAATTTAGTTCTTTATTTTCTATACCAGTGTGCTTCTCACATTTTTATAGCACTTTAAAATCTTCAAAGCACTCCACCTCCAACTAACAATCATCAT
>CM053626.1:280735471-280761776 GCA_028646595.1 Phalanger gymnotis | reverse complement strand
AGGGAGGGCATACTGGGGAACAGGGCAACCAGAATATATGCCATCTTGGAGTGGGGGAGGGTAGAAATGGGGAGAAAATTTGTAATTCAAACTCTTGTGAAAATCAGTGTTGAAAACTAAATATATTAAATAATAAAAAAAAATTAAAATAAAAAAATGTTGCATGTCAAATTACAGATAGATGGGTACACAGCAGACCTAGAATCAACAATCTGGGTTTGAGTTCTGGCTTTGCTACTACTATGCTTTGTAATTTTAGAGAAAACAGAAACATTCATAAAGGTTGGTTTCATATTTAGAAAAATGAAAATAATTATATTTGGGCTATCTATAGCCAAAGACTGTTATGGCAGGTGGGGAGCACTACAATAAATAAATGAATATATCTATATGAACACATATATATGCATGTATGTGTAAAAATACACACATATGTATAGATAGATAGATACAATACATACACACCCAAACACACAAATACATATATATTTCCATAAATATATGTTTATATACACATACATATATACAAAGACAGACAGAGGGGGAAAAGAGAAAGGGAGGAAATATACATTAGTAATCATAATAGTATATATACATACACATACTATTCATATATGTTATACATATATATTAATGTACATACATATACATATACATACTATTATATTCACATATATACATATATACACAGAGAGAAGGTGAGGGAGAGAGAGATGTAGGGATGAATGAATGTATATGTATCTCTGTATATATGTATACATGTGTCTGTGGGTGTGTATGTGTATCTGTGTGTATATATGTATATATGTGGGGGTGTACATATATATATATGTATATATATGTATATATACTTATGAAGTGATACACATACACACATGCGAGTGTGGGTCTATGTATGTCTGACCCTCTGTGTTTATATAAATATGCATGCACACAGAGAAATTCTCAACCTTGAAGGTTCATACAGATCACAAAAATAACCACAGAAATAACTAGATATATCATCAAGTCTCCAAGCCCCAGATTTGGTGGGAGAGGAAGGTGAGGTTAAGTGGGGGTTGAATAGCTGGCCCAAGGTCACAGGGGAGCAAGTAGAAGAGATAGTATTTGAACACACATCCTCGTACTCCAAATGTAAGGGCTTCCTCTGCTTGATCATTCTGTCTCCTATTTCAGTGAACACAGTTAAGACCTTGGAATCATTCTGAGTTACCCATTTCCCATTGGCATTCTCACCTAACAAAATACAAATGATTTAACCGTGACATAAGGGTTCCCTAAGAAAATTACATCCAATCCTACCACAGCTCTGAAGGCTGGCTGTCTTTGACCCAGTAGCCTTAAATGAGGAGAGCTCAACTGCCTCCCAGACAAACACTCCCTTGGTAATCCTGATTTATACATAGAGATACTGCTGGGCAATCATTTCAAAAATGAAAAAAGAGGAAGAGAAAAACATAGTCATTTGATTTTAAATGGTAACGTCACTGCTGAGCTGGGAATAAAACGCACATCCACATATTCGGTCACTTACTCTTCCTCCTTCCTCTATTCTTACCTTTCTTCTGTACACTCCCCTGATCCTTGAAAGTCCTCCCTCCCCTCTCCTCTTTCTGTTTAACCATTTTACCTTTTTGTCTAGCTCTTGACCCAAAACCAACTCAAGGACTAGGGCTAGAAAGGAAGAGGGAAAATCCCCGCCAGTGAGGGCAAACGTGCACAGCTTGCTTTACTATGGTAGCTGGCATCTCTTGTGATGCCACAAAGAAGCCCACGGTTTTTGTCTCTTTTGTCATTTCATCCTTTGTCAATGCCCACTAATGCTCTGCTGTGTGTCTACATTGATATGTTTCTATTATAATGCGGGATCCATGATGCCAGGGAATGTTTTCTCTTTGACTCATCTTTATATACAACTGTTTTACGTAGTGCCACAAATAGGACTGGAGTTTTAAAAGCATGGGATGGTGGCAGCAATTGTTCATAAGATCATATATCTAGGGCTGGAAGAGACTTGCGAGGCTATCTACTCCACCCCTCTAATTTTGCAGATAAGGATCCCAGGAAGGTTAAGTTGCTAGCCTATCCTTGAACCAAAGTATGACTCCAGAACCAGACCATTTTAAAAAATGATTTCACCTAACAAAAAAGAGACTCTTTGTGGATTGGGGTATAGGGGATGGAGACATTAAGGTCTGAAGAGGGGGCTCCAACAATATCAAGATGGATGTGAAAGGGGCTGGTATAAGAGAAAGTTGGATTCCTTTTTTTTTTACAGACTCTGGAGTAGTCAAAGAATCTGTACTTCACATACCTATATCATAGAAGCAGTACTGGAATAGCAGATTGTTGCTTCTGTTTCTCCTCTCCATCACTGCTCAACCCTTGGCACTCTGACTTCCAAACTCAACTCTCTACTGAACATCTCACCAAAATCACTCATGATTTCTTTTTTTTAGGTTTTTTAATATTTTATTTTTTCCAATTACATGTAAAAATTTTAACATTCCTTTATTTTTATTTTGAGTTCCAATTTCTCTTCTTCCTTTCCCCCCACTCCTCTTCATTAAAAAGGCAAGCAATTTGATATAGATTATACATGTGCAGTCATGCAAGGCATATTTCCGTATCAGTCATGTTAAAGAAAACACAGAACAAAAAAGAAAAAAAAAAAAGAAAAAAGAAAAAAATAAGTTTCAATCTGAATCCAATGTCCAACATTTCTTTCTCTGGAGGTGGATAGCATTTTTCATCATAAGTTCTTCAAGATTGTCTTAGATCATTGTATTGCTCAGAATAGTCAAGCCATTCACAGTTGATTATCATACAACATTGCTGTTACTGAGTACAATGTTTTCCTGGTTCTGTTCATTTCACTTCTTGGTTCTGCTCATTCTACCCCCATGATTTCTTAATTGCTGAATCTGTTGGACTGTTCTCATCATATACTCATCTTTGTTGACTGTTGGTATGATTTAATACTCTTAACTAACTTTTCCTCCTGGATACTCTGGTATCTAGAATATTCTCTGGTATTGTAACACTGTTTTTTCTAGGCTGTTCTACTCATCCAAACTTTCTCAGTTTTCTCTGTTGAATAATTATCTATATCATTCATTATACTGTATGTATAGCTGAGGACTCTATCCTGGAATGGCTTCTGCTTGCTCTTTCTCACTTTCTCTTGGCATCTGGTGGTGATAGACTGTTGGGCCTGGAGTGAGGAAGCTTTGAGTTCAAATATGACCTCAAACACTTACTAGGTGTCACTTGACCTCCATTTGCTCTGTTTTCTCATCTGTAAAATGCTTATAATAGTAGCACCTACTACCCTGGGCTGTTTTAAGACTCAAATGCTGAATATTTGTTAAAGGACGTGGCACATAGTAGGTACCATATAAATGCTTCCCTTTCCCCTCGAGCTCTTTCTCTCCATAAGCTCATCTGTTGCTCTGAGTTCAATGATCATTTCTATTCAGGTGACTCCCACGTCTATTTATGCAGCTTCACTCTTTCTTCTGAACTCTAGTTGCTCATTGCCAACTGTCAATTGGACATTTATTACTGAATTTCCTATTAGGATTTCAAACCCAACACATTCAAAACAGAATTCATTAACTTTCCTCAAAAACAAAAATCACACCTCTTTCAAACTTTCAAACTTCTCCCTTACTTTTTCCCCCAACAAAAGCATCTTCATTCTTGACAATTCGTTCTCTCTCACTAAAAAGTATACAGTCTGTTGCCAAATCTTGTTTCTATCTTTGCAATATCTGTCTTTTTTCTCCCTCTCCCTCCATTTCCACTTCTACAGCCTAGTTCAGGTCATTTTTAACTATTGCCCCAACTACTGCAACTGCCACTTTGCTTAATGGGAGACCAATAATGTCTTCTCCAATGCATTCTTCACATAGTGGTCAAAGCAGTTTTCTAACCATATCACTCCCTGGTTCAAGAAATCCAGTTACAGCCCCTCCCAACCAGGCCTCAACCTACCTTTCCTAAATTATTATATATTAATCCCCTTTATACCCTCTACAATCCAGACAAGTGGCCTTTTTCCTCTTTCTCATACACAGAGTTTTATCTCCAAACTACATGCTTTTGTCACCTCTATATATTGTAACAATCTCTGGAAAAGGATTGTCTGGCCATCAAAAAAATCCACAGGGATTTTAGTTCCCACTTTGGGAAGAGAGGAAACTACCTCAGAAAGCTCAACTCTCAGACAAGAGGCCTGCTGGGTATGGTGGGAGTTTTGCTACTTTTGAGAGAATAAAGGATAGGGGAGAAGCAGCAATTGTTCCATGGTAACAGCACGACCAGCAGCTTCAAGGCCCTGAGAGTGATGACTTCTAAATGTATAAGTGGAGAGCTCAGTTTCTCTCTCTCTCTCTCTCTCTCTCTCTCTCTCTCTCTCTCTCTCTCTCTCTCTCTCTCTCTGTCTCTCTCTGTCTCTTTCTCTTCCTCTCTCTCTGTCTCTCTCTCTCTCACTCTCTCTGTCTCTGTCTCTCTGTCTCTGTCTCTGTCTCTCTCTGTCTCTGTCTCTCTCTCTGTCTCTCTCTCTCTCTCTCTCTCTCTCTCTCTCTCTTTCTCTCTCTCTCTCTGTCTCTCATTTCATGCGCTGCTCTCAAGTGGAAAAAACACACAAGGAACAGGCAGTCCCTATTCCACCCTTGCCTTACTTCCAGTTAATTGCATTTTTTTACATTCTGTTAAAGAATACATCTACCAATGTGGCACTATTTCCCATAAGTACCTGTGGTTGACCCTGTCCTCACATCCTTTTGTTTGCAGCATAAGGCAAAATGTGAGCCACACAAGAGAGTGATCTTTCCTAAAGAGGGCCTGGGAGCCCATTCCCCAGCCCATTAAAAATCTGTGCCTTCCAAATGGGAGCATCTGCCCAAGCCATTTCATAACCACCCTTCCGAGTACAGAATTACTGTGAACTTGGGTCAACTTTTTAAAAACCTACTGCTCAATGGAAAGTAGTTAGACAGGAAGTAGGTATAGACAACATCTCACACTGTATACCAAGCTAAGGTCAAACTAGATAAATGATTTTGAAATAAAGAGTGATATCATGAGTAAATTAGGGAACATGGTAAAAAGTACCTGTCAGATCTATGGATGAGGGAAGAGTTTATGATCAAACAAGAAATAGAGAGCATCATGGCAAGTGAAATAGATAATTTTGATTACCATGAAAGTAAAAAAAAAACTTTTGAACCAAAAAATACAGACAAAATTAGAAGGAATACAAGAAAATTTTATAGTATGTTTCTCTGATAAGGGCCTCATTTCTCAAATATATAGGGAACAGAGCCAAATATATAAAAATAAGAGCCATTCTATAGTTCACAAATGGTTAAAGGATATGAACAGGCAGCATTCAGAAGAAGAAATCAAAGTTATCAATAATCTCAAAAAATGTCTAAGTCACTACGAATTTCAAAAATGCAAATTAAAACAGCTCTGAGATAGTACCTCATACCTATCAAATTGACTAACATGAGAGCAAAAGAAAATGACAAATGCTGAAGGGGATAAGGAAAAATTGGGACACTAACACGCTATTGGTAGAATCTTGAACTAGCCCAACCATTCTGGAGAACAATTTGGAACTATACCCAAAGAACTATAAAACTGTGCTACCTTTCGGCTCAGAAATATGACTATTAGGCCTGCATCCCAAAGAAAATAAAGAAAAGGGGAAAGGACCTATTTGTACAAAAATATTTATAGCAGCTCTTTTTGTGGTGGCAAGGAATTGTAAATTGAGGGGATGCCCATCAATTGAGGAATGGCTGGGCAAGTTGTGGTATATGATTGTGATGGAATAATATTGTGCTATAAGAAATGATGAGCAGAATGGTTTCAGTAAAACCTGGAAAGACCTATATGAACTCATACAAAGTGCAGTGAGCAGAACCAGGAGAACACTGTGTGCAGGAACAGCAATATTGCAAAAGATGACCAACTGTGGAATACTTAGCTACTCTGATCAAGACAATTCCAGGGGACCCATGATGAAAACTGCTATCTACCTCCAGAGAGAGAACTGGCAAACTCTGAATGCAGATCGAAGCATATGTTTTTTCCTTAATTCATTCTTCTTGCTTTGTTTTTTGTCTGTGTTTTCTTTAGCAACATGGCTAATATGGAAATAAGTTTTGCATAACTTCTCATGTATGATCGATATCAAACTGCTTTCCCTCTCAAGAAGGGGATGAAGGGGCAGGAGGCAGGGAGAGAATTTGAAACTCAAATTTTTAAAAAAAAATTGTTAAAATTTTATACTTAATTGGAAAATATTTATTGAATTAAATAAATATTAAAATATTTTCCAAGGCAAATAAATGGATTTCGTTGCTTTGTGTAAAAAAAAAAAATAAGTAATGTTGTTACACTGGAATTCACTGCTTTGTCATATCCACTTTTTGGAATCCCAAGTCTCCTTCAAAACTGATGCAAAGGTCTTCTACATGAGTCCTTAATGCTATTGTCTCCTTCTCATCACTTTGTGTCTATTCTATATCTTTTCTACATATATATGTATATGTATATACATATATATATGTATATATATATATATATATATATATATATATATATATATATACATAATGTCTCTCTTGATAGACTATGAGCTCCATGGGATCAGGAATTGCTGCATTTTGAGCTTTTCAACCCCAGCACCCAGTGCAGTGCCTGGCACATAATAGGCATTAATAAATGTTTGTTTATTGAACTCAGAATCATGATGACACGGTTTTTAATCTTGCTTCAGATACTTGCTAGCTGTGTAACACTGAACAATATAATCTCTTTGAGCCTCAGTTACTTTTTCTGTAAAATGCGAATAATAAAAGGCTCCACTCCCCAGAGTAGTTAGGAGAGTCCATTCAGGATATTTGTGGGCATATAATAAAGTCAGTCAAAACTATTCTCCTATTTCTTCCATTTTCATCCATGTTTTATAGTCTAATTCAATTGCCAATTCCTCCAAGAAGCCTTCCTCTATTTCTTCCCCCAATCAGTAATGATTTTCTCCCTCAGATCACACACACTGCAGCACTTGGTTTTGTAAAGACTTAATGTATTTATCATGCAGTACCATGTATTGTAGCTATCTCAAGTGACGTCATTCTATCTACTAGACCAGGAATGGGGAACCTGCGGCCTGGAGGCCACACGTGGCCCTCTAGGTCCTCAAATATGGCCCTTTCACTGAATCCAAACTTCACAGGACAAATTTGTTTGGATTCAGTCAAAGGGCCGCGCTTAAGGACCTACACGGCCATGTGTGGCCTCCAGGCCATAGCTTCCCCACCCCCGTACTACACTGTAAGCTCCCCCAGGACAAGGGCCCTATCCTATCTAAACGATAATTCCCTTTATGTCTAGGACTGTGCTCTGAGCATTGTAGTCATTTGTTTATTTATTGGCTTGTTTATTTTTCTTTTCTTATATTATATAGATATATAATGAATACCAACAGGGTAGATAATAGCTATGTTGACATCTCCATTCTCCATTCAAAGATTTCCTTAAATAGCAGATGTTTACTATCTTTATGTGGCTATTAGATCATCAAATTATGTTTTTGACCTTACAAAGTAACAGATTATTGATTTCTTTAGTGAGGTTCTGATGTGCTAGTAATTTGACCTACTAGACAACTCCGCCATGAAATGGATAAACTAAAAGTGTAATTCCCCCCGTATTCACTAGAGGGAGCGAGATGCTATAGCAGATAGACCACTGGACCCGCCTTCTAGAGGACATGAATTCAAATGCAACCTCAGACACTTCCGAGATGTATAATCTTGTGCGAGTTACTTAATCTCTGTCTGCCTCAGTTTCTTCTACTGCAAAATGGGGATAATAATATCTACCTACCTGTCAGGGTAATTGTGGGGACCAAATGAAATATTTGCAAAATGCTTAGCACAGTGGCTAGCACATAGTAGGTATCATATAAATGCTAACTATTATTACTAAATTATTCGAATGATTACATCAATATTGTTGATGTTGAAGGAGGGACATTGACCAAAGCCATAAAACAATATCTAATATTTGCCTGGGGCCTTTAATTTGCCAATCATGTTTCATACATGATCAAGTCTGATCCATACAGTATCCCTGTAAGGTGCACACTGTGGCTGTATCATTACTCCCATTTTATAAGTGAAGGACATGAGGCTCAGGCAGGTTTAAATAACTGACTTCTGTTGGCATAGTTAGTAAGGCTCAGAAATGAGATTCAAATTTCTACCAGCTAAAAGTCTAGTAAGTGGGAGAGAGCTTATACAACGGTTAATACCAAAGCATTGGAATTGTAGTCAGTTTTTTTTTTAACTCAGTTAAAAATCCTGCCTCAGACACTTACTACTAGCTGTATGAGTCTGGGCAAGTCACTTCGACCTGTCTGAGACTCAGTTTCTCCATTTGTAAAAAAGAGGATAAATAATAGCATTCATAGGAATGTTGTGAGAAGCAAATAAGAGCAATTCAATCTTTGCAACATTAAAGTGCTATGCAAAAGCTGGTTGTTCTTATTGGTTTTGTCATTACTCTTACTTTAGTCTGTCAATCAATAAGCACTTAATAAACCTTTACTATAGCAAGGCATTATGCTAAGCATTAGGAATACAAATACACAGAATGTCCCTGCCTTCAAGGAGATTACATTTTAATGGGGGAAGACAACATATGAAAGGAAGGTGAAAATGTGCAGGGGAAAGGGGAAGTGAAGGTGTCAGGGCACTGTCAAAAAATCTCTGGGAAGAATGAAGTGGAGGGGTGGGGCTGACATGGCGGCTCTCCTTAAATAGAAGTTCTGGGGAAAGCCATCCAATCAGAAGAGTAAGAGACCAAAGGACAGAGGGTACTACTGATGTGCAAATTCCACAGGTGTTTTTTTTTTTTTGAGTGCTAGACTTGAAGCCAGGAAGGCCAGGTATAAATTTTTCTTTCTGATACTTTACCTGTATAACCTTAGCCAAGTCATTTAACATCTTCGAAACTCAGTTTCCACAGATATAAAATGAGGGATTTGTACTGTGGTTTTCTAAGATCTCTTCAAGATCAGAATCTATGATCTTTTAACCATAAGAGCACAGGAGCAAAGACTTCATCATATCATCTCAGACATTCAGCTGCTTGACCAGGATTTGGCCTCATGTCTGTCTTCCCAAAGATCAGCCTTGATGATCAAGTGTATCTAAGTATCCCTCAGTAACTATTTATGGTCTAATCATTCTTAAGTTTATTAAAACTCTTTTTGAAGGCAAGAACATTATCTGCCTGTGCCATCTCAAGGGCAAGATGAGTTTCATGTTTCTTTCCTGTTGTGTAGAGGAATACTTTCCGTCATTGGTCTTGAGCTTACTGTATTTAGATTTTCATGGGAGCACTCTGATTTTTTCCTAGTATGTGACCAGTTGGTGAGCAAATATGCTTTGGCCCTCCATAGCCTTTGCCTTCCAGAAGCAAGCATCTTAATTTTTTTCTTTTAGCTTACCTTTATTCGTGAGCTCTACATCTCTTTAAGCATTTAAAGACCCTCACCACCGGACTTCAAAAATCACCTTTCCAGGATTACCAGGGAGTAATTAAACATTACACCACATTATGCATTTTGTGTTTCAGCAAAACTGGCTTTTTTGCTATTTCTCACATGCAATATTCTCTCTCCTAGGATCCATACCTTGTCCAGGCTGCTCCCTATACCTGGAATGTACTTCCTCCTCATCTCTGCTTCTTAAATTCTTTCTTTTAGATTTAGCTCACACATCAACTCCTATATAAGGACTTCCCATAGAGGGTGGGATTTTAATTCGGACTTAAAGGAAGTCAGGGAGGGTGATAGTAGAAGCAGAGGAGGGAGATTGTTCCAGATATGTGGAATAGCCAGAGAAAATGCCCAGAGCTGAGAGATGGAGTTTCTTGTTCATGGAACAGTCAGTAGACCAGGGTCACTGGATCGAAGTGTTAAGGAATAAGCTATAAGAACACTATAAAGGTAGGAGAAGGCTTGGTAATGAAGGGCACTGAATGCCAAACATACCATTTTGTATTTGATCCTGAAGGCAATAAGGATCCTTTGGAGATTATTGAGTAGGGAGGTGGCATGATCAGACCATCACTTTGGGAAAATCACTTTAGGGGCTGAATGTAGGACCCATTGGAGTGGGGAGAGACTTGAGGCAGGCAGGTAATAAACCAGATGTGAAGTGATGGGGGCCTTCCTGGAAGCATCAGAAGAGAGAAGGGAGACAGTATGAGAAATGTTAAAAAGGTGGAAGGACCTTAGCAACAGCTTAGATATGGGGCGGGGCATGAGAAAGTAAGGAATCCAGGATGACTTCTAGCTTGCAAGCCCAAGAGCCTGGGAGGATAGTGATGCCCACTATAATAATGAAGGAGAGTGGGCTTTAGGGGGAAAGATAATGAGTTCTGCTTTGGACATACTGAATTTAAGGTATCTGTGCCTTATTTAAATTTCTATCCCTTACTGACTACTTTACTTTTTTTTCCTTTGTGACCCTAATGCCCAATGCACAGTAGATATTTAATACTTGATTGGCATTACACAGTGCCTTGCATTATATATTTTTGCTGAATGTTGAAAGGTAAAATACAGCATTGCTTCCTCAAAGAAAAACTCCAGATTTGCTATAAGGTATTGCTGGACTACAGAAAAAAATCTTCTTGCTACCCCATCACTGAAAAATCATGTCTTAGCTATGGGAATAAAATCATGCTACTCTCGATGGAGGTACAGAAAAAGAGAGAGCCATTTCAGGGACTCTGATCTTTCATCCAGCTGGAAAGAGGGAAGCTTTTTATTTTGCCAAGACAGAGGGAGAATCATTTGGAGAGGCGAGGGGATAAAGAAGGAAAGATGGCCTCCATTTAGATTTTCTAAAAGGGGTGTTGCAGATAATAAAACAAAGATGAAGATACTTTTTAAAGTGGCTGACTATGCCTTTTTAATTACCCCGTCTAGAAGAAAGTCTGTCACAAGGGCCAGAGACCATCTCGGCTCAGACATTGATCTGAATAAAAGACTTTTTTCAGTCCAATCCAGATTGCTTCAGTTTTACTGGAATTGAAAAAAGCCATGAACTACCAAGGACTCAAGAAAATTGTACTAATTAAATCTGCAGGTGTACATATTTGTCATATTGGTTATGTATTGGAGTTTATAAAGTTGCAAGCCTTGGGTACCCCAATTCTATTCTGCTGAAGGTGAAACTCACTCCAAACAGCCCTGCCTTTTGCCATGGTGATCAACAGGATTACCTTAAGCTGCAGAGGAAAATTCACTAACCTTCAAGAAACTACTGGATCTTCCACTCATTAGAATAACACCCTAGAATTCTGTCTATATGTCACTAAGATCTGGTCCATGCCAAGAAAGGGGATTCACAGGACTTTCATCTAAATGCAATGGGACAAGGGGTTTTGGCTGAGGAGGATATATACAGCTATGGCTGGTTCGAGGGTTTTGATTTTGCCCAGATTTAAAAAAAACTAGAAGGGCTCTTAGAGTTCCTTTAGTGCAAGGCCCTAATTTCACAGACGAGGAAAGTTAGATCCAGAGAGGTCACATAGTGAGGTGGAAAGAAAGCCAAAGCTAAACCAAGGTCTCCGAATGACTATACCAAAGTTCTTTGCACTACATCTGTGACTATGTATATATTCAAGAAGTTCTCCCTCTATCATCATCCCACTCTATTGAGCAATGTCATTATGGTACGTCAGTATGATAAATATTGGTTAAATTAGAGAATGGCCAGTCACTACAAGAATTTATTAAATATCCATAAATTATGAAGCCCTCCAGTGGTTTCCAGCCAAGTTATATTAAATATAATTCAACAAATACCTTGCTGGAGGGTACTGTGATAGGTTCTATGTGGGAATAAAAAAGAATAAAAGTTGATCTCAGTTTGCCTGGAACAAATAGGGATGATAAGATTGCTATAATATAGCATACAGTGTGAGAGCCAAACAGCACAACAGATTGAGCTGTATATGATTAAAATTAGACCACAAGAAGAAAGTGAATAATACCACATGTATTCTGTGAAGGCCAACATGTCCATCACACAGAAGGAGTCACAAACAGAAGGAATCAATAATCAAAAGGTGTCCTGGTGAGAACGTGTACTGCATTGGCCACTCAGCCATCACTGCTGAGTAAGCTCACCTTTTACTTACTGCAGTTATCTGAAGTAATTCAGAACCAGCATCTGTGATGCACATGGCACTGGTGATCTGATCAGCTCCCTTGTTTCAGCTTTCAATTCCACTGGCAGCAAACTAAGACAAGTTTACCATGAAATTCTCTGCCTATGGTGTATCTCTTGACACCGAGTCCTAGAAATCCAGAACGTGAGTCTGCGCATCTTCTCTAGGAGCTACCCAGTCAGGATTGGCCTGAGGAGGAATGTGTTGTCTGTGTTTTCTGGAAGTCAGAGCTTCTTGGTTCAGCTCTCCATTAGTCTGTGTGTAAGTATAAGTATCAAGATAAACCAGGGAACTGGCCAGATAGTCAAGAAAAGTAGTTGGTGATGAAAATTTAGTTGTGCCCTAAAGAATAGACAAGAAATAAACAGGCAGAGTTAAAAAGGAAAGGACATTCTAAGTGTAGGAACTGCCATGAGCAATAGCATTAAGGCAGAGGAACTCTGGGCCAATTTAGAGAATAGCAAATAGCTCAATTGAGCTGGAACATGAGGTAGACTGAGAATAATGAGGAATCATACTTGAGCCAAATCCTGGAGGCTCTTCAAAGCTTGACTTCTAGATCCTCTTTGCCTTCATTGACTGACCTTCGTTAAATTACTGAGGGCAATTCTACCACTTTCATTTCACCTGAGAGACATGAATATACATAGCACATAAAGACAGTGGAGGGGGTGGAAAAAAAGAGAATGATTTTTTTTTTTAAGAAAGAAAAGAGAGAGAGAGAAAAATCAAATACTGTCAAACCATTTCTAACCAAATAAACATCAGTCTAGTGTCTATAGAAATTCCAATCTTCTTTCAAGAATCAGAAAACCATATGGTGTCTGAATTGAAAGAGGCTGCAAAAGTCATCTAGTTCAGCTCATACAAATAAGAATTCCCTCTCCAACATAATCATAACCATAATAGTTGGCATTTAGATAACAATTTAAGCTTTATGCGTAATATCTTATTTTATCAGTTGGTCAATAAGCATTTATTAAAATGGCTACAATGCACTCAGAATTATACTAAGTACTGGGAACACAAAGGAAGCAAAAGACATCCCCTGCCCACAGTCTAATGGGGGATACAATATGTAAAAAAACCACATATAAACAAGCCATATATTGAATAAATAGGAAATAACCAACAGAAGAAAGATAATAGAATTAAGAAGGATTGGGTAAAATTTCTGGTAGAAGGCAAGATTTTAACTGTGACTTGAAAGATGTGTAGCAAGCCAAGGAAGCCAGGAGGTAGAGATGAGGAGGGAGAACATTCTAGGAGTGAGGACTAGCTAGTGAAAATTCCTGGAGAAGGGAGATGTTTGAGGAATACTGAGAAAGCTAGTGCACTAGATCAAAGAGAACATGGCAGAGAATAAGATGTAAAAAGACCGGCAAGGTCGTCGGGGTGGGTGAGTCTAGATTGTGAAGGGTTTTGAATGCCAAACAGAGGATTTTGTATGTGATTTCTATTTTATATTTGAGGTTATAGGGATCCAGTGGAGTTGGCTAGGTAGGGGGTGCCTGTGACATGGTTGGATCCACACTTTAGGAAAATCACTTTAGTAGCTGTGTGAAGGATGGTGGACTGGAGGGAGGAGAGACTTGTAGCAGGTAGACAAACCAGAACACTACGGCAATACTCCAGGTATGAGGAGGTGAGGGCCTGTGCCAGAGTGATGGCAATATCAGGGGAGAGAAGACGGAATACCTGAGAGATGTTAGAAAGGTGAAATCAACAGGTGTCAGCAACATGCTTGATTGGGGTATGGGTGAGAGAGTGAATAGTTGAGGTTAAAACCTAGTTTGTGATCTTGCAAGCCTAGGATTATGGCAGTGCCTTCCACAGAAATAGAGAAATTTGGAATCATATCATACCCAACAAGTGGTCATTGCACCTTTGTTTAAAATACTTCTACCAAGGACAAGATCATTACTAAGGAAAGTAGCTTGGAGCCATAGAACATGTGGCATCAGAAGATATAGGTTTGATTCTCAGCACTTAGTGGAATACCCTGTGATCTGAGGTGTCATTTCATCTGCCCCATATGAAAATGAGTGGGTAGGACTCCCTGACTTCCAAGGTCCTTTCCAGCTCTAAGTCTATGATGCTGCATTGTTTTGAGACATCTCAATCTGTTTTGGGATAGCTCCAATTATTAGGAAGTTTTGTCTTGGCATCAAACCTAAATTTGTCCCTCCAAGATTTCCATTCATTGATTTTAGTTCTGTCCCCTGGTAGAGCAAATCCCTTTTCATATTTCCGGTACTTCACATACTGGAAACAACTAGTTTATGAATCTTCACTTTTCCTCTATAAACAGCCCAGTTCCTTGAACCAATTCTCATATACCACAGACTGAAGACTATTTTGTTTACTTTCCTATAGATACAGTCCTGAGCCCTCTGTATCCAAATCTTCATCCAAAAGTGGTTGGATCCAACACAGGATAGCTAGCTCATTAGCCTAACAAATATTGTCTATAGACTGTGAGATTATGTATGCAGACAATACCACAGGATGACAAGATATTCTTTTTATCATGAAAGACAACTGTGTTTTTATTTGTTTTGGGTTTTTTTTGGCCAACCCACATAGACAAATCCCTTAATAGTCAGCAATAATGAGAAAGGGAATATAGAGGGAGGAAAAAAACCATAGTATATGACAGCTAAAATAAGAATTTGAGCAAATATTCTTCTATTTCTAAAGAGGTACTGTCAAGTGTGGTTTTTTTAAGTCAATGGTTGGGGAGGGAGGTTGGAATCTGGTTTGTTTATTAGTTTTGCTTTAATGTCACCAAATGGACCTCAATCTGAAATGGCTTTTCAAATCAAGTTTGCTATTCTCCAATTCTGCAACTTACTCGTTATGCAAATTTGTCTGCACCTGCAGGAACAAAGGAAACAGCAACATGGAAAACAAGACCCCAAAATAAAGGCAGCACAAAGTCACGGAAATTGGCAGGGGCTAAATTCTGCCTTCAGAATGTAACCCAGGGAGGGTGACATTAGGGGTAATGGAGCTATAATGAAGGAAGAAAAATATAGGCTGGGCACCAGGGACAGCTTCCTGACTGTAAAATGAAATAAATTTAAAAAAAACATAAGACCCCAAAGAAGCCTCTCATGGAAAAAAAAGCAGGGAGATGCATAGTTTGGGTCAGTGAAGAATGGATGGGAGAGAGGTGGGGAGTAATCAATGAAGCATGACATTTGATGTCTACTTGGGGTTTGTTCAGTATTAATTTCCCTCGAGTCCATTGGAAATGAAACAGTGACCCAGTGAGTTTCAGCTTCCTGGGGCTTTGTATCCATTTCCCCTTTCCCATTTGGTTTTCTTAAAATAAGAACTCAAATTTATCTGACAAGTTATAGTTTACAATAGATTTTCATGTACCTTATGTCATTTGACCCTCAGTACCATCGTGTATAGGAGTAAAAACAGAGATTCTGTTTCTGATTCATAGAAAAGAAAGCTGGGAGGCAGAGAAGGTTAAGTGATTTGGCCATTATTCATACATGCATCAAATTAAAGCTTGAACCCAGTTTTCTGGATCTTAGTTCTGTATTTTTTGCTTCCTATCATATGCCAGATACAACTTATCCAAATGGATTCTCCTCTACTATGCCTCTATTTGAAGTGTTTTCTTCATTCTTTATCTGTGGCTCTGTCCACCCCTCAATCATAGATGCATAGAAATCTCTCTTTAGTTAAGCACAACAGTCACCGAATTGGTGGGAAGTGGTGGGGGGGGAGGGACTTGATTTCTCTCTTCAAGGATGCCATGATGAAAGGCAGATGGCCCCAGAAAACAGAAGTAGGAGTAATGGGTGGAAGATGCAGAAAGCCAAGTGTTAACTTTATGTAACAAAAGACTTTCTAACATTTAGAGCTATTGAAAAGTAGAATGGGGTATCTCAGGAGCTAGTGGTTGTATTTCACGAGAAATATTCAAACAAAAATCTCATGTTGGATATATTGGAGAGAGGATACTTTTTCAGGTATGGGTTACACTAAATGGACATAGATGTCTCTTCAAATTCTGAAATTCTCTGGTTCTGCAAAATAAATAAATGAATGAATCAGTGAATGAATGAATGAATAGATGGATGGATGGACGGATGGATAGATAGATGAATGAATGAATAAAATAAAATAAAAACTAGTGCCCCTCAATTGAAGTGTTTGTTTTACTTAAACTCAGGAATCATCATTTTGCCAAGTTTAATGTTAAAATCGGAAAGTAATTTTCTGCTTTATAGGAAGTTTTCAGAAGTCATGAAGCCTGCAGAAATGCAAGTTGGCTCACAAAAGTTATATCAGCTATAAAATAAAGATAAGATTATTGAACTACCTACCTCACAGAGTTATTATGAGGAAAATACTTAATAAAATTTTAAAGCATTATATAAATGAGTTGTTATTTATTGTGTTTTATCAATTGAAGCAACATCTTTCAGGCCTTGCTCTTTTTTCCCTCCTAATTATTCTTTTATCTGTCATAGAACTAACAGAGCAAAGTACTGTCTGCTTTCTAGTTGGAAGTAGTGGTGTTTAACCTGCAGAATTACAAAGTTATATCTAAAATAAATAAAAATTGATGAAATTGATTCCTTATCTGACTTCCTTTAGAAATCACAACACCTTGCTTTCATATAGTATTTTCACATTTGTTAACCCAATTGATCCTTACAACTACCCATGTTAGATGAGCACAACAGATATTAATTAGTATCCTATTTTAAAGATGAGGAAATTAAGACTGAGACAATACATGACTTGCTCAAATTCACACAGTCAATAAAGAGTGGAACTAGATAAAGAATCCATATCTTCCAATTCTAAACCTATGGTTCCATTCAAGGTAACACTATGCTTCCTTCCAACATATGGTTCACTGTTAGCAGTTACGTTGAACCAGGAAAAGACTTATTTTCTACCACATTTCTCATATCAATCAATTAATGAAAAAACATTTATTAACTGATCACTATGTCAGCACATGTCTAGACACTGGGATAAAAATCAAAAGTGAGTCACTCCTTGTCCTCAGGAAACATTCACTCCAATAAAAATATATGGTATATCCATTCCTAAGTAAATTCAGGATATTTATAAAATCAATTCACAATGTTGCAGAGGAGGGGAAGCAGCTAATTTTGGAGACGCAAGAAAGGATTCTTAAAAGATATGTGAATTAAGCTGAGCCTTGAAAGGGTCAAGAATTTCCAAGAGGTGCAGATCAGTAGGTAGAACCCTCCAGGAAGAGAAGACAGATTGTGGAAAGAAGATTGGAAAATTGAATGTGGTGTACAGAGAACAGCAAGCAGGGACGATTGGCCAGAGCATAGAGCGTATGAGGAGGAGAACTGTGTAATCAGACTAGAAAGTTAAACTGGAGCCAGAATGTAAAGGCCTTTAAATGTCAACTAGAAGAGTTTGTATATAATCTTAAAAGAAATGGAAAGGCTTCTTGAACAGGAAACTGACATGGTCGGAATTTCCCTTTAAAATTACCAATTTGACAGCTATATGGAGGATGAAATGAAAGGGGAAAGACCAGATGCATGGAGAACTAGGAGGTTACTGCAATCATTCAGGTGAGAAGTGACATGGATGTAGACTAAGGTAGTAGTGATATGAATAGAGAAAAGGCAATGAATATATGAGATATTGAAGAGGCAGAACCAAGAAATCTTGTCAATTGACTAGATATGGGGTGAGAATGGAGAGTCGTCTAGAGAATAGTAATGCTTTCAAAAACAAAAAGAGAGAGAGGCATAGAGGGAAAAGTCCTGTCTGAATCTTATTTAATATAATATGCCTATGGGACATCCAGACAGAGCTATCCAGAACACAGACATGTATGTAGGACTGGAACTCAGAAGACAGATGAGGATTTAAATAAGTCAATTTGGAAGTTATCTGCATAGAGATTATCATTGAACCCATGGGAGATAATAAAATTGCCAAGAGGAAAGCAAGTATACAAGAGGACAGAGACCAGGATAGAACTCTAGAAAACACTGATGCTTCATAATCTTGACAAGGGTAATAAGAAGATTTATCTGATAGTGAGGAAGAGAGTGGTAAAAAGAAAATCCAATAAAAATAGAGGGAGGTTGCAAGAGGGTGGTCACCTGTCTCAAACACTGCAGAGGGGTCAAGAAAGATTAGAAACATCCCTTAGATTTAGCAATTAAAAAACATTGGTAACCCCAACAAGTGTAGTTCCATGATAAGGATGGAGGTTAAATTGAAAGGGATTGAGAAGTCAGTAGGAGGTAAGATACTGGAATTATATTAAGGGAATCTAAGTAACTTCTCACATAAGTCTTCCCAACAAAATCATATGGTAGTTTTTTAGGACTACTGTTACATGTAAATTAAGAAATAGAAGCTAAACACCTTTTCTAAGTGTTCTAAATGTTCTCTAAGTCACAAAGTAAATTAAAAAATTGATAGAAGAATTCAGGCTACATATCACTTGGAAACAAAAAAGGTTATAGGTGGAAGTAGCTTTAGAGATAATCTAATTCTGCCCTTTAATTTGACAGAGATGAAGTGACTTACCCAAGATCATATAAGTTAGAAATGAAACTAGGAGGCTGGGATTCTAGGTAGGAGGCTATTACATTAATCTGGGTGAAAGCTAAATCCATATTTAGAAATCTTTTCACCTGGGGCAAAAAAGTTGGTGGAGATCAGCAGTACAGAGGAAAGTCTAACCTGACCTGGGGTACTGACATGCAAGAAGAGGCAGAGATTCAGCCTTCAATCCAATGGTTGAGTCAGATGGCAGGTCCAGCAGAGAGATGTCACAGCAACTTGTCCCTGGACATGTATGTAGTGTCATATGGACCAACATTCCTTCTCAAGGCAAATGGATGGTAATCACCATAGGAATACAGCATTATTCCCTTCCTGCCTGCCTCCATACCATATCACCAACATGAGACAAAGTATCCTTATGCAGGAACTAAATATAGTTCAGGTGAGAGACAGGGAAGGTCTGATATATAGTGGTTACCACTCAAGTATTAAGACATGGATGGACAAGAAGAGATATTACATTTAAAATTAATAGGATTTGGCATGTGATGACATGTAGGGTTGAAGAAGAGGAAAGGGCCAAAGAAGATGCCAAGATTTAGAACAGGAGTAGACTGAGAATCGTCATCTCTACTAACAGAAATAAAGAAGCCAGAGAGAAAGATAGGTTTGGCAGAGAAGATGGCAAAAGTTACTTTTTGGATATGTTGAGTTTGTTGTGTCAGTAGGATGTGGGGGTGGAAATATCCAGCAGGCATTTTAAAATATAGGACAGAGGCTTGAGGGGAGCTCCTGGCTGAATACAGAGATTTGGGGATCATTGCATAAAGGTGATAATGGAAATCATAAAACTGGATTAGAGCCACAGGAGTGGATGATCTCACCTTAGGGGAAGCCCATAGAGAAAGAAGGAGGAGGAACCGTGCTAGGTACTGGGGATATAAAGATACAGAAGACCTGGACCCTGTTTTCAAGAAGTTTACAATCTAATAAGGTACAAATGAGATATGTACAAATAATTGTGACACAAGGCTAAGGGAGAAGCAGGGAATGGGACCACCTTTTCTTCTGATGCTGGAGGGAAGGAAGACAAAATTGATGAAGATCTGGGAGAGAAAAGGAGGGGATACAAGGATACTGGATGGCCTCAATCGCAACATCTGGGAAGACAAGATCATATGCTGAATATAAGGAGAGGGAGAATGAAACTGGGATCTAACAAAAAGCAGATTGAATTATTTGTTTGATCACACTCTATCTTTCATCATAGTTCTGTATGTGTATATGTATCACACACACACACACACACACACACACACACACACACATACACACACACACACGAGGGTTTATCCACCCAATAAGATAGCAAGCTCTTTGAGGGCAGACTCTATATAATGAAAAAAAAACATTGAACATAGAGTCCCAAGACCTGAGTTCAGGTCACTGATCTGCCTCAATGACAGAACATTCCTGTGACCTTGAGCCAGTTGTACCTTCTCACTAAAACTCAGTTTCCCCATCTATAAAATAATAGTGTTGGATTACAAGAGCCCTTCCAGCACTAATATTCAATGATCATATGATTTTTATCTGGCTCAGTCTTTTTACGAGGCATTATTCTCTTTGTTCTCTCTCACCTTTGTTATTTTGGAAAAAGCTTTTTCTGCATCTTAAGCTCTTCACAACCGGTACCTTGATCTTTCTGTCATAAGGATACATACACAGGGAGTTTAAAAGGGGGGGGATTTCTAAAGGAGGAAAAAAGACAGGGGAGATTCAAGAAACTCTGGCTGCTATGACCTGGCCCTTTACATGTCTTCAAAGAATCACACGAACATGGATTTCCTAGCCCCTTCGATTTGCAGGTCTATTCCTATATGTTGTTATGGATACAAGACAGAGGAACAAAACCACAGGATTTTATTTAAATGCCCCCTCCTTCTCTCCAGGTGCATTCCTGTTTCTATTAGACGGAAAGCATTCCTTTGAAATCCTACACTAGCAACGCGGCACTAATTGTATTTGTACTCTAGGTACCTTATTACTTAGGCCTTGCAAATAGTTCTTCAAGTCATTAGGCATAAAAAATTTGCATTGGCCCCATTCAAATGCATATATATACATATATATATGTGTGTGTGTGTGTGTGTATGTGTGTGTATATATATATATATACATACATACATATATGTATATATACTTTTTATTCCTCCTGCCTCTACAAGGTCTTTCTTATTATCCAATATCTAACTGGACTAAGAGCAACTTTGCATCTATCCTTAGAAAACAGAGTTAATCTCTTCTTCGATCCAAGCATAAAAAAAAGTTCAAGATTTTTTTCAGTTTGTTTCTTGATTTTCATTAGAATCATCCACTTCTACTGCTGACTCATGTAGGCTGATATCTTAGACTGATTCTTGTTTTCATGGTTCCATTATTCGGTCCCCAAAATGAGGCAAATTGTCTTCCTTTTACACTTGGAGAAACAAGTATTGAGAGTATCCTCTGAAGGCATAAGTTCAATCATGACCCTAATGCTGCATGAACTGGAAGAAGTCCCAACCTCTCTGGGCCTCAGTTTCCTCATCTCTAAAATTAGGAAGTTGAACTAGATAGCATCTACGGTCCCTGTGATCCTAGAGAGAAGAGAACAGAGGACCAAGCACTGGAGATATTAATACAGACATGATATACATTATTACCTCAAAGAGCTTATATTCTAATAGGGCAGGAAGGATATATGCACAAATAACACTCTCCATCTTAAAAAAAAAGACAGAACCTATCTACAGTTAGAGGAATCTTCAATGATATTCTTTCTGTTATTCCAAATCACAGAGTGAACTTAAGTTTAGGTTCTGCTTCAGACACAGGCTGGCTATGTAGCTATGAGTTAAGTCACTTAGCTGCTCAGAACCTGGGGACAGTGGTTTCCAAAGTGGGGTATGCTAGACAGCAGGTAGAGAACATGAGAGCTAAACAGAGGAGCAATCTTTTCAGCACACTTAGAGGAAGAACTTATTTCTTCTTCCAGCCAGCCCTTCACTTATATCCTGTACAGACATTGGACAGAACCTGTGGGGGGTCTCTAGGCAGGTAGGCAACGGGGCAAGCTGTCCCTCTTTGACTCCTGTCCTTCCTCTCTCTACATCTACTATAGGCATCCATCTTCTGTCCAATGTCCCAGGTTCTCAGAATTGTTACCCCACTCTATTTCTCCCCATACTCAGCTCAGCCCCAGCCCCCAGGAGAATAAGGCAGGCTTATGTTGGCTCACAAGAAGCTACAGCAAGCACATATGACAGAATCAGGCACAAAAGGGGCAAATCTAGCAAGGGGTAAGAAGTACTGAGTTACTGATGCTAGGAGGTTTGGGGCTGAAATCACAAGCATGGAAATCTTTCATATTTATAACCTCATTCCTAAGGCTACATCTGCCCTATTGGACAACTTTGAAGCCAAAGACAAAGGCCATCCACCCCTTGACATATTTAGTCATCTTGTTAGCTGCCCCAATTTTGTTCCCTTTTCTTTGTGGCTAACCTCTGGAGACCCAATTACCCACTAGGGAAAAATGGACATGTATTAGCCAGATTTCAACAAAAACCTTTTCATAATTTGTAAATGAGATTGAAAAATGAATAGAATGCTTTGGCAAACATACTTCTTACCATTAGATCTACTTATCTTTATGAGATATCTTTTTTAACTTTTGATAGCTATTAAAACCCATGATAAAATCAAGTTGCTCTTAGAATCAGACTGTCTCCATAATTGTATCACAATGTGTTAAACCAAGATTTTTTTTTTTAAATAAGGAAACAAATTCAACCACATTAATCTGTGAGAGCAAAAGGGGGTTTTATACTGTTAATAAAATATGTTATTTTTTTCATCTCTTATTTTCAAAACATCTATTTGAGCATGTTTATAATGTTTACAATATGTTAGTATATGAAAATAAATTCATATTGATATACGATTATAATCTGTAAATAAATGTCCTGCCTCTAACATATGTGGGCTGTGTGACCCTGCAGGTTTTTTTTACCTCTTAGTCCTCCATGCTGCTCCCTAAAATTGTGGGTTGTAAATGAAGATGTCAATCTCCTTTGGTCAAAGAAGTTCATTGTAGGTAACTCCCCAGAGTCCCCTATGAAATCAGCCCTTATTTCTATATTAAGGATATGAGTGCATTTTTAAAAATTGATAAGTGTGAGATCAAAAATATTTGAAGTGCACTAATTAGGTAATTGTCTACAATGTTTTAAGTTACAGATAAGTAAGAGTGTCCCTATACAAATGAAAGCACAGATCCTGCCCCATTCTCAATCAGCAAAATGATATAGCTGGAGCCTCATTCTGAAGTCCAGGAAGCTGGGTGGTACAGTATAGAGCACTGGGCATGGAGTCAGGAAGACTTCGGCCAGGTGACTCTAGACAAATCATTTAACTTCTGCCTGCATCAGTTTCTCCAACTGTAAAACAGAGGTAGAACAATAGCACCTGTCTTTCAGAGTTGTTGTGAGGATGAAATGATATTTGTTGTTTTTGTTTAGTTGTGTCTAACTCTTCGTGAACCCATTTGGGGTTTTCTTGGCAGAGATACTGGAGTGGTTTGACATTTTCTTCTCCAGTTTATTTTAGAGATGAGGAAACTGAGGCAAATAGGATTCAGTGGCTTGCCTAGGGTCACACAGCTAGTGTCTGTGTCTGGATTTGAACTTGGGAAGATGAGTCTTCCTAATGCCAGGCCCAGTATTCCATCCATTGTCCCACTGAGATAATATTTGTAAAGCCCCTGCCACACTGTAGGCAATTCATAAATGCTTATTTCTTTGCTGTTTACTATTGACTTTGCCAGTCTTGAAATGACCTTGCCTCTGTGACTTATTAGTATGAAGGGTTTCAACTAGAAATGTTTTGCAGGGGTCCCACCTTGTGCCTTGCCTACAGCATCTTCAGTTTGAAAAGAGTGCTGGCAATGTCTTTCTTCCTGGTGGGAAATGAATCAATGTCCATCCTTTCACCATGTCTGGCTGCAGAAGCCACTGGCTGCCTTCCAGATGGAGCCTTTCAGAGAGCCCAAGGTGCTTCTTGGGAATGTCGATCCCCATCTCCCCCAGTCAGCTACTGCTCCAGTAATTCAGTCTGCCTCCATAAGTTCCCCTGAAGTTGCTAAATTATGCAGGACTCAGTTTCACTTCCCAACAAAAGATTCTGAGGACACTTGTTTTCAGGACAAGTAAGTCCATGCAGGATAATTGCTTCACTCAGGAGAGGGCTGCAGCTCAGCAGTGATTTAAGGAGCCCCTGAGTCCTTCAGTCTGGCATTCAGGATTCCAAAAATCTTAGGATGAAAGCATTGGTGTACCTGGAATTATTATCACTTAATCTCTTTTCAATTTTCAAGTGCCTTAGGGGAATGTAAACAGGCTAAACTTTCAATTCCATGCTAGTCCAAAGGTTTGGATAAACAAACAAACAAAAATGAAAACAAAAACAACCTTACCCCCTAAGGGGCTGCAGAATTAGGTTAGAAATTTCCTTTAGTACTTCCCCACAGCTTGTATGTGTGATGGTCCCCAGTGTATAACCACACAGTGCAATAATTCATTTCCCTGCTCGCCTTCAGTATTCCAAAGTTCACCACGTGTTTAACCAGGCTTCCTGGATGCTCTCTTTTTAGAGGCAAGAAACTCAAGGAGGACTGAGTTCAGAATGAAGCAGAAAATAGAGCTCTGAGGTTCCCAATAGCAGAAAGAAGGCGAAAGATAAAAGTATGATATGTGGGTTTTGCTTGTTTTTTAATGGTCTAACTGGGGAGAAAACTGGGGTTGTACAGAGATAAAGAGACACAGAGAGAGCATCTGTTAAGAACTTACTAGGTGTTCCACACTCTGTTTGAGGTACAGAAACTCCCTGCCCTCCAGGAGCTTGTATTCTAAGGGAGGCAGACAAGATTTGAAGGGATGCTGGAAAGAGGGATGTCTGGACTAATACTCTGGATGGGTCAAAATAAATTAGTAGAAGAATTGGCCAGGTTTCCTTTAGATAAAGCTTATTAATTTTCCTGGGGAGGGGCACACCAGTGCCATTAAGTTGAAGTGAAGATGGTGCGAAAGTGAGACCAAGTTCAAGAAGAATGCAATTTTTGTTGTAAACAAAGTGTTAAAGGTTTTTCTAGAGTTTTGAAACTCTTTTGACTGTTCTACTGTTCCTGATTCAAACAAAAAGATAAGGTAAGGTGGGGAGGGGAGCCAAGCCAAGATGGCCACATGAAAACAGCCTCTCACTGGAGCTCTCCCACAAGGTCTGTCAGATACCTATAAAAAAGTGAATCTGAACAGATTTGAGAGAGTTAGAAACCGCTAGCAGTCTGAGTGGGGCAAATTTCCAAGCCAGAAGAGTCTGAAAGGTCAGCGGGACAAATCTAGAGTCTGAGACAGCACTCAACATGTGAAGCTGCACCAGACAGCACCAAAGCTGAAGCAGCTGCTGAAACCAACCAGCCAGACAGGCTTGGAGAAAGCTGGGCGCCTGAAACCTGTGGAGATCTCCAGGCCTCCCAACACAGGACAGGAGTCTGTAGAAGTGACGAGAGGCAGAAGCGCAATGCCACCTGCCATGAGACATCAACTTCTGAGGCTTGCAGCCCAAAGGTATGAAACTTGTCTTCTTGAACTTCCAGGAGACATAATGGCCAGGTAAATGGCTCTAATCCCTCCCCCTGCCTCCGGACCCAGAGAATTCCTTGGGAAAAAATGCTGGAATAGAGGAGACAGAAGTGGGGCTTCAGGGGCTGAACAGTGGGAGTCCCAGAGGGGCAGAGTCAGCAGGGGTCAACACCAGGAGCCCACACATACCCTTGAACCGCCAGGGGAAGTGGCAGACACCAGCACAAAGAACAAACAGCTGACACCATTGACACCATTGCTGAAGAGCAACAGTGCTGGAGAGCAGCCCCAGGGGAAGAGGAGACTTCAAGCAGCCAAACCCCTCCCCTTCAGAAAACCAAAGGCTATGATACACAAAGTCAGTAACTAGACTCACAATCCCCAGTAAAAGAAACCTGGGACAGAGAACCCTGAGTCCCCAAAGCAGAAATTCACTGTAAAGCCAGGAAAAAGTTAACCAACATGAGGAAGAACACAAAAAAAACTGAGGACCATTGATTCTTTTTATGGAGACAGGCAGGATCAAAATACCAATTTGGAAGAGGATAGCAATGACACTATGCCCACATCTGATACCTCAAAAGGGAATGTGAATTGGTCTCAAGCCCAAAAAGCATTACTGGAAGAGCTAAAGGAGGATTTTTAAAACGAAATTAGGGAGGTAAAAGAAAAAATGGAAAAAAAGCCACTGATGAAATCAAGCCCTTAAAAAATAAGATTGGTGAAATGGCTATGGAGATTCAGAATCTAAACAGAGAAAATGACACCCTGAAAGGTAAAATCAACCAATTGGAAAAGGAGACTCAAGAGCAAAA
>CM053626.1:280656195-280734971 GCA_028646595.1 Phalanger gymnotis | reverse complement strand
AAAAAAGAAGAAAACACAAAGTATCTCCTATCAAATAATGCAGTTAAAAACAGATTAGGAAGAAAAAATATCTAAGAATCATGGGACTATCTGAGAACAACCACCACCACAATATCAAAAATATAGGATCACATATTTCAAGAAATATAAATGAAAAGTTCAAGACATTGGATTAAGAGGGTGAAATGAAAATAGGAAGAATTCACCACTCACCTACTAAAAGAAACCCCAAAATGAAAACTCTCAGGAATGTCAGAGATAAAATTCACCTTCCAAGTCAAAGAAAAATAAATACTACAAACAACTAAAAAGAAAAAGTTTATCTCCCTCAGAAGCCACAGTCATGATCACAAAAAAAAACCCTGTACCTACCACTATAAAAGAGAAGAAATGTATTCTATGATATTCCAGAAAGCACTTGAAGAAGTGGGATAGGAAAGTGAAAGCATACTACACCAAGATAAGCTACTAATACATACATATATGTACATATACATATACATATATGAAATTATCCTGCTTCCTGTTTGCACAAAATTATAGTAGATCTTTTAGTAGTGGTAAAGAATGGGAAATCGAGAAGATACCCATCAATTGGGTAAACTAAGTTTAAGATGGCTAAACAAGCTGTGGTATATGATTGTGAGGGGAAATTACTAAGTGATAAGAAATGATGAACAGGATAGTTTCAGAAAAACCTTAGAAGACTTATATGAATTCATGTAGAGTGAAGCAAGCAGAACTAAGAGAAGATTGTATACAGTAATGGCAGTATTGTAAGGATGATAAACTTGTGAAAGACAGCTACTCTGATCAAGATGATGATCTAAGCCAATTTCAGAGGACCCGTGCTGAAAAATGCTATCCAATTGCAGAGAGAGAATTGAAAAACTCTAAATATGGATTGAATCATACTTTTTATTATTTTTTTTCTTCTTTTGTGTTTGTTTTCTTTTGCAAAATGACTTATGTGGAAATATGTTTTATATGACTTCATATGTATAATCCATATCATACTGCTTGTTTTCTCGAGAGAGGAGGGAGGGAGAGAATTTGGAACTTAAAATTTCAAAAACAGAATGTTTAAAAGAAAAAGTAAAAACTTTTAAATATATATATGCTTGTCTGTGCTTTCTTCTGGAGTTCCTTCTGATCTTTTCACTGCATTTTTGGAATATCTATTTATTTACTTGTTCAATTTTAATATTCCTTTTTCAAAAATTTGAGCTCCAGATTCTCCTCCTCCACCTCACCCTTCCCCCATTGGCTGAGAAGGCAAACAATATGATACCAATTTTATATGTGAAATTGTGCACAACATATTTCCATACTACCAAAACAAAAATAAAAAATATAAAACAAGAAAATTATACTTCAAGTTGCATTCAGAGTTTAGCAGTTTTCTCTCAAAAGATGGATAGCATTTTTTCATCAATTTGCAGCTCTTGTAGGCTTTGCCATGTTATTTTTTTTGTCTGAAACTACCCCCTTTGTCATCTCTTTTATCATAATAATACTCCATTGCAATCATACATCAACCATTCCCCAATTGATCAGCATCCCTTCAATTTTCAATTCTTTGCCACAACAAAAAGAGCTGCTCTAAAAAATATTTTTGTACATATAGATCTTTTTCCTTTTTCTTTGATCTTTTTGGGGTACAGAACTAGTAGTGGTATTACTAGGTCAAAAGCTATATGGACTTTTATAGCCCTCTGGGAATAGCTCCAAATTGTTCTCGAGAATAGGTGGACCAGTTCATTATTCCACCAACAATCCATGAAAGTATACATTTTTCCTTACCTCATCCAGGATTTTTCATTTCTGATATGATTGTTTTAATTTGCATTTCTCTAAGCAATAGTGATTTAGAGCATTTTTATATGACTATAGATAGCTTTTATTTTTTTTTCTTCTGAAAACTCTCTGTTCATATCCTTTGACCATTTATCAATTGGGGAAGGCCTTTTCTTTTTATAAATTTGACTCATTTCCCTGTACATTTGAGAAGTGAAGCTTTTATCAGATAAACTTGCTATTTTTATATTGCTTCATTGCCTATGGTACCTTTTATCAAAATCTAGTTACCCTGATTATCTCTTTCAATTAGATCTGTTATTGCTTTTGTTTTGTCTGAGATCATGATTGCCACCCCTACCTCTTCACTTCAGCTGAAGCATAATAGACTCTTTTCCAGCCCTTAATTTCAACCTGCCTCTCTATCCCAAGTGTGTCTCTTGTACACAACATATTGTGGAATTCTGGTTTCCAATCCATTCTGCTATCCATATCCATTCTATAGGTTAGCTCATTTCATTCACCTTTACAGTTACACTCATTAACTGTGCATTTCCTTCCATCCCATTTTCCTCTGCTTATCGTTCTCTCTCTTTTTATCCTGTCCCTCCTCAAAAGTCTACCTTGCTTTCAACCACTGCCTTTCCCAATCAGCCCATCTTTGTCTTCATTGACCCTCCCCTCCTATTTCCCTATTGGGTGAGATAGATTTCTATACCCAACTGTGTGTGTATATATATTCTCCGTCTTTGAACCAATTCCACTGAGAGTGAGATTAAAGCATTGTCTGCCACTCTCCTCTTCCCCATATTCCTCTCCACTATAAAAGCTTTCCTTTGAATGCCTCCTTTATGTGAGAAAATTTGTTCCATTCAACTTCTCCCTTCCCCCTTCTCCCAGGGCATCTCTCCTTCTCACTCCTACATTTTTTGAGATCATCCCAATATAATCAACTCAGAGCTATGCCCTCTCTCTATTTGGCCTTCTTCTAACTTTACTAATAATGATAAAGTTTTTAGGAGTCATATGTGTCATCTTCTCATATAGGAATGTAAAAAATTTAACTCCATTGAGTCCCTTATGATTACTCTTTCATGTTTACCTTTTTATGTTTCTCTTGAGTCTTCTGTTTGAATGTCATATTCTCTGTTTGGGTCTGGTCTTTTCATCAGGAATGCTTGTAAGTCCTACATTTCATTAAATATACATTTTTCCCCCTGAAGGCGTATATTAAGTTTTGCTGGGCAGGTTATTCTTGGTTGTAATCCTAGCTTCTTTGCCCTCTAAAATATCATGTTCCAAGCACTTTACTCCTATAGAGTGGAAGCTGCTAACTCTTTGGTGATCTTAAGTGTGGCTCAAAACATTTGAATTGTTTCTGTCTGGTTGCTTGCATTATTTTCTCCTTGACCTGGGAGCTCTGGAATTTGACTATAATATTCCTGGGAATTTTCATTTTGGGATCTCTTTCAGGAGATGATTGGTGGTTCCTTTCAGTTTTTATTTTACCCTTTCAATCTGAGATATCAGGGCAGTTTTCCTTTATAATTTCTTGAAATATGATGTCTAGACTCTTTTTCTATTTTATCAGGGCTTTCAGGTAGTCTGATATTTCTTAAATTATCTCTCCACCTATTTTCTAGGTCAGTTGTTTTTCCAATGAAATATTTCACATTTTATTCTATATTTCCATTCTTTTGAGTTCGTTTTATTGTTTTTTGAAGTCTCATGGAGTCAGTCATTTCCACGTGTTCAATTCTAATTTTTAAGAAATTATTTTCTTCACTAAGTTTTTGTACCTCTTTTTCCATATGCCCAATTTTGCTTTTTGAAGAGATGTTTTCTTTAGTGAATTTTCAAACTTCTTTTTTCCATTTTGCTAATTATGCTTCTTAGGGTTTTTTTAATTCAGTATTTGTTGTGCCTCTTTTACCTGTTAATTCTCTTTAAATAATTTTATTGTATCACTCTCATTTCCTTTCCCAATTTTACATTGTTGTTATCTTCTACATTATGTTTTGGTCTCCCTGACATCTTAGTTTCTTATTAGGGTCAAGTTCTTTTTTGGTTGTTCGCTCATTTTTCAGCCTATTTCTTCACTTTGAACCTGGGAGTGGGCAGGCATGTCCCAAGCTTCAAGCTTTTTTGTGCTGCTGTTTTCAAAGCTACTTTTGGAAGTCTGTAAGTTTTTCATGCTTCCAAGGTGGTGTTATTCTGGGAGAGATTTGGTCACTGCCCTCTGGGTCCATTCTCTGATCTTTACTGAGGAAAGGACCCTGCTCCTCTGCAGCCATAAGTACTAGCACTCTTCTTACCCTTGGAACTTTGATCAGGGTCCCTGCTCCTTTGTGATGGATCACAAGTGCTTCTCTCCCTCCTGGAACTGAGACCCAGTATTGGGAGTTGCTAATCAGTCCCAGCTACACCCAGTGCCAGCAAAAGGTCCCCTATAATCTCTTTCTAATCATATTTATCACCCCCTTATCATCTCTGAGCTAAAAGCTTCTGAAAATGCTGCTGCTATTGTTGCTATCATGACCACTTCCAAGGTTCACTACCGGTATTCCTGTTGTGCTCTGGGCCTGTGCTCACCCTGGTATAACAAACCTTTCCTGCAAACCTCCTAAGTTGTCTTAGGCTGGAAAAAAATGTCTTCCTCTGACCTTTTGTTGACTCCTCCACTCCAACATTTGATTTGAGGCCTTATGTATTTTAAAATTGTTTAGAGGGGAAAGTTGAGAGAGTTTTTCTGGCTTGTGCTCTGCCATCTTAAATCCTTCCCAATGCATTTTTAAAAAATTACATGTTCTTTTTTTGGCATCACTATTACTAACCTTTCCCCAAAACTGACCCTCCCTACTCCATTAGCAGGGTGAAAGGAAAAAATTGTGACAAATAAGCATAGTCGACCAAAATTAATCCACACAATGTCTAAGTCAAGAAGTAGATATCTTTTGACCTTGGTTCCATCACTCTCTGTCAGAAGATGGGTAGCATGCTTCATTAAAGAGACTCTAGAGACATCATTAGTCATAGTTTTACACAGAGTTATCAAATCTTTCAAAATTGTTTTCTTTACGTTATTATTTTCACCATACAAATTGACCTCCTGACTATCCCTACTTCACTGTGCTTCATACCTCTTCTCCAAGATTCTCTCAAACCATCTCTTTTGAAATTTATTATAGTTCAATGATGTAGCATTACATTTATATATCACAATTTGCATAGCCATTCTCCAATTTTCTAAAAAGACTGAAAGCACCCCTTTAGATCATTCATTTCATTTTCTCTTTTAATTACTTCTTCAAAATCAGAAAGTTTGTCATGATCATGACTATTCCCTCACTAGTTTTATCCAGTCTTTTAAATACCACTTTGATCCCTACTTATTTCTTTGCTGAGTTTGACGTATCTCTACAACAAACTCTGTGTGTGCGTGTGTGTGTGTGTGCACTAATGACTCTCACTATGATGAGTCATAGAAAGGATCACATTATAAAAATAGAAAGCTTTGATTATATAAAATTTTAAAAGCTTACACAAAAGATCTAAGGTAGTAAAAATCAGAAGCAAAATAAGAAAGGTTTGCAACAAATTTCTCTAATAAGATCTCATGTCTAAAACATATAAGCAATTGATTTATATTTATAATACTAAGAGCCATTCCCTAAGAGACAAATAGTCAGAGGTTAAGCTCAGAAAGTTTTCAAAGAAAGAAATGCAAGCTATCAACAATCATATAAAATGATCTAATTCACTAATCATTAGACAAATAATAAAAGAAATGTAAGGTTCCAGCTCATAACTATCAGTCTGACAAAGAGGACAAAACAGAAATGTGACAAATGTTGAAAAGGCTATTGGGAAAACAGGCACACTAGTATACCTTCGTGAAACCATAGGTTCATCTCTTCTGGAAAGCAATTTAGAGCAATTTCCAGAAAGTTATAAAACTATATATACCCTGACAAAACTATACTACTACTACTACTACTACAACCATACCCTTGAGAAAGCAAAGGAAGGATCTATATGTACAAAAAAAATATATTTGTAGTAGTTTTGTTTTTTTTTTCATAACAGCCAAAAATTAGAAACTAAGGAGGGTGTCTTATTGAAAAATGCCCAACAAACTATGGTATATGGACTGTAATAGAATATCATTGTGGTTAAGAAAAAATGAAATGGACAATTCCTAAAGAAAATGGAAAGACTACTACGAATGGATGAAGACTGAAGTGAGCAGAAACAAAAGAATTTATAAAGTGCTAACATTATAAAGAAAATAACTTTGAAAGGCCTTGGAACTCTCATCAAAATGATAAGGCAGAAGTAGAAAAGAATAAAGATTAAAACATCCCACTCACCTCCTGACAGAGAGGGTGGTGAACTAAAAAGGCAAAGACATATTGTTTGACATGGCTAATACCAGAATTTGTTCTTCCAAACTGTGCTTTTATTTGTCTGGGCTTTCATTTTCCTTCTTTCTCTCTTTCTTTCTTCCTTTCTTTCTTCATTTCTTTCTTTCTTTTTAAATTTTTCAATGTGGAGGGGATAAGGATGATAGGAGAAAAAAAACTAACTTTTAAAATGTTTGTTAATTGAATAAAAGCTATTTTAAATGAACAATAGAAAGAATATTAGCACTATATCATCAAATAATTCCTTCCAATTGTTTAAATAAATTTATCTTTCTTGGTTCATCTGGACTACTTTTTGTATTTCAGAGTTACTACTCAATTCCAGTCTTTTCATCAGAAATGCTTGAAAGTCCCCTATTCCATTGAAGATCCATTTTTCCCCCTATGGGATTATTCACAGCTTCGTGAATTATTCTAACTTGCAAGCTTATAGCTTTTATCTTTAGGAATTTTGTGTTCTAAATTCATTTTGAGTAGAAGTTGACAAGTCTTATGTGATCCTGTTTGTGGTTCCTTGCTACTTAAACTATTTATGGATATTTGCAGGAATTTTTGAGAGCTCTGGGTTTTAGATGTGACATTCCAAGACTTTTTCTCTTGAGGTAACTTTCAGGAGGTGATTGGGTAGATTCTTTCAATTTTTACTTTGTCTTTTGGATCTAATAGATCCGGGAAATTTTCATTTATGATTTTTGGGAAAAATAGTGCCCAGGCTTTTTTAAAAATCATAGTTTTCAAGGAGTTTAATCATTGTTGAATTATTCCCCCAGTGACTTGTTCTTAAGGTCAGTTGTTTTTCTTACCAAATATTTTATATATTATTGTATTTTTCAATCCTTTAATATTTTTCTGTTATGTCTTACCATTTCACAGAATCATTGATTTATGCTTGCTCTGTTCAAAATTTTTATAGAGTCCATTTCTTGGGTAAGCTTACTTTAGAACTTCTCATTTAAAAGCTACTTTATTTTTCTTCTAATTCTTTTGTCAGGAATTCCTATTTCATTTTTAAAAATCATTTGCATCATTTCTTTTTAGACATTCATGTAGTGTTTGTAGAAAATTTATTTTCCTGTGACTCTCTGCTTCTCTGCTTATAGTTGTTATAGAGTTAGATTTATAATTTTCATATTGGCTTGTGGCTTTTTTCCCCTTAATTTATTCATCTCTCCAGCTTTAGTTCCTAAATTAGGTCTTTGTGCCAGGATTGAGCTCTGCCTCCTGCTTCACTCTCAGGTGGGGTGGTGTCCTCGCATGGTCTCATGCTGTGTTCCCTAGCTTCTTTCACTGACCTCCTCTGGGGGTTCATCCAGCCTACATCTCTGAGATTCAGAACACCAGGTACTTAAGGCACTCTTCAACCTCTCATGACAGAGTGTTAGGGACTTCAGAGCTTCTGACCTATTGTCTCAACATTGAATCCTACTCTCTGTACACTCTTCTAATTGCTGCCTATTGCTGTTCCCTGGGGCTTCCAAAGTCTTTATCTAAGGGTTTTCTGATCACTGGAGTTTTCTCAAGGAGTCCATAAGTGCTTGTTGACTTGACTTGGCTTTTTACCGCCTCTATACACAGAGCCATGAAGATTACACATGTCCCTGAATGTCTCCTGTGAAGATTGGAGGCTACTTGCCATGGTGACCCTATTAAATTCTTGTGCAGTTCTGGAATGGGAGAAGTCACTGTAGTTTCTCATTGGATTTAATCATTGTTTGGTATAGTGAAAACTTCTGGGTTTTGCTAGATTAGGTTACTGTTCAACTGGGCTGTATAGGTAATGTTTAACAACCAGCTCTCTAAAAGTACCAGACTTTTTTTTACATTTAGGTGGGGTGATGGCCTTGCATGGTCTCACCCTAGGTCCCCTAGCTTCTTGCACTGACCTCTACCTCTGGGGGTTCATCCTGACTGCATTTTTGAGATTCAGAACACCAGATCATCAAAGTCTTCTTCAACCTCTTGTGACAATCTTAGGGAATTTATTAAAACTTTCTCCATCACTTCCTTAAGTCTAGGCAATCAATAAAGCAATAAAGCAAGCAGGTGTTAATGCTCACACTGAAAATTTAACAATTAGCTCTTGAACTGTAGGAGCGCCTATCCTTGGACACGGCAGCTAGGCAGCCTCCTTCCACTTCAGGCAGTCATCTTGGTAGGAGGCCTGGTGATTAGCTTCTCCACATTCATTTAGGCTGGTTCTCAGATAACGGACAAATACTTCATCATCAATCGAATTTTTGGAGCTTATTTAACTTTATAGCAGCTGTCAAAGCTTTAGAAAACTTGAATCTGGAAGGGATCTTATCCAATTTATTGATAAGAAAGTTGAGGTCATAAAAAGTTAAATGATTTCCCAAACATCACACAGGTTTCGTTGTTGTCCAATTTGTCATGACTCCATTTGTTTTGTTTTGATTTGTTTTATTTTTGGGTGGGGGGCACAGATACTGGAATGGTTTGCCATTTCCTTCTCTAGCTCGTTTTACAGATGGGGAAACTGAGGCAAAGAGAATTAAGTGACTTGCCCAGGGTCATGCAGCAAGTAAATATCTGAGATCACATTTGAATACAGGAAGATGAGTCTTCCTGTTTCCGGGCCTGGCACTCTGTCCACTATGGTGCCACCTAACTGCCCTTGAAAACCCTTAAAAGTATTTTTATGTATATATGTATACATACATACATACATATATACATACATACATATAAACATTAGTTCTCACCATCATTATTATGACAGAGGATGCAAAATTTTATATTATTCTTATTGTCATTATTCATAATAGCAATGATACAAGGTCAGATTTTGTTCTTCTTTTAGGCAAGACAATTGCAAAACAAAAAAAGCATGTATACACTAAATCAATCGTTAAATGTTTATTAAATCACCTACTATGTGCCAAGCAATATGCTACGCACTTAATACAATGCCAAATTTAAAATAAATTTAGAGATCAAACTAGAACAAAGTAAGAATGAGGTTTTTTTGTATAAAAATAGGTAACATTTCAGAGTTTATTTCATAAAAGCAGCCATCAGACCAAGGCAGAATCATGACCTTTTAACTGTATTATCTAAAATAATTTTAACTCTGAATCGTGTTGCAAGCCTCTAAAGATTGTGTACATCACTGAGTCAGACGAGATATAACCTACCTCTTCCTGTGTTGTTTTAGAGTAGAAACAAGTTCAAATTGTCTTCAAGAACTCATTGACATTTTCCCAGATACATAGAACAGTTCAAAAAGGTAATTAAGCAATTTCCCCAGCTTGTAGTTTTGAAAGAGAGGCTTTCTGGACAAGTGGAGTCCAAAATTCTCTGCCTTACATCATGGGAAAGGGCATAGAGATGGTAAAAAGCTTGTTTGAACTTCAGAAAGATTAGAGTGACCAGGTGAAGTGATCTAATATGATTGTTTTAAATGATCCTATGCCACCTGGGATTTTTTTTCCTAAAATAGACAGCTTGTCAAAACGTTGTGACAGAAAAATCCAGTTACATAGATTGGTACCTTTTGAGAAATGACCCATAGCTCTAGAGGGAGAAGGTAGAGCTGAACCAGCAAGAATGTTTATAAACCCTGTGTTTACAATTATATCACTGGACACAGTACAATGTAGATTAATTAGTTTGTACATGTGGTTAAAGCCCTATGAATATGGGTTATATTTTTTTAATTGAATTGTATTTTTTTCAAATAAAAATTTATTTCTCTTCCTCTTTCCCATCAGGACGGAAGGGGGCATTTTTTAAAACAAATATGCCTAATCAAGCAAAACAAATTCCTGCATTGGCCATGTCCAAAACATAGATGTCTCGTTCTGCACTCATCACCTCTCTGTCAGGAGATGGTACCATTTTTCATCTTTGGTCTTCTGTAATTGTGGTCGGTGATTTCATTGATCAAAGTTTTCGAACCTTTCAAAGCTACATGTCTTTTCAATGTTGGTGCTATTGTATAAAGCGGCCTGCTTCTGATCACTCCATTCTCTGTCATTCCAGTATTCCCATGTTTCTCTGAAACCGTCCTTTCCATCATTTCTTATAGCACAATAACATGCCACTATATTCACATGCAATAATTTATTCAGTGATTCTCTGATTGAAGAGTACCCTGTTGATTTCCAGCTCTTTGCTACCACAAAAAAAAAATGCTATGAGTATATTTGTATGTATGGCTACTTTTCTTCTTTCTCATTTCTCATGGATAAAAGCCTAAAATTATATTGCTCGGCAAAGTGTATGTACAGTTTGGTAACTTTTGATGCATAGTTCCAAACTGTCTAAATATCAGTTCTAATTCAGGGAGATTAGAGAGAAAACAGAAACCTACAAGATCAGAGATGCAAATAATATCAGAGGCCATTTAGACCAAACTATATGTGAGCAATAAGCAACTAATCTTTCAGTTCAGACATGCTTTTACATGCCAACTTCCACTTAAAGACCAATAGTAATGGGAAGCTCACTATTTTCCAAACAAAAATATTCCATTATTAGAATTGTGGGAACGTTTCTCCGTTAAAGAAAGCTAAAAGTCTGGCTCTTGATAATTTCTACCCCTTGCTTCTTGTTCTACTCACTGGGGCCAAGCAAAAAAAAAATGCAATCCATCTTCAATGTGTTAAGTCCTTTAAATATGTAGGCACAGCTATCACATAATAAAAAAAGACTATGGTCAGAGGACAGGGTTTAAATTCTGCCCTTGATGGTTACCAACTATTTGACCTTTGTTGTTGCTGAATCATTAGTTATGTCCAGCTCTTCATGAATCTATTTTTCTTGGCAAAGATAGCAGAGTAGATTGTTATTTCCTTCTCCAGGCCATTTTACATTTGAGGAGCTGAGGTAAAGAGGATTAAGTGACTTGCCCAAGGTAAGTATTTGAGGCCATATTTGAACTCAGGAAGATGAGTCTTCCTGACTCCAGGCCCAGGGCTCTATCCAAAGTCACTGAACCACTTCTGGTCCAAAGTTTACTCATCTGTAAAATGTGAGGACATGGGGAGAAGAAGGGGTTTGACTGCATGGCTTCCGAGATCCTATCCAATTCTAAATCCATGACCCTGTGACCTTAAGAGCCTATTTTATATCTTATCTTCTTGAAGCTAAACATGCCCAATTCTTTCAGCTTATCCTTGCATGCTATAATTCGAAGTATCCCCACCATCCTCTGGACGTAGTCTGATTTCGGTCATCATATGAAAATTTATTGTGTATCTATTATGTGACGGATACTGTATGTATCTTGCTTGTATAGAATTGTCTGCATGTTGCCATTATATGAGCTCCTTGGAAACTGTTTAGCTCTTTTTGTTTGTTTGTTTTTCTTTCTATTTGTAGTATCACAAAACTTTTGGATTTTTTGTTTGTTTGTTTTCCTTTGTATCTGTAGCACTTAACACAATCCCTGGCACAAAGAAGGCAAGCAATAAAAGCCCCACTAGACCCTAAACTCCTTGAAGGCAGGCATTGTCTTTGACCTCTTTGTGTATCCTCAGCACTTAGCCCAATGTCTGGCACTTAGTAGGCCCAAATAAGTGTCCATTGATTCACTGACTTTATCACTGAGTGTCTGAGCACTGAGGATACAAATGAAGGGGAAAAAATAGGCCCTGCTCTGGAGGGGCTTACAATCCAATGGAGGAATTTACACATCAATCATAGAAATGTCAGAGACAACAGAGGCCACCTCATCCAATCTATACCTGAAGAGGTGTCCCTTCTGTGACATCCCCACAAATGGCTTCTTGATATCTTCCCTAAAATGCAGCTATGTGGCATAGTACACAGAGTGCTGGACCTTGAGTCAGGAAAACCTGAGTTCAAATCTGGCCCGTAGCCATTTCCTAGCTGTGAGACCACAAGAAAGTCACTTAACTCCGTTTGCCTCAGTTTCCTCATCTATAAAATGAGAATAATAATAGCACCTATCTCCCATGGTTGTTATGGGGATCAAATGAAATAATACATGCACAGTGCCTGGCACATAGTAGGCGCTCTATGTTAGCTATTATTAAATGCAACACCCCAAACTGACAACAATATTGTAGATGCAGTCTGAACACAGACAACAGGATTCTTCACTGCGTCCTTGAGAATCCAACCTCTACCTAGATTAGAGTTATCAAATTATTGAGGGTGGAGGGGACAAGGAATAAATATAAGAAGTTTGGGGGAATTTTTTAAAAAGATTTTCATATATGTTTCCTAAACACTAATCGAAGCACCATACCTCTTGCTTTGTGTTGGAGGCAATGTGGTCCAGGGGAAAAAGTTCTGAATTCAAATTCAGCTCCTCTACTTACTATCTCTGTAACCTGAGACAAAGCTACTAACCCATTTACTTAGCTCTGTTCCTCATCTGAAAGCAACAACAAGGAAAACAATGAAGGAATTCAAAGATGTCTATGGATCCTTGAAGTGCTAAATCCATGATCCCAGCTCTACAGGGAATTAATGGGGTGGCCACCTTTAGGGAGAGAATTTCAGTGACTCCTGGGGTTTGAGTGATTGAAGCAATAAAGATTCTAAGAATAATATTGATTCCGTCTGGCCAATTCATAGCCTGCTAAGGAGCTCGCTCGGCAGCACTGAGCAGAGGAGGTGGGTGCTTGGAGATGTCTGTTAGAAGTCTGTTTTAAGCCCGCAGCCACATTCCATTCCTTTGCCTCCTCCTCCTCCTCCTCATCTGCTCTCTCCCTTCTTTCCAGGTTTCCACCTGCCCCCTAGTCAGAGCCTGCTGAGGAGCTGTCCCTTGCCTCCACAATAGCTTCAAGGCTAGTTCCAGTGGAATTTATCTTTCTGCTATTTCAATGAAAACTAACTCCACTGCAAATTACTCTGGGCTGCCACACAGGTCACTCAGGTGTTTGCCTAGTCGGCTGTAATTGCTTTATTTCAGCAGGAAAAGAAATCCTTATTACCGTGTTTTTTTGCACCTGACAGTGGCTTTTGTGCAGGGAATTATTCACATCAAAGGTAAAGGGAATATGTTGATGGTACAAACAACAGCTGCTTTCAGGACATCTATGCTACCCCCTGGCTGCTGCTCCTCTTTCCTTCTCAGAACTCCTGGCCCAGTTACTGGTCACAGGGAAAGACTGCTCCTAAACGGAAATCTGCATTCTGCCCACGTCAAGCCAGGGGTGGTTGCAGCCTGGGAGACAACCAGGCACTATGGACAATCTGACTCAAAGGCAATTTTCAAATGAAGACATGGGTAATGAGGTCTGATCTGGGTGATGATGACTCCGAGTCAACCCTTCTGGCCATGATCAATATTGCTTCAAATGAATGAGTTTTGCTCCCTCCCACATGGGGATCTTTTGCCTCCATCTCAAATCCCCATTGCCCCTGGATTTGAGATCTCAGCCCAAGTGAGGAAACAGTAAAAGAAGAAAGAGCCTGCAGTGCAGACGGCCCCCAATTCTAATAAGAGAGCAGGGTTAACTTTTATCTCTACATTTCACGCAGCTCCGACAGTCCTGGGGCAGCCCAGAATCCCTTCTCTTATCCCTTTGCAGAGTTGGTTTCTTATCATGCCTGGTGCTCTATCTCATTATTTTCCCCCCTACATCATCTCCCACTCCTCTCTACTCCCTGACCTCTCTCTCTTGTGATGAGTTGGGAAGATTCTATTTCATTTTCTCTGGAAGGCACTCTGGGCAGAAAGAACTTAAACTAACCAAACAATTCTTGCCCAGCTGGGAATATGTTGTCTCTGACCCCTGACAACCCACTTCTGTCAAAAGGAACACTTGGGCTCAGGCACAGGTGAATGTACACCTACATCTGTGTCAGGTCAGTAGTCTTGTAGATTCCTCCTGCTTTTCCAGCCCTTTCTGCCAACATACAACTCCTTTTGCCCTGATTGCCTGGAATTATATGCCTAGAGTGATCACAAGCTCATGGATTTGGAGCTGGGAAGGACCTTCAAGGTCAATATGGATCAATCTCATCATTTTACACATGAAAAAACTGGCAGGTCCCAGAGAAGTTATGACTTCTAGCTCTTAAAATAGTGACTAGAACACAGTAGGCACTTAAAAATGTTTTTTGACTGAATGAGTTGTCCCAGTTAAGGAATACATGGCAGAATCAGGATTCAAATCCAGGTCTCTTGACTCTAAAGCCAGGACTCTCGGTTTTACCAGTTCATTCTGAATACTGAGCTGATATTTATTTCTTCTATAGGCAAACAGCCTTTCATCATCAACAAGGCCAAGCAAGGGAAAGAGAAACATGAAATTATTTCTACCTAACATATGCTTAAAAAGCCCTTGTTTCCAGAATTTTGAGGTTTACAAGCTGTTGTCAAGATGTGCCAGGTATAGTAAGTTAGATCTATGCAGAGAGTATATACAAAGGATATGCAGATCAGCCTTGGGCCAGGTATTTAAGGCCTGGAAATTGGTTCCTTGGGATTAGCTGATGCCCTCAGACAAAGACTACAAGAAGCTTCCTGACTGAGGGAAAGGGTTGATTCAAAACCAAGGTCCCGTGATAAAAGGCTCTTCGTATTAGTTCTTCTCATTGTTTCTCTATCAGACACTGGGATTTCCCAGTTCCTGTCTGTGTAGCCTTTGACCATAGTTCATTCTCTAGTATGTGTGCCTTCCACATCCATGCCTAACTACTTAATTTTGATCCACTGTCTTGCTCTAGTAACCAGATGTGCTCTAACTCTAAGCTTTTCAGAAGGGTCCTGTGATTTAGCACCATTGCCACCCAGTCCTAGCCATGACAGATAAATCAGTCAGATGTGTATATATATATATATATATATATATATATATATATATATATATATACATATATATATACATATATATATATATTACACAATCATAAAGAATTATAGCACTTCTACTTCTAAGGAGGACTGGCCACTGACGACTGAGGCCAAATGTACTCCTTAAATTGGGTGGTGATGTCAATAGGGCAAACCTAGCCTGGGCAAAAGGCCATCCACAATCATGAAGACTTTGATGGTGAAAAAGCGAAGGTAAATCATTTGAGATTAATATATAATTTATTGCATAGTACCAGGAGGGAGAAAGGAAATAAAGAGGGGAATAGAAGCAAAGAAAAATATAAGTCAGCAGTGCAACAATACTAGGATCCAAAGTACAAAAGACACAAGTATGGTCTAAAGTCAAAAAAGAGTCCAAGGATTTGGGTAACCAAACCAGTGGGAAGATGAAAGAGATGGACAACCAGAAGAGAAGGTACAGCCACATGGGGGAGACCAGAAGGCCCTTCATATATTAGTATCAAAGGAAGATTTGGGCATACAGACAATTAAATATAGGCTCATTATTCTCTGGAATCCCTTGGGGTGTGTTCCTTCCTCAAGGAAGGGGAATAGACCAAATTGCCTCTCAAAGTGTTTTCAAAGTCCTATTGCTATGATTTATTGGTAAAATCTAATGATACCACGTTGACTCACCATCAACATCAACTAGGATTCATGACTATCTGATATAAGATTGACCTAATGCTCCTCCTTTCTTTTTTCTCCTCCTTATTTCTCCTTCTTTTCCTTCTCCTCCTTCTTTAGCGGACCTTTGAATTCATTAATGTAAGTATTTCCAAGTGGGGAAATTTCCATCAATGTAGATCAGCACCTATTTTGCAACATAAAGCTTAGGAGACTCACTGATGGGTGAAGTGACTTACCCTAGGTCAAAGTTACTATGTGCCAGAAGCAAACTCAAGTCTTTCTAACTCCCCAGGCTGGTTCCCTCTCTGGTACAGCAAGCTGCCACTTAAGAACATACAGTAAGTTTGAGAGGCAACATGGAGTAGTGAGAGGAGATCATTGAGAGGTATCAGAGCTGTGGCTTCGATCCTTCTGCTGCTCCTTATAAACTTGGGCAAATCACCACTAAACCCCTCCCCCCAGCCTCAGTTTCTTCCTTTTTAAAAACAGGAATTATTGTACTTTCTTCACGGGGTTGTTGCAAAGCTTAAATGCAACACAGTACATAAAAGTACTTTGCAAACCTAACTGCACTATCTCTCATCCCCTTGTATGTAAATGCAAATGCAAATCCACATTAGAATATACAAGTTTTCACAGAAACCAATTATCTCTTTCCTTTTATTTTAGCAATAGGCTGAGAATCCCTTATACTTATGAACTGTGAGTATACACAGTAGTGATCTAATAACAGTTACCATGACAACCTGATTTCCAGAGTCAACTTTTATAGTTGAGGGAATCCATCATCATCCAGATGAGGCAGGTTGGCTTTGTCAGGACAGCAGGCTGCTTCCTCAGGATCCCCAATTTGGAGGAACAATTTGGATGGCCTCTCATGCCCTCCAGGGGTCATTTATCATACAGTGTCTAAATATCACTGTGCAAATTGAAACTAGCCCCTGCAAAATCATTCAGGGCTGAGAAGGGCACATAAAAGCAATATCGAACTTTGGCGTGGTTTACTCTGGACCAGGACACAGAAAGACCTGGATTGGAATTCCCACTTCAGTCACTTACTAGTCATATGACTCTGGGCATGTTACTTTCACTTCTTTGGCCTCAGTTTCCTCATCCTCAAAATTAGAGAGTTGGACGAGATACCCTCTAAGGCCTAAAATGTATTGTCTATGAAGTTAACTCAAGTACCCCAGAATGGGCATGCCCCACTTGAGGAAAATTCAAGAGATAAAAATGAAATCTTGCTTCAGTTGCAAGCGGCCTGACCCTATGCAAGTCACTAAACCTCTCTCTGCCTCAGTTTCCTAGTTTGGGGAAAATGGAGATAATAACATTTTTATTAATTAATTAATTTATTAATAATATTTTTGTGAGGATAAAAATAAGAAAATATTTGTAAAGTCCTTTGTTAATCTTAAAATGTTTAATTGATGTTAGCTATCATTGTTGTGATTACTCTTATCTAAATTGACAACGTAGGTTCTTTGAGAGATCACGGTGTCATAGGTTTGTAGCAAGGGACCGAGGGCACCTCAAAGATCATATTTTCTAAGTCTTCCATCTCATACATGAAGAAACTGAAGCTCAAAGGTTAAGCAACATACACAGTGTCACACAGAGCTGGTTTTTATCCATGCTTCATCTTCTAATTTCAAATCCAGGCTGCTTTCCACTGGATTTGCTGTCAAAAAGATATTCTTCTACTTATAAAAGGGTTTACCACTGAGTTCCTTCAAATAATGAATTCCTCCCCTCCCCCAATGCATTTGATTCAGAAAAAAAAATGTGTATGCATAACTTTAGAAACACCTTTACTCCAAAGAGTGGAGCAGAACACATATGTTATGAATGCTCAGGCAACATTAGATGTGCTTTCAAAAACGGAATCAGCCGAAGGCAGTTTGTCCTTGGCCAAGCCCTCTGGCAGCAAGATAGAAGGGAGCAATCCTGGGGCAAGTCCTATATGAGAACAGGATGCACTGTGGGTACCCAGGGAAGACACTCTTGGATCTCTTTTCTGTCTCATACATGAGGGCGAAACTAATAAGAAATAGAAGCCCTCCCTTCAGTAAACACAAATGTCTCTGTGTGTGAGTGCGTGAGTGTATGTGGGTGCAGAAATAGAAACACTTCCCTCGGTAAACATAAATGCCAGCATGTGTGAGTATGCATGAGTGTATGTGAGTGCATGTGTGTGCTTAACATTTACATGCCAGGAAACAAAAAGTTCTTCCATTTCATTTTCTGGGTCAGCAATCCGATCTCCTGAGCCCTGCTGTCATAGCCTTGCAAAGCTGGAAGTTGGTAACCATGGCAACAAGGTTCTGGATGGAGGCGCTGGTTAAAAAGCCATTCTCAACTCAAAAGAAACTGCAGAAATGTGAAGGGTATTTTGGTTTTCTGCTCCCTCCCTGCTTTTCTTCCTCCCAGCCTTTTAAGTTACTTGAAAAGAAGGTAGAAACAGCCATGCTCTGAGAATCAGGTCCTTCAGAACTTCATGTATCATTCAGGATGGCTGTACCATGAATAGGATGGGCAATGGGCAATTAGTTCCGGACCATCTCTTCTTCCTCCTGATCCTTTTCCTCTCTTACTCCCTCTAGTCTCCTCCTTTCCTCCTTTATTTTCTTCTTTCTCCTCTTTTTTTTTCATCTCATTCCTATTTTATTCCTTTTTCTCAGCCTTCTCCACCTTCCCATACTCTTCCTCACTTTTCATTACATTTTTCTCCTCTTCCTCCTCTTGATCCACTGCCTGTTTTAGGCCCAACCCCATCCTGCCTCTTCATTTCTCCCCTTCCACTTTCTCCTAATTCTTCTCTTCCTTCCTAGACTTTCCCTCCTTCTCTTGCTTCTTCTGTTTTCTTCCTCTTCCCCCTGCTCCTGTTGTCTGTTTCCCTTCTCATAACTCATTCCGTTGCCACAGTCACTTCCCAAAGGGCATCATTTCTATTCTTTCTCTCTCTTGCCTTGATGACTAAAAACTGTCATAAGCAGTCTTCCTAAAACAGAAAACTTGGAAGACTCCATATAAAGAAATAACAAAAAGAGGACCCTTGGAAAAAGTGCGAAATGAAAACAGTTTTGATAAACATACATATTGGCATCGGGTACTCATGCATGTTCCAACAGACAGGTCAGACACTGAAATCTTACAGCCTCCTCTGAGATTTCTAACTTCGGGAGCCTCCTTTAAATCTCCCCAAAGCAGTGGTACCATGGAGAAGTCATGATGCAGTTCTATATGAGAAACCCTGAGAAGCATTTTCTAGGTCAGTGATAAACTGGTACTGTGACATCTTAAATGAGAGGTTCTTAATCTTTTTGCATGTCATGGATCCCTCTGTCAGTCTGCTGAAACCTAGAATAATTCTTTTCAGAATTATAGTTTTATCCTTTCTCAGGGAAAAAAATTCTTTTCAGAATAATATTTCAATGCATAAGACAAAATATATAAGATTTTGAAGGAAACCAATTATATTGAAGCACTGTTATTAATTTTTTTAAGTTCATGGACTTCAGGTTAAGAACCACCAGCCTTAAATCATCTCATATGCCCTGACAAGTAATAACCATTGGACTGGTACATAATAACACATATTTCATAGCACAGCAGTAATTTTAACTTGAGTTTGCTGACTAGCTCTCCAATTCCCACTGTACAGAATATCATCCTCACCCTTTCTCAATGTGAATGTCTACTCATCTCTACCATTCCAAAAGGTTTTCTTGGTGTGGATTCATACAGAGATTACAATCCAAAGCAAAACACTGACCAAAATGCATTTGTACAATCACATTGGAAACACCTTCTTTTGACTTGCATGAGCTGATGCATAGTGAACAAAACTGAACCAAAGAAACAATACACACAACCACAATGTTGTGAATGATAACACCACCAAAAACAGCTGAACTCTCATCATTTGTAATGAACAGTCTCCCTCATAGAAGCACCTTTTCCCTCTTAGTACAGAGATGGGGACCATGGATATGAAGGCAATAGACAGTGTTGGACTATATCTCTGGGTTGTTTGGCTTGTTCCAATTTTTTCCTTCATTATTTAGAGTGGGAGGGGTTCAATATGGGTAGGGTTATTAAGAAGAAATAGTTATGGAGTAAAAACAAAAAGCAATAATAAAAATTTAAAACAAAATCTTTTAAACTCCCTTAATGTCAATCCTCAAGTCACAAAATTCTCCTGGCTTTCAGGATTCCACCACTGCCTCGTTTAGAAATGAGTCCAATAGGCACAATATCCACAGGGCTCCCACACATGAAATTAGGGGAAAAAATGAGAGTTTCTTGCTGAGATGACTTTTAGCCAGCCTTTTGTCTATCAGAAAGGCTTTCTTTGAGGTCATGTGGTTAAAATGCTGCTTGCAAAATACATTTGCACCAACTTTTCCCTCTTGACTAATGGAATTCTATGGGATGAACCCAGGCATCAAGTCCAGCTACTGCAAAGAGGCCTTCACTAATTGGGCAGATCTAAAACAACATCTGCTTAACAGCTGCAGGCAAAACCCTGAGTCATCTATAGATTTTCCAGCTGAAATTCTCCAGATTTCTCAGGGCAGGAAACTTTCTACTGTGTAGTTTTAGGTTTATTCCCAACCTAAGGCATAATATGCAGCAGGAGATTAATAAATTCTCATTGATTAGGTCTATAGGCACACATTTAAGATGCCCAGAGATGAAAATAGTATTCCATCTTGAGAATTCAATTGGTCAATGCTTGGGAAGGTGTAACAGTAATTAAGGTGGGACTTTTTGCTATTGACCTTTAATGATTCTGGCCTTTATTTGAATGGGACAGATAAAGTAGGATTTTTTTGTATTTCTCAGCACTGAGACAATTGGGAGTCATTGTTTTGTATCCGATGTGACATTGGGGGTGGGGAACTTCACGCCCAGCCTGGGTGAGGTCAGGGCCCTCAGGCACTGAACAGATATATAAGCTCAAAGGTTAGCATTCTGGCTAGGAGCTCTGAGCCACAGCAGGAGTGGCAGGTGACTCTGGGCCAGCTGTTATAATGAGCTCCCTGGCTGTACACCCAGATGTTGATAACTACAAATTGTATTCGGTCTGTAATTCAGAATGCTGGCTTTTTCCCCTGAACTAGATGGATGTTATCTGCATACTAGATTAAAGTAAGATTGTTAACCCCTTGACATTGCTTTCCTTAAGTAAAGCAGATCAAAAGTTCCTGTGTTGGCAGCTTTCTGGGTGCTGGTTGTTGGTGGATCTTATACCCCCACAGAAGCTGCTAGCTGGATTGTTGATACAAAAGGATATGTAAAATAATCTCCACGGAACTAGATGGAGGAAAAATATTGTAGGTATAGGTAAGAGTAGCATCTTTTGATGATGACAGTTACTCTACAAACTGAAGAGGTGGTAAATGAGTATCCCCAAAAGGAGTAAGTTGTCTCACATATCTATGGCACCTTGGACATAATTCATCCCTTATAAACCCTGTGAGACTTCTATCCTTACCCACTACTCTACCAGACCTAACCAAACACAAATTATCCATGCCAATGAGGATCAATCTCCACATTCCCAATGAAATCCTGGAATATTGGCTATGAAGGCATCTGGATCCATATTAGGTAGCCATGGGTATAGGTTGTACATTGACCAACAGACAGCAGCAGAAGGCAGTGAATACATGATCAAAGGACACCAGTGGCTTTGGAGCTTCTGGGCTATTAGTTTCAGAGCCTTTCATATACTACCTCTAGTAACAGGGATTCTCTATGTGTGTGTGAACTATGCATGTTCTCCTATCAAGTGTACCCATGCATATCTTTCCATATTGGTAATACAAATGCACAGGGGAAGCTCTTTTTCTCATTCAGTTTGCTTTGTGGTTTGGCTAAATATCTTTTTATTTCAGCTAAATATCCTCTGGTTGTCTAGTAAAAAGCCACTTTGAGTGTATGCTAACCCTCTCAGCAGGTCACAAGTAGGATCGCCTATTTTGAAATTTAAAAATCTTCAAAGGCATCTTGTTCCATTTTTTTTCATTTTCTAGGGGGAAACAGCAACAAGAACTGGAGCCTGGAATAGTTGAGTAAGTGACTGGTCCAAGGTCACACAGGTAGTAAGTGGCACAGAACAGACTTCAACTCAGGTCCTTTGACCCCAAACTGAGAAGTTCCCTGATGTTAGCTGAACTGAACTAAATTGAATGATGGCAGGAGAGAGCTACCCACTGGGACAACAGCAGATGAAATAAAATGAGACAACCTTCCAACACACTTAGTATTCCAGTGGGCAGGGCCTTTTATTCTTGGCAGATGCAGAAAGTATAAATCCTAAGGGGAGGAAGTCCTATCTCTACCTGAAGCACTTTGAGGATAATGGGTTAAAAAAGAAATCAATGAGGGCTCTATTGGCACCTGCCAAATCCTATTTTCATCATGACAAAATGGTTTTTGTTGAGTGAGTTGGGATAAGGGAGCAGCAGGCTGACCTTCTTCTGTTACCAAGACATTGAGGGAATTTGGAACCTTAAGGAGAATAGCAATAGAAGTAAAAGCAGGAGAAGACATGGATGAAAGGTGACACAGGCCTGTTCTTGGCAAATCGGGAGCGTAATGCTGCCTGAAAAGGAACCTAGGGAGTGTAAATGCCTTTGCTTCCTGTCAACCTGATTAGCAGCAATATCTGGGGACCTCCGGGCTGAACACAGACAGCTCACTGAGCCTGATGACTGCTCCAGGTGGCCGAGAGCCAGAGCTCTACCCTGACAAGGGTCCTGAGCCTTCCCATAGCTCTCTTCCCCTCTGGCTGACATGCTGAAGCCCTTGAGGGGCTGATCACAGCAAGAGAGCCAGGAAGGAAAAAAAAATAAATGTTCCCCTATCCTCTGACCCTTGGAACATGAGGAGCTCTGCTAGAGTGACCCAGAGGTTCAAGCGAGCTCGTCACATTGGGGAGGGAGTGAAATAAGCATGGGACTTATGGTGATCAGAATGGCAAAAGCACCTATGCAATACTATTGCCCCTACTAAACAACATAACTATCCTTCGTGTGAGCAGAGATCACAGATGTGGAGCTGGAAGAGACCTTACCAGGTATCTAATCCAATTTTACAGATGGGGAAACTGAGGCATTCAGAGGTCAAAGTCAGACAGGTAGTAGAGCTAAGATTCTGTCTCAGGTCCTTTGACCCAAATCCAGATCATTTTCTACCACCTCCCAGGTGTCTACACTGTGGTTACAGACCACTATATCTCCCTTTTCTTAACATAAGCAGGTGAAATTTTTAAAAATACATAGATGGGAAGAACAATAAAAAAATGATTAATTACCTGTCTGGAAAAGACATCCTGGGATGCCGTTGTAGTACAGAGAAGCCAGTGTCCTTGACAAAGAAGGAAAGGTTATCTGTGCCAGGCTATAGGGCAAAAAAAGGCAGGGAGAGATGAACTATCCTTACTTATAAAATTCAGATTCTAATTTTCTATGCTTTTTGAAAAAAGTAACCTGGCAACGGGGAAAAGGCTCTCACCCCACTCCCACCCACACTTCTTAAAGAAATTCTCCCAGTTTCCCCAGATATACACTGAACACTGAAAGCTAAAAGCATTACTTTGATTCATTCATCCATGCATTCATTCATGGCTCTTCCCCACAAGGAGTTTACAATCTAGCCATTACTTTTTATTCCAGATAATATGAAAGAAAAAATATGCTTCTGAAACTAAAACCACTTTTAAAAATAGGCTCAAAAATTCTTTAGAGGGTTTACTACACATTCCCTCACTTTGTAGATAAAGATATTTAAGGAGAAATACACAAGCCCATACCAATAAATATTTTGTTCTTTTCTCAGTCCTAAGCCTTCAATAGCAGCAGCACTGACTCATTAGCCCCTCAGTTTGGTGATGAATAATCTCATTTCAGTAAACATTCTTTAAAACTGAATTCCTACCAACAGTTTTGGTGCATATAGAAGGATTGATACAGGAGAGTCTGGACCAGGCCAGGCTTTCTATCTGTGAGACCCTGGGCAAGTCATTTGGCTTCTTGTATTCTACATCTGTAAAATGAGAAGGGTTGGCCCTGATGACCTGAAAGTTCCTTTTGTTGCTCTAAATGTGATCCTATGCTCTAGGCCATCCCAGTCAGCCAATAAACACTTATTTGGTGCCTACTATATGCAAGTTACTCTGCTAAATGCTACCTCCCACCTCACTAGATTCATAGTATCCTTTTGAGGAAAGTGATGGGAATCATTCATTTAGAAGGGAAAAAAAATCAACAATAAAAAACCACTTTGTAAGCTTTTCAAGCTTCTTAAAAGTTACTGAGAAAGGAGGTCACTGGTGATTGAGCCAAGTTCAAACTGCTAAAGATTCCTCCTTACCTTTCTCACCTTTAGGAACCTGCTTATAGGGCCAGAGGTGACTCAGACTGAATTTAAATGTAAGCTTCTCCTGTGTAGCCTCACCCACCAAGGGCATCTAGTGTCCACATGCACAAACAAACAAGCAACAGCCACCAATTTAAAGGCCCCAAAGCCTTTGCACTCCAAAGATCTTAAGGTAGAATCAGGCCTCCCTCATTCATGCCCCACAAAAATCAAAAAACAAAACAAAAAAATCCATTTGGACACCACAACATGAATGGCTACGATCAAGGTCAGGAAAACACAGATGTCTACATTGAATTAAGGTTTCAGAGATGAAGCATGAAAAGAGATAATGAGCGACAACGTGTACAGAACAGAATTCATTAATGATGGCACAGATTATACGTGCAGAACACCTTCAAAATGTTTGTGCTGCTCAGGCACAGACGATGGCTTCATTCCAAGAACCAACGGGAAGAACAGGCAATTTCTCAACACCTAAAGGTCACCCCTAATTTGCACAGCAAATTGCAGTCACAATATTCATTAAAAAAAAAAAAAACAAAGGGAAGCAAAACAGCGGAATCATGATGTCTGCAGGACCTTGTCCAGGGATGCAATTTCCCAATTCATCATGTTTTGCTAAGCTGCTACAGAGATAGAAAATGACATCTCTGACCCTCAAGGATCTTATAATCTAATAGACACATATAATGTGTATACAGAGAAGTATAATAGGAGGTAGAATGGGAAGGGACAAAGAAGATACAGAAACAATGCGTCATAAAAAATTGAGATAGAAAAAACTTCCTGGAAGAGGTGATCCCTGAACAAGGGGGAGAATAAAGAGACATTTTATGGGTTTGAAATGGAAAGATTTGAGAGTTTCTAAATCGTTAGTAACTGCTTGCTGCTCTTATTTGTGAAAAACACAGAGATGGGTGAGGTTGATAGGGAGAAGTTTATGTTCAAATGTAGCCAAAGTTATCTCTCATTTTAATTTATTACTTAACTATGAAGAAGTAGGGAGGATATACTTTGCCTGGTGAGACTACCTGTATGGTTTGGAAGCTACTTTCTCCATGTCTTGGAAGAAGGTAGTTGTGCATGTTCCAGGCATGGAAGACAAATACATAAGAGTCTGGAATATAGAGTGAGTGACGGGGGTGGTGTGGTATAAGACTAGAAAGGTTAAGATAGTATTTAGAAGTGGATTTTAATTCCAAGCAGAAGCTGCACAGAGAGCCTGGTGATGCTTTTGAGCAGGGATGTGATAGTCAAATCTCTATATTAGGAAGATAATTATGTATTTAGGAGGGATTATAGAAAGTAGAGACAGAAAAGAGGGAGACTAATTAGTAGCTGATTAACTAGTCCAGATGAAAGGTGATAAAGGTTCTGCAATAAAGTAGGTGGTAGTAGTTTTTGTGAAAAGAAAGAGACAAAATACCATTGTCAAGGTAGAATCAATAGGATTCGACCCCCAATGGGTATAGGGTGGAGCACAGTTACTTATCAACCAGGATGTTTCCGGATGTACATTCTTTCTTTAAAAAGAATACTAGTGCAAAGAAGATGGCCGGGGAGCCTCCAGGGATCATTCTCTCTCCTTACAAAGAAGTGAGCACTGAAGTTGACAAACTTCACAGTCTGTTCAGTTCTTAGGCTATTATCTGGGAATTCAGGCTTAGGGCAAATCCTTGTCACCCTCTACTCTTTGAGAACTCAACTCATTCTCCCAGGCTAAAAGTAGTTCTTTCATGGACTAGCTATTATTTCTGCCATATGAAGGAAAGGGGGTGGCAGGGAGATGATAAAGTAGCTCCATACGGCAAGGTACTGAGTTCATGAGGCCTGGTGACCCTCCTGAGGTGCTTCCTCCTGCTGTGAGGTCACAGGTAGCTGGTGTTGCTTTGGCAACACAACGGGGCATATATGATGAATATACAGCCAGTCCTAATCAATGGAAAGCTTTCACTGAGCACCTACTGGGGGAAGAGAATTTTTTTAGATAGTGAGAAGAGATAGGAAGTCAGAGAGGTTACCAAAGAACTGACTTCTTTTCTTTAGGAGTTTTTGTAGTTAAGGACACATCCACATGATGAACTAATAATAACAACAGTAATAATAACAGTCAGAACTTACATAGTGCTTTAAGCTTATCAAAGGACTTTACAAATCTTATCTCATTCAATCCCACAACTACCTTGCAGGCAGAGGCTATTATTAGCTCCTTTTTACAGATGAGGAAACAGAGGCAAATGGAAGTCGGATGATTTGCTGAAGTTCACACAGCTAGTAAGTGTCCAAGGATGGATTTGAACTCACATCTTCTTGACTTCAGACCTTGTGCTCTATCCACTGAACCACCAAGCTGCCAACATATCAATTTGTAAGGCAATGTAATTCAGAGCAACATGTTATAAACTGAGTACCTAAGCAGAGAAATACCAGAATCCCACGTCATCAGAGACAGAGTATTTCATAGTATAGAGGAAAGAGTGCTAGATTTTTATATTTTTTGTGAAGGAAGTTCAAATCTTTCCATTGCCATTTGCTATTATTTGGCATTAACAAGTCACTAAACATCTCTGGGTCTCAGTTTCCTCATCTGTAAAATGAGGGGACTAGAATAGGTGATCTCTAACGTTCCTTATAGATGTATATCGATGAACCTATGACCTTCTGCGCAGAGTAACCTCTGGAAAAATTGGGAAGACCTCTGAAAGTGTCATCAAACACAGAACCTCCATGGACCTTGTGATTCAATATGATCAACCCTTCAAGCCATTAAGAGTATTCTCTGCCTTAATGTCTCTAGAAGCTTGTAGTACAGCCAACTCCAAAAGATCCTTAATATAGCTACGTAATGAGGCAGCTAGGTGCTACAGTAGAAGAGTGTCAGGCCTGGAATCCAGAGGACCTGAGTTCTAATCTGGCCTCAGACACTAGCTGTGCGACCCTGGGCAAAAGCTTTAACCCTGTTTGCCTCGGTTTCTTCATCTGTAAAATGATCTGGAAAAGGCAATGGCAAACCACTCCAGTATCTTTGCCAAGGAAAGCCCAAATGGGGTCACGAAAAGTCAGACATGGTTGAACACATACATAGACATATGAAATACCTTGGAACTCAGGCTCATTGGAAAAGAAAAGAAATAATCAGACTCTCCTTCTAGGATGGTATTATTCAACCATACAGAGATTTCAATGGTTCCTTGTTCTTCCTCCCTTTTCTCATTCCCACCCCAACTCAACAATCAAAGCTCTCCGATATGAAGACCAATTGATAATCACAGGCTTAGAATCCTAGGGGCTCTCGGATTATAGGTACCCTCAAGGAGAGAACAAGACAAGTACCCTTATCAAATTCATTGGCAGCACCTGTTACCTTCCTGATCCTCAGTTTATTTGCTCCAACTCCTTGTAGTAACATTAAGGGTACAAGGCAGAGGAATGAACACAGATGAGATTATATTGGAAGACTAAGCAGTCTGGCCTCCATTAATCGACAAATTGAAATGTCAGCAACTGACATTTATTAAACACCACCTCTGTGTCTGGCTCTGGGCTGGGCACAGGAGATACAAATACAAAGAATGAAACAATTTTTATTCTCAAGAAGATGACTTAGTGGCTTTGGAAGAGCTACAGGATAAAGACAAGTTGGACATTCTTGGCGGAAGAAACAGTAGGTGCAATAATGTCTATGAAGGGAGACATATATATGGAATCATGGGAGCATATGGTCAACTTTCACATATGTGACACTGATGCACAAAACTAGACTCAAAAGCCTCCTCTTCAAGGAAAATCAGGCCTGTGGTAAAGGTAGGGAGCCAATATCCTGATCATAGTAATCAGATTTGTCCTCTTGGAGTTCAGAGTTTTCACAAGTCTATTTCATATACAGGTTTGTCGCATTATTTTTTTTCCATTTCAAGTCCTGTGGTGTCAAATCCTTATTTGTTTGCTGATTTCAGTTTAACCGTGGGTGGTATTTCCTAGCATTTGTCATAACAAAACCTACTGAAGGTCCTTCAGATGAATTTGTGAATTTGGTAGCATGGAAAGAAGGGAAGAGGCAATGTAGTTTTTTAAAACAGCTGGGTAGTAAAAGGGTAAAGAGAAAAGAAACAGAGAGAAGGAAAGAAAGCACATCTATGAGATATTCTTATCTAGTTCAGGCGTGACCAGTATATTTTTAATTCATTTTTTAAAAAATCAGCAAGCATTTATTTTCTCTTCTTCCTGCTCCCATTACCCCTCCTCACTAGGGAGAAATAAAGAAAAAAGAAAAATAAACCCTTGTAATCGATGTGTTTAATCAAGGAAAACAAAGTCCTACATTGTTCATGTTCAAAAATGTATATATCATTCTGCATCTTGAGTTCGTCACTTCTCTGTCAGGAGGCAAGCGACACTTTTTATCATAAATCATCTTGAATCATGGTTGGTCATTGTATTGATCCAAGATATTAAGTCTTTGAAAGTTATTTGTTTTGACAGTGTTATAGTATCAATTGTTCTCCTGGTTCTACTCACTTCACTCTGCATCATCTCATACAAGTCCTCCCAGATCTCATTAAAACTGTTACTTTTGTCATAACAGTTCATCATCAAATGAAAGTAATTTCTCTCAAGGCCAGCAAACTTAAAAAAAAGCTTCTACTTTAAGTACATTTAATTTTAAGTCTTCTTGGCCCTGAAAAAAAGCACATCCATTGGACAGCTGATTATCAAAGGGCTTTCACTAGCCTATGTCTCTTCTTATTTCCAGGAATGTCCCAGCCAAGCTTGCATGGAGGAATTCTACACTACACAGAAATAGTTATAAGGCACTCCTCCCAATAACCGATTTGGTGCTTTAATTTGGTGCTTTAAATTTAATTTAATTTAATTTAATTTAATTTAATTTGGTGCTTTACAATTGACGAATCATTCTCTGTAGAATCTTGTGTAGTAAGGAGTGAAAATGTCTCTGTCTCATTTTACAGATGAGGAAACTAAGTCTCAGAGAGTTTAAAATAACACAAGATCAAATAGCTAGTTTCAGAACCAAGGCTGGAATCTCGGTCCTTCAATTCTAAGCCAACACCATGCTGTCTCTTCTTATAAGTAACTGTGTGTGGAAGGAGGGGTAGGGTTGCTATTCGGGTCCCCAGAATCTCGAAATGGGAAGAGTATCCCCTCCTACAAATGCCCCAATGTGGTATAGCTATAACTACAGATATTCTTTCGGGAAGTCTAGGAATTCTTCCTTGGTACATGTGCCCTTGCTAAGATGTGGCTGTCCCTTCAATGAACAGGTATATATCACTGAGATAATCTAAGATTGCAACCTTCCCATCTGTCAATATGTCTTTAAAAAATGTCTCTAAGGGAGAATAGAGAAGAAGTCAGCTGGGTATCCATGAGCAAATTGCAAACGGCGAGATCATTTGAAAGAGCTGTTAAACTTTATTTGGAAGATATTCCATATAAACCCAGATTTGATGAATGTGATAAAACAGAGTAAAGGCAGATTTACATCTGATATATTCCCATAAGCACCCTGCTACCAGCCATCACAAAGGCTACTACCTAGACAAGATAGAGAAAATTCCCCATACCAAACTGGATACACTACAAACATCCTTCTCATCAGTTCAGAAGTTTCAAGACCCTTTATTAGGAAGTATTACAGATTCAGCAAGATTTATTAATAATAGAGAAAGAGCAGGAATGGGTTATATCTCAATAATTATAGTCATATTAATAAATGATAACAGCTGACACCTATAAAACTAAATATATAGTTAAATAAGTACCATTATATGTGTGTAGAAGTGTGTGGGGGAGTGAGTATATATCACACATATATACATACATACACACGTATATATATTAGTTGTTGAGTCACTTTAGTCATGTCCAATTCACCATGATCCCATTTGGGGTTTTCTTGACCCAGACACTAGAATAGCTTACCATATACTTCTCCAGCTCATTTTACAGATGAGGAAACTGAGACAAACAGGCTTAAATGACTTGCCCAGGATCATGCAGCTAGCTTAGGTCCTCCTGACGCCAGAGCTAGCACTCTATCCACTGTGCCACCTAGCTCTGCCATAGATAAAGATAGATAGATACATAGATAGATATAGACACACATATACATATATACATGCATGCACATATATACACACATACATATATACATATACATGCATATACATATATAGGTATACACACATATATACATATATGTATAGTTCTAAATCTTTACATATAGTTTGATTTGAAATGAGATCAAATCTCAATTGATCCTTATCAGAAATGTGTTCAGTAGGTACTATTATTGTCTTCTTTTACAGATGAGAAAACTGAGAAAAATGAGTTTAAATGACCTTGCTCAGGGTAATGTAGCCAGTAAATTATTATTAATAATAATAATAACTAGTAAATAATAACATTACTAGCTAATATCTATCTAAAGAAAACAGATTTGTAAATTACTCTACTTATGCTGGCTGTCCCCAAAGTCTTTTGAGACATCCTGTATTATCTCATTTGATCCTAACTACCTTGTGAGATAGGAGCTATTATTATCCTCATTTTATATATGAACAAACTGAGTTTGAGAAAGTTTATGTGTCTAAGAGAAAGAAGGCTAGGTGAATGGGATAGCTTAGAAAGCTACAAGTTCATCTTATACTTAAAAGGAAAAGCCAGCTTTATTTAAGAGACCTGGAGTTTCATGTCCAATCCTCTCTGTTCTACCATGTATAAGGAAATGCCCGTTTTATTGGTATCTGCCGAATTCAGAATAAAAATACTTATTTTTTAAAAGAGGTCGAATGCCTTCTCTAGGGTCACCCAGCTAGTAAGTGTATGGCGAGATTCAAATTCCACTCATGCCACTCTAAATGTGTAAGTTGGGATAGATCAGGAATCCAATGTGGGGACTTCCTCAACAAATATAGCTCACAACTATTCCTCTGTCTTAGAAATGATGATGATGATGATGATGACAACCATGATGATGACAATGACAATATAGTACGACTACGTGCCAGGCATTGTACTAAGTATTTCACATTTGTGAATCTTCATGAGGTACTATGGACAAAGCAAACAAACAAGCAAAAAACCAGTCTTCTGATAATAAATCTCTTTGGACTAGGTTGGCTAGCCTTCAAACAGGGCGTGGCCCCATTCACACTCAAAGACTTCCTCCTTTAGTAGGACCATTGAGCCACTGCTTCCATGCCAAGGCATTTAAGAGCCCTGGGTCCCTGGACACCACATAAAGCCATCAAGAAGAGGTATTTAATGGCAAGAAAATGGGCTTCCTGCCATTAAATGAAGAGCATCACCACAAAATTAAGCTTAAATTTCAGAATGCTTATATGTCCCAAAGTAACCAGAATGTGTTTCCACTTCTACTTACAAGGGAAGGAGCTCTGCTAAATTCAGAGCAATGATGGCCTGATTGTTTAAATATTCACGTCCAATTGGGCGAATCGATCATCCGACACATTAACTGAGCACCTAGCACTGTCCTTGGGTTGTAAGAGAACACAAGAAAAATATGAGACATTATCCTTGGGTAATCTAGTTGGGGAGACAAGCCAATACACATGAAACAATTAGCAAACAATGCAAGACAGCATATAATTAAGTGTTAAATTGCTCAGTAGAGATAATAAATGCTATAGGATTTCAGAAGAAGGGGAAATCAATGAGGTCTATAGTGATAGTGTATGGTTTCATGAAGGAGATGGGTTCCTAATTGAACAGTGAAGGCTAGGTAAGATTTGCACAGGCAAAAGGGAGTTTTGGCAGAGAGATACGAATCCCAGGAAACTACAAGCAAAAAAATTCGGTAGGGGGAGGGCAGGCCACATCTTTATAGAAATGAGAACAATAAGTTTGACATGAATTCCTGCTGGGGATTTGTGTAAAATGAAGTTGGATAGGCAGTGTGGATTGTAAATTATGTCATCTCTTCTGTATAAAGCCTTCTCTTATCCCCTCAATCCTTTTTCTTTCTTTTTTTTTTGTAAACACATAGCCTTCTGATTTGAACCTTGTTAATGCATTAATCATATATTCTATGTTGCACACCCAGGGGAGACTATATAATATGAAGGCAGAGATTATGTCTCATCTAAACTTTGTACATCTCCCAGAACCTACTGCTAAACTCTACACACATTAGTTGTTTAATAATTTTTTTTCCTGGAATCAAACTGAGCTGAAGCCTAAAACATTAGGATGTTTTTTTTTCTTTCTGAGGGAAGGGATGGCATGATGAAACCAGAGTTTGCCAGAGATGAATGTGGTAATTGTGTGTAGTTTAGATTGGAGAAGGAAGAGACTACAGGATTTGGAGATGAGGATTTGTGGTAGTAATCTGACTTTGACATGATAAGATCCTACAGGGGAATGAGAGAAATGATGAGAAAAGAGGAGATATTTGAAAGGAAGATTTCACAAAATTTAATAACTAAATATAAAGGATGAAGGAAAGGAAAATGGCAAAGGTTTGGGGGCTATACAAGTAAGAAAGCAGTGGTACTGCCAGAAGACAGGAAGGGGAAAATAGACTGGTGTAAAAACAATGACTTCTGGGCCAGGGCTGTTGAATTTAAGGTAATAGCATGTTATGAGTCAAAATATCCAAGATATTTTGAGACTGTAGCCCTTCCCTCCAAATCCCCAATCAGAATGTGAGCTCCTTGAGAGTAGGGATTATTTTATTCTTTGCATTTGTATCTCCAACTCCTAGCAGAGTATTTGGAACACAGTGGGTGATAATTAAATGACTGTTGATTGATAGATGAAATAACTGTTAAGCATACGGCATATACTAACATATTTGGGCTTTTAAATGAACATAAAAATATCAGATGAGTTGCCATTCCACCTACTTAAGGAGACTACCCAAAGAACCAGATGTGCCTCCCTTATTTCACAATTCCACAAATTAATTAGCAATTCAGAAGCATGCTAAAGGCAACATGATTTCTCTGAGAAAATTTCCTAAATTCATCAATAAACAAAGCAAAAGACATTTCTAAAGCACCATTTTCTATTGGCCCATATACTGTTTCCCCCTTCCTCTCCTCTAGAAAGTAAGCTGCTTGAAAGCAAGATTGTTTCATTTATGACTTTGTATTTCAAAATTAATTGAATTGATTTTTTTAAATCCAAGAAATACAACAGTAAGTCTTTCCAATTCAACATTTCCAAAGTTCTTAGGCACCATCATTCCCCCTCAACATACTTCTGTCCTTGAAACTTCAAAGTATAACACCTAGAATTAAATTCCAGGATTCAGAGAAACAAACATAGAGACTCCCTACACTTTCGCTTAATGATTTTTACAATCTCTAATCTCAGCCTTTATCTTTCCAAAATGAACCCATTCACTCAACATTTATTGAGCACCTACTATGTGTGAGAGATTAATGAAAGGGATACAGAACAAAGCTCCCTGTTTTCAGGGAGCTTATATTCTAATGAGGAAATTGAGGCATGTATCTAAGAGGTGATTATAATATAAAATCCAAAAAAATTATTTAAAGTCTTTAATCACACACACACACACACACACACACACACACAGAGACACACACACACAAATGGGGGTTTATTAAGAGCAGGGACACTCTTCTGCCTTTATTTATAGCCACAGCCTTAGCACAGTAAGCACTAAATAAATGCCGGGTGACTGACTGACTTACTGCCTTAAGCGATACAAATAAAATACTATGAGAGCTAAGGCAGGAGACATCAATTCCAACTGCAAGAAATCTTGGAAGACTTAAGAAGAAGACATGTTTTAGGCTGAAGAATGGATAGGATTTCAAAAGGCAGAAATGGGAAGCCTATCAGAGGTTAAAATGTATACAAGGAAAGACATGGAAGAAAATAGGCTATTTCTGGGAATGAGAAACAGCAAGTAATCTGGTTTAACTGGGGTATATATGAAATTTATATTGTGGCAGTATTGTGGAATAACTTAGAACCAGATTGTTTGAATTTTACTGATTAATAAAAAGCAGACAAGCATCTATTCCAGTGCCAGAAGCTTTGGATACAAAAACAAGGCAATATAGATAGTCCCTTCCCTCAAGGAGAGATTAGATTCCAAGAGAGGAGTTTAACATGTACATATGTAGGTATATACAAAACGTACACAAGGTAATCTTGAGAAGGAAAACACTACATGCTGAAGGGACCAGGAAAGTATCAAAAAGGTAATACTTGATCTTAGTCTCTTTTAAAAAAATTAATTTATTTTTAGTTTTCAACATTCAATTCCACAAGCTCTTGAATTTTAAATTTTCTCCACCTCCCACCCCTCCCCTCTCCCCAAGATGGCATGCAATTTTATATAGGCTCTATGTACATATTCATGTTAAACATATTTTCACATTAGTCATGTTATAAAGAAGAATGAAAACCAATGGGATGAACTACGAGAAAGAAGAAACAAAACAGAAGAGAGGGAGAGAGAGAGGGAGAGAGGGAGAGAGAGAGAGAGAGAGCACAAATAGTATGCTTTGATCTGCATTCAGACTAATTCTTTCTCTGGCTCTGGATAATATTTTCCATCATGAACCTTTTGGAGTTGTCTTAGAAGAGTTAAGTCCATCAGTTAGTCATAGCACAATGTGGCTGTAACTGTGTACAACGTTCTCCTGGTTCTGCTCATTTCACTCAGCATCAGTTCATATAAGTCTTTCCAGGTTTTTCTAAAGTCTGCCTGCTCAACATTTCTTGTAGGATAATTGTATTTCATCATATTCCTATGCCACAACTTGTTCAGCCATTCCCCAATTGATGGATATCCCCTCAATTTCCAATTCTTTGCCACTACAAAAAGAGCTGCTATAAATATTTTTGTATACGTGGGTCCTTTCCCCATTTGTCTGATCTCTTTGGGATACCCTAAAAGTGATATTGCTGAGTCAAAACGTATGCACATTTTTATAGCCCTTTGAGCATTGTTTCAAATTGCTCTCCAATTCATCTTAGTCTTGAAGTAGACAATAGATTTCAAGAGACAGAATTGAAGAGAGGGCACATTCCAGGAATGAGGGTTATTCAGTGCAAAGCCATGGAGGTAGGAAACAATTTTTATGTGTGTGAGCTACAGAATATAGGCGAGATTTTGGAGCAATGGAGTGACATAAATGGATCTATGTATTGGGAAGATGAATCTGACAGTGATGTATGTTGGATGACTTAGAAATAGGAAGATAATAATAATGGACATCTTTGCAACACATTAAGGATTACCAAACACTTTCTTTGCAATAGACCTGTGAAGCAGGTATCCTCAAAAACCGCTGTTGAATAACTTGCCCATGGTGATATGGCTAGTAAGTATCAGAGTAGAGTGGAAGCCAGAATCATGCTTCCAGTGAATTGCTCTAGCTACTATCCCAATGCTGCCTTTTTTGTCCTCCATAAAAACTTGAGATTTGGTTGTATATTCTTCCAGATAATTTATAAAAATGCTAAATGATTCTTGTCCTACCATTTCCTAGAGGACCCTACTCTTAATTCTCTTTAACCAAAGAATTGTCCATTTTATCCCTTCCCTTTCTTTTCTGTCTCTAAGCCAACTCTCTGGCTATGAGAAAATATTTCACTGCATTACCAATTCCATAGTAACCTTAAAAAAAAACAAAACAGTGGAATCTTTTCAAAGGCTTTTTGAAAGTCTTAATGAATTATTTCCACTCATTTTCTTGTTCACAGGCCTTCCAAAAGCTCTAGATAAATGAGTTCTCATTTTTTCTTAGAGAATTCATATTTGGCTTTTCCTTAGAGATGCAACTAGGGATAGAGATGGGAGAAGATAAGATGGAGTAGGCAACCATTGATAAAGCAATTCAAAGAAAGATATAAAGAAAAATATTTTACATAATTTAAAAATATATATGTATGTATATATGTATTCCTCCAATTACATGTAAAAACAATTGTTAACATTCTTTTTGTTAAGTTTTGAGTTCTAAATTATTTCACATGATGCTTTTTAAAATGCACATTAAGGTCATGAAATTTAGCTCTTATGACAGACTCGTTTTGTGATAAGTCATTTAAAAAAGTGAACTGGGAATTATAAGACCTGAGTTCAAGTCCCAGCTCAGATATTTACTACCAGTGTGACCTTGGAAAAGTCACTTAACCTCTACAGACCTCAGTTTACTTATCTGTAATATGAGAGAGATGGATTAGATGACCGCTATAATCTCTTTCAGGTCTAGATGTGTGAGGTCACATGATTTACAGTGAAATAGTTATTAAAACAAGAAAAGTTATATGAGAATCATTATTGTGTTTTAATTGTATCTGCAAACTTTGTGTCCTAGAAAAAGATATATAAAAATTAGGAAATGTTCAATGTGCCTTTCCATTGTCATAGCAAATAGTCCAATCCTGACCCATTACTCAAAACCATACCACAGGAGAAAAAATCCACAGAATAAAGTTGTTTTTTTTAAATCTCTGAATGAACTATTCAAAATGCAGTGATGCTACATTCAGGTTCCCAGCACACTTTGGGATGTATTGTCTATTTAGCCAGTGCCTTAAAGCCAAGTCTCCTTTTTTTTCTCTCATCCTACCCCGACCATCAAGAATCAATTATATATTAACAATGAAGGGGAAAATGGTGTTTCCCTTAAAAAGAATACAAGATAGATACAAAGAAATTAGAATCAAGCAGTGAATAATTTTGCTGGTCATTTCCCAAAACCTCCTGAATTTCCAGAGAATGTAGGTCTTTAGTCTCTCCTTCCCATACCAACTTATCTAACCATCAGTTTAACCTAGCTGAATGGAGCAAAAAAAAAAGTTGTGCAGATCTACTCTCTCTGCACTTCTGCCTTGTTGCTATATCCACATGTTGTGACAATCCAAGCGAGGGTTAAGATGTGTTATCAACTTGCCCATTTATCAAACCTAGGGGGCCTAGAATCTATGGGAACATTGGATAATCTGTGAAGCCTTGAAAACGTGACATCTCAAGATAGGAACGATAAATAGAAAGATGCTTATAACCATTGTTCCCAAGCACCAGAAGAGAAAATCCATTTAGTAATAGCACAGTCACCTGGGGCGGCCACCTGGCTCTGGTTTCATTTTTCTGTTTTCTCTTTTCAAGCCCCTTGTTTTAATCTTCCTGCATTCCACCTCTCTCACAAGAGTTTGCTATCAGCCTTCTATTAGGAGAGATGAAAATATTCCTATCCAAAAACAGTCTGCACTGTGGAAGCATCATCACCTGCAATGTTCTGTTCAGTCTTGTAGGAGATATGGTTCCCAAGGAGGATATGTCCTTTCTATGTATTCATAATGGACATTATGTATGTTTTATAATAACTATGATTTTGTTATCTTGCTCCTCCTATGCAACTAATATGAATTAAAATTCTCTTTTAGGAAATAAAATGTGAATGGGAAGTGAATGGGAAGATGGATGTAGTTTTCAAGCCTTGCTTAGGTCTCACGAAATATTTTGTCCTGGCATTGCCTTTCCCCAGTAGATGTGCTTATCTACCCATATCCTTTTTGACAGATGCTATCATTTTGCCTGTTATGGAAGCAAGACTCACTGGGCTGCAAATCCCAGAGTCTCCTCTCTAGCCCTCTTACACATGGGATTCATATTGTCAATCCACTAGTCCTCAGGCAAAGCAATCATTTGGAGAAAAAAAAAGTACCACATTTTGGTTAATAGTTCCACAGTTTCACAGTAGTGTTCCTTCAGACCTCTTGGGTGGGTGGCATCCAGTTCTGGCAGTTGATCTATGTCCAGTTTTCCAGGTCTAGAACATTCTATCTGCATATGATTAAAGATAAAAATATTTGCTTTAGCCACAACTATTCTTGGCAGTTTTATGAGGGTACTTTGAATTGACAAATGGAGACCTTCCTTCCAAGCAATTGACACTTTTTCTACAACTATTACCTTACCAGAACTTTAATGCCCTGGTAGGCAATTTTTATTCAGTTCAATTCAACAAACATCTACCAAATGCCTACTCTGTGCAAAGTAATTGGTGGGTGTTAGAGGAAAGGCTGTCATCTATTTCAGTTTCAGCTGATTGCATAAGGGGTTGTATGACTCCAGTTCAAGCACCTGGAACTTAACAAGGATGATGTCCATGTTAATTCTCTCTTTTTCAATGAAGGAAAATGTGATGGATACAGCTCTGAAACAAGTTCACAACAGGAAACCAGAAAACAAAGTATTGTCATCCCTTCTCCATAAGAAAATTTTTAGCTTCTTGGCAACAAAGGCTGGTCATTTTTTTATGCACAGGAAGGATTATCTGCTTTGTGGATTATCCCCATCCAACTTTTAACCCCAGGTTGACTTCCTCTTGACACAGCATACTCTTGGCAGCTGTTCCCCGCTGCCCAGCAGGTGCCAGTCAGTCAATCAACAGCATTTACTGGGAGCCTACTGGGTGCAAAGCATTGAGCTTAGGGAATGCAAATCAATTTTAATATTTGCCTTAGCAAAACATAATTAGAAAAGTAAATTTGATTTAAACAAACTTCAAACCATAAAATGAATTCTGAAGTCAAATGTGTGTCTGTGTATGTGTGTGTATGTGTGTTTGGTGTGTATTTTGGAATGCCAGCTAATTTTAGATTATCCTTTCCATTAATCTAGATAATCAAAAATTCTCTCTCTCTCTCTCTCTCTCTCTCTCTCTCTCTCCCCTTAACATTGAGGTGAATCAAGAAGGGCTTCCCTCAAGAGGGGACACCCAAATTAAGCCTTGAAGCAAGTTAAAGAGTGCATCAGGCATGGAAGACAGCCTTGCAAAATCAGGGTTGATGTAGAAGACATGGCAAGTTTCAAGGGCAATAGGTCAGTTTGGCTTAATCACAGAGTGTATTCTGGGAATATATGAAATTAGATGGCTATAAATAGAGACAAGAAGAGAGACAGAGATAGACATGTATCTTTCACTTAGCTTAAAAAGTAATTGTTGAAAATAAAATGAACTGTTGAATCCCATGGAAGGAATCTTTAGAAGCCAGATAGCAAAGCACTTAACCTGCCTATGGCCTAAAAATGAAACAGAGTTTATGGTGTCATCCATTAAAGGGCACCATGTGGTCAGAGAGAAGAATCTGGAAGCTACAACCAGAGTGAGACTTAGAGTAAGTAAAAATTCCTGAATTTTGAAGGCTCTAATTTTGAAGAATCAAAGTCCTAGTCATTGAAGTTTTTCTGAACTTCAAAATTTTAGCAAGACAGAGTAAAACTGGGGGTTGGGGCGGGGAGCTACATGGTACAGTAGATAGAGCCTGAAGTTAGGAAGACTCATCTTCACGCATTCAAATTTGGCCTGGGACACTTACTAATTGTGTGACCCTGGGCAAGTCACTTAAGCCTGTTTGCCTCAGTTTCCTCATATGTAAAATGAGCTGGAAAGAGAAACGGCAAATCATTCCAGTATCCTTGCCAAGAAAACCCCAAATGGGGGCACAAAGACTTAGCCACAACTGAACAATAAATATGACTATGGGCAAATAATTCTTCTCTGATATCCAGCTTTCTTATCTGTAGAATACGGGTGATAATAATACCAATAGTGGCTACCTCACAGGTCATGGTGAAGCTCAAATGAGACGATGAAAAGGACTCTTGCAAACCTTAATGCATATGTCAGTTTTTAGCATTGTCATCATCAATCATTTTCCCAAACATTCCAAGTACATACTTGCTCTGCTTAATTTGTTCTCTCTATGTATGATGATAGACTCAGGCATTTTAGTAGACTGACCAGGCTTGCTTCCATCCATATGGAGATTTCCATTTAGGAAGAGAGAAAAATGGCCTATTGTTCCCCAGAAGTTCACTAGGTGGGAGATGGAGCACTGTGTCCACCAGAAGTAGGCATTGTTAAAACTGCCTTTGCCCAACAGTTTTGCTTTCAGGGTGTTTTAGGTCCAGGTTAATGGTCTGTGTCACCTCCCCACACAGTAGCTGTGACTCAGCAGGCAGTCTGACTCCTCCCTGTCACTTGCAGTCAGGTCAGGGAGCTGAGAACTGGCAGTTTGTACCCTCTAGAGTTGGTCCCAGTGGAGGCCACACCCTTAAGGTAATGCAGCTACCTCCCAGATGCAGCTAATTAGGAGACCCAACTTGTTAAGGCCAGTCACTCACTGTCAAGGCTAATTAAATCAGGGATTAGTGTCACCCTAATCCTGAAAGAGCTTGGAGTTAGCCCCTTGCCCTGTTAAAGTAGCAGATATTCCCTTGTCAGTGGAAGCCTCCATGGTTACCATTAGCTTGTGGTATCCAGCATTCTCTCTTGTGCACATCTGTGGCTGGTCTTCATTTCTTTGGAAGCAGAAATCTTCAGTTTTCAGTTTCCCTAAATGATCCTTCACTATGAGCCCCAATCACCTCCACTGGATTTTTTGTTGATATTGGACATGTTTCACTTCTTATGAATCAATTAAAAAGACATTCTTTTTCCCCCATGCCCCTTTCTAGTAATAAATGACATTACTCTCTGGGTCCCCATCCTCCTCTTCCCCATGGAGTTGCTTAGATAAAAATCAGTTACTTGTTTAATTTCCTAATAATCCAGCTCACCTTAGGCAGGTCTTTTAGCCTCCCTGGATCTCAGTTTCCTCATTGGTAAAGGAGTTAGATTAGATGACCTCCAAGGCCCCCTTCTAGCTCCATACCTACGACCATATAGTCCTTTTTTTCATAAGTCATGGAAGTTTTTGGATAACCCTATAAGACAACCACTATTCAGTTGTATGTTCTTTCTGCCTTTACAAGTCACCAAGTCAAGAATAGATAAGCAGCAGGCATGGTGGAAAGGTCACAAGATGTAGAGTCAAGGAACCTAGAACCAGAAGTCCCTAGCTGTGGGATATTGGGCAAAGCACTTGACCTTTCTAGGCTTTACAATCCATCTCTGAAAAATGAAGGGGTTGTACTAGAACAGAGTACCTCAGAGACTAGCTATCCCTATACCTGAACAAAATTTCCCTCTACATCCCCCAACCAGTGGTCATCCAGATTTCTCCTGACATCTATTGAGTAAGTGCACATCTATCTGGAGGCAATTTAAGAAGTTTTGCCTTCTACCAAAGGTCAGCCAGGTTAAGCAGTAGATTGAGCACTGGACCTGGAATGAGCAAGATAACAGTTCAAATCCAGTCTCAGATACTAGCTATGTGACCCTGGGTAAGTCCCTTAACCCTGTCTGCCTCAGTTTCCTCATCTGTAAAATGAGCTGGAAAAGGACATGGCTTCATTAATGTTTTAACTTCCACATCACATTGTTCACTCATATTAGGACTGTAATTCACAAAAATTCCTAGATCTATTTTTGGGCAAACTTTTATTACCAACTACCTCATCTTATACTTATGAACCAGAGAATCAAAGATTTAAAGCTGCAAGGAAATTTAGAAGCAATTAAATCAAACCACTTTTTGTGAAAATGTTTATATTTTTTACAGTTACATGTAAAAACAATTTTTAGCATTTTTTTTAATTTTAAGTTCCAAATTCTCTCCCTTCCTTCCCTCTCCCTTCCTTGAGAAGGCAAGCAATTTGATATAGATTATACATGTGCAATTATACAAAACATATTTTTGTTAGCCATGTTTACAAAAGAAAGCACGGACCGAAGAAACAAAACAAACAAGGAAAATAAAGAAAGTTTTTTTTAAAAAGTATGCTTCAATCTGCATTCATACTTATCAGTTCTTTCTCTGGAGGTAGATAGAATTTTTCACCTTAAATCTTTTGGAATTTTAGATCATTGTATTGCTGTGAATAAGTAAGTCATTCACAGTTGATCGTGGTACGATATTGCCATTACTGTGTAAAATGTTCTCCTGGTTCTACACACTGCACTTTGCATCAGTTCATGTAAATCTTTCCCAGTTTTTCTGAAACAATCTAGCTCATCATTTCTAATAACACAACAATATTCCATCACAATAATATACCACTACTTGTTCAGCCATTCCCCAACTGATGGGAACCCCCTCAGTTTCCAGTTCTTTGATATACAAAGAGTTGCTATAAATATTTTTGTACAAATAGGTCCTTTTCCCTTTAAAAAATGGGAGGATACAGCCATATATTGTTGGGGCAAGGGATATGCAGAGTCTCATAGCCCTTTGGGCATAGTTCCAAATTGTTCTCCAGAATGGTTGGAACAATTCAAAACTCCACCAACAGTGCATTAGTGTACCAGTTTTCTATAACCCCTCCAACATTTGTCATTTTCTTTTTCTGTCTTATTAGGCAATCTGATAGGTATGAGGTGGTACCACAGAGTTGTTTTAATTTGCATTTTTCCCTTAATTTGCTTATGGTATCACCCTTTACATTTAAATCACGTACAATCTAAATCATTTTGACCTTATATTAGTATACAGTGTATACAGTATAGTCCAAATCCCTTTTACAAGTGAGGAAACTGCAGCACAAAGAGGCAACGTGGACAGGTTAAGTGACTCACCTTGCTTTCACTGGAACCAATGTCTTCCTGAATCCAAGTCCAGATTCACCATGCCCTGATGCCTCTCCATCATGTACTTTTTTTAACTCAAGTATGACATTATCTCTATTATTTTTTTTTCCTTAAGGGATCTAGCTCAAGGCTCTAGCCTTCAAAGTTCAAGATTTTTTGAATCCTATCATCTGATATGTTTCCTGTATTTCTTAGCTATTTTGTAACTTGAAAAGAATTCTACCTAAGCCTTTGTGAAACTACTTGATTAAAAACAAGTAAACAGTCTAGTGCGAGGCACAGATCCCTTGAAAAGGTCCATTAGAGCCCTTCCAATAGACATCAACCCATCAATGATTACTCCAATGGTGAGAAACCTGCAGCCTCAAGGCCATGTGTGGACCTCTAGGTCCTTAAGTGTGGCCCTTTGACTGAATCCAAGCTTCGCAGAACAAATATCCTTAATAAAAGGATCTGTTTGGCAAAACCTGGACTCAGTCAAAAGGTCACCTACACCTTAGTTATGACCTTTCAACCACTTCTGAATTAATCTACCTAATGAGGCAATGCTTAGCTCAAATGACTCCATCTTGTCCATAAGAATGGAATGGGCAACTTCATAGACTGTTTTGATACTATCTAGGTAAACTATGTTTCTGCCCTGCTGCTTTGATCTACCAATCTGGTAACCTTATCAAAAAAGTTTAGCTTGGAATGTTCTATTCTTGTCGAAACTATGCTGGCTCTTTGTGAGCTCTTCCTGTTACATTCAATCAAGTTATTCTCAAACCAGCCCTTTGACAATATGTTCTAAAATTATTTTTTTCAGGAATCAAAGTCAAGGTTCAGTAGCCTATATTTTACACATCCAACTCTTCTCTTCCTCTTCTTCCTCCTCCTCCTCCTCCTCCTCCTCCTCCTCTTCTTCTTCTTCTTCTTCTTCTTCTTCTTCTTCTTCTTCTTCTTCTTCTCCTCCCTCTCTCTCTCTCTCTCTCTCTCTCTCTCTCTCTCTCTCTCTCTCTTTCTCTCTCAAAATAAAGACATCTGCCTTTTTTTAGTCCTGCAGTGCTCTCTCTCTTCTTCTCTACAATTTAAAAAACACTAACAATGGCTCAGAAACCACATATGCAATATCTCTGAACACTTTGGGATACAGTTCTTCTAGGCCTTCTGAGATGAGAACTCCTCTATGGCAGTGAAATACGCTCTTTTCTATGTCTTGATTTATTCTGAGAATCAATGCTATTTAGCCATTTACATTCCTTCCTTTCTTTTTTTATTAAATAAAATTTTTATTTTTAGTTTACAACACTCAGTTCCACAAGTTTTGAGTTCCAAATTTTCTACCCCTCCCTCCTCTTCCCCCCAAGATGGCTTGGAATCCGATATACACTCTACATATACTTTCCCATTAAACTTATTTAAATAATAGTTAAGTTGTAAAGAAGAATTATAACCAATGGAATGAATCATTAGAAAGAAGAAAAAACCAAAAAAGAAGAGGAAAAAAAGAGAGAGCAAATACTTTACTTCGATCTGCATTCAGACTCTAATTCTTAGTTGTCTTTGAACCTTGTATTGCTGAGAAGAGCCAAGCCTATCAAAGTCATCACAGAAGCAATATGTCTGTGGTTGTGTACAATGTTCTCCTGGTTCTGCTCCCCTCACTCAGCATCAGACCATGTAGTTATTATGGTTATTATTATGGTTATTATTGAAGGTTATTATGGTTATTGTGAAGTCCATATGTTCCCCATTTCTTATAGCACAATAGTATTCCATTTCATTCATACATCACAACTCGTTTAGCCATTCCCCAATTGATGGGAATCCCCTTAATTTCCAATTCTTTGCTACCTTGTACATACAGGTCCCTTTCCCCCTTGTGTGATCTCTTTGGGATACAGCCCTAGAAGTGGTATTGCTGGGTCAAAGGGTATGCACATTTTTATAGCCCTTTGGGCATAGTTCCAAATTGCTCTCCAGAATGGCTGGATCAGTTTACAACTTCACCAATAACGTAACAGTGTTCCAATTTTCTCACATCCTCTCCAGCATTTATCATTTTCCTGTTTTTTTCTTCATTTTAGCCAATCTGACAGGAGAGATGTGGTACCTAAGAGTTGTTTTGATTTGCATTTCCCTAATCAATAGTGATCTAGAGCATTTTTCCATATGCCTGTAGATATCTTTAATATCTTCAGAAAACTGTCTGTTCATATCCTTTGACAATTTCTCAACTGGGGAATGATTTCTATTCGTATAAATTTGGCTAAGTTCCCTATATATTTTAGATATGAGGCCTTTATCAGAGATACTGGTTATAAAGATTTTCTCCCATTCCTTCCGCTCTCATCCGAAGATCATTCTCCTAGTCACAAGCAAAAAAATGTCAAAAAAGAGTCAAACAGATTTTCCCTCTCTCTATAATTCATTATCAAAACCCACTATCAGAGCAGGAGTACTGTCCATTTTTTTTCAATCCTCTTCTTTCTATAAATACAGCCTAAAAATAAAGATGATCTTTACAATTCCTTTCAGCTATGAATTCTATGATTCTGTAAGAAGTCTTCATGGAAGATTCATCACTTTGCGTTTCCCCCATCCTCACTCTATTGTAAAACTAGGTATCTTTGTCTTCCCTCCCTGCACCACGATCTCCTATGCTCCACCCACCAGGAAATCAGAAAATGTATCACAGCTACTGAGTTTGTCATCAAGATGTTTATCTCAGCAGAATGTCAAAAACTAGAATCTCGAAGCAATGATTCCGAATTCTGCCAGTGTCTGAGCACAAGCTGGGTGACAGCTGTAGCCCATCTGGGATTGGATGCTAAAGGCCCTCCCAGGGAAACATTGTAAAATGAAGCTACATTCATGCAAGCAGGTACCATGTGTTTTAATTTTTCTGCACTGCCTAGCAAACTGGGGGAGGAGGGGCTGGTGAGGTATTCTGAAATCACCAATGGTAACAGTGTCCTCCAGAGAACTAACATTACATACATTGTTAAACACAAATGTGTCTGGGTATATATGATATACATGTTCATGCGTGTACAAAGGATAAAAAGTGAGGGAAGATTGTCAATTGCTACCGATTTACCCAATTTGACTAAATTCATATTTTCTCAGAACAGAATATGCTTTTGTAGTTAGTTAATAAAAAGCAAACAATGACACAATAAAGGAAATAATCACGCGACTCCTATATGTCCCTGCAATGTTTGCAGAGCACTTCATATAAAATTATCTTAACGAAAATTTGTCTATCAATTAATCATCTCATCTTTATATCACAATGGCCTCGAAGGTTAAAGGAAGGTGCTAGAAATATTAAAAGCCCCAATTTACAGATGGGGCAGCTAGGTGGCACCACAGTGGATAGAGCTCTGGGCCCAGAATCAGGAAGAATCCTGAGTCCAAATATGGCCTCAGACACTTACTAGCTGTGTGACCCTAGGCGAGTCACTTAACCCTGTTTGCTTCAGTTTCTTCATCTGCAAAATGAGCTGGAGAAGGAAATGGCAAACTACTCTAGCATTTTTGCCAACAAAACCCCCCAAATAGGGTCATGATGAATCAGACATGACTGAACAACCACACCAAATTTTTCAGATGAGAACTGGAGCTAGGGTAAAGTGACTTGCCCATGTGCAGACCGACAGACATACAGACAAAGATAGATAAGATACATAGGTGGATGGATGAATATACAGACAACTTATGAGTTGCTTACTATGTAGAAGGCACTGTGCTTGGTTCTAGGAATACAAATACAAACAAAAAGGAAGTCCTTGCCCTAGAGAAGCTTACATTCAAATGAAGGAAGACAATACATAAAGGGGAGTTAAAAGGGGGTGGGAGGTAGGAGGTAGGAGGCAAGGTCCAATTTGCACCTAGGTTTTATTCCAAGTCAAGATTCTATCTACTCCACTAATTTCTGTTTTAATAGTACATCTAATACTCCAGGGAGGCATATTATTCATCTGTACAACATCCTTTGGTGTCTTATTTTCCTTTTTTTTTTCTTTTGGAGGCAATTTGGTTTGAGGGACTTGCCCAGGGTCACCCAGTTAGGAATGTGGATTGAATTTAGGTGCTTCTGACTCCAGGGCCTGTGCTCCATCTATTGTGCCACCTAACTATCCCAGTGTTTTATTTTCATCCTTTCATATGACTCAGGAGTTGGAGGCCCCTGGCTTAAATAAATCCTGGCTTTATTCCTTATTAGCTGATAATTCATCTCACTTTTTTGACACTTTCACCTCCAACACTCATTACTTTTGTGACTTTGGGAAGTCTCTCACCTCTTTTGATCTCACATTTCTCATTGTTAAAATGGGGGGAGGGGTTCAACTCCATTACCTTTGAGATTTCTTCCAGATCAAGACCTTTAATCCTATTATTGCTTATCCTTTATTTTCAAAGAAAACCAATGATATCATGGGGTGATGTCTTGACTCATATGTGAACTGGATTCAAGTGAGTCAGAGTTGCACGAGGCCATCTACCTCACTCTCTCTTCCAGATTCATCAAAGTCCAGTGGCAAGACAAAAGTCAGGATGACTGGTGATGACTTGGGATGCAGTGGATGATTTGGGCATCTTCAATGTCTGACCAACCTCTAAGTACTTCATAGCTTGCTTCAGCCACCTTCATGGCCATTGGAACAAATTGTTTTCATCTGTCCATTCTGTCGGGGTAAGTCTTCATGTGCTTAGGGTAGACACTCTATCCCCAAAGTCACTGATGGGTTTGAGGCTGTAGCTTCTCCTCAACCTGATTTAACCCACCTGCTGAGACAGTTTGCCAGGTTGTGACTGCTGCGCATGCTAGAGTTTTTTGGAGCACAGGTGAGAGTTGGGTGACAGTTGGACAGGAAAGGGGGACGAGCAGCCCTGAAAAGGGCTCAGCAAGCCCTCACACTAGAGGTACTGGTCCTCCTGTCATTTTAATTACCTAAGCTATGCATCTGAGACATCCAAAAAAATCTTTTTTCTTCCTATAAGGAGGACTCAAAGCTCTAGATTTCACCCAGAGTCTGAATTTTTGAGGGTCCAAGAGCATGGTATATTTCATGTTACTAAATCCACCTACATTTGAACAGTGGAAGTCCAAGTTACCTTGGCTTGAGATCAAGGTAAATCCTACTCAGGGGCTATGCCTCTACAGAGAGAAGAGACTGTTACCACCAATACTATACTCCAATACTATAAGAAAACAAGACCTCACACTCATATTGTAATTAACAATGTAGAGTGTTCTGTTTTTCCCCAAACAGTCATAGTTTGAGATAGAATGAGAGAACAGGCAGGCAGGCAGGCAGGCACTTGGAAGGGCTGGGTTATTACTATTCCTGAGAGAGAAAAATTGAGGCAAAACCAGATGACTTGCTTTACCATAAATTGCACAAGCTGGTTGTAGAGATGGAGGTAAGATTCTCTATTTCATGAATCCCCCATCTACTTGCTCCTCTGAGCTTGATTAATATTTCACTAGGTCATACTTTATTGCCAACCTCCTTGCTCCCGAGCAGCGCTGAGACCCACAGATTAGTAATTGATTGCAAATATAAGAATTTCCTTTTATCTATCCTAAATTGGTTACATTTTAATTTTACTGATGTCTCCTTGTTCCTGAAATGTACCACTAGACAAGCACAGCAGCATCGGGCTGGCCTTCTCTCCACTAGTCATTATTTTGTCTCTTTCAATCTCATAATTCTAATCAGTGCCTGCAGTTCTGATCTTGTTATAACACATTCGTCTTCTACTCTTGGGGTTCTCGTCTTTAATTCTACCGGATTTGAGAATAATGAAAAGTTGAGCATACAGTGAATATTATTTCATTTTTATTAGGATAAAAAAATCTATTCATAGTCTACATTTCACAAATTACATCATACTCTAGAATAACATGATTCTTCATTAAAAATCATAGTAATACAAAAGAGGCTGGACCAACCACCCACACTGAAAAAACAAAGTGGATGAAAACTTCACGTTGCCAAGACTATGATATAGAGGCTCAAAAGGCAGCCTGTCAAATTATTCCCTCAATCTGTGTAACATGGACAAGAAAAACATTTGGAGGCAGTATAGCACACTGGACAAAGTACTATCCCTGAAATTGGAGGATCTCTGCTCAAATCCTACCTCTAATATTTACTGCATGTGTTCCCTTGGATGACTTGGCTTGGGTGACTTGGGTGACTCCCTGGGTATCAGTTTTGTCATTGGTAAAATGAGGAAATTGGTCTGTATATTGTCTCTGAGGTTCTTTCCAGCTTTAGAGCTATGATCAGATCAAGACAGATAATGAGCTAGCTCAAGAACTGAATAGGATAAAGTTTAGGCTGTATTGTATTTGGGGGACTGGCTTGTGCTTGCCAATAGAAGCACTGTATTAAATGTCTCTTCTAATTCAAGATCTATGATCCCAAACTAGTCACTAATGAATGAAAAAATTCCATACAGAATCTCAAATTTGGGAGGCAGCTCAGAAATCACCTAGCACAAGCAAGTAAAAATTTTTTCTCCAACATCCTCGAGTTAGAATCACAAGCATTCACCATTCCAAACTGACTTAGGATAACAGTTACTCAATTGAAGTGGATTTCCTGGGTCAACAGGAAATTAGAACCGAAGATAAATGAGGGCATTAAAAAGTGCATCTAGAGGCTCTCAATGAGTTTCAGTCATCTGACAGCAATGAACTACTTCCCAGATTACTAAAAGAACTCAACCACAATCAGTGATAGTTGGAAAAATTATGGAGAAACTAGGTCCAAATGTCAGTGGCATTCTGCTGACCTATCAGTCCAGTAGTCCCATCAGAAAACTTAATGAGATTTATTCTGGCATGACTTGTTCTTAATGAACCCATGTTGGCTGGTTGTGATTAGTACCTCCCTTTCCAAGTGATCACAAAACAATCGGTTAATAATGTGTTACACAACATTGCCAGGAATTAAAAGTCAAGGTTAGCCAGTAATTTTAAGAATTCTCCTTGCTCTTTTTCAAAATTGGAACAATTTTTGCCCTTAAGACCTCTATGAACTGATGTAGAGCAAAGGAATAAAAACTAGAATGTTTTAAACAATGACAACAACATTATAGAGAAAAAGAACTTTGAAAGCCTTTAGAACCCTGTCCAGTAAAACGATTAAACATGTCCAGAAGGCTAAAGATGAAATAGGCCACTCACCTCCTGCCAGTGGTGATGAATTAAAATGCAGAAACACAAATATATACATAGGCATGGTCAGTATGAGAATTTATTTTACTAGATAATGTATGTTTATGATAAGGGTTTTTTCCTTGTTTTTTTTTTGTTCAGTGGGGTATGGGAAATAATAGGAAGGAGAGATTATAAATGCACATAAAATAAATAAATTTATTCAGATAAAAACCAATATTTGCTCATCTCCTACTGAGGCATGTCTCCCATGCTCCATAATTTATTCAAAGTTTCAATTTCCTTTTAACCCATTTCATTTTTTCTCTTCCTAGGCCAAAGATAATTTTTGTTGGCAGAGAAAACAGAAGCGTATCAGAACCGATCACTGCCTTCTTTCCATGGTCCATTATCAATGTTTCATCCATCTCAAACAAAAATCTCACCCTTTGCCTCTTCCCAGTTAAGGGCAAAGTAAGGTATTGTAGAATGAATGTAGAACGAACCTGTAGTTAGAAGGGGCCTGGATTTGAATCTTGCCTCTGAAGCTTATTGGCTTAGTGACTGTGAAAAAATCACTCAACAGCTCAGAACCTCAATTTCTCCATCTGGCAGAATTATTCCTGTGAAATCTACTTCACTTCGATATTACAAATATCAAAATTAGATAATTTAAGGTGCCTGGCAAATCTTAATCCGATATCAGCTATTATTTTTTATTCCCATTTACAGAGTTTTGAAAATCCTTGCCTTTCCTAATATTAGTTATTAACTTTATTTCAAGCTGGGTTTTTAGCCTGTTTTCCTAACTGTTTAGCATAATAGCCTGACATTGTTCTTAAAGTCCAATACCATCCTTTTGTATTCATCCTCAATCACCCGCCCTTGCTTTCTCCTTCTGTTCAAGTATTTTCTTAATCCAAATTGGTTGAAGGCTGTAAATTATGGAACGCCATGATTTCAGAAGAATTAAAACTACACATACCTACCTCAGAGTCCAATGAAAAGATACATGGGGGTGCAAATATATCAACATTTATGATTTGTATATAAGAACGAAAGATATCATCAAGGATATGAATGAGTAGAAAATAGATGGGTCAATTTAAAAGGGAGAATGAGTGAGGATAGACTTGAGTGAGACACCGTTACCCTTATCAGAAAGACAGAGGGAAAAGAGGGAGATTCCCAAAAGACTGGGTATATCCCCTAAGGAGAATTTCTTTGAATACGTGGCAGGTGTCCCTCAGCTAAAACCCTGCTTCTTCTTCCTTATCACACCTCAAAGGTGATCCGAAATTCTCAGGGGCTATGCCATGTTGAACACAGCCTCTGGTGAGTCTGGTGAAACCAGGAGAGTTTCCCACATGGGGCTAGTCATGGATTTTATGATCCTCACCTTAGGGTCAGCCTAGATAAGTTCAGAGAAGCCCATTTTCACGTTGGCTACAGTGTGGTGACTGTTTTACTTGAGACAATTCACCCTTCTCCCCAAAAAATGTTTCCTATGGCATAGGAGAGCTGCAATCTATCTCTGTGGAGGGAGTACGCACAGAGGAGAAATCACAGATTTTAGGAGTCCTGAAGAAGGGATACATTTTATGAAATGAGGCATAAAAAGGTTGTGCTCTGCGGCGGCACAGAGAATACGCATGCCAGTGAAGTTGTGGATCAAAGTAAAAAAAAGTGACAATATTAATAACCCAACTTGCATGAGGATTTAAGATTTACCAGATGATTTATACATATCACCTCATTCAAACCTCATCTTTCCATACATCTTTTCCACTATGATTATTACTACCTGCTATGTTCAGCCACATTTAGGCAACCAATAAACCTTTGTTCAAAAGAGACAAGAAAACCCGCTCACCTTCCATCTCACAAGCATACCAAAAGGATAAATCACATGAGGTCTCTAAAGCTTTGTAAAGAAAGTACTGTGGAAACACTGTGGCTTATGATATTGATTTTTAAATGTTTAAATATAAGTTCCTTGCACATTATATTGAATGCAGGGAACAGTTAGGAAGAAGGCGCAGAGAATGGGTAAGCCATAGAACCTGGCCTCTCAGAGGAGAACGAATCATAACTTCAGAATGAGTTTGGGCAATGCCTCTGGTGTTTCAGAGAGAGACATCCAATACTAAATACTTTTGTTAGTTACAACAGGGGTCTAAAACGCATGATGATGCCAAGAAAGACATTACAGTAGATGAATAATGAAGAAGTCCAAATGAACAGAACAATAGGTCTCTCTTTTACATGCTCCGCACTCACCCACTCAACCCTCCCTCCACCATGCAATATTAATCGAAATTCACATCCTGGGATTCTGAGAGTCAGAGAAGCAGGTCAAGATGCTTATTGCTACAGGAAACAGCTTTTATTTTACTATCTCATTTCTATTCCTACGTATCTCAGGATACCATATTTCCTTAAACATTCTCTACCAGAAATGGCCTTGGGCAAGCAAGATGGATACTGAGATTCATCTCTGACCAAGGATGAAGCTTACCTCAAGTAACTATATTTATCTATGAGCCTCATGCTCACAACTGATCAAGACAGCTCTTTGCCCTGTCTGCCCCCCATTCCACCCCTGCCCTAACATTCTGCTGTCTGTTTGCTTGTTTTGTCCTACATCCCTCCTACTTCATTTTCTGCCTTCTCTAGAGAGAGTAGAAAAAAAGTTGTAATGGTTGGGTGAGGAAAAGACAAAATGGCAGAGGCAGTCTGGGGCATGATAAGAAATAATCACTTTCCATTCTAATAAAATGAATACTGGATTCATAATCAGGATACTTTGGCACTACCCCCACTTTCACCACTAACTAGCTGTGTTCTGTTGGGAAAGAGTGGGTAGAGTGCTTGAGTTGGAGCCATGATGACATGAATTCAAATTCTCGCTCAAATAGTTAGTAGTTGTGATTCTGGGCAAATCCCTGACTTCCATTAGCCTTATTTTCTTCATCTATAAAAAGATGTAGCTGGACTAAGGTCCTTCTAGCTCTAAACTTATGATCCTATATATTGCTTCTCTCTGAACAGGTACTTTTTTAAAAAAAAATTTCCAAGTTAAATGTAAAGTTTCTACACCGTTAAATAGTGAAGCACAGATGCATTATAGACCTTTTGAATTGGAAAAAAAAGTCAGAGAACATTGAATCAAAATATTCCGATAGAAAAATTGAAGCCAAGAGAGAAAAAAAGATTTGTCTATGATTTGTACAGCTCTGGGGGGAAAACTGGGACTCCAGTTATAGCATCATAGATTCAGAGATGGAAGGGAGTTTAGGGACCATTCAAGACAACTTTCCTCAGTCTACAGATGAAGAAAATGAGGTACTGAGAAGCTAAATGATTTGTCCATAGTCACATAGTTATCAAGCTTCTCAGGCAGGATTCAAACTTATGTCTTCCTGACTCCTAGTCCAAAAGGCTATCTGCTATGGCCCCTCGCTGCCTTGGAATGACAAGTGAAACATAGGATAAATGGATTTAGAACCTAGATTTAGTCCAGCCTTGACCACCACAAAAATCACTTAAAAAGGTGATCAGGTAACTTTGGATTAAAGACTCTTAAGGAAAGGGAACCTGCTATCTCCTAAGGGAGCCCACCATTGGTCAGCCCTAATTGTCAGTCAGTCTTACTTTATATCAAGCCTACATCTGCAACTTCTTCCCTCTGAGGTCAAGAGGAAAAACACTGATCCTGCTTCCACCTGACAGTTTTACATACTTGAAAAGAGCTTTCATGTTTCCTCTTTTCTTCTTTCAATGAAACATCCCTAGTTCTTACAATCGATTCTAATATGGCATAAGGTCATGCACCACCTTGGTTGCCCTCTTCTTGCCTTCTCTAGTTTATTAGCATCCTTCCTAATCTGTAGCTCCCACATCAGACTCAACATTCCAGATGTTATCTAAACAGGACCTAGTACAATAGGGCTATCATTTCTCCAGTTCTAACCATTATACATCTCTTGATGATGCCAAAGATTATATCAGCTTCCTTACCTGTTGTTGCCTCAAAGATTGCAGTCCATTGAAACCCATAAATCTTTTTTTCAGAGAAATTGCTGTCTATTCATACTTCCATTACGTAGTAGTGAGGTCTGCTTTTTTTTTCAGCTCTATTGTTTTTATTTTAGCTCTATTATTTTTTATTTTTAGCTCTATTATTTTTATTCTAATTAGAGTCAAACCAAAGTTCTAGCCCATCAAGATCTTTTTGGTCATGACTCTGCCATCCAATGCATTAGTTACTTCTCCAAGCTTTGGCCAACTATGCATGTATCCAAGTCATTGACAAAAATGGTAAACAGATCCCTAGGACACCCCATTGGAGACCTTTTTTTTCAAGATGACATCAAACCACTGTCTACACCTTGGCTCTGGCCTTTCAACTATTTCTGAATAAAAATGTGTGTGTGTGTGTGTGTGTGTGTGTGTGTGTGTGTGTGTGTGTGTGTGTGTGTGTGAATCACCTAAACCACAACTTTCTATCACATACACAGGGAGAGCAAAAGACTTTACCAAATGCTTTTTTAAAAAAATTGGTAAACTGTGTTTTCAACGTTCCCCTCATCTTCTAATTTAGTAACCTAGTCAAAGAATGAAATGATATTGGTTTGGCATGAACTGCTCTTGGTGAAGTCATGCTGGCTCTTAGTAATCACTGTTCCTCGTTCTACATGCTCATTAACCATCCATTTAGTAATATGTTCTAGAATTTTGGCAGGACCCAAAGTCAAGCTGATTACTCTACAGTTTAAAAATTATCTTCCTTTATAATATTTTAGGATAGGTTGTCTCAAGAGGCCATGTTTTCATTGTTCAGTAATTTTTCAGTTGTGTCCCAATTCTTTGTGACCCCATTCAGGGTTTTCTTGGCAAAGATACCAGAGGCGTTTTCTATGTCCTGCTCCAGCAAGAGGCAGTGTAACACAATGGAGAGGACACTCATTTTATAGTCAAGGACTCTGATAAATGAGCACTTCTGACACTGTGAGACCTTTGGCTAGTAATTTCACCTCCCTGGGTCTCAGTTTCCTCACATGCAGAAGAGGGGGTTGGACTAGATGTCCTCTAAAGTCCCTTCTAAATCTAGATTTGTGATCTACAGAATCAGAGCATTCAACTATATGCTCCTTAAGGTACTTTCCTACTTTAATATTTGATAATTTCCAGGTCACACTAGTTATCGCTACAGAACCAGAACCAGAACCGGAAACAGGATAAACCACAGAAGGGTCCCACAAAATAGAAGCTGCTTTGCTCCACCTTCCCCAAGGTTCTCACACTCGATATTCCTAAAACTGCCTCAGATACCATCCTTCCCATTTCCACGGCTGCTGGCCAGAAGCTAGAGCCCTCTCAGGACTGATCGTGCTGGATCATTCTGTACTGCCTTGAGGCTTTAACTTTAGTGCAGTGGTTAGGCAATCCCAAACAACTCTATAGAGTCAGTGTCTGCAATATCCATGAATGGAAAGTCTTAGTGTACTTGTAAAGAGGACTTCTAATCCAGAGATGTCAGCATACGTTTAGAAAGACTGAAGTGTGTTAAGGTTTGATTACCATGGCACAGAACAGCCTGTCTGTCACTCACTTGTCTTAAGAGCATATCACTTACACCTACACATGCATTGTTCATTCAATCAGTCTATTCATCAAAAAGCACTTCTGATCTTCTCCAGGCTACACAATCCCAGTTCCTCAAGTCAGCCTTCATCCGGTGAAAGGCTCAAGTTGGTACCTGGTAAAAGTTAGCATTTAAGTAGAGCTTTAAGGTTTACACAGTACTTCACAAATATTCTCCATTTTATTCTCATAACAACTTTGGGAGGTAGGTATGTATTACTATCTCCATCTTTCAGATGATGAAGCCAAGACACAGAGAAATTAAGCGACTCACTCAGGGTCACATAGCTAGTAAGTGGATTTGAATTTAGGCCTTCCTGACTCCGGTTCCCATTCTCTATATCCACTGTGCTACCTAGCTAGTTACCTCTATCAATCTCCATGTGAAGAATAGCTGAAGAAACTAGCCTAGAGAATGGAAAATTCAAGAGTAACACAATAACTGTATTGAAGAAATATAAGGCAGTCATGTGGGAAAAGAATTACCATAGGGCCATATGACTGGAGCTAGAAGGGAAACTTAGAGGTCATCTGGGCCAACCTCATTTTAAATATAAGGAAACTGGCTCAATGTAGTGAAGTGATTTGCTTGAAGTCACAGAAGTGACCACTGGAATATTCAAACCCAGATCCTGTGACTTCAGGTTAAGATATCTTTCCATCGCACCATCCTGATTAACTCTACCATTCTGTTTGGCCCCCAAGGGCAGAATTAGGAGCTGAATTGGGAGAAAAGCAAAGAAGCTAATTTAATTTTTTTTCTATCAGGAAAACCTTCCTAACCATTAGGAAATAGGTTCTTTTAGGAAGCATGGGTTTCCTGTTATTGAAGGTGTTTAAACCAAGGCTGGGTGATGAATAATCAGATATGTTGTAGATGAATCTTTCTCAGTTATAGATTGGCTACCAAGGTCCTTTCCAACTCTAAATTCTGTGAACTACATTGGTGTGCAACACTGTGCTAGTTCTTAGCCCTAAAACATTCCCCTCCCCCAATTTTCTGACAGTGATGGAGTGGGCAATTATAAAAAAATAATTCTGAGGAATCTGGTAGAATTGGACTTTTAAATCCCTAAAGAAATCAGGACCCATACTGAGCAAATATATTTACAAATAAACTGCATGCGTATGTTTATATACAGACAGAAGGAGATACACATATATGTGTGCGTATAAGTATAAACGTGTACATATATGCACATATATCTATCTATATCTGTATCCATATCTATATCTATCGTGTGTGTTGTGACTCTCTTCACTCAATAACAATTCCCCTACCTGAACCATCTATTCTGAGACCATTTGGCTTCCTCATTGTCTCTGGAACAGACCATGCACATTCTTGCTTCTGTGTGGTTCTTCATTCTCTTCTCTGTCTACAATTGTCTTCTCTCATCTGCTCGGGCAATTATTAGAAGCCACCTTATGAGTTATAACTTTTTAAAAGATATCTAGGGTAAGTTTTTTGAAGACAATGTCAATAGCTTTATCATCTAGCATAGTTTTTTTTTTTAAAAAACTGACTTTTAAGCTCTTTATTTTATAACATTGCTGTCACTTTCCAGGAGAATGTATGCACTTTGAGGGTAGGGACTGTCATATGTGTATGCATGTGTGTGTGTATATGTACATGTATGTAATTTATTTATGTCCCCTTTACGTCCCCTCCTGGCACAGAGTAGGCACTGAATACATGATTTTTCACTGGTTGATTTCCTTCATGGCACCATGTCCAGATAAATGGAAATCGTAGAGGAGTCAATGGAGTTTCATGGTGGACAGAGTAAAGTGGCTGCTTCTTTTCTCATTTCAGCAAAACCTTCACTAACAAAGATGATTTCAAACAACATGCTTCTTTGTAAAAAATTTCATTACCCAAGATAGAAATAATGTAGGAGGCAGAAGGATAGGTTGCAAAATGTCAAAAAAGGGGGGAATTACAATATGAAAAGATCACTAAATACTAACTAAAATAATGTTCAAATGCCTCAAGAATCATAAAACATGCATCTGGGAAGCTGGGGGTAGAGGAGGATGAGGGAAACGGTTGGGCTAATGTTATGGGGAGTGGGAATAGATGTTTTTAGAAGAGGTGGGGGAAGGGGAACAGCACCTATATTTAGAGAGGTAGGGGACCTTCAGCAGGGATTGTGATATACCAGAATGAGATCCAAGTCTTGAAAAAAGTAGATACAGACTCTTCTGTACTCAGGAGTTTCCAGGCACAGGATTCTAGCCTCTGAAGCCAACTCCCTATCCTTCCAGTAGATGATCATCTGAAAGAAGAGAGAGGCTCCCTTCTAAAAAAGTTCAAACCAGGTTTGCCTTCATGAGACCAATCTGATATTAAGCCTATTATGCTATGAGGAGCCCATCTGACCCCAAGAAAAACATGCCCCCAAAGCAAGCAAAGGAACAAAAAATCCTCAGCTGGCTTTCTGGTGCCTGAAATCCCTTTTAATGAGCGGGAAATAAAAACATTAATTCCAGAATTAGAACTAAAAGCCTTAAAATGTGAATAGTGGTTGAGGTAAGTGCTGTCAGAAACTCATGCATATTAACAATAGGTCAATCAACAAGCAGAAAGGATGACGTCAGAAACTTCTATTTGGAGGGAAGGAAACCTTGAGACTGTAGGTCAATGCCATGTGCCTGAATTACAAAGAGGGATGACCATAGAAAGGTCAAAGATACACGATAATAGGAAACTTGGGACAAGCAGAGAAACTTGGAAGACCACCTTTTGGTCCCCGGACAGCTTTTTATGACCTGAAGCAATGCTGAGCAAAAAGTGTCACACTGTAGATCGAGAGATGGCCACAGAGTCAGAAAGATGTGGGTACAAGTCCCGTCTACGAGGCACACCCTAGATACTCTGCTTAAGCTCTCACTGACCCAGGGCAGGTGTTTAAGGTAGGGAGTTGCCTAGGTGCTGTTTTCCTTTAACAGGGGAATTTCTTTACCAGGAGAGCGCTACAGAGATGAAATCATAGGCCAACTAATTAAAAAAAAATCCTGGCAAATGAAACTACACCCAGAAGCATTTGTTTTATTTTGTCATGTTGAGGAATGGAGGCAGTCAGACTTCATGCACACTTGCGTGGTTTCTTCCTTCCTTTTAAAATGAATTCCATTTTAAAAAAATATTCTCTATTAGTGAAAAAATCATTAATCCATGTGATCAGGAGAGACTGAATAAAGGAACCGGGGTCTTGGGACCTGTTTTTATGAAGGAGACTTGGCATTTTGAGGAAGAAAGGACGGAGCTTAGAAGAATGAAAAGCAAGGTGGCAAGACAAATAGAGGATAAGCTGGGAAATAGAGGAAACAAGGCAAATGAGATCCTTCAGGGGAGTCTGTCCACAGGTAGAGGTTAAAGTCTCTTGCTCTCAGACAACAGTGGTTAATTATGTATTCTCTCCTAAAAGCATTTTGTCTGGGCCTTTCCTTTTGACTTATCTCCTTCTCCCTTTATTATAGTAGTCCCCCACCCGCACCCGCCTCCATTAGACTATAAGCTTTCTGAGGTCAGGGCTTGTGTCAGTGCTGTCTTTGTATCCTCGACGCCTTACACAATGACTTGTTCAGTACTTCATAAATATTTCTTTAATGAATGGCAAGACTTGAAACTTAGGCGGAAGGAAGAAAGGAAGCATTTATTAAGCACCTACTGTGTGCCAGGCATTATGCTAGTTAGTTCACAAACATTATCTCATTTAATTTTTACGACAACCCTGAGATGTAGCCTCGTTTAACAGTTGAGGAAACTGAGACAAACAAAGGTTAAGTGACTTGCCCAGGGTCACGCAGCTAGTAAGTGTCTGAGGCACAAGTTGAACTCACAGCTTCTTGATTCCAGTGCTCTATCCATAGTGCATCCTACCTGCCTCTAGATGCTATTTTATTCATTCAACAAATATTTGATGAGATCTGCTTTTTACACAGCATTGTATGTGCTGTGAGGCCCTCTGGGAGACATAAATAGATGCAAGATGGTATCTCTGAACTCCAGAAGCTTAAACTCTAGTCTCAAACAAGATGCACTAACATGCTATAAATATATATGTGTATATACACACACATATATACACATATACTTGTATATATGTATGCGTATATATACACATATGTACACTTATATACATACATGTCAGAATAATTGGTACACACTCATATAAAGACACATATATGTACGTATATGTATATCTGTAGGTGACTATGAATATGCATGTGTATGTATGTATGTGTCTATGTGTATTGTGTCTGTATATGTGTATATATTATATGTATGTACATTACATACATATATGCACATATATACACCTCCATACAATATATATACACATAAATGCATACATGCCTGCATACAAATATATAATGTTAAAAGAATGAAGAAGAGAGATCATTTGTGGCTGGAGAAAGAAGAAAGGCTAAAATGTGGATGCCTGAAGGTGAGGGAGAAAGGAATCTAAAGCAGATCACGGAAGGCCCCTGAGCAATGGGAACAAAGAGCTGGAGTGAGTTTCACTGAAAGCGAGGGGAATGATTTTGCTTAAAGTCTCTGCCCTCCTTAGATACAATGTGGCTCTATTGATTGAGAGCCTTTTGGCCTTTGGCTACATGATCCTGGACAAGTCACTTAATCCATCAGTGTTCCTAGGCAATTCTCAGACTGTAAATCGTCTTCCTTCCTTGGTAGAGGGACTTTCCCCACCACAGATTCTTTATACCAATGGAATCACAGGTCAGAAGGAAAGCCATCCTTTTACATCTGTATAGCTGCAATAACCACAATTGTTTATCCTTAAGACCAACTTATTTGTTTATTGAGAGCCTATTCTGTATAAGGTGCTAGGTGCAGGGAGAGACAGAAAAAACAAACAGTACTAATCCCTGCCTTTGGGAATTTACCAATTGTCCTGCCTCCTCTCTCTATCCCTAATCCATCCTTTAAATGCCTGCCAAATTAATTATCATGTATATCTCTTATCTGGGTAGCTGAGTAGTAGCTTGGATCTGAATTTAACCTGGCTTCAGAACCTTAACTAGCTGTGTGACCCCAGGCAAGTCACTTAACCTCTCTGCCTCAATTACTCATCTATAAAATGGGGATACACTGGGGAAGGAAATAGCAAACCAGACTTTGTCCATGGGGTGACACAGCATCAAACACGACTGAATAACTGGACAATAACAACAGCACTCATCAAACCATTCCACTACTCAGAAACCTTCGCTGGCTCTCCACTAGCTATCAAATAAAAGCCTAGAATTCAAGGGCTTCCACAATCATTTTTAAGCCTATGGAAGATAGCATCAAATGCCTCAGTCCTAATATAGGACTTTTCTTAGTGGACGCTTACTATTTTCAAATTTTATCCGTTTTAATTTCTTTCGTCAATCTCCCAGAATCATCAATGTATATGCTTTGAAGCTGCTCTTGACAACCCACACCAACTGTCAGCCTGGATCACAGAGACCTGATGCTTCTTTGTTCATCTTAATTCTCTACCAGGAGGTTCTCTATCAGTCTTGAGTGAAATTTTTTGTCTTATCCATTGCTCCTGGTGAAGATTCCTTTTTTCCGCCTTTGCACTCCTTTATAAACCTAATACCTTGAAGTAGGAAAGTTTATTTTTTGTTTTGTTTGTTTTTGTCCCCAGATCTTATTTTTAAATAGATAGTTCCAGGCTATCTATCTATCTATCCTTATCTACTTCTTGTAACATATGCTACTCACAAATCAACTATTAGCTATTCCTTAACATAGTCTGTACTTTCCTGCCCTCATTCATATCATTCCCTACTTCTGGAATGATCCTACCCCACCTCATACCCTTCCCTCACCAAATCTCTGCTTGTTGACATCCCAACTATACTTGAAAACATAGCTAAAATTCTAGTTTGTCTATGAGTCTTCCATGATCACCCCAGCCATCTTTCTGTACCTTCCTGGAATTTTCATAGCAATTTGCATCTCTTGTATAAGCACTATGCAGTTCAATGCGATTTTATAATAGTTATGTGTGTATGTGTTTTATGTCTTCTGTTAGGCTCGGGGCAGTTAAGTGGCATGGTGGATAGAATGGTGGCCCTGGAATCAGTTCATGAGTTCAGATCTGGCCTCAGACACTTACTAGCTGTGTGATCCTTCAATTTCCTCATCTGTAAAATGATCTGGAAAAAGAAAGGGCATATCACCTTAGTATCTTTGCCAAGAAATCCCCAAATGGAGTCATGAAGAGTTGGGCACAACTGAAAAGGACTGAACGAGAGCAACATTAGGCTACTGGGCAAGAGCACTGTCTTCTCCATCATTCTATCCCCTCAGCATCTAGCACAGAGGAGATGCTCAATCAGTGTTTGCTGGATGGATCTGAATTCGTAGGGTAAGTCAAATTATGAAAGGCTTTGAATGACAAGTTAGGGGGTTGAATTTAATCTTAATTTTAAGATTAGACCACAGCCCCGGCACAAGTCCTACTGTTGAGAAAGTTGGGAAGGTTTTTCAGAAAGGGAGTATGGTAATGAAATCAGTGCATGAATAAGATGAATATGACAGCAAGGATCATTATTCCCATTTAACAGATGGGAAGCTGATATGCAAAAGGAGAAAGTGCCTTGTCCAATGACAGAACAAAGAAAAAAGAGGTAAATCTTGAATACTACTTCTCTGTTCTTGAAACCACGCTCCTCATAGGCTCAGGAGAAAGTGCTTCCCAAAGGATGTTTCCCAGACCCTCCCAGGTCACTACATTAAGTGGCCAAGACGCTTCTATTAGTCCCCTGGAGGGTATTCTCTGAGCTAAATAGCCTCCCCATTAAGAATATTTTTATTTTCCTGATATGCAGCCCAGAGATACTTAAACTCAGCATATAAAGTAGATAATAAACTGGTAAACAAACCAAACCCCACTAACCACTAAATGACTGGGAACATCCCCCAAACAAGGCCATCCCTTCTGTGCTTTGTTGTTGGTTCGTAGGTTTGTTGGGTCCATTATTTTTCCTTTTCCCCCCTTTTTTGTGGCTGCTGTTGTTTAAATAACTGCCCATATTGCCTCTCTGCTCTGCCTCCCCCAGTCTGTGGCTGGGAAAATCAAAAGGCCACCTCTGAGCACCTACATCAATCAACAAACAGAGAAGAGAAATGCTATCACCCAAGCAATGCCAGGGGCAATGCACGGCATTTGTAGGTGGAAGGTCCCTCAGATGAACTGAGAGTTATGGGTAGCCCAGAACTTCACGCTGTCCTGGGCCTGTCTCCAGAGAGGATATGCGTCTGTCTACTTGACAGCCTTCTCTCTTCACCCCCAACAAGCTCTTCTTCATTCCTCTGACCAGATAATATAATAAAAGTACTTTGTATACATCAGAGCACTATACACATGTTAGTGAAGAGTAGTAGTATGAGCCACACCTCCAAGACTAGGTCAATTCAGCTCAGCATTATAAGACCCCCTCATCTAATCGCTTAGGGGTAGAGGCAGCACTGACCTTTACCACCTTACAGACCCTAAAGGCAAATCCGGTACAAGGGGTCTGCCCTAAGGCTACAGACACTGTGCAGAAGTTAGATATAAAATTGTAACGTTTGTCAAGTGCTTTATAACTATTCTATGCAGTGGTGTTTCTTTGTTTTGTTTTGTTTTGTTTTTACAGATTTTATAGATAAGGAAACCGAGGCTGAAATACATTAAGCTACTTGAGGAGGGTTACACAAATACTAAGTGGCTAGGGGTTTTGAAGTATCATCTTATCTTATAAAGTATTATCCTATCATCTTTTGATAAAAATGACAGGTTTTCAGACATGGAGGTGTAGCAAACAGCAAAATATTCAAGCAGTACCTTTTTGTAGTACAAATTAAAGGACTTAAGGCAGATACCCATTGTTTGAGGAATGGCTGAATAAATTATATTATTAAAATGTACTGCAGCCTTACTGGATTTTGAAGAAGGATGACTACGAACAATTTAGAGAAACTTGGGAAGATATATGAATTAATGCAGAGTAAATTCACCAGAACCAGAACAATAGGCACAATAATTAAAATGAAAAGAGCAGTAAAAGGAAACCCAAATCTGAATAATTATAGTGTCTGATTTTGTTCCTGGAGAACAGAAGATGAAATGAACCTCATTCCTTTAGGCAGAGAGGTGGGGGTTTCCAGGTTCAGAATGTTACATACACTGTTAGATGTGGCCACTGTGTTAGTTGGTTTTGCTTAATTGTCTTTCATTGTGACAAAGGAATGGGAAGAGAAGGAATGTCCAAAAAATGACTATGAGATAAAAAAAAAATCAATAAAACATTTTTAAGTAGAAGGGTATTGACAAGAATTATTTGCACATATTAAATTCATTTTCTCCATCTCACAAATGGGAAAAGCAAGGTTCAGATAAGTAAGGTTATCTTGTCTGAACAAATGACCCAGTGGAAAAATGGTAGCCAATGTGGTCTCAGACCTCTGCCCAAAGAACTTCCCTTGAGGTATCCTGCCTCACTAGTCTGGTATCACTGTCTGTGGTTAGCATGACCTCGTAGTCTAGGTAATACATAGTGACTCCCCCCAGCCAACTTAGTTTCGATAAATGACCCAATTTATTAGGTGCAGATCATGCATCCACAGGGCTATATGAATACCAATGATACATCAGCCACAAGGGAGTGCATAGATCATTACATAATGAACTGGGGCCCTAGTAACTACAATAAGAACCCTGACCTACTCTCACTGGTTGTATTTATTCCAAGGTTATTACAGTTTTATGGTACTAAAATAATAATTACATATTGCAAGAGAGTTTGCAGATCCTAGACAAGGTGGCTGGCATGCGGATCAGTGGTCAAACTGCGTGTGTGTGTATTTTAATTATGCTTTCTAATGTACCCAGCAATTGTTGAACAATAAGCAAACCCAGGGAATAGAATAAATGACAAATTAAAAAATATGTCTCATGTGGGGAGATGCACAAGGTCAAGTTAGCTAAAATGCATGCGCGCGCGTGTGTGCAAGTGTTTCAGAAACAGGGAATCTCACTTAGTTGCTGTTAGGTTTTGGAGGGCTGACTCACTCCAGTAAAATACTAGAGAAGACATCTTTGTAGAAAAGAAAGCTGAGAGGTAAGAGGGAAATATTCAAGAAAATAAAGAAAATCAAAGAGAAACTGCTTTCAAAGTTAGAATGGTGATCTACACACAGGGTACACTCAACAAATAAAGTTTTCTCAAGATCACGACTTTATATACAAAAATAATAAAAGGAAGAACCCCAGGCAGTCAGTTGCTCTGAGTTTGATTTTCTAAGAAAAATGTCTCTTATTTAAATCAAAACTACTAGCTAGGCAAGAAAACAGCTTCTGCAACAAAGTATCTTTTGGGGATTCCATTCCTTGGCCTTTCCAGGTAAGCTTGTCAGATCCTGGCAAGTTCTGGAAATATCTACTCAACAGATTATTCATAAGTAACCTAAGAAGGAATGTAGTGATCTAAGGTGCTAAGATAAATTAACTAAAGTGAATGAATAACTTCATTTCTTTTTTTTAACATTGCTAAGATATTAGTATACAGGAAAAAGCTATTGGAAGTGACTCACCTGGATTTTAAAAGCATTTGACAAAGTATCTTATGATATCCTTGTGGACAAGAAGAACTCTGAGATTGACAATAATACTGTTAGAAGGATTTGAATTGTTAGAACAATAATTCGCAAAGAATGTTACCTAGACTAAACTCATCATGTTTCCCCACAAACCTACACCTTCTGACTTCTGAGGTTTTCTTAATGGCACCACAAATATACCAGTCACCATTCAAAATCTTTTGATAAAATAGAAAAAAGCACTAGATTTGAAGTCAAAAGACCTGGGTTTGAATCCTTGCTTGACCACCTTACCTCTATGACCTGGAGCAAGTTGCTGAACCCAGAGGCATCAGATTCCTCATTTGTAAAAAAAAAAAAAGGAGGGGCAGGAGACTTGAAGGACAAGATTACTTTAAAAGTCTCTTCAGAGTCAGCTAGAGCTACGTGCCACAGTGAATAGAGAGCAAAGCCTGGGAACAAGAAGACCATGAAGTTCAAATCTGGCCTTAGACCCTTATTAGCTGTGTGACACTGGGCAAGTTACTTAATCCTTTTTCCCTCAGTTTCTTCATCTGTAAAATAAGCTGGAGAAGTAAATGGCAAACTACTCCAGTATCTTTGCCAAGAAAATCCCAAAATACGGTCACAAACAGTTGAACACTACTGAAATGACTGAACCACAACATTAAAGTCTCTTTCAGCTCTAAATCTATGATTCAGACTTCCTTCTAAAACAGTTTTCAACCAACATTTTATTATTTGCTGAATACTTGTGATCCTGCATGCCCGGTGTCTCTCCCATGCAATCCTTCTCCATTCCCTCCATTGCCACTCTACTCCAAGTCCTTAGTATCACTCACTTTAGACTGCTACAATAACCTCCCAATCGGTTTCCCTGCCTCCTGGTTCTCTCCTTCCTCACATCCCCTGTTCATCTTGGACATCATCACAAGGTCAATTTTCTCCAAACATACTACTTGCATTATGTTATTCCACTTATTAGTCATGTACAAATAGCTGGATAGCCTCTGAGGTCCCTTCGAACTCAGATAACCTGTGATTCTGTAATATTGGGTGAGACACTTCTGTTTTCTGGACCTTAGCTGTAGGATGGAAGGATCAGATTCTATATGAATGCTAAGGTGCATTCCAGCTCTAAAGTTCTATGACTCTAAGATTTAAAGATTCCGATAGAATTTCAGGATTCATAATTTAATACTCATATGGCCTCTCTCCCACCAAATTTCCACTCGCTAATTACTACATCATGTGATGAGAATAAGAGAAGGGAGGTGAGGCAAGCAGACGAGATGAGAAAAAGTACCTAAGATGATGGCTGAATTCCATGATCTGCAATTGATTTAAAGTTGTATTATCTCCTGAGAATTCAGTTGAGGCTGAATTCATATATTCAGCGAATTTTCTTCTAGATTTAAAACCAAGAGGACTCCCAGACTTCAACATATACCACATGGCAATCCAACCTTCTGAAATAGCTACATTGCTCCAGAGTTCCTAGTAATCACCTTTGCAAAGTACCTGAGAGAATGTAAAACTGCCAGGAGATCAGGTGATTTACATGGTGACCTGCAAATGAAAGCAGATTTTACATTTATATTGGGAAAAATCCATTAACCAGATAATTTACATTTCCCTCTCAAACCTCCCTCTGGTCTGAACATTCCAAGTTGTTGTCAGTGTCCAACCTTATGAAGAACATTAACTCTCACCACTGCTTCTAAAATCATTCATCAAGATAGTAATAGTAGAAGGATGAAGTTGAATTTGCTCTGAGCACGTAAAAAAGACATCATTCTAGACATCGCCATCATTAGTCAACTAAACATGAGAAGGCAAAGGAATGAACAGTGATGACACGGGTCTGTCATTCTAGTCATTATTTTAGATGTGAACATACACAGAAAGTCCTAAGCCCTGTTCCTGCATAGGTTGTTCATGTTTTCTCTAAATCTTTACCAAATGAGATCCTGAGATCCTCCAGAGATGTTTCTAGTATCTGATGGTTAAAGTCACCATTCACCTTTTACCATTTCAAAGCACTAGAAAATAGCTCCTGAAGTAGGATGCCTGAGTCTGGGAATGTACAGCAACAGACTGTCATTGGGATATATGCACACTATATGTGTCATGGGAATTCTACAGATAATTGAGAAACTAAAAGTGTCTGAGAAACTGCTCTTGGGAACATTATATACTGTAGTGGTCTCAAGCTCTAATTTCATGTTTGTTTTTAGTTTATAATATTAATCTTGTTTCATCACTACTACTTACTATGAAGCTGCATTTTCCTTTATAAAGATGTATTCATCCAGTTATACATTTGTCTGAATCAAGGGAAAAATGTCTACACAATCTGGCTTTAAGCACAACAAGCAGGCAAAATTGGCTCATGGTCTTGGATATTAAATAATTTGTCTAATATATGGGTTCTTAACTTGGGCTCTATGAATTTATTTTTAAAAGGTTTTTATAACTGTATTTCAATATAATTGGTTTCCTTTGTAATCAAATTTATTTATTTATTTGTTTGTTTGTTTATTCATTCATTCATTCATTTATTCTTTGCATTTAAAAACATGATTCTGGAAAGCGTCCATTACCATTTGGCCAAAGGCATCTATGACACAAAAAGATTAAGGGCCCCTGTTTTAGTAATTATCCAAGTCTTATATTATAGAAACCAGAATCCATTACTAATGGTATGTAAACAGTTCATTGAATAGATTAGGATGAAGATATGGGCAAATCATCTCACTTTTCCAGGTCTCAGTTGGTGAAAGGTAATAACTTGCTTTAGATATAAGAAGTACCTTTACTCCAAACCTCCTCTAAAAGCTCAAAGTCGCACGATCTCCCAGATGTCTTCTCATCCAACCCTGGGACCTCTCCTTTATTCTTGATCTCTCTGTGAGGAGGTCTGAAGTGACTAAAGGTGTTAGAGTTCCTTATGTTAACAGCACTTCCAGTTCCACCATGAATGACAGCAATGGCATGTCTCCCAGAACTATTCTATGCTCAATATTGTGAGCAAAATGACTGATATAAAAAGTCCATCCCTGTGTAGAACATCCCCGTGCAACTGTAGAACATTCCTCCATGAAAAGACATTTTAATTTCTATAGAGTTATTAGAACTTGTGTGCTAATATTGTAACTGCTCCAGAAAGAGCCCATTATGGGTTACCCAGCAAGCCTCTGGACTCAGAAACTACTGCCCACTAGTGTAAATAGAAGGTTCATTTAATTTGCAGGAAAAAAAAGAATTAGCTAACCAGTACTGTGGAAGAACTTGGTGAAGAGGACAGAGAAGCAAGGCAGGAGGAACAGAATGGGAGATGGAAAAAAGGAGGGAAAGACTGACCCGACATCAGCCGCACCAACTCTAGCCCAGACAAGGAAGGGAACAGCAAGCAGGAGCAAAAATGTTGTTACATAGATATAACTATGTATATCTATCTAAAGGTAGATAGGTAGACTTTATTTCTTTTCCTTCCTTCCTTCCTTCCTTCCTTCCTTCCTTCCTTCCTTCCTTCCTTCCTTCCTTCCTTCCTTCCTTCCTTCCTTCCTTCCTCCCTCCCTCCCTCCCTCCCTCCCTCCCTTCTTTCTTTCTTTCTTTCTTTCTTTCTTTCTTTCTCTCTTTCTTTCTTTCTCTATCTCTATCTCTACCTATCATCTCTCTGGATAGCACTGTGGGGAATCCCACCCTAGAATGGGGCAGTAATTTACACGCAGAGTTTTAAGACAGGCTCCAGAAGCAGAAATTATAAATATTTCTGAGGCTAAACAAATGTAGTTCTTCTCAATCTCTGTGTTCAAGAGTATGAATCAGGCCTAGATTCACCAACATGGGCCACAACAGCATTAACAACCACAGATTGAAATCCTCATGGGCAGTTCAGAAGTGATCCAAAGGTTTAGGAAACTTGAAGTGAAAGCCAAGGGATGAGCCGTGTGTGTGTGTGTGTGTGTGTGTGTGTGTGTGTGTGTGTATTTTGGGACTTGTCATCTGACTATCACCAGAGAAAACACCAGCTAAAGTGTCTGAGACAGAATTTGAACTCAAATCTGCCTACCTCCAAGTCTGGTGCTCTTTGCACTGAGCCACCTAGGTAATAATTGAAAGCCCACCGGATCACAGAGAGATAGCTGGAACGGATGGACCTCTGAGGCCTAACAGTTTCATTTTAAAGATGGGGTAGCTGATGTCCGCAGAAGCTAAGTGACTTCCCCTCGGTCACACAGGTAATAAGTATCAGAGGAAGGGTTTGAATCCAGGTCCTCTGCCTCCAGTGCCACTGCCGTCTCCACTGTATGAGGATGCCACCTATAGCTCTTGATATGGATTGCCCATAGCAGACTTCACAAGGTCATGCTATAATAATGCTCAATGAAGATATTTATAGAGTATCGGTTCCCTAAATTACTTCATGATGAATCCACGGCAAAGTTCTTCCAAGTTTCTCAGGTATTCACAGAGAACTAAACAGTTCCAAGCAGATATCTAGCCTGGCAATGTGGAACTTGGAAAAAAGCTCTGCTCTGTCTTCAGTCTTTTATTCTGAGTCAGTGTCTGCTCTCATTTGCTCCCTTCCTCTTCTGAAGACTAATTCAACAGACTTATGCAACTTAGCTCCACCATGAGCATCAATATAACTTCCTTTGTAATTGCTCTTTAACATTTCATTTACCAAATATTAATGAGATATTGAAATAAATGATTATCTTCAGAGGATCTGAAATTAGAGCTTCAAGGAACCTTAGCATTCACCTAAATTAATCCCTCTACTTAATATATGAGGGAATTGAGGTATAAAGAGGTCAAATGGTCAAGTATCTTACTCAGGGTCACTCAGGTAGTAATTTCAGGCAGGGTTGAAATTCAAACACACTCCTCTAATGTGAAATCCAGAGTGTGTCCCATCACGCCATGCTGCTTCTTTTACGAACGAAAACTTGTTCCATCCATCAGAATATATTACATACAGTTAAGATGAAGGATTCTTAAGGACTCTGCAGGAATAAATAGTCACTGTCTTTGGTTCTCAATGGCTTGGAAGGCTGAGAAATTCTGCAACACATCGGGGCCTGTTTCACTGGAGACAGGTATCTATCGTTACTAGATCTGCCCATCTGTTGATTTGTCTGACTGCCCACATGGAAGATCTGTGCAGGTGAGGGTTTTCCCAGGTATGTGAGGGAATTTATTCATATGCTAAGAGCTGAAGGCTGTCTTAGAATGCCTTAGAATGCTCAGTGTTCTCAGAGTCCCTGGGATGGTTACATAGTCTCTGAGAGAATTCCCAATTCAAAATAGTAAGCTCCGTATAGAGCATGCAAGGGGTAAAGATGAGGACACTGTGCTGAGTGGCATAGAATGGCCAGTGGCACAACTATAAAAAACAAAGACATTAGAAAGGAGGTAGTGGGGACCAGCAGCATTACCATAGTACCACTACTACTACAACCACTACTACCATTACTACTACTACTACTACTTCTACAACTAATACTAATACTGCTACTATTAACAATAACAGTAATGATCACTTGTGGTTCCATAGTGCTTTAAGATTTTCCAAGGGCATAACATGCTATCCTGTTTGATTCTCTGAAGATCCTGGAAGGTAGGTAATGTTATTATCTCCTTTTGCGGATGGAAAAAACTGACCAAAAGAGCTTAAGTGACTTTCCCAGAGACACACAGCTAGAAAATGTGTGAGACAGGATTTAAACTCAATTGTGTCTTCGAAATGGCCAAGAAAAACGGACTTGAAGCTCTCTGGAATTCAACAAGAATTAACCGTGGAATGAATGAAAATGTTGGGGGTGTCATATTTCCTAACTTGTATTGCTTTACAAAAGAGTACTGTAGGGCAAAGGAGTCAAAATCAAGGGTCAAAGAAGCCTTGGTGGAGTCCTGAATTTAAAACGTGGAAAACTATGGTTCTAAAATAATGAATCTCTGCTGAATTCTATTTCATCATTTTTAATATCTCCAGTACTTAAAAACCAAATACCACATTTACTTGCATAATTTTCCTTCTTTGCACAGATATTTTGCTGTTAAAATAAGAAGAGCAGGATTATGTAAAGATAGGCATTCCTTTGGCCAACTTATAGGGAAATCTCTCCTTCCCCAGTCACATAAGCTTTATAATTATCAGTGTCCCTAGATAATTATAATTACTAAGGGGGAAGATTAATGGGTAACCATTCCTGCTATGAGGATTGCCTTCCTTCTACATTCTCATAATTGAAATCCTGCCTATCATTGAGGACTATCAAAAATAGCACTCTTTCCATCATCATCATCATCTTTATCATTTTAAAGACCTAGTACAGGGAAGATCCTTAGTATATATTTGTTGATTAATCATTAAAATAGCAAACATTTATATAGCGTTTTATAGTTTATTGATATAATTATTAATAAAAGCAACTAGCATATATAATTAGATAGCACTTCAGCATTTATAAAATACTTTCATCATGTCTCTGAAATAAATAGTACAAGTATCCAAATTCTGAAGCTTTTTAACTGTATGGCCATGAGCAAGGCAGCAAAACTATTTGAATCTCAGTTTTCTCATTTGTAAAATGGAAAAAATACTTTTACAAAGCCATTGTGAAGATAATGAAATAAGATGTATACTTTTTTTTTAAACCTTCAATAAACATTTTTGTTCAGACATTGCCTTTTCCTTCTGCTTCTCTTAGCTCTGCAGTAAATCTGACAAGTTCTCAATCTTGGCTTATAATAAGCACAATTATTTTGATGCTCCACCCACAAAGGAGAATCTCAGCTGAAGCCTTTTTCTGCCTCCCCAAGTTAGGAAGGTTAAATCATCACCATGGACATCACTCAGTGCTTGCTCCTTTTGGTGGATTTCTGCTTCATTCCCACCCCAATCAAATATCATAGTAGGACTAAAGTTACGTGGTAATATTTGATGACTACATGTTTACATTCTGGAAAAGATTGAAAGAGATCAGGCTCCACAGTCATACTATCCTACTAATTCCTGCTAAGCCCTCATTCCTACTCCCATTGCTGAGAGTTGAGTGGTGGGGCATTGAACAGTTAGGATGATGTGGTTAACTATATGACCTTGGACAAGTCATTGACCCTGCCTTTGCCTCAGTTTCCTCATCTGTAAAATAAGAGGGATGGACCTCTAGAACGGGAGAGATAGATTCCTTTATGAGCACTCACAATATTGCCCTTGGTGAAGGAAAGAATAAATGAAGACTTCATAGAGTATCCCCAAAAGGTTTCCCACCCCTGTCTAACTAACTAGCCCTAACTAATCTTAGATTTTCTGGTTTTATTTTTTCCTATAAAAAACAAAACTAGATGCCTACTAGGTAGCCACAAGACAATGAAAGAAAAGGAAATGTCCGCCTTTTACCTCAGTTTGTCTTAGAAAACACACACACGAACACTCAACAAACCACTCTCTTTTATCAATGCCAGGAATCCAAACCAAATAAGGATTTTGAGGAAGAATTTTGGAAATATGAAAGATATTATTAATCTTTGCAAAATCTCTGACAGCTAATTATTTTTCCCTCTTTCACAATCAATTCAATTAAAAAATATGTGCTAGGCTCCTAATATGTGAAAAACTCTGTAAAAGAAGAATGTAAATATCAATTGTTTCAGTCATAAAGAGTACAAAGACATGAGAATGCGTTCCAGTAACTGATATGCATCCTACCTTAAGGTCGCAACCAATGTTGTATCCTTCTAGCAGAATGTACCTTCCTTATTTCCTTTATTTTTCTTTTTCTACTTTTCTCTTCTTTCTTTCTTTGTTTCTTTCTTTCTTGCTTGCTTGCTTTCTTTCTTTCTCTCTCTCTCTCTCTCTCTCTCTCTCTCTCTCTCTCTCTCTCTCTCTCCCTCTCTCTCTTTCTCTCTCTCTCTCTCTCTCTCATCCTTGCATCCCCAACACCTAACAGAGCTCCTTGTACACAGCAGGGGCCTAATAAAGAGTGAATTGATCTGTGTCTCCCAACTCTGCATTTTTTCACCCCCTCCTCCCTATGCCTGGAATTCAATCTCATTCCACCTTCACCTCTTAAAATCCTTTGTTTCTTTCATAGCTCTATTCACATGACATCTTCTAATCAAAGACTTTCCTGATCCTAGGCCTAGATACTAGTGTACCCCGCCCCACAAAAAAACATTAACTTGTATTGATTTTATTTATACGTTAAGGAAGATCATGCTCGACAGTCCCTCTGTCGTGCTAATTACCCATCCCCACTCCCATTACTCAGAGTTCAATGGATAAGGCCATGGAAAGTCAGAATGACCTGGATTCAAATCCTACCTCATATATTTATTAGCTATGTGATTTTGGACAAGTCATTGACTCTGTATTTGTCTCAGTTCCTCACTTATAAAATAAGGGATGAGTGGGTGGATGTATACACAAATATGTATATGCATATTTGAATACATGTTGACGGCCTCATAGAATGTAAACACCTAGAAGGCCAGGGCTATTTCATTTTACTGCTGTGCCAGGAGTAGGAGCCTTTGATTTCCATATAAGCATCGCTTAATCATATTCTACTATCTGCATTAGGGGGATGGAAATCACCAGGAAATGCTGAGTGTAAGGTTGAGGGGGCATAAAAATCTGGGACAGATAGGCCTTGCTTAATGACCAAGAATCATATGAATGAAGCATCATAGGATCACAGATATAGAGCAACAGAGGACCTCAGAAGCAATTTAATCCAACTCCTTCACTTTACAGATGAGGAAACTAAAGTTCCAATAGGTGAAGTGGCTTGCCCAAGCCCACGCTGGGTTAGGACCTAATTCAAGTCTTCCTGAATCCAAGTTCAGCTAAGCTGTATCTAACCCCTACGTTATGCTCTCTCACACTGGGTCAGAAAGTTTCCTTAGTCTTAGACACCAGATAAGCCAGACACTATTGCAAACACTACCTCTGCCAAATCTTTACACCAATACCAAAGGTGGAGTTCTTTCACCAGTTCTCCATTGTTTTTCTTCTGGCATTATCACTAAAATGTCACTAGGATATACCAACATGACAAAGAGACAAGCAGCTGATTAGATAAGTATCCAGAGATTTGTTGCTATTTGGAGGGATTGCTAAGGTCTGTTTAACAACCCTATGTCACTAAAGTTTTACTTCAATAAATCACGTTATCATTTTATGAAGCTGGGATTGACCAAATGTTCACCAAGTCTGTGACTATAGAGCACAAGTTCTGGCAGGTTCTACCAGGTTTGGAAGATTTCAGGCATAGGCCCAGTGATAGACTGGAAGTTTGTGATCCAGGGACTAGCCTAGATAGATTTGGAGAGGCTCATCACCAGGATAGCCACAGCATAATGATGATGGTGGTGATGGTGATGGTGATGGTGACAGTATTGGATCAGTGATGGTGATAGGGATGATGATGGTGGTGGTGGTAATAGTAATGATGATGGTGATGGCAATAGTGATATTATTATCATTATTTGCCATGGTATCTCCCAAGGTCTATCTACTACATTATAGAGGGATTGCAATCTTCATCACTGGAGGGAGCACCCACACCCTCCTAGAATGGTGATACTTGAAGTATATAGGACCCTAGCGAAAAATCCTATTTGCCTACTCGATTCCTACCCATCCTCAAAATGCAGTCTACTCATCTACTCAATAAAGCCTTCTCTGACCACTCCATTGTGCAGCAGTCTTTTTATTCTCTGAGTTCCAAAAACATCTGTTGCATATACCAGCAACTCTGTCCATAAAAATAAATTCCTCAGGACTCTAATGGGAACAATAGTGAAAAATCAGAAGACTATTTTAAAAATTTGTAAATAATTTATTTTAAGACCCAACAGAAGCCATGCCCATCATGAGGCAACGAAACATAAATGCTGGCTCTGGAGTCCTAAGACCTGGGCTCAAGTGTCCTATGTCACACTGCAGTAGTATGGCATAGCAGGTAGCAAACTGGCCTTAAAAGCCAGGAAGACCCTGCATCAAGTCCTGCTCCTGGCACCTACTGGCTATGTGACCAATGACAAATTATTCAACCTTTCAATACTCTAGGCAATTCTCTAAGGCAAAATGTTAGAGAGAAGGTGGTGACCTGAATTGGTAGAGAGAATTTCCTCATGTGGGAGTTCCTTATATTAATGAAATTACAGGTCCAGTCCCTATCACTATCCCTAGAAGCCATGGAAGAGACAATATGGTACTGGGGACAGAATACTGATTTTGACATGTAGAATTCATGGGACCTGAGTTCAAATTCCAGCTCCGTTACCACCTTTGTGATCTCAGAAAAAAATCATTTAACCTCTCTGGGCATCAATTCTGTGTCCTGTAGAATGTAAGGGCTATGGCACATGGCCTCAGAGATTCTGTCTAGGTCTTGATCAGTGATCCTCTAATTTCAGCCTAGTTAAAGATCCACTTTCTGTAAGAACTCTCTCCTAGTCCTCTTTAATCTTGGTTCTTTCACTCTGTCTATCCCCCCTGTTTATATCTTATTTGCACATAGATGTTTGAATGTTGTCTCCCATGATCTCCTTGAGGGCAGGGACTGTGTTTTGCCTTTCTTTGTATCCCTGGTGCTTGGCACATAGGAATCACTTCTAGCTGAGTGACTCACTAATGATAAATGGCATTTTATGACTTACACAAAACTTGACAAAATTCAAAATCAAATTTACCTTCACTCATACATTGTATTATCATATCTTCAAACCTGAACAATAGTTTTACAAGTTTTCAACACTGGCGGAGTGGAGTAGAAAGGGAAGTTGCAGGTGGGGTCCATAAAGGTACTTCTGATGATGACACACCCTTTACTCATCCAGGTCAGCATCCGTCAATTTCCTCTGACACTAAGGATGGCTCTGGATGTGCTATACCATGCTACCTCTTTGGGCGTTTCTTTTGAATGACCTATAATTGAATTGTATATGCAATAGTACAGCTTTTTGAAAGAAAATATTCTCTTCCAGGATATGTTAGGTAATGCATCTTAAACTGAGTGATTTCTCTCTTACAAAAAAAAGAAGCTATGACACGGAACTGAGTTTAAACTATCCTAGTATTGGGAGAGGGAACTGAAGACTCATACTCCAAGTGAAACTTCCAACTTTACATCATATGCTTTGTTTCACTCTGCACCCAACTCTCCAGCTTTCTCTTCCTATCCTTGGCCACCTTCTTTTCAGTTCCCCTTTACATGTTGTCTTCTACAATTAGAATATAAGCTCCTTAAAGGTAGGAATTATTTTTTGTGCTCGTAATTGTATCTCTAGCACTAATCACAGTGTCTGGCACATGTTATGCACTTAATAAATACTCTGGCAACATAAATATGGATCTAGAGCCGAAATTGAAAAAAAAAAATTAATTTTACAAATTCTTAAAATTGCAACAGCTTATATTTACATGTCTGATTTTTTTAAACCTACTCTGATGCCTTCTTAAAAAGCAAAGCACTATTACCTTTGTATTGAGAATTTCTTGATATTTTTCTAATGCCTCTTGAAAATAATTAGTAGAGTGGTGAAATGGTAAAATAAATAAATAAATAACAACAAAACACCCCAAAGATATGTATAGGAAGTATTGGTTTAGCAGAAAGAGAACAAGAAAGTTTCCTTCAACCCAAATTCCTTTTGAGTGATCACTAATCACTGTTTAGCCTAAGTTTTCACATCAGGCCTTTTATAAACAGCCATTCTTTCCCAAAATATGAACAGGAAAACAAACAAAAGGATGCTTTTTGCCCTAGAAGTCAGGATCAGATCTAAGGCTCACCCAGGAAACTAGACCAAGAATGACCTTGGTGAATGTTTCCCAGAGGATGCTGTGAGCCCAGGCAAAAAACATTTCAATGCATCTCTATTGTCTACCATATCTAAGTTAGAACTATTTAACCTGACCCCCTCCTCAGCCTAGGTAATTATGAGCTCTTACCTATAGCCTGGTCAGTTTCCTCAGTATCCCCACATATACCTCATGCTTCTATTTACACCTATCTATAATCTTCCCTTGGGCAGTTCCCTCCGGTTTAATAATAATAGCTAGCTTTATGGAGAGCTTTAAGGTTTGCAAAGTGTTTTACAATCATCTCATTTTATTCTCATAACAGTCCTGGGAGATAGATTATCTGCATTTTAGAGATGAGGAAACTGAGGCAGGCAGCCATTAAATATCTTACATAGTGTCACAGAGCTAATTATTGCCTGGAGCTGTATCTAAAGTCGGGTCTTCCTGACCCCAAGTGCAGATCTCTATCTAGTACACAAGCTAGCTGCCATCTTAATTTTCCCTTTCTTCACTCATTCTCTAAGACCCATGTCAAGTCTCACTTTTTCTGCTGCATCCCTTTGATCCAGCTACACTACTAGGTCTGTATTGGGGGAATGGCCGAACAAGTTGTGGTATACTGATATAATGGAGCACTATTGTTCTGTAAGAAATGATGAGCAGGTGGATTTCAGAAAAACCTGGAAGGACTTACGTGAACTGATGCTGAGTGAAGCAGGCAGAACCAGGGGAAGGTGGTACACAGTAACAACAGCATTGTGCGTTGATGAACTGTGATGGCCTTAACTCTTCTCAGTAAAGTGATAATCTAAGACAATCCCAAGATTCACGATGAGATCCACATCCAGAAAAAGTGTGGAGTCTAAATGCACAATGAAGCATACTATTTTCTCTTTTTTATTGTTTCTTTTTCATGATTTTCCCCTTTTGTTCTGATTCTTCTTTCACAACATGACTAATGTAGAAATGCGTTTAATATGATTGCACATGTATAGCCAATATCAAATTGCTTGCCATCTTGGGGAAGGAGGAGAAGAGGGAGAAGGAAAACTTAGACCTCAAAATCTTATAAAAGTGAATGTTGAAAACTAGAAATAAATATTTTTAAAAGATTTTTTAAAAAAAAAATCTCACTTTTTAGGAAAACTTCCTTCCTTACCTACTCTTGCCTTACTAATTTCTTTCTTCTTTGATCTTCTCATACATATCTATTCTATACCATATAACTGGACACTTACAGACTTTCTTCCTTAAAATTCTAGTCCGCTGCTTCATAGTGGTATGGCTACAACTTTAGGCAATCATATTACTCAAATCTGAGTATGGCAAGCACCATGCTGGAAAGGCTCAGAGGAGGGATTTCGTTTCCTGCCTGCTTTGCTAACTGAGTTTAAAAAAATAAATTTCATCGATTTCTTACCAATGGGTCACAAAATTATCATTGTCCTTCACTCAATCAAGGTTCTATCCCAGTGGGCCCGGCCTGACTTTTTGCTACCCAGGGAACTCAGCCTTCCATCGCTCTCCTTTGTGCCCTTCCACTAGTGGAGCCCCATATGGGAAATGCATTCCTTCCTCACATCCACTCCTCAGAATCCTTAGCTTCTTTTTTTTTCAAATTTATTTTTGACATGTTTGGTTTTCAGCATTGATTTTCACAGGCGTTTGAATTACAAATTTTCTCCCCATTTCCTCCCCCCCCCCACTCCAAGATGGCGTACATTCTGGTTGCCCTGTTCCCCAGTCTGCCCTCCCCTCTGTCGCCCCATTCCCCTCCAATCCCCCTTTCCCTTCCTCTCTCCCCTCTTCCCTTCCCATCCACCCTCCCTAAGAAGTCAAGCAATTCAACATGGGCCCCATGCATATCATTATGTATAACCCTTCCACAATACTCATGTTGTGAAAGACTAACTATATTTTGCTTCTTCCTAACCTATCCCCCTTTATTGAATTTTCTCCCTTGACCCTGTCTCTTTT
>CM053626.1:280636004-280655695 GCA_028646595.1 Phalanger gymnotis | reverse complement strand
GGTATAGGTGCCAGAAGTAATATTCTTTACGGGAAAAGAAGTGTAGATACCTTAAGGTTGGCGAATGTGCAATAGAGAATAATAATTTAAAAAATCTGAGAGGAAAAAAGGAGCAAAAAGTAAAGTTTCCAACCCTCTAATAATAGATCAGAAAGAAATATTTGAACGTGTCTAGTTGTATGTGTGTGTGTTTGCATAGTAACTCAACATCCTCTTTATAATGACAGGCATAGGATATTTAGCAAGTGTTCTAGGGGGAAAATCATCCACATGAGATTCACTTCCATTAATGTTAGGTAGCTTCCCTTTTTCAAAAGAATGACAGACGTAATAAAATGTTTTAAACATGTTGAGGAATATGCCAGCATCTAACATTGAAGTGAAATTTCATCTAAGCTGTAGTCAATCACTAGCAAAAGTGCCCCCAAACACTTAGGTAATGCAGCTCCCTATATACTTAGTCCCCTAGGTAATAGGCGTCACTCAGTCCCTCAGGAATTTGAACCACTATGTATCGTTTGCACAGAAGGTCTCCTATTTTGAAAGCCATTCCATCCACATTTTATCAGAGACGGCTTTCAGTTAGTTTTCATATTGCACCATGGACAAGTGCTGTTTATCTTATAAATATCCCATTGTTGACTGAATATTTAATACTGGGGACTGGGTGAGATCTCTTTAGAGGATCTTTTTGTGTGTGTGGATAGTAGGAAAATGTATTATCCGAAGAACTACCAATAGGAGAGGAGGGAGTTGGTTATTAATTTTACTAACTTACTGTTACCATAAAAGAAATTGTACTCTATGACTCAATTTAGCTCAATAAGTACTTACTAAATGCCTACTGTGTGCCAGGTACTGCTCTAAGAATGGGGGATTCAAATAAGAAAAAGACAGTTCTGTCTTCAATGATCTTATACTGTAATGGGGAAAAGAATACAAAACAGGAAGGCCATGAGGGCAGAAACCAAGAGGAACTCTCTTCCTTGGAGTGGAAGCCAAGCAGAGCTGCTAATGGAAAACACTGAGTTATTTTCAGAGTCCCGAGGCTTCTACAATAGAAGGCATTGGGAGTTTACTGCTTCACTCCCATCAGAGGGGAGAGGCAACTGAAGGGGTTGAGGATTCATGGAATATCCCAAAACTGAGTCAGCTTGCATGGTGATGTTGAGATTTCAGGTGATCAGCTTATCCCAGGAATTTCTGGCTTGATGTTCTACAGAGCTGCCAATGGAAAATAGAAAGATGTTTGTTGGATTAGATTAGATTGAATACCAGAAGAAATAATTCTGGTAGGTCAAGTAAAAAAAATAAGACTTTTATCTTGGCAGAAGTTCTATATGGTCTGGTAATATTGGCGACAGTGATAACAAGTTGGGAGGACAGAAAAAAAATCAACCTTGGAAAGAGCAGATGTCAGAAACATCTTTAAATTTCCCTCTGAGTTGGCCAATATAACCCACAGGACCACCAGTGGGTAAATTTGGCAGGATCTGAAGGGAGAGAAGGAGGCAAAGGATAAAGCCACAATAATGGCCTCAAAGATCTGTTAGACAAAGCCAGTCATGGTATAATGAAAAGAACACTGAATTTGGAGGCGGTATCTGGTTCAATATCAGGGTCTGCCATTTATTAGCTGTGTTACCTTAGCCAAGTCACTTAAACACTCTGGGCCTCAGTATTTAAAATGACAACTGAAGGTTCCTTCCAGATTCAATATATAATATGATGATGTAATCCTAGAATGCTGGGCCACTTATTTCAATACATAGTCAGTCAACCAGTATTTATTAAGTGCCCACGATATACTGGGCACTGTACTAAGTGCTGGTGACACAAATAAAGACCAAAAAAAGGAAAAAAATATTGCCTTCAAGGAACTCACCTTGCTTCATATTTTACATGAAAAGTTGAGGCTATTCACCATGAGCTCCCTCTCCTCATTTCATATCACTCATATGCCTTCTGCCATTATCTCTTCCTTCACACGTCTGCCACATGATGGGATGGCCTTACTCCTTACCAAGGCTAACTCCACCACATGATCTACCAAGTGATTCCTTTTCATGTCTTCCAACAGATTGCCCCCACCAGCATCCTCTCTTTACCATATATTTTCGATCTCTCTTGTTGTCTACTGGTTTGTTTCCTACTGCTTACAAACACGTCTATGTCTCCTCCATCCTAGGGAAAAACCCCTCATTTGTTCTTTCCATCCCCAATATCATCTTATATTTCTTCAGCCCTTTGGGGCTAAATTCCTTGAGATAGCTATCTAAAATAGGTGCCTCCACTTTCTCTCCTCTCACTCCTTTCTTAACCCCTTGCACCTGGCTTCCAGTTTTATTCAACTGAAACTGCTCTTTCCAAGTTACCAATGGTTTTAATTGCCAACTCCAGTGACCTTTTCTCAGTCTTCATTCTATGTGACCTCTCTATAGCCGTTGACACTGTTGGTCACCCTCTTCTCTTTGATACTCTCTTCTCTAGGTTTTTGGGACAACACTCTTCCCGGCTTCTCCTCTTATCTGACTGTTCCTTTCCAGTCTTCCCAGATCATGCCCTTAATCATAGGTGGCCTGCAGAATGGACCTCTTCTCTTCCTCTCTACTACTTAGTGATCTCATCAGCTCTTGGACTTAATTATCATCTCTATGCTGACAATTCTTAAATCTACCTCTCCTGCTGCAACTTCTCTTTTAATCTCTAGGCTCACATCTCCAACTGCCTTTCTGACATCTTGAACTGATTGTCCAATAGAGATCTTAAACTCAACATGTCCAGGACAGAGCTCATTACTTTTCCCCCTAACATGCCCCACTCCCCCTTTCCCTATTCTGTATAGAATACAACTATCTTCCCCATCTCTCAGGCTCCCAACTTAGCTGTCATCCTCTCTGACCTCCTATATCCAGAATCTGTTGCCAAGACCTGTCGATTTCACTTTGTACCATTTCTTTTCTCCTCTGACACTGCCACCACTCTGGTGAAGGCATTCATCACCTCACACCTTGACTATTCCAATAGCCTGTTGGTGGGTCTGCCTGCCTCACATCACTGCCCACTCCTGTCTATCCTCCATTCAGCCACCAAAGTGATTTTCCTAAAACACAGTCTGATTATATGTGTCCTTTACTCAATTAATACCTCTGGCTTTCTGTTCTCTCCAGGAGAAAATATAAAATGTTGTTTGGCCAGGAGCAAATATAAAATGCTCCGTTTGGCATTCAAAGACCTTCATAATCCAGCCTCCTCCCTTTCTAGGGTTCTTACATATTACTCCCCAACCCATACTCTTTGATGTAGTAACACTGACCTCCTGCTGTTCCATGAGTACACCGCTCTATCTCTTAGCTCTGGGCATTTTCTCTGTCTGTTACCCATGCCTGGAATCTTCTCCCTCCCTAACTCTACCTACTCAGTTCCCTGGCTTCCTTTAAAATTCCAACTTTTACAACAAGCCTTCTCCAACCCCTCCCTCCATTAAATATTTCTTACTCATCTTGTATATGGATACAGATATGAATATGCTTGTTTGTTGTCTTTCCTATTAGAGTATGAGCTTCTTCAGGTCACCGATTGTCTTTTGCCTCTTTGTGTATCCCCAGAATTTAGCACAGTGCCTGGCACATATTAGGTATTGAATAAATTTCATTAGTTGATAGATAGTCTAACAGCAAGATAATAAACTAGGACATCAAGGCATTTACCAGAGCTAAGCCCTGGGTCTCTGTATAACTTTGAACAAGACAACCTCTCAGATATCCATTTTTATTCTTCTAACAACAATATAAAACATTTCCTTCCAAACAGCTGAAATGCACAAAAGCTAATCTGTAGAGATGTTATATATGTGCACACACTCCCATACGTTGGTATCCCATCAATAATTTTTCTGAAGTGCCTTGGGCTTCTCCAAGGAAACTCCAAAGAACTTCTCCAAAGCCAACCATCAATTTTGGGAGGAATTATCTTTCTGCTTCATTTATTTGCCATTTTCCAGTTACTTTGGGTAACAGAGAGGCTGTATAGAATGTTGTTACTGTGGGAATTTTGCCCTGTGGTCTATGTCTTCTGATTTCATAAGTGTAGGGAATGCCCAACGTGGAAACCTCTGTTCACTCTTTGATAAAGAATTACCTTGTGGCACTGAAGGATTAAGTGGCTGGCCCTTTGTCAAAGAATTCTTATTTGTCAGAAGGAACTTAATCAAGGTCTTCCTAACTCCAAGGCTGGCTTTCACATAGATAGCCATACCAAGTTACAATCATTTGTTACCTGGAGTCTTTATACATATGTTGGTGAGTAAAATGGACTGGTAAAAAAGGAAGATACTGGGGCAGGTAGGTGGTACAGTGAGTAGAGCACCAGCCCTGAAGTCAGGAGGAGGTGAGTTCAAATTCGGCCTCAGACACTTGACACATTTACTAGTTGTGTGACCTTGGGCAAGTCACTTAGCCCCTGCCTTCCCCTCTCCAAAAAAAAAATACCATTCCATTTTGAGGAATCACTTGATTCCTAGAACTGAATATGGTCCTGTTTGGAATGGGGAGGGGGAGGATTATGGGAAACAAAGAACCTTCTATCATGATGAAATGAAGGATTTGGGGGTGGGGTTGGGAGAAAGGAATTAATACTGTAGTCAAATCATTAGGCTAACTCTGCCCAATTTTTTGAAAATGAGTGAAAAAAGACAGATAAAATAACCTCAACCATTGTTGTTATTTTTGTCCTTTGTTTTCAAAGAGGAACGTGGCATGAGGAAAATGATGATATGACTTGCAGTTGACTTTGATATGAGTGAGGGAGAGCTGTGCAAGGTCACCAGCCTCACTTTCTCCTCCAGGGCCATCTGGATCCAGTGATCAGATATTCATCAGGACAACTGGAGATGGCTCAGGATGCAATGGGAGACCCTGACCATTTTAGGCTAAGGCCTCTTCAGGTAACACCCATTCAGTGAATAGGGCTCTTTAAGAAGTGAGTCAAGGGATGGCCCCTTTAATTAGAAAAAATAAATAAAGCTGGGAGGTGAAAACTCTCAGGGTTGCTGTTCCAAAGAGGAACAGGTACCATTGACATTCACACTAAGTCAGGAGGGCCCAAAATACAGCCACTAAGTGGATCTTTGGCAGGGACCTATTGTGGTCCAAACTATGAGCTCCAGAGTGAATTGGGTTTAAGGTTTTGTGAAAGATGAAAGAAAGAAAGAAAGAAAGAAAGAAAGAAAGAAAGAAAGAAAGAAAGAAAGAAAGAAAGAAAGAAAGAAAGAAAGAAAGAAAGAAAGAAAGAAAGAAAGAAAGAGAGAAAGAAAAAGAAGGAAAGAAAAAGAAAGAAAAAGAGAAAAAGAGAGAAAGGAAAGAAGGAAGGAAAAAGAGAAAGAAAGGAGAGAAAGGGAGAAAGACAGAAAGAAAGGAAAGACAGACCTCAACCATTCCTTCTATATGGATGCCTCTCACATCTCCAGTTCTTCCTTCTCTTTTGAATTCCAATCCCGCATGTCTAGGTATCCCCTGCACAGCACCAGATTTAGAGTCAGAAAGTAGAAATTGAGTCCCATTTCTAACATCAGAACTGCCATACTGTAACTTTGGATAAATCACATACCCTGCTTATTCAGATCTCCAGTTTCCTGATTGGAAAAATGTTTTTTCTATTTCACGGGGCTGTTGGAAGGAGAATACTTTACAAACATTAACATTCTATATGGAAGCAATCATATGACTGCTTACAACCTGATTCATTTTACTCCTTCCAATGCAACTACTCTTCCTTTCTATTGACTTGTCAAAACAGGACCAAACCTGGAGCCAGGAGATTCAGGTGCATGAATCCCACTTCTTATGTTTACTTGATGTATGATGATAAGGAGTCACATAACTGTTCTGTGCCTTAGTTTCTTTATCTGTAAAATGGAGCTAATAATACTTGTAATACCTCCCTCCTGTGGTTGTCGAGAAGCTCAATAATTTATATAAGGGAAATAATGTACATAAAGGACTCCCTTTATATACTTTAAAGCACTATGCCCTTAGTGTTTGGGCAAGTGTCTGAACTCTCTTCTCTTTTAATAATCATAGATTTACTGCTGGAAGGAACCTCAGATGTCATTTAATACTTACTCATTTTACAGAGGAGGAAACTGAAGCCCAGGAAACTTATGTGTTCTGTTCATAATCATGCAGTTAGTAGGTGGCAGGGCCTGTTGTTCTTTGTCCTTCATTCTCGAAGAAGATCCTGACATCAGGGAGGTGATGCCATGACATGCAAGTGAATTGGATTTAAGGAGGGCTGTGCAAGGTCACCAGCCTCACTCTCTCCTCTGGAGCCATCTGGGTCCAGTGACCAGATATAGATTAGGACTCTGGAGATGGCCCAAGATGCAGTGGGGACCTTGGCCTTTTTAAGCTAAGGTCTTTAACGGGTCTCAGTTAGACTGAGGAAAAACCCATTCCATGATTAAGGCTAGGTAAGAAATGAGAATGAAAGAAAAGAGAATAGTCTCTTTACCTAGTTTAAATATATATACATATATGTGTATGTGTGTGTGTGCATATACACGCACAAACACACACACACACACACACACACAAACATCAATCTGGGAGGGGAGGTCTGTGAGGGTCTCTGGTCAAAAAAAAAGGTAATTGTAATTTGCATTCACTCTGAGCCAATCAGGGCCTAAACAATGACAAGTGGGGCTTGGTCTGGGATCTATTGTTGGCCAATCAATGTGAGCCAGAGTGATTTGGGTTCAAGGCATGGGCCTTAAGAAAAAATTCTAGCTGGTAAACCCCGAGACATATTTCAAAGTTTCAGTGATCAGGGAAGAGCACTCTCAGGTAAGGGTTTGATACCCTATATGGACAGAGGGAAAGGAAGGAAGGAAGGAAGGAAGGAAGGAAGGAAGGAAGGAAGGAAGGAAGGAAGGAAGGAAGGAAGGAAGGAAGGAAGGAAGGAAGGAGAGAGAGAGAGAGAGAGAGAGAGAGAGAGAGAGAGAGAGAGAGAGAGAGAGAGAGAGAGAGAGAGCTGTGTTGCCCAATTGGCCAATTCTAGTTAGGTCCCCAGTGGTGCAGCTCTTAGGCTAAGATTTGAGCCAAGGTCCTTGGGCCTCCAATCTGGTGCTTGTTTCATTGCACACAACAACCTCTCCAGTACTATCTCTTCCCATTCAGGTGGCACCTATCTTCAAAGCTCAGATCATATCTCAAACTCTCCATGAAATCTTCCCCCAGTGACAGTGTGCTGTATCTTTAAATTCCTATGGCGTCTGTAGACTGAACCACTCTTCCAGCATTTAGTCATATACATAAACTTTTTATTTAACATTTCATGAACCTAGGTCATACTACTTCAAAAAGAATCGAATGTTATTAAGAGCAGACTACTGCTCTTCATAGCCCCCATTGGAATATAAGCTCCTTGAAGGCAGGGACTGTCTGTCTTTTAACTTCTAATTGTAGTCCTGTGCTTAGCACAGTGCTTGGCACATAGTACCTGTTTAATAAATGTTTGTTGACTTTACTTGACTTTGCATCCCCTGTATAAAATTCTGGTGTCCTTCCTTTGCTGATTATATCCAATTTATCGTGAATAGATCTTATTTTACCTAGCTGTTTGCATATAATTTCCTCCAGATTAGACTGTGAGCTCCTTGAGAGCAGAGATTGTCTTTTGCCTTTATTTGTATCCCCAGCACTTAGCACAGTGCCTGGCACATACTACGTGCTTAATAAGCATGTATCAATATTTTATTGATTGACTCTACAACACTGGAACAGTTTTTGGAATGAAGAATTTGTAATAAATACATTGTTTTTGGAAGAACAGGTGACCTATTCATGGTGATTATCAGCAAGTTTATACTGTAATGTCTACCACACACAAAAAAAATGGTTTATAACATGACAGGTAAAGGGGATTTCAGTTCCAAGCATATGAAAATACATTTTGCTTCAGGTGCTTGGTGGCTATTCCCAAATCCCCACTTCCTGTGACTGTGATTTTTCTCTTAATTGAGGTCAGTAGTCTATTTCATTCCTTCTTCCAAGTCCCTAGTCACTTTCAGTATCACCACTAGACTTTCTTTATCAGATACTCAATAATATGTTGACACCAGAGATCTACGATCTCTGTCATTAGCTATTGACTACATAATGACTCAGGGAATTTCATTTTTGCTAGATCTTTGGATTGAGAATATATCCGAGAGTCTATTTATAACCCCTTCATTTTACAGAGAAAGATGCTGAGATATTTGTAGATTAAGTGATTTTTTTCCAGGTCGTATAGATATCAGAAGTTGAATTTGAACCTGTGTCCTCTGATTCCAGAATCTGTTCCTTCTACTGTAGTGGAGATGGCTAAGAGAGACTTGAAAAGGATGATGGTGATGATTATAATAACTATATAGCATTCACTATGTGTTACAGTGCGAAGCAATTTACAATTAGTATGTCATTTGATCTTCACAAAAAAAAAGACCTTGGGAGGTTGGTGCTATTATTATCCCCATTTTGCAGATGAGGAAAACTGAGGTAAACAGCCATAAAATGACTTGCCCAGGGTCTCATGGCTAGTAAATTTTTAAGGCCAGATTTTAATTCAGATCTTCCACACTCCAAGCCTGGCATGCTATCTACTTTAACACCGAGCATCCTCCACCTTAAGATCAATTAAATATTTATTCCATGCCTAGACATACAAGGAACCTCTTAGGTGCTGAAGATGTAAAGACAAAAATGAAATAGTCCTTGTATTCTGGGACCTTATAAATTCAATCGACAGAAATAATACATATATAGATGAGTCAATACAAGGTTTATGCAAAGGGAGTATACAGATTTAGAACTGAAGAGGATCTCACCAGTCAGGTAGTGCAACTCTCTCATTTTATAAATGAGGAAACAGGCTCAGAAATTCCCATAGGTAGAAATCGGCAAAATCAGGATTTGAACTCAGGCTTTCTGACTCCAGGTACAGGCTCTGAGCCCTATCCTATGCTGAAAACGCTACAGTGCAGCGGTGCACACTGTCTAGAGAAAAATAGAAGCTGGGAAGCTCCCATTTCTTTGGTGGGTCCTTATTGAATTACCAGAAAACTACTTACCACACCATTCCCCTGATACTCTAAGACTGCTATGGGTTTATCTGTTGGGGAGAAAATGGGAGTGAAAGCAGCAATTGTCTCACACCGGGAGAGGTAGGGCTTTGTGATAAGACTTGAGTGCAGGTGAGAGTCTTCATACATGTGAGACAGAATTTTCCGTTGTCTTTCATTCATTTGAAACATCTGACTTCTCAGAACCTTTTTATTCACCCTGACATTCCCTAAAATTTGTAATCCTCTTTTTTTTTTCCTAAGGCCCCTGCAGAATAACCTCTGATGCTGACCTGTTAAAGAAAACTAAATTGAGAGTACTCTCTCCCTTCTTAGAGGGTTCTGAGGAGTGACTCAGATATATGGAGAAATGAAAGTAGGACCTCCAGGGAATAAAAGTGATTTCCCTCTTTTCCACAACATGCACTCTACATCCTCTAAGCTCATCTCCATGGTTCATCCTCTGTTAGATAAGCTTCCTCTTCAAGGACCAACTTCCCCTTTCCCCCTTGCTCACAGCACAGTATGCAAGGTAGGGACCACATTCTTCTATTTTGTATCCTCCTTATATGGTGAAAATCCTTCATAATTTAGCCTTTCCTGGTTACAATTAATATTCTTTCCTCACACTTTCCTTTTCCCCCTCTTCTCCTCTCTATCTAAATTCGCAGGCTCGGCAGCAGCACCTGCTTAGGAGAAACAAGGCGGCTGCTGTTCGGATTTCTCCAGTGTGCCTTTAAAAACAAAAAATGAGAGCAGGATTCACGTCCCCTCCCCCACTCCACCCCCATCGCATAAATACGAAGGAAACTAACAGAGTGGAAACATTTCCCCATTCAAAGCAAGAGGTGATTTGGGGTGTGTGTGTGTGTTCCCTTCCTAATCTGTCCCTGGGATGAAGATGAATAACCTGGCACCCTCAGATCCCTTCTCTTCATCTGCTTTTCCTCACTGATTTGAGAGCTGCCTTTGCCTTACTTTTGTCCATCCAAATTTCTGAGTCTGCTGCTAGGCTTTGTAACTCCTTCATCTCCCTGAGCCCTTTGACTCTCCTCTTTTATTTCTCCCTACTCATTGTAGTGTCTTTTTTTTTTGCCAGTGTTTTGAAATAAATGTCTTTTATCTTTGGCCTTATTTCTGCAGTAAATACGTTTAGATATTTCAGGAGCAAGAGGAGAAAAAAAAAAGACAGAAATAGTTGCATGGCCCAACTCCACCCTCTAAGTCATAAACGGACCTCTGCCTGCAGGAGTTCAAGTTAACGACAACAGAAGTGTGGCCAAGACGTTACTGTAACTCTTAAGAAGATTGGAGCGCATTGAATTGCTCCTTTTTTAGACTCCACCTGTTTTGCCCCAAGCTCTCTACACCACCCCAACCCCGAGTCAGGCATCTGTCCATCACTTTTTCCACCACACTGGACAGTCCCTGCTACAAATCTGGGAGGGTTAACCGAGCTCTTACCCCAGCCTACTAGCTACCCGAAGGAGACAGCCGGTAAAATCCAGAGCCCTCCCTCCTGCAAGGCTGGCTAGCCAATAGGCACCTGGAGGGAGTATGACCACGGATCTCATTGGCTGCCAACCTCCGTGCATAAGGAAGAGAGAGGGAGGCAGGCAGGGCAGCATTGTTATCTTAAGACACTCATCTGGTGCCCGAGTCTGCAGGTGACACTGGTTAGGTACAGAGACCGAGTCAGAGCATGGGAACATAGGGCTACAGGCAGCCTTGGGATCAAATCGCTGAGAAGAACCGGTTCATCGCTTAGTGGTGCCTCAAGCCGGGGGGACCTCTCTACTAGCTACCCACCTATGTGGGTGCACCTGCTCTGTGTAGAGAAGGCAGGAGCAAATCAGCTAGCGGCATGATCTCGGCTGAAGACTGTGGACTTGCCTTTCCCCAAGTGAAAAGCACCGATTGGGAGGAGAGGGAGTGTGAGTCTTTTTAGAGTTGGAAAAGAAGGCAAGGTCCTGGATTTCTCCTCTGCAGAGGAACCTGGAACTCCCCAAGGGGCTGGCTCTGTGCTGCCCTTGCTTCTTTCGTCTGGTCTTCACCCTCCCGATCCAGTCCAGAAGCACTCCTTAACCATGCTCTGGGTTACCGGAGTTCTTGGTGTTTGGCTGGAAGAGAGCAGGCGAGAGGTGTAGCAGCACCAGCAGCAAAGGGAAGACAGAATTTGGAAGGGGTGTCCGTGCTCTCTCACATTCTGAAAGGAAGGCATTCTCATTCCCTCCAAATATGGGGAGGGGGGGAAGCACGTGAAATCATGAAATAAAAACTTTGGAAAGCTGCCACCAGAGATGTGGTCGGTGCTGAAAAAACCCTGGAATCTGTTAGGAATCTCCTCTCAGACGCTCTGGGGTTTGGGAGCAGCTGATACAGCAAGGAAGACTCTTGCAAGGATTCAAGGTAACTAAGCGGGTATTGTATCGCATGGTTTTCCGGTGTTGTTTTGCTGGGGAAGCTTGGTTGCATGTGTATGTGTAGACTGATAAAGGGGCAGATTGCTCCCTGGAAGCAAGCTCCTTTGGGCATCTGCAAGCAGTTGCACCCGGAGAGGATAATTCCGTGCTTCTTGGTCTCTTAGCTTTTTCCTGTCCTGTTCTGAGCCGGGCTGAAGGCTTCCTGGTTTGAACTAGATCTAGTCCTTTTACCGCGGCTCTTCCATGGCAGCCAGATCCCTGGGCATTCTTCCTGACCTGTGTTATTATTGCCTGGGGTAAGTCTTCAAAGTTAGAACAACTCTCATTAGCTTCGATGAATCCCATTTTACTGAGTAACCGTGGGGGATGACTAGGTCTATTTGCCTGTTCTTGGTCCATGGTATTCTCTACATGGGATAAATAGAACATTGGCTGGACACATGCGATCTCCATTCCTACGATTCATATGGCTACCTAGTATGTCTGTATAGTGTCTGGCTATGCCCTCTTCCCTCTGCCTCCCTTACTCTCTTCCACACTCATACGCCAGAGAAAACAATCTGAAGAGGGAACCTTATTAGAGAGCAATTCTTCTCCCCAGGGGTGGTGGTGGAAGTCCCACTGATTGAGTTAAACCAGGCAAAGCACCGGAGACTATGGGCAGGCAGCTCTGCTGTTCTGAAAGAAATACTGTATTCATTCTAAGACCTAGCAGCTCTCTTCATTCTTGTAATGATCTGCATATATTTATTTGTATGTTACTTTCATGCATGGTCGCCTGGGCACAGAGCTGAATGCATACATACAGGAAGTGCTGTGTATAGAAAAAGCATGCTGGCTCCAGAATATGCTTGGGCAGTGCAGGGCTAGCCAGAGATGACTGAATTGTTCAGTGAGAACATGAACTTGTGAGCCCAGAGGAGTTCTCTCCAGTCAGCCCTCTGTGTGGTATATGTTTATCCAGAGTATATAGACTTAAGCCAAATATTAACTAACAATCAAGCTAATGCACTATTAACATGCTTGAACAGACCCCTCTGTAAAGAACTCTGTGTGTGTTATCCCTAGCCCAGGGAGCCAGGTGCCCTGGAAATTAACAAATGATCTTTTTAAGGTAGTAATTATCAAAGGCTGCCCTTGTAACTGTGTACTCAGGGCCTTCTGTATCGGGGACAGTGTTATGTCAGCATAAACCAATAAGGAAGAGAGAAGGTGTATTGGGGGGGTCCAGTGCTTCTGCAGCTGTGTTTCTCCACATATGTGCACATCCAAGGGTGTCCACTCCTTGAACATACTACCTGAGGGCATACGATGCCTGTAGTGACCAACCCAGCAGCTGGGTAGTAGTTTGTAGAATTTCCTTGAAAGGGGAAAGAGAAATGGGGGAAGGGATTCCAGTCTGATGACATCAGAAGCTGGGTGAGTGATGCTTAAGTAGGTTCTTTTAGATCAGAAGCTGGAGATGGCCCTCCTTGAGGGGTTGCTATTGCATGTTTGCTATTTATTTAAGCCAGAAGCTTTCTGAGTTCTCTCTCAACCTGAATAAGTTGTCTTGTAGCATCAGGTGCAGAACTGGGCAATTCTACCAGGATGGTCCTGAAATCCTATCAATACCCATAATTGCTTTCTGTTGTGCAGCAGAGCACACGCTTTGCTGCCTTACAGAGTGGCAATGGAGAGAAAGGGCAAGGGGGCAGGGAATGGTTTCTGTGAAATGTTGGGGAGGAGGGAAGCAGATTCGGGAACGTGGATTTTTTCCCAGTGGAGATCAGCTTGCTCCAGAAAGTCTGACGGCTTGGTACCCAATAGCTACAGCAGTGGGGAAGTCTCAATAGTCTCTGAACGGTCTCCCCTCTCCAGAATTGAGATGGGGTGTTTTGAAGAATGAAGTGATGGGTGCTGAAAATGTGGCCAGCAAAAACAAGCAAGACAGTCATGGAGTCCCAGTGGGGGAGGAGAGGAAAGGCTACAGAGGGGAGAGTCCTGAACCTTCACTCACAGGGTTTCGGACTGTCTGACTTGGATGCTAGTGACCCTCCAGTTCCCTGCCCTGGAGACCCCCTCAGGAAGCCCTCGTCTGGCTTCCCAACAGGTTGTTTACAGAGTATGGCCAGAGGGTAAAGAATATATAGTGCCAGAACCAGCTCTGCGTCATCTCCCTCTTCCTGATAACCTCTCCCCAGGCACAGGCAATCCCTCTGGGACCAGGCACGTAAAAAAGTGCCCCTTGGAGGGAGTGCTCCAAAATCACTCCCCAGCTCACAAACAAGAGACAGTCTCGAGGGAGTTGAGACACCTGCATGGGCACTTTCGGCTGACTTGAGATGCTTAGGATGGAGGTTCCTAGCTTGGTACTCTGTCTTGTCCTCACCACATCCCTTTCTGCCCCAATCCACTCCCCCACCCCTACACACACACACACACACACACACAGTGAGAGAAAGAGAGAGAGAGAGAGAGACTGTGATCTTTGCTTTTGATGATTCGACTATTTCTTTTAAATAATAATGGCTCTATATAAATTGTATGATGGCATCTTTCTCAAAGAGCTGAGAGTTTTTCACAGAGCTTATCTAATTAATCCTCACACAAGCTAATTGTCTCATTTATCTTTGATTATCCTGTGAGGTAGAGCTAGAGCTCATATTAAGTCTCTTCCTTACAATTTGGGAGGGGGGTTGGCAAAGAGAGGCACAGAAAGGTTAAATGACTTTTCCCAGGTTATACACAGTCAGTCTTTAGCAAAATGAGAAGCTCCAGTCTGGGTCTCATAACTCCCTCGCCCATGCTGGACCATGCTGCCGTTTTATCATCATTCGTTTTAATGCATTGCTCGTTTTTGGTGATCTTATTTTGATTCAGCTGCTCTGTTTTAAACTGGGATTGGAGGTAACAACTGAACACAAGGTTATGTTAGAGAGCTAATGAAACCCACAAATACTTGCTTGGTGCTATGAAACTTACAAAGATGGAGTCCCTTGCTTGCCTTCTGGGAGCTTACAGTTGGGGAAAACTGTAAAACAAAGAAGCTAAGTAATGATAACAGTGTAAATTCTAAGCCATACCAGAGTTGCTACTGGACTATATCTGATTGACAATAAACGTGACTTGAGAAAAGATAGATATCACTTTCAGTTGGTGGGGTGGGGAGATCCAGGGAAGATATGAGGAAGAGGCAGGCTCTGATTTAGGGATTCATAGATTTATACACACACATATAAATATATGAGAGATATTTATATATTCTACAGCTTATATTGTAGAATGATTAGGATTTGGATTGAGGAAAATACAATAAGGGGAAAAGTAGCTGTAATTCATAATAAAGAGGAGGTCATATGACTTTGCAGGGGCTCTTTTAGTTTTTTTAAACTATATTTCATTATAATGGCCTCAGTTTCCTCATCTGTAAAATAGAGATAATAATAGCACCTACCACCCCGGGTCAGTGTGAGGATTAAATGAGTTAATATTTGTAGCACACTTTGTAAACTGCAAAGGGCTCTATAAATGCTAACTATTGTCAATAGCAGGATTGTAATTGGTTTCCTTTGTAACCCTCTATATTTTGTATTATACATTTTAAAATATTCGTTCCAAGAAGAGGCCCATTGACTTCGCTATACTGCTAAAGGGACACACATGCAAATTAAGAATGTCCCCTTTCTCTAGAGGCATACTGAACTTTGACTAGCCTTTTCCACCTCTTCCAGTCCATGGCCCATGTGCAATGGCAAACGAACAAACAAAAATCCTGATGAAATTCAGATGATTTGCCATTTCACATTAGGGAATGGCATGGGAATTGTTATCAACTGAAAAGAGACCACCTGGATTTTAAAGGCATCCTCATAAGCCATCCTATCTAATTGAATCTGTAGGCTTTTTGGAGTGGGTCTCAGTTTCCCCAAAATATTTCCTTCCCAGTATGCCTTTAAACTCAATAGAATGCCAATAGAATGAGTTCTTTAGCACTGAGGTGTTTTCAGTCTTAAAATTCTTGAGCGTGTCTGTATGCATAACCTCTTACCTCCCTTCCTTCTTTTCCTTTTTAATAAAACATTTGCTGTTGAAATCACACTGGAGTAGAGAGAGAATGGGGTGGAGGTGGGGGTGGGGAGGTTGTGCTGTATTGCCAGCAGCCTTACTACTAGGTACTGTGATTCAGGCCTTTCTCAAGCTAATGTAGAGAGGATAAAAAAAAAAAACATTCCTGGTATGAGGGGCAGCTCTGAGGAACAGCCAAGGGCCGTGAACACACACAGTGGAGGTAAAATCCAGCCTTCCTCTTATCTGGTCAACTGCAGACCTATGACAAGTAGACCTTATCTGTCGAAGGAAAGGTCATACTTTGAGAGGGCTGAAAAACCATCACTTTCTCAACATTACTCCTTATTTGATTTCTGGCATTGAATATTCCCTTTGCACTGTGTCTCTGATTCCTTGGGTGCCTCCTTCCAGTATGGATTGGGGGCTTATAGCCAGTGTGAATATTCAAGAGATGTACAACCAGTCCAAAGTCACATAGGTTGTAAGTTTCTTCATATGGAGAAAAACCCAGTGTCCACAAAGCCCCATTCCATTTTGCTTTCTCATCCCTACTCACTTTCCTGGAGGCAGGTACTCATGGGTTACTTAACATTTTGCTGTGAACCCTCCCTAGACCCTACTGTCTTCTAATGCCCCTTCCCTGCCAAGGCTGGGAAGCCCCTGCTTTTTATTTAGCCACAGAGGTAAGAAACTTCAGCTTTCTCTTTGTTCAGTTAGGCTCTTGATGACTAAGCCCTTCTTTTCAACTCCCTCACTCAGTAGTTGATGGAAGATGTGACACAGGCAGCTGGTTTGACATTGGTAGTTGAGGGGTAGCTGCTGACCATCGAGCACTAGCCCTAGTGCAGAAGCCAGTGGACTAGGAGCCAGTGGACTGATTTGAAATGGTAGCTCTGTTACTTCTTGCCCTTGTTGTTCAGTCATTTTCAGTCATGTTTGACTCACTGTGACCCAAATTGGGGATTTCTTGGCAAAGATACTGGAGTTGCCATTTCCTTCTCCAGATCATTTTACAGATGAGGACGCTGAGGCAAACAGGGTGAAGTGACTTGTCCAGGGTCACAAAGCTAGTAGGTGCCTAAGGTCGGATTTGAATCTGGGTCTTCCTGACTCCAGGCCTGATACTCTATCCACTGTGCCATCTAGCTGTTCTACATGCCTTAGAGGGGCTTGTATTCTATATGGAGGGAAGGAAAGAGGAGGAGGGGATGTGAAATATACACAGCTAAGTGTAATTCAATGTCAAGTATGGTGAGGGGACAAAGGAGCAGATTGCTTTAGGACGTTTGAGGAAGGAATACTATAATATCAATGGGGAGTGTGTGAAGGGCTCCAGATGTTTTCCTAATATATATAAATAATCACTTTACTATATTTGAGGTTGAGTCTTACAATGTCATGGCTTGGAATTTTCATCACTCAATCCTTGAGTTTCCCTTGAATGTTTCCTCTTCCATTAAAGGATTTATGGACAGTTGTCAGTCAACAAGCATTTATTAAGCAGTTACTATGTGCTAGGCACTGTGCTAAGCACTGGGAATATGAAGTCAGACAAAAGAAAGACAGTCCCTTGCTCCCAAGGAGCTTGTAATCTGATGAGGGAAGACCACATACAGGAGAGCTCAAGAGGAGGGGTTATGGTGGCAAATTCCAGAGAGTCAGAAGAAGCCCATAGAGAAGCATGCAGGAAGGCTGCTCAGAGCCCTTTCTCCACTTGGAGATCTGGGAAGCAACTTACCAATGGGAGAAGAGGAACTTGAGGTGGAAGGATGTTCCAGAACTTCGAGGATGAGAAAGCAGCTGAGGCATGGTGGTGAAGTCCAGAGAGTCAGAAATAGAACCAACAGTGAGATTAAGACTGGCGTACTTGTCCATTCACGTGAAGTGATCGATGAATGCCTAAGTTGTGTGGGAGAAGACAGGTGCCCTCTGTCTTCTAGGTTCAATCTCTAGTTCCTACAGAATGGTGATTATATAAAAGACAAAAGATACAATTGAACAATGGAGATTAGAAAGCTCAGAAAACTATGACGTGTGGAAACTTAGGCAGTTTCACTTTCCTGAAGCTAAGAGCGAAGGAGACTGAGATACTTTAGATGACTAACCTTTCTGGCATGGCTTGAAGCTAGACTTGAAAATTGTGTCTTTGACAGGGTCATTTGAAGTCTCAAGAAGCATTAATGGGTGTCGGAGAATAAACTTACTTGATTATAGATTTGGAGCTGGAAACCTTAAGAGCCTTCTAGGTTTGTGCTCCACGTTTGACTGATGAGACGACTGAGGCCCAAGATTTAAGTGACTGACCCAAAGTCACTAAAGAGGTGAATCCAGTATTCAGTCAACTCCACCCCTGTTTTCTGTTGCTCGCTATATCGCTCAATCCAACAAGAAGCATTGGTCAAGTTGCCATTATGGGTCAGGATTTGTACTGGGCACCCAAGATATAAAAATAAACAAAAAAATAAACAAAAATCCCCTGCCATATAAATGTGTGTGTGTATATGTTTAAGGTAAACATTCTAGACAAAGGGTGTAACCAAAAGTGTTAGTGTACTTTAAGCTATTAAAGAGTAAAAGTACACTAACGTGTTTGACACATTCTATAAATGCAAAGGATGTTTCACTAGGGGTGCAGAGGGAAGCTTCTAACTTCAGGATTAATCAGGAAAGGCCTAAAGAAACCCAGTTTCTTCCTTGTGATCTTTGTGACCTTCAGTTTGAAAATGAACATTACCAAAAGAATTGGGGGAGGGGATTCACACTTCAAAGTAAGACAATTCTTGAAGCCAGGTGTGAATGCTTCACCTAGAATGTTCCCTCCATTTTCCCTTGAATGTTTGTCTACTAGAGTAGATAAGAAGTGGGTAAAATGTGAATAACTAAGGAAAGCCACTGCTCTCTGGCAAAGTTTTTTTTTTTTGGTAGCATTGGGGATAGGACACAATAATAAGTGAGTTGTGGTGCTAAAGAATGAAGGTTCTCACTTCTTAACTTGTGTTCTAAAAAGAGTAAAGCTCACCAGGGTGAGGCACAGCTGCTGAATGCTACACACTGAGCTCTGGTCAATACTGCATATCTCTTTCAGGAAGAGCAAACAATTCATTACATACTAGTGCCAGGAGCCAATTTCTCCCTTCCATGAGTGGTCCAAGGGTGCAGAAGCCAATAAAGACCCTTTGGCAAGTGGCTAAAGTGACTAAAAGTAGAATTTTCTGTTATAACCTATTTAGGCACAATTTGAATGTAGGCACACAAATTCATGCATCATATGTACAGACTGAATGTTGGGAATGACCTTGAATTAGGTGACCAGACTACTTAGCTTATACATCATCATTATCATCATCATCATCATCAAATACACATGTTGATAGTATTTTGAAGTTGACAAAAAATTTTACATCTATTATCTCATGTGACCATTCTAACAGCCTATAGCACCTAGGTACTGTAGACATTAACATCACCCCCATTTTGCAATTGAAGAAATTTAGACTCAAATAGACTAAGTAACTATATAATTTGCCAACAGTCTCAAAGCTGATAAATGTCAAGGGCAGGAGATATGAACTCATTTCTTCTTTACTTCTGAGGCGGTAATGATGGAATCCTAATAAAGCTGCCCTCAGCTCCAATATTCTAATTTCCTTATGGGCCTCACTGAACAGCAGTCACATCCTTATTTAACCACACGATCTACACAGTCAGCCCCCCAGACCTAATAGAGCCACTGCTCCTAGCTAACCACTACCCATAGATCCAATTCACATGTCTGAACAGGTGTGTCCTTGTACTCAACCATAATCGCATCATCCATTGTAGTAGGAAGGCCGAATTTATGATCTCTAAAAGGATCATATAAATATCAGAATGGTTCGAAATCGATGGGTATACAGAATTCTCCAAGCAGAAGGCATCCAAAAATTTATTCAGGGCCCAGAGCAACAAATTAGCGAACCAACCTCCCCATTCCAGTATTGTGAACACAAGCCTCCAGGCCCAGTAGGCCCGCCTTACAAGAGTAGCCAGGAGGCCACAAAAAAATAAGATGGCGTAAATCATATTCACCACTCGAACTCCTGGGTCCACACAGGGGTCGGCTCTGCTTCGGATTTTTT
>CM053626.1:280595532-280635504 GCA_028646595.1 Phalanger gymnotis | reverse complement strand
GCCCACAGGGGTTTCACACCTGATAGGGCTTTGGGCCTGAGGCTTAGCGTTTAACAGGTGAAAGTACTTTCACCATAAACAAAAGCCAAACTCCTTAAGCACACCCGTTAAACTAAGCCCATTTTGCCTTACTGGCACATCCATTTAACCCAAGACAGGACCACAATACTTTAACTATCTGTCTTGACCAGACGGGTCCACAGTAGCTAGCTAATTGGAGGGCAGAATGACCAGAATGTTTAATCACTGAACCATAGAAGGGACTCCTCCCCTATTACCTAATCTCTTAACAAACTCCACCTGCCTTTTTTAATATTCATAATTTCTGTTATGTAGTTGTATCTTTACCCTATTAAAACCCATCTTGCTTTATCTGAAGTTGCTGGTTCCTCTTGGAACTCATGAGAGGCATCAATCTCAATAAATGCCTATACTTGGATTAGAGGTGGACTCACTGAATTCTTTGAGATGCTTCTACCACAACATATCATGAAAACACAACAGTTTTTGGTATCCCTGGGTGTGCAGAGACTAAATAAACCCCAACAATAACTCTATTGGCTACAATCCTATGTCTCCCACTGTGGATCATTGAGGTGTCACAAGAAAAAAAATCTCAGGTCAGGCTTTGAACTAGAATAATTTTTGTAGTAGTACATAAACCATACAGTACAATTGGCTTCATTTTGAATAATTTAAACCACACTTAGGATACTCATGAATTAACATAGAGTAAATCTAAGCTAAGCTTGTCGAATGATAATTCATCAAATATGTTACATTACTTTTAAGTTTGTCTACATCTTAGAATCTGGGAGCCCTTTCTTGTAACAAGGTAATAACCAACATATATTGCAACTGAATCTAAGGTTTGTGGTGGGGGAGGAGTTTGGTCAAGAGGCTAAAGAAAATCCTTGGGGACCTCAAAGAAAGAAATACTTTGCTCACGGTTGTCAAGACCCTTGTTATAATTGAGCCTATTTCTTGATCCCAAAGGTATGAGGCTTTAGTACCCTGTAATTTGAGGGGTACCAAGAGATCTACCCAACAAAATCCACCCCACCTCAGTATTGACTTTGAAAGGGCCCAGATAAAATGCAAATATGAGGGTGAGGGTGGAGGGGTAGGAAAGAAATTAACATTAGCCACATTTATTAGTTCCTTAATAGAAATCAGTGTGTTTATACATTGAGGGAATGACACACAAGACAAGTTAGTAAGTACTCATGGAAGAAGTGGTCATAGAGAAAATGAGCATGGATTGCTGCCCTGGAGCATAGACTCCAGTTTGTCACAAGACTCCAAGGCAGTAGATAATGCAGTATGGGTACACAGCACAGGTTATCTGCTGGAGAATACAGGTGGGGGTCTCTGCAAAATGAGAGGAAGTTATAGAACGATCAGTTGAAAGGGAAAATGAAGACAGATGTCACAATTTTGTTAGAAGCTCACATTGCATCACCTTTTTCCTTAATCTGTCTCTATCCCTCTCATATACCTGTCACATTGTGGGTGTTGCATAAAAGTTTAATAATATTAAAACAGAGTGCCCTCGAGGGCCTCTTTGGAACCTGATCCATCTTCATCTGGCCAATTCCCACAAGGCTATGAGCCCAACATCGCCATTCCTGCTTTGCCATCCATCCCACTTTAAACTCTTTCCTACAAACAGTGTGATGCTGAGATACTTGAGAAAAGTAAAGCATCCTAAATATAGCCAGAAGGCTACCAAGCATAAGCATAAAATCATAGAATTTTAGATCTGGAATGCAGCAAGCAGACTGATGGCCTGATCTAATTCCGTGGATTATGGGAGTATAGACAGAGAACTGGAAGGAATCTTAGAGGTCGTTTAGTCCAACTTCCTCATTTTACAGATGAGGAAACAAACCCAGAAATGCTTAAGTACCTTCCCTGGGTCACAGACTGGGAAGTGATGGAGCCAAGATGGCAATCAGGTCTCCTGATTCCAAGTCCTGTGGTTTTGTTTTGTTTTCCCCATAGGACACTCTCACCTCTGCAAGGAGTAAAATGTACATAAATGGGCTGGGAGGGATAGTTCTAAATGAAATCAGTAATTGCATTTATACAGGCTCTTTATTTCCTGCATTTAGAATGGATACCCCACCTCCTTTAATGCTTTACAGCCTTGCTGTTACCACCATGAAGCTTTTCCTCATTTGCTTCCCTCACCAAGCATTTTCACTTTTCCCCCAGCCTCTTAACTTTCTCAATTTTACCTCTTCAGTGTACTTTTTAGGTTCTAACCTCGGTTGCATGCAATCTTGACACCCTGCTAGATCATAAGGCCCTTGAAGATAGAGATTATGCCATTTTTCATTTCTTAATAATAGTTAGAAAGGCCTTTTGCTATAGTGGGTAGAGAACAGGCTCTGGAGACAGGGTGATCTGAGTTCAGGTCTTATTTCTGTCACCTGATGGCTTTGTGATTTTGGGATAGTCACTGAATCTCTTAGTAGAACAAGCTATTCAATTTAGGCCATTCTCATCCTACAGTGAGTGCCCCCCCCTCTCCCTCTCTCTGCCTTTACATAAGCTACACCCCATGCCTGAGATGTACTCCCTTTCTCCTTCCCTCCAAATCTTCTGATGCCTGGTTCTGGTCAAGGCTTACCTCATGTGCCACCTGCTGCCTCCCATGTAAGGCCTTTCCTGATTCCTATTGGTAGCCAACACACTTAATTTTTATTGACTTTGAATATATTTTGTATTTAGTTATATGTGTGCAATGGAACGTAAGTTTCTTGAGGCCAGCGTTTGTTTTATTTTATGTTTCGATACCCCAGGTACCTAACACAGTCCCCAGCACATGACTTAATAAATTATTTATTTATTGAATGAATAAATGAATGAAAATGGGTTCATATTTAGTTTATAAATCAAATTGCATTTTAAAGTTACCAAGAGGTCTTAGTTTTAAGAACTTAAACATCCAAGACTATAATTTACTGAACAGATGCTGATCTTTATTGCTTTACTCATGCAAATTTCCCTACATGAATGAAATTATAGATGCGATAAAAAAAAATGCTGACATTAATAGAGTCCTTTAAGGGTTACTAAGGCACTTTGACATACATTGTTTCATTTGCTGCACGCTATAGTCCTGGCACTGTGTGTATTGTTCTTCTCATGTTACAGATAAAGAAACCAAGATTTATAGAGGTTATATGACTTGCCCATGGTCACACAGCTAAGCTGGCTTGGAGGCATCGTTCTAAACTAGCTCTTTCCTGACTCCAAGTTGAATAGTATAGTGTCTAATATACTGCCCTGTGCTTAGCAAATCCTAGGTTCTTTAGCAAAATATAGAGGCACTCTTTACTTTGCCACCTACTTGAAAGTCAGCTGGGCTTTGTCCAGGGATCCTTTGGATGAGAGGTTGATGGGTGGTTGTCATCTGCATATGCTGAAAATGATCTGTCTCCCTTCAATGAATCAAAAACTTCCCAAGTCCCTGAAGAGCTTAGAGTAGGGAGCTGCAATAAAGAGAAGAAAACTAATATGGGAGGCCACATATGAATGTCTCAGTAGTGGAGTAGAAGGGAGGAAAAGCAGTGGGAAACACCGGGGTCACTGACCACAAAGCCCACCCAGGTAGACTAGTTCGGCCAAGTGATGGAAAAGAAGACTACGCAAGTGCCTTGCTCTTAGGAGACCTGCCTAATAAAATAGATAACAGCCTTATAAATGGAAGGGACCTCTGAGGTCAGTCACCCTGTCTAAATCCCTTTATTTTACACATAAAAATAACATATAATTAGAGTCAAAGGAATTTTTGTTTTGTTTTGTTTATATAAGAATTCACAACAGGATTCCTTTTAAACTAAGACCTCTTGGCATCTTTAAATACAATTTGATATATAAACTAAACATGAACCCATTTTCATTCATTCATTCATTCATTCAATAAACAATTTATTAAGCTATGTTTCAGGTACTATGGTAAGCATTTGGGGTAAAGAAACATAAAATAAAACAGACCCTGGCATTAAGGAACTTACATTCTATTGGGGCATATGCATTAATTAAATACAAAATGTATTTACAGTCAATAAAAACTGAGTTGGCTACCAATTAGAGGAATCAGGAAAGGCCTCATGTAGGAGGTGGCGTATGAGGTGAGCTTTGACCAGAGCCAGGCATCAGTAGACCTTGAGGGGAGGAGGAAGGGTGTGAGTCTCCTGCATGGGATGAAGCTTATGTAAAAGCATAGAAATGGAGATGAAACTCACTGTAGGATGAGAATAGCTTAAATTGCTTTTTTCTTTACCTCATCATCATAGCTGCTGGTTTTGGGCTGTGCTACTCAGCAGTGATGCAATGGAAAAGACTGAATTTGGACACATTTACCCTCAGCAAAAATTGTCCTCGTCCAGCATTTGTCTCAAAAAAAAGTTTCCTCCCAGGTGTTTGAGCCACTAGCCTGGCAGAACTGCAGATGCTGCTTTCTCCAAAATCCCAGCTCCTTTCTCCTTTCCTCTCCCCCCCAGGCCCTCAAACTTAGGTCTTTGCCACTAGTGGTAACAGGACCCAGCAGTGAGAATGGGGAATCCTGAATCTGAAGCACTAGGCTAGAGAGGCCTCAGTTATTGGCTCAATTAGCTAGCTTCTAGGAAGTGAGGAGAGGAAGCCCACTGACCCTTCTAGGGTAGCCTCGGTGAGCCCTGCACCCATTCTTCCCCACTCTAGTGTGACAGTCTTGAGATGGGGTTAGTTGGATGGAGAGGAGAGAGGGAAGTCCTTGGAATATTCTTGAGGAACAGAAATGCTGAAGCACATCAGTTAGGATTGCGAGGGTGGTTAATGGCTCCCCCTCTTCACTCCTTTATTCAGCCATTTAACATACTATAAATAAGATGTCAATATCAGAGCAGGTGGATGAGCAGGATTTGGGGAGGTGATAGGTCCATTTTAGGCTCCCTGCCTCCTCCTCTTCCTCTCTCTCTCTCTCTCTCTCTCTCTCTCTCTCTCTCTCTCTCTCTCTCTCTCTCTCTCTCTCTCTCTCTCTCTCTCTCTCTCTCTCTCTCTCTCTCTCTCTCTCTCTCTCTCTCTCTCCCTCCTTCCCTCTCTCCTCCTCTCTCTGCCTCTCCCTCTTTCCCCCTGCCTCTCCCGTTTTCCCTCTCCCTCTCCCTTTGAGGGACTGACTTACAAAGCTGATAAAGCAGCTGCAGCATCTTTGTTAGGGAGGCCAGAAAAACCTCTATACACTAGAGACCCCTAGAGGCAGATGACTTTGTTACAACACACCTGTCTATGGACCAGAAGGCCAGATTCCAGGGGGCTAGAGTGAGCACCTTTGTGAAAATGGCTCTCTCTGAGCTAGCTTGGAACCCTGGAGTTCTTTATTGCAGCATCTGTAGCCTCAAGCTTGGAGGTACTCTTTATGTATGACTGTGTAGTGGTAATGAGCACCCTCATTTGTCTTTCATCAAAGCCATCTCTCACCCTATCCTATGGATCTTCCACAGTTATCCTCAGAATCTCTGTGTGTGATTGTTGGGAACTGGAAGGAGGCCAGAAGGGAGAGATGAAGGCTAGAGGTGAGGCTGGATTGAAAAGGGAGGCTAGGTAACTTTATGCTATAGTCTCAACTAAATTCTGTTTTGAGCATGATTGTAAATTTTCCTTCTCAACTCTACTTTTCTTCCTTGTCTCTCTCTTCTTCTTCATTCTGCCTAGGCATCAAGGCTGTGGACCCTCAGAGATGCCTACCCTTACAGGAAAACATGCTCGTCATTCCTTCTTTCCCCTTTTACAATTGACATTTTCTCTTTTTTACTTCGTTAGACCTCTGATCTTTGTTAACTAATGCGTGGCTAAGGTATTGGTGGCTGATAATGAGAGTGTGATGCCCTTCCCAGAAGACTTTAGAATCAGGGGCTTTGACTTAGAAGCTGTAGAACCTTGTAGACTTCCCATCAGTCTACCACCTGTGTGACTGTAGGCAAGTCATCTAACCTTTCTTGGTCTCACTTTCCTCATCTCTAAACTGATTAGGCTAGGCTTGATTGGATTCATTTCAATTTAACAAGAATTGATCTCAAAGGTCCTTTCTACCTCCAAGTCCAATGATCCTTCCACGTTTAAACCAAAGGAATTAATTTTACCCAGACGTTTCAGTCGCTGTTAATAGCCAGTGGAGAGATGGGTTTGGATTTAAGTGAATGTATTAAGGGAAGGAGCAAGAGGAAAGGGACCTAACTCTCCTCTTTGGAGACCCTCAAGTCATAGTGTTTATTCCATTCTAACACGTGGGTGCACGGTTTCAACGACATTTTTAGGGACAGAAGTAATAGAGTATAAGTGTAAATATTAGGACCCAAGCACGATATTGCGAAGGACTCCTCTTTAACAGTTTAAAGCCCCAGAATTTTCAATGGTATGTGCCACTGGGACATTCTTTCTCACATAAGCATTGTGGTTGTTTGAGGGAGGAGGATTTGGAATGCAATTCAAGACACTGCCCAGCTTTGGACTTTGTTTGACACTAATGATGCCCTCACCCAGGTGCTGGGACTTAGAGTCTCACATCAATTTTGGGTGTCTGCACTCCGGTTCTTTCAGCCTTCTAATTTTTCCACCTGTGACACTTCTGCCTTACCCCAACCTAAGATTTTTCTGTGTGTGGCCACCAGAAACGACAGCATTTGAAAGTATGTGTGAGTAATTGGTCTACAATTGGTTGTTTCAGTAAAGACAGTGGACTTCTTGCCAGGTGACAGGCATTAGATGAGATATTATATTTGGTTGGCTTCTTGAAATGCATTTCACAAATATTGTGTGTGAAATGGGATTGGCAGTGCCTTACAGAGACTTAATTTGGAGAAAAGGGGAAAAAACCACAAGAAAACTGCCTGTTTGTGCTATGTACCACATGGATTATGATTTTTAAAAATCCATCTTTATATGAAGGAAAATGGGCTAATTTTGAAAGAATTGACACAGGCCATATGCACATATTGTAATGAGAGATTTTGCTTATGCAAACACAACAGAATGGTTCAGAGCAGCAGGGATTATATAGGCCTTCAGGTAAGTGGGATTCTTCCAAGATTTCAGATCATACCTTTATTTATATGACATGGTTCAGTGGAAAAGACTCTTACATTTTGGAGTCCAAGGACCTGGATTCAAGTCTCTGGGTCTCAGTTTCCTCATTTGTAAAATGAGGGAATTGGAATAGATGACCTGGGAGATCAATTCCAGTTTATGTCTATAATCCTAACACACAATGTTGGGGAAATGTACCCCAGGTGGGTATAGCAATTTGGAAGCTTTTAAGAAAAAGAATTTTAAAGCCTTTTAAAATGTGGCTGTGGTCTCCCTTCCCAAATGTATTGTACATTTACTCCCTTTCATGCCTTCAAAGTACCAGCCAACATGGCCTCCATTTGTTATCCCCAAACCTGGCAATCTATCTCTCACCAATGTGATTTTGCATAGGCAGATCCCTAAACCTAGTATGCACTTCTTCATGACCCCTGCTTCTTACACTTGCTAGATTCCTTCCATGTTCCCTTCCTTTGCCATCTCCATTTGGAAACCCTTCTCTTCATCCATGTAGGTGTTAGTACTCTCTCCTTCACTCTCTGCAAATTTATTGCTGTTCAGTTGTTTCTTCATGATTCCATTTAAGGTTTAAGGTTTTCTTGGCAAAGATTCTAGAGTGGTTTGCCAGTTCCTTCTCCAGTGTGTCCCCATTTTACAGATGAGGAAACTGAGGCAAATGGCATTAAATGACTTGCTCAGGGTCACACAGCTGATAAGAGTCTACGACCAGATTCAAACTCAAAAAGATGTCTTCCTGGCTTCAGGCTTGGCACTCTATCTACTGTGCCACCTAGCTGCCCTTCTGGAAATTTATATATATGTACAGATATATGTATAATATATATATTCAATGGCCTATGGAAACTTATCCAAATTATTAGAGAAATGCAAATTAAGGCAGTTATGAAGTTCTGTCTACCTCATACCCATCAGATTAACAAACATGACAGACCAAGACAATAACAAATTGGATGGGCTAACAACAAACCCTAAGGCCTTGTTGGTAGAGTTGGGAATTCATACCGTCATTCTGTAAATCAGTTTGGAACTCTACCCCAAAAGTAACTAAACTGTGAGACCCAACTGGACCACTACTAGGTCTGTACCCCAAAAAGATCAGAAAAAGAAGAAAAGGACCAACATGTGCAAAAATATTTATAGCAACTATTTATCTAGAACACAACTCGGCAACTGAGAGGGTGCCCACCTATTGGTTAACAACTAAACAAATTTTTGTATATGAATGTAATGTAACATTATTGAATAATAAGAAACGACAAAATGTGCCATTTCAAAGGAAATTGGGAAGACCTCTGAGATCTGATGCAGAGTGAATTGAACAGAGCTGGGAGAATAATTTACATAATGATAGCAACATCATAGAGGAAAAACAAGTTTGAAAGACTTTAGAACTCTGATTAATAAGTGAGGAGTCCGGAGCACTGATGATGAATCACACCACCCACCTCCTGCCAGAAAGGTGATGAGCTCAAAATCCAGAACAAGACTTGCATTCTTGGATGTGGCCAACGTGACAGTTTGTTTTCCTGGACTATTCATGTTTCTCGTGAGGATTTTAAAAAACTGTTCAGTGATGATGGTGGGGACAGTGGGAGGGATAAATGATAAGTGTTTACTTAGATAACTTTAAAAATATGCTGTAAGAAATTTACATAACTTTATTATATATTTAAAAGGAAAAGCAAGTTGTACATAATAGATTTGCAGTTTCATATACAATCATGTTTTTATTATACTATGTTGGAAAATGCTTGTTTTATTCTATAAATTAAAAAAAGAAAATAAAAATTTAAAAATAAAGAACACTATTATATATATATATATACATATATATATATATGTATATATATAGTATTCCTCCAGTAGAATTAAAGCTCCTTGAGAGCAAGATATGTTTTTCATTTTGTCTTTGTATCACTAGTTCTTTGCACATAATAGGTGCTTAACAGATGTTTGCTGGGTTGGACTTTATTATGACTGACTGTTAAAGTCTTGTGTTCAGTGTATAGAAGACAAATATATGAATTTTATAGAACTCATCCACATGGGAAGCCTTGCCCAGTGTGTAAGGGAAAGAGACTGAAAGTGACCAGTTTCAAAGAACTTGCCTTTATTTTTTAACTGATAAACAGCTGAAAGAGCACTGAGTTGATGTGAAGAACAGCCCTGGAGTCACTCTGGCTCCAAGTTGCCTGGAAAAAACTCCTAACCTTCTTTGTGTTTCCACATTCTCTACTTCGGAACCACAACAGCTGCAGCAACTGTATCAACAACAGGAATAGCTAGCATTTATATAGCACTTTGAGGTTGGCAAAGTGATCTATAGACATTATCTCATTTTATCCCCAGAGCAGCCCTGTGAGGTGGGTACTATTATGCTATTCATTTGACAATTGAGGAAATTGAGGCCGGCGGAGGTTAAATGCCATGCAGCGGGCAGCAGGGACCTGATCGAGGGTGCCGTCAAATTTGAACTTGGGTCTTTTCGACTCCAGGTCAGGCACTTGATCCACTGTACCACCTAACTACATCTAATTGGAAACATACATAGTCCTTTTTAAGACTAAGGGTATCTTTTCAGGGAGCTGTGGAATCCTTAGAATGGCAAAAGCTGTTTAAGAATCGTTGTTAAGAGAGTTTCCACTGTTTGCTGCTGACCCTCTTTGGGGGCAAAGATGGTGAGAATTCAAAGGTTTGACATTCAGTAAGAGGCTATGGAAAGTTCAGAAGAGATGTGAAATCCATTTTAGCCTGATGTTTGCCCCTGTCCCTGCCCTGGAGCTTCTGACGATGGGTTTAAGTAGGCCGAGCATTGAGCTTGCTTGGAGACTGACAGCACATGACCTGCGTGGTTCAAAAGCAGCACCTCCATTTTGTTATTTTATTTCTTTTATATTATTTCCAGTCTAGATTTAATTAGCGCCTTTGGGAGGGGTAGGAGGAGCGGGAAGCAGAGCAGCTTGGAAAAGGTTTATGTTTCAGGTCCGCAGGACTCAGCAATTTGACATTCTAATCCTGTTATTTCTCACCTTAAACTGAACAGTCAGCAAGGTTGGATTTTTTTTCCTTCCCATAATTCATCTAGCTATTGAATTTCCCATCTCACCCTCTACTACTGAGCTCCCTTTCATTTGTCTCTTTTCTTTCTCTGTACTTCTGGCTTATCCGAGGATGCCACAAAACCTCAGAGAGATCGTTTTCCATCTTGGGGGGACAAGGGGGTTACTTTCGGGCAGCCAGCAAGAAGGCGATGTTCTCATTGCTCCTGGTTTCAGTGCCCAGGCCCAACCCTCAAGCAAAACTATGAAGGCATATACGGTGGAAGGTACAATGGAAAGAGCTTGCTCAAAATCTTGCCTCAGCTGTTTACTATCTGTGTGGTCATGTCCAGGCCATTTAACAGTTTTCTGGGTCTTTGTTCCTTCATCTGTAAAATGAAAGTCTTCAACCAAATAACATCTTTTAAGGATTCTTCTGTCTCTAAAATGTTGAAATCAATGGCTGCCCTACCAGTAACTGTGTACTAGAGCTAAGGAGAGGTATTACAAATTTTTTACTTTATTGTCATTTTTGGTCATCTACAGGATGGACATTATCTCATTAAAAAATAATGGGTGATTGGAGGGGAGGGGATAAATATTTGTCATTGTTCTTAAGGAAATGATATATGGAGTTTTTGCCTTTTTGTTTTTATCTCCAAGTCCTCAACAAGCCCATTGGGTCCTGCTTTATCAGGAGATGACTACTTCATCCTTAAAAACCCTTCATTTCATCCTTCCATTCCCTCAAGCTACCATCCTATATATCTTCTCTTTTCTTTTTGCCACAAAGGACCCTATACTCATTGCTTCCACTTCATTATCATCTACTCCATTCCCAATTTCTAATTTTGTCTTAACTTCCAAACCTAGCACTCAACTGAGACTTCTCTCTCTAAGGTTAGCAGTGGTATCTTAGTTGCTAAATCCAGTGGCTTTTTCTCAATCATAATTCACTCTGGAGAGGCAGTCTCAATAAATTTGTCACCATCAATAAACAAGTCATCATCAAGAAACTTAGGTGAGATCAGAGTTTCTAATGTGATGGAGAGCTGGCCATAAATCAGAACACATCACTATTCTGATGAATAAACAACCCTTACCCCCAGGATGAAAGTAGTGTGCCATTAGGATGAAATAGAATGTTGGCCTGGGAGTCATGAAGACCAGTGTTGGAGTCCTGTCACTGACACATACTGGCTGTGTGACTCACCAAGTGCTTTCATCTCTCAGGGGCCCAGACAACTCTCTCTAACATGCACACTTCAGAAAAGGTGTCCATCTGCCCTGCTAGAGAGGATGCTTCTCACTTTGAGCTTTCCAAATCAATGATACCTGTCTGGTATAAAACAACAAAACAAAGTTCTTCCTGTAACTTTTGGGGCTGCTGACAACATTCTCTTCCATAGTTACTCTCTTCTCCCTTGGCTTTCCTGATGTTGCAATCTCCTCGTTCTCCTCCTCCCTGTCTGATGACTCCTCAGGCACTTTTGTTCCATTATTATCTGTCTTCTGCCTCCTTAGCAGGCAGTGCCCTCCACTTCAGGGTCCTGGGTCCTTTTCTCATCTGACTCCACACTTTCTCTCTTTGTTATCTTATCTGTCCTAAGGATTTGCTTATCACCTCTGTCCAGATGATTCCCAAATCTTTACCTCTAGCTCTAATCTCTAATACCACATTGATATCTACTGCTCAGCATGTCACAAATGGAACTCATCACCTTTCCCCCTAAACTTGTTCCTCCTGAAAACTTACCTATTTCTGTCAAAGGTGGTCCCATCCTTTTAGTTCCCAGCCTCATTATCTTGGAACCATCTTGGACTCTGCTCTGTCCTTCACCCTCTACATTCAACCAGCTACCAAATTTTGTATAATGTGACTTCCTCCAATCTGTCCCCTTCAATGTACTGCCAAGCACTCTTCTCCTCTTCTGTCTTTCCTCATCCCCTTCTAATACGACTTACCAGCCTTGCAATTGGTCTTCTTGCTTCCAGGCTCTCTCCATAATGATTTATCTATCCTTCAGCTGCCAAAATAATCTTACTAAAGCATAGGTGTGATCATGTCACTCTGATATTAATAAACTTTCATTGGCTAACCTATTGTTTTTAGGATAAAATGCATTCTCTTTCTCAGTCTGTCACATAAGGTTCTTTCCAGGCTGAGTCTGACTTACCTTCCCCGCCTTCTTCCACATTATGCCTCTACATTCTAGGTAAACCAGATTGCTCTTAACTTGACACTGAATCTCTTCTGATGGCTTTTGCATATCTGCCTCCCATGACTAAAATTTACTTCTTCCTTATCTCTGTCTCCAAGAATTCTTGTCATCTTTCAAGGGTCAGCTTAGGTGCCACCTCCTCAGTGAAGCTCTCTATTGTTACGAATCTTTTCTTCTTCTGTTTTTCTTCAGCTTTATTTATTTGTGTGTGCATGCCGTGTCTCCCCCTTATAGACTGAGCTTCTTGAAGGCAGGGACCGTTTTATAGTATCTTTGTATCTCCAGTACCTTGTATGTTACATGTGCTTAATAAATGTCTGTTGATTAAGCCCAGAAGCCAGAGAAGAACTGGTTTGTTATTATTTACTATTATCGATAGTAATTGTGATAGCTGGGATTTCATAAAGTACTTCGCCTAATAAAACACTTTCTTCCTATTATTCCTGTAAAGTCAGGAGCAAAGATGTTATTATCCCCATTTTATAGATGAGGAAACTGAGGTTATTACTTGTCCATTGTTGTATCATTAGCATATGTTAAATGTGCAACTCAAATGCAGGTCTTCTGATTCTAAGCCGTAGGGTCTTTCTTATTATGCTGTGAGACCGTAAGGGGCCCAGGACAAATAACTAGACAGGACCTTAGCCCTTGAGAGGCAGCATGGTATCATAGGGAAAGGAGTGGATTTCAAGGCAGCAAACATGGATTTAAATCCCACTTGCTACCAGTGTGGTTTTGGATGAGTCATTTAACCACTTCTGGGCTTCAGTTTCACCATCAATAAACTTGGGTGAGATCAGAGTCTCTCCACTGTGATTTGTTTTCAGTACCATAATGCTTATTTTGAATCTGTGAGTATATCAGTTTCTTTATCTGTGAAATAAGAATAATACTTCTTAGAGGAAGAACTCACTGGGAATGTTCAGCTTTGTTAATGATACTGGAGTGAGGGGACCACAAACAGAATTTATGTAATCCTGATATGTTGAGATGGATATGAGGCCTGATCGAGAGAGAAAGATAGCAGCATTCATTAGATTTCCTAGTATCATCATGGTATCCAGTAGCCAGGTGACATAGCGGATAAAGCACTGGGTCTGGACTCAGGAAGTCATGAGTCTTCAGGGAAACTTACTAACTGTGTGATCCTGGGCAAGTCTCTTTACCTCAATTTGTCTCAGTTTCGTCATCTATAAAATGGGGATAATAGTAGCACCTACCTCCCAGGGTGTTTGAGGATCAAATGAGATAATATTGGCAAAGTGCCTGATGCAGCGTCATGTAGACGTTCTATGACATCTATGTAGATGTTAGCTATCATCATCTTCATCATCATCATGCAGCCTCAGAGCTGGGGGAAAACTTGACGGTTATCTAGTCTACATATACCTATAATGTGAAACCTTTACACGAAGTATAAGGCTTTCTCTTTCCTGGGTCAAGTTTACAATTCTTCAACCAATCAGTAAACGTTTGTTAAGTACCTACTATGTGCTAGGCACTGTGCTAAGTCTTGGGGATACAAAAAGAGAAAAAAGTCTTTTTCTTGAGGAGTTTATAATCTAATGGAGGAGCTTACAATCTAATGGAAGCCCAATGATAGCAGCTTAGAAACATCCCGAGGTTTCCTCACGATGCACCTCCTAAACTCTCTTCAAATGGGTCACCTAGCTTTGTTTTCCTATGATAATATCCCAGTCTGACCAAGTCATAGGAAGTTATATAACTTTGATGTACTTGTAAGAATATTAGCTGTAGCAGTATTTTTGTTGTTCAGTCATTTCCTTCATGTCTAACTCTTGATGACCCCATCTGAGGTTTTCTTGGCAAAGATATTGGTGTGACTTGTCACTTTCTTACCCATCCCATCTTACAGATGAAGAACTGAGGCAAATAGGGTTATGTGACTTGCCCAGGGTCACACACTTGTAAATGACTAAGGCCCAATTTGAACTCAGTAAGATGAGTCTTCCTGATGTCAAGCTCAGTGTTCTACCCACTGTGCCACCTAGATGCCTATAGCAGTATTATGGAAGTTAAATTGTATACCGTACCCACTCAGGCTTTCAAGGTTAATGAGTCCCACATCTTTTCAGAAAGGACCAGTGCCACTGTATTATCCTGAAGGGTCAGATGTCTTTACAGATTCAACCAGGCCCAAACCTAAGCATATTTTCTTTCTCCTTAAAATCTGTTTCTCAATCTGATTTTATTGTTACTGCCTGTGGCACCACCATTTGCCTACTCTCTCATGTTCTTAATCATGAGATCATAGAATTATAGTTGGAAGAGATCATAGAAGTCATCTAGTTCCACCCCCTGATTTTACAGATGAGGGAAACTGAGGCCCAGACAGGTAAAGTGACTTATCCATGGGCCTACAGACAATAAGTGACAGAGGTAGTATATCAACCCAAATCTAGTGGTCTTCTTTCCTGTACTTTTTTGATAATTTTGGAGTTATCATTAATTTTTCCTTCTCCCTCACCTCTTATTTCCCTTCTCTGAATTCCATCTTCCCCAAACTTAGCACACCCATGTCTTCATTCCTTTGGATTCTTTGAGCCTTTTTACTGTCTAATAAAGGGGATACCCATGTATTATATTACCTAGTATAATATATATGTGTATATATATATATAACATAAAATAGTACAATATGATGTGATAAGATATAGTATCATTACACAATTATATAATTCAATATAACATAACAGTATCCATCTGTCCCTTGTCTCTATTTCTACTCAGAACCCAAATACAGGCCCTTGTTACCACCTGCTCAGACTAATGGTTTAATCTCCTAACAGTTATTTCCTATCTTACCTCTAGTCCAATCTATCCTTTAAAACACTGCCAGAATGATCTTTCTTAAGTGAAAGTCTGCTGCTGTTACTTTTCTTTTCAGAAATCTTCTTTCCTTCATTCTTTACCGGGTAAAACTCACGTTCCTCTCTCTGGTGTTCAGTCTGATAATACCCTCTATTTCCAGCCTCAGTGGGCCATCATTTATTCCTTTCTATTTCAAACTGGACCATTCTCTGTGCCACAAACATGCCCCAGGCTTCTATGTCTTCATGCCTTTTCTCATCCTGTTCCTTAAGTCTGTAATGTCTGCCCTCTTGCCCTGGTTTGCCTGCTGAATTCATACTTATCCTTTATAGCCCTAAAGAAACACCTGCTCCACCAAGCATCCCTTGACTCCTCCTAGTCAGTAACAGCTTTGCTCCATAGATCTCTCAGCACTCTCTGTTTTGTAACTTCCTAATAAATGGATCTTGTCATGTTCGATGTCATGCTTTCTGTGTTGGAATCTTATCTCCCAACTAAATGCAGTCTCTGTGACAGCAGGGACCAAGTCTTATCAGAACTTTCTATCTCCTTCAGTGCTATGCACGTAGGAAACACTTAAAACACATTGTTGAATCAATAAAGAGTCCCATGACTTCAGAAACTACTTTGGAGTATTTTGAGTAGGACTTGGTTCTTTTGCAAATGAGGAAGCTAAGGCCCAGAAATCTGAAGAATGGCCTAGGTCATTAAGAGGATTATAAAAGTACCCCTACTTCAAAAACCAATCACCCAGTGTCTAAGGGCAGAAAGGATGGAATCTGTGGTCAGAAAGAGCCGAGGAGAAGGTAAGAGTAGACACATTAGAGTGAAATTGGAAAGGGCTGCTCCCCTCCTATCCCTACTCTTGGCATCCGCATTGTCCAGGTTTGTTTCCTGCTTGTGTCTATGGCTGAACAGAGGGGCTAATCCAAAGCCACCCCTTCTTTCTGCTCTTCATTGAGTGTCTTTCCTCTAAAAAACAATGCTTATGGTCCTTGCCACCTGGCTGGCCCACCATCTGTCACCTATCACCAAAACATAACAATGTATCTCTGTCTTCATTTTCTCCTGCTCTGTCAAGATCTCTCCCTTCATAGATATATTCCTTTTGACCCTCAGAGCCCTTTTGTTATGTGATAAGGGGCATACCCAGTGGATGATTGTTTCAGTCTGCGCTGAATGCATCAACTGGCAGAATTACTGTTCTCTGAACCTCTAAGAACGAGGTATTTTTCCCCCTACCACTTTTTTTTCCAAGACACAAAGACCAGGGCTTACACATCCATGAGGAGGAGAGCCAGGGCCAAGGAAGGAAATTCGGTAGGCAGTTGCTGACTGTGTTTCTCTTACACTGTGGAGTATCAACTTTCACCCAGATTCATTGTTCACTCGCTTTTCTGTTCTTAAGTTATGCAGGAGTGCATAGGATGGTGGGAAATTTTACCAAGGCCCAGACAAATCTCATTTCTTTCACAAGCCTCTCTTGACCACTAGACCCTATAAGAATCTCACTGTCATCCGAGCCCTGCCTTCCTAATTGTTGTCTTAAGTTGCATCTAACATATTTCAGAGTGGCATCTCGACTTCTTGCTCAGAATTGCTTTGAACATAGTTACTTGATTTTTATACTCTCTACAACTAGACTGCAGGCTCCATGAGGGCAGTACCAGGTACTATGACTCTATCCTGAAACTATATTCACAGATGTCATCAATAAATCCCTCATTTCTGGAGCCAATGGCCTTTTCTTGGTCTCCATTCTTTTTGAAGTTTATGCATCATTTGGCCCTCATCACCACCATTTGCTTTTTTGACTCTTTCATAAGGAACTATGCCTTGACATAATTCTCTCCAAGTTCTTGTCCTCGTTTTCTATGTGTCTCTCATCTCCTTCAGTGATCTCTATTCCTCTTTCCTTAATGGAGGTCTTGGAGTGATAGAAGGACCATGCTGTAGAAGGCCAAGAAATGAGGCAGAATTTCCATCTAGAATATCTTCCCAAGATTTAAAAATTAAAACGTCTTAATGAAAAGTAGAAAATGCATATATCATGAGCTTAATTGAAAGAGACAGATAGTTTTAGTTTGATTTGCTTCCAAATAAATCTAAACCACATAATCACTAAGATAATGTTATAAGGTCTCTAAAGAAAAAGATACACTAGAACCTGGAAATACCATAGGCCTTCGCGTCTCAGTCATGAAGCTGACTTTGATGTGAGGCACCATCATAACAAGAGTCTTTTGATACTCTAATAGCCAGATGTCTTTGGATGGGATACTAGACAGATTTGCCCTTAATTTATTTCCAAGTTTAGCTCAAGTGCCACATTCTACATCACTCTATTCCTAATTTCTTGCCACCTTTTCTCCACTCTCATCTTGTAAGTCCTCTTTCCTTCTGCCCCCATGTTCTCTTGTACTCAGAAAAAAGGCCAAGGTTTCCCACTGCATCCTAGGCCTTCTCTGGTTGTCCTGATTTATATCTCGCTACTGGACCCAGATGGCTCTGGAGGACAGAATAAGCCTGGTTGACGCTGCACAGCCCTACCTCACTTAAATCCAATTCACTTGCTGAGGTCATGGCATCCATCACTTCCTTGATTTCAAGGTCCTCTTTGAGAAGAAAGGACAAACAACAATCTCTTGGACTCAAGTTATTCAAATAGATCTGTGATATCATCAATTCTTGAGGACCCTCTAATGAAACAAATTGTAGTCCATCCATGCCGACTTATCCTGTTTGAGTCTTGTCCATATTCTCTACAAAGTTTGCCGCAAGGGTGGCACCCGATGTGGACAAGTACCTGGTATTTAGTGTGTGTGTGTGTGTGTGTGTGTGTGTGTGTGTGTGTGTGTGTGCATGTGTACATATACTATTCTCCTATAGAGTGTAAACTCCCTGAGGACAGGCTGTCTTTGAGTTTTGTATTTCTATGTCTTCTGCCTAGCATAGAGCTTGGCACATGGTAGTCACTGAATAAAAGCTTGATTTTTACTTTTTGTTATTCAATTTAAAAAAGCATTTATTAAACACCTACTATGTCCCTGGTACTATGCAAAATCCTGTTTTAGGGAGACATTATAGGAATATACTAGTAAGATGCGTTATCATTTTCAGCTTCCTTGTCTAGTAGATGCAGCCAACTCTGTTTGTGGTAGATTGCCTTTGGGGTTTATAGCCCTGAATAGCTAGACGTTATCTCTCTGTTCCATTTAAACACATACTTGCCTTCCCTGGTTCCAAAAAAGCCTTTTGATTCTTTGCCTCAAGAAACCTTGTCAATGTAAAAGCAACTCAAATTGGTGACTGCTCAACCTTGATCATTATTTTAGACAGGGTACACTACATTGGGATGGTTTTATGCAGGATGTAACCTGCCTGAGTAGCACATTATGTGACTGCCATTTCCCAGAGGCCCTCACAAAAGAAAGGTGTCTATCTTTAGTGTCCAAAGGCAAACTCAGTGCACAGAACCATTAAAAAATAAATAATGTGCATAAATTATTTAGACAAGCTTTATTGGTTAGTGTGAAGAGACAGAGGTAGAGAATATGGGGCAGCTAAGCATACCATCAGTATGCACTCTGCCAAGTTGTGGGGTGGCCCTCAGAGCCTTCTAACAGGTGGTGAATCTGTAAGGTTCAACCAAGCAGAAATTCCATCACATCCTATTGTGTGCTTCTCCCAGATCCAATTCTCAGGGAATGAGGCCTTACAAGAACTGAGAGGCTAGGACACAATGCTTCAGATGCTTTGTTGAGCTGCCAGTCTGACCCCAATCTAGTTGGACTGGGGGAAGATTTCACTGCTAAAGTGTCTGGATGCCTAACAAGAACAAGGGGGTGGTAGGACCGGGGTGGTACATTGACTGAGGTGTCTGAGGTTTCCATGAATGCTTCAGGCCAGAAGGTGGGCAAATCTACTGAGAACATGGAAGGCTGACTTTATTAAGCAATTCATTTCTTCCTTTCTTGTTACAGTAGAGTTCCCCTTTTAAAAAATAGAAGGAAAGAAGGAAAAGAAAAGAAGAGAAAGTCGTTTCAAGTCCATTTTCTTCCCATCTGTTCCCTCAGTGATTTCCTATCCTGTCTCCTCCTCTTCCATGTGTATCTCAAGTTTGACTTTTGTTTTTTGCTTGTGTCACACTTCTTTCCCATCTCTTTCTCTTGTTCTTTGTCAGCCAGCAAAAATCTTTCTTTTCCCAGCCCCAAAGCTTCCCACACACCATCTGTCAAGGTTGGCAAGCTCCACGTTCTCCTTCCTCTCTTCTTTCCTTTAGTAGGGGCCCAGGCAAGAAAAAAGGTTACTGATTCCTCTTTCGGGAAGACCACATGAACTGCTCTCCCTTTTCTTTACTAGCAAACCGAACTCTCAGAGTTTAAGTGGGGATCTAGGTGGTATGGTGGGATAGAGTATCAGATTTGGAATCCTGAAGACCTGAGTTCAAATCCTATTTTTGACATTCACTAGCTGTGTAACCCTGGGCAAGTCAGGTTTCCTCTTTCGAACTCAGTTTTCTCATTTGAAAAATAGCACCTAATTTACAGAGTAGTTGTGGGAATAAAACAAGGTAATTACAAGGTAATGCATGTAAACCATTTGAAAGACTTAAAGTTTTATATAAACACAAACTCTCTAAGGGTACTATTCCATTTGCTTGGCTCATTCAAAGCCAGTGGGTTAAGAGTCCCAAAGGCCTGTAGAACTTTCCTAGATAACAGTCTTAAAGTTTGGAGAATGTAGGACAGGGGTGGGGAACCTGCAGCCTAGAGGCCATATATGGCCCTCTTGGTCCTTAAGTGTGGCTCTTCGACCGAATCCAAACCTCACAGAACAAATCCGTTTATTAAGGGGATTTGTTCAATATAAAACAAATTTTTTCTATATAAAAAAACCAAAAGAAAAGAAAATTTGTTCTATATAAAATAAATCCTTTTATTAAGGGGATTTGTTCAAAGAAGTTTGGATTCAGTCAAAGGGATGCACTTGAGGACCAAGAGGGCCACATGTGGCCTCGAGGCTGCAGGTTCCCCACCCCTGGTATAACAGAAACCATCTCTCTTGAGTCATATTGGATGGAGCTCCATTTGAATGCCCCTGACATGAGGCCATTTGAGCCTTTCCTTAAATTAAAAAAAAAAGAAAAAACTTTTATATGAGGGAGAATCTACTACATTTGAGGTGGCCTATTCCACCTTTCCACCATTCCATAGATTTGAGAGTTTTGCTGTTTTATGAAGCTGAAATTTGCCTTTCTTCACTTTGCACCTGCTGTTTCTAGTTCTGTTCTCTGGGAACAAGCAGGACTGATCTAATCTCTTACTAATCAACAAGCCCAAGGAAGATCTCAGTCAGTGAGATGCCCCTGATCTACCTGCCAGAGAACAGCTTTGGATCAAGATATTTCAATATTATTTTCATTGTGTACAAATTCCCACACCTGGAAACTCAGTTTCTTCTTCCAAAACCTTCCCCTTTCAAAATAGACACCGAACATGGCCTTTGACAAGGCATCTCCTGAATTCAGGGACAATCTGATGCCATGCACCAAGATGGCAGCATTTGGGGTAGCAATAGAACTACTTCCCCAGTACTCAGAGGGTATTTTTTTTCTTGTGATTGCGGACATAAGAGAACAGTTCTGGAAAACCACGAATAATGGGGAGAAATTAAGGGAGCTCCATTTTAGATTGAGCACCAGAGAAGATTTTCTAATAGCACAGCTCTGTTTCACCAGGACCAACCCTTGGGGAAATGCACTGCTGAAGACTTTTGAAAGCTGAACTAGATAAAACTTTAGAGGATATGCAGGTGGGAGCAATCTTACCTTAGCCACCGGGGATCTGGGGCTTGATGGCCCAATGAGACTTTCCTATATTTGTTTCCTATGATTTATATGTCATTTTGTTTCATGCATGTGTACATACACACATGCAAACATGGGTATGTAACTGTCTGGGTCTGCTTGAGGATGGGAAAGAACTAGCACTACCAACATCTGTAGCTCTCCAGATGCTGACTGAAACTAGAGATTATCCAACAGTGAGAAAAGCCTTGGCTTCCTTTCAAAGTTCGGGTCTGTTCCCTATATTCAATTTTTAAAAATGTATCACACACTATACATTGCTCATCATATGCCTTACTTTAACCAAGGGTTTCAGATAGCTTTTGTAAAATCTCATACTATAGGCTATACTACATTTTCTTTAGGCAGAGCTAAAGATAGCAATCATGTGAGATCGATTAACGAAATGATCACAGTAATACGAAACTATCATTAATTTTGGCATCACAGTTCACAGTTGAGTATTTAACCAGATAATTGCTTCACCATGAAAGCAAGGAAAGCGTCTCCCATGAACCTCTCTTTCCCACTTTGCAACTCCTCAGCTGTAGAAATTAGCCGCCCAGAGTAGTAAGCTGACATTCTCTCTTGAAGCTCCTTGAGTTTAGAAAGGTTATACACATGATTCTGCTACATTTCAGTTGGATCCCCAGAACCTGGGTTTCCCAGATGAGAATATGGCACCCGTGCAGTCATGCCCCCGATTACCTGATTTCTGCCTGCTTCTGCAGTTGGTCAATGGATCTATTAATTATCAGGAGATTATTCTGTTAGGGAAATGATTTGCAGGAAATGCAGGAGCTTTAAAGGGATACGTTGTGAAGATTTTGTTTTTAGTCTTAGATATTTTTCTTTATATAATTTTTATAACTGTACATAAATTGGTTTCTGAGGAGAGGGAAAAATTATACTCAGCTCTGCCTGATAATTTTGAGCTTGGACTTTCAGAAGTAGTTGCTGGCTGTTGCTAGACCAGAGCAGTATGCGTGGATTTCTTACTGATGGGCATCCAGAAATAATGTAACACTCAGATGTAGTCCATGGCTCAGACCCAAAGCTCTTGGCTTAACAGGGTATGAATTTGATCTTGAGGACTGTCTTTCACAAATACTATCTTTGGCAAATGCTCTGACCCAAGTTTCCCCCTGGAAATATCAGCATTTGGTTTGTGCCCAGGTCTCTACAGAAGAAGTCAAAGGTCTTCAGTTCCCATGAAAGCCCTCTAGCTAACTATACATCAGAAATGGGACAGGCTTTTTCAATCCAACAAAAATTTCAGAGTACTTGCACCATAGCCAGTATAGTCAAAACAATTCCCTTTTCCTCTTTGAGAAGGGCTGTATATCCCCAGGACATAGATATCCCTTCCATCTTATGGTGCTGCGTTAGACCTGGCATCTCTTGCAAGGACAAAGTACTCTGGTCATTAAAGAATTGACTTTTATACCTCTGTGATCCCTGCCTTCTTAGGGGCCTATACGCTCCCCTGTAGTTCTATAATGGTACCTTCACACCTTCTTGGTAGTCAAGAGGACTCAGGATTGCTGGAAGTCCAATAATTCTTCCTTCTGGTATGTCCCACCTTTCTAAGGATCTATACTGTACCCTAGATGTGTAGTATGACCCTGGCTATGGCCTCCATTAAAGAAGAAAGTACATAGGGTCAATAGAAAACCAACCCCTCCTCCCCAGGTCTTCACAGTCCATATAACCTACAATACTCTCAAAGGGTAAGATTCAGTTTGCTCTTTCACCTTGTAGCTCTGTCCTTTGTTGTCCCTTAGCTCCAGCTCCTTCTCAGCCCCAGAACTCCTCCCTTTGGTCTGAAAATTCTTTTTCTTTCTTGGAGAGACGTTCAAGAATTTGGCCTTATCAAGGTACTCTTATTACTCAACCATTGGTGTTGGTTTGCATTCCTATGACTCTTGGTTTGGTCTAAGAACTCTTAGCTTCTCCATCTCTACCTCCAAATCCTTGCATCTCTGGGACATCCTTTCTTGGGACCATGCAGCTATCTGATGGGTCATGGGTTACATGACTATGCAGGTTTCCTTCCAGGGAACCAAATCCCTGTAATATCCTCAAAGTTTCTCCCTTGTCTATCTGAGCTCTGATTCTTTCCAGGTTTATCTTTGTATCTGCTAACCCTTTTAAAAGCCAAGTGTAAGGGAGTATGATCAAACACGATTTAATCATTTATCCTCGTTGTGTCAGAGAACCAATGGAAACCCAGCGCAAGGTGAGATCATAGGATAAATGACATCACCAATGCCAGAAAAAAATACCAGAAGAAATGTCTTGTGTACAAAGACATCTTCAGTGCCAGAAAAAAGGCCTCACCCTTCAACCTTTACTCTTTCTTGGGCTCTCCTAGGTCACGCCTTCTACTTAAAAATAGAAGCAATTTAGGGAGAATGAATAAAATGCTAGGTTTCTATTGACCCTCAATTCAATTCAGTTAGCACTTATTAAGTTTTTGCCATGGGCAAGGATGGTGTTGTTGGCTAAAGAAACAAAGAACCAAATGAAAGAGTCCCTACCTTACCTTACATCCTACTAGAATATTTAAATGCGGGCAATATTCCTAAATGTGCCGGTATTATTATAGCCCGCTGCTAGATATTTGTTTATTGTGAACCTTTAATTAGTTGTAATATTGAGATGCAAGGAAAGCATAATAAATTAATCTCCAGATGAAAGCCAAAGCTTGTTTGAACAACTACTCTAACCCGCTTCTGCATATTGGTGGTAGGATGGGTAGCTTCTCCTGTGTCCAGCCGAAGTATTCTGTCTGGCCATTGGGTGATGGATGGGTAGGTTGCAGAGAGGTAGATATTCACCTGTAAACCAATGAACAATGTAGATCAGAATTGTGACCCAGACTGGGGGAACCCAGTTGGATATGTTATATGAAAGAGAGACAGAGAACCAAAAGTTTTCCATAAAGACCATCTGTAGCAGTGGTTTACTAAGATGTCTTCAGTTGTTTGAATCAAACAACTGGGTGGTGTGGTCAGGGCTAAGAACTCTAAGATAAAGTAACAGGCATAACCCTGTTCTGATGAACATGGGATTGTTGTGGGTATGCTGCATTATAGAATAGCCTTTGTCTTTGTAAGGTCTATTGGGTAGCCTTCTCTGGCCAATTCTCATTTTAACAGGTTGCCAAACATGGGGGGAAAGCCCATGTTATTCAGGTAGATGGCTACCCCACACAGAATTCTGGAATTTTTGGAAGGCTGTAGGTATGCTCATCATCCCTTATACCAAGGAGGCTGGGACTGGGCAATTGCATGGGCTCAGAAGTTCTGAGCTGTAGTAGGGCTAAAGCTGACAGAGGTCCATATTAAGTCTAGCACCAATATGGTGGACTCTGGAGAGGGGGGAGGGGCTACCTGAAGAGGAGTAAACCCAACTAAGTGGAATCAGAGCAGGTTAAAGCTGTGTGGATCCATGATGGGACTGGGCTGGTGAGTGACCGCTGTGCTTCCAGCCTGAGTGAGATAGGGAGATCTAGTCTTTTTGAAAAATGGAGGTGTTCATCTGAGAGGCATCATCCTGAAGTTATGGGATTGCTCCTGATTGGTCTTAAAGCACTTCTCTCTTCTTGTCACCACCACTGATTCAAATGAGGTTGGTAATGCCACAGAGGGCCAATCTCCAGAGGTGCTGGGGGGATGACTACTTGCTGTAACTGGTCTAATAGATAGCTGAGGGACGAAGAGGACCAGTCTACCCTCATGATTGTGTTTAGGGCTCAACAGCTCATGTTATTCTTTTTTGTTCACAAATAAAATAGACTCCCAAAAAGTAAAATTGGGAATGAATCATTAGCTTCTTTTACAAGAAACACTATAAAGGACTCAGGATTATGTTCTAGGATTGGTCCATAGAGCAGAAAAACCTGGTTTAGAAACCTGGGCTACTTACTATCAATCAACAAGCATCTATTAAGCACTAACTTGTATCAGGCATGATGCTAAGTAAGCACTGGAAACACAAAAATAGAAGTGAAACAGCCCTTGCCCTCAAGAAGCTTACATTCTAATAACAAACAGCGGTAAATCATCACCATCCACGACCCCATTCATACTGCCTAAGTATAATTAGGCAAGTCACTTCAGCTCTCTGAGCCCTAACTTCCTCATCTATACAATGAAGGGGTTGGGCTAAATGATCTGTTGACTTCCATCTCTAAATCTATGTTGCTATGATCGTTTGGGCTAGTCTGTGAATACGTGGGAAGTGAGGGAATAGAGAACCTGGGAATTGCATAGTTCAGTGGTTAATGAGAGGTGACACCTCCATATCTGTGACATTAAATTGGGACTGAGACTGGATTTGTGCTTTCATTAATTTAGAGAACTTCCAGGTGAGGAAACTCCCTCTACCAACTTTGGATGACACCTCCTCTGAAACTTCATCTTAGAGAGTTGCCTAGAGCATTGAGAGCTTAAGTGACTTAACCACAGTCGCACAGTCAGTAGGTGTCAAAGACAGGACATGAATCCAGGTCTTCGTGGCCTCATTCAAGGCTAGATCTCTGTTCATTACACCAAGCTGAAATAACTGCATGTTCTAATGAAGCAAACAAACACTCCTATGCTCCCACTTCTCCTGTAAGTGCGGTTGATTTGAATGTCTCCAAACCCCATCTTGATTAGATGAGTGAGCCACCTCAGCCCCAAGCCAACCACAAGCACAGAAGACCAGGATATATCCAAAGTCATGGATTCACCATATTTCCACACCCACAACAATTTTGTTTCATCAATCTCTGGTTCTAACTGTAGGGAGGTCCCTCTGTGACTGTTTACCCAGGGTTACAGAGGCCCCAGCCCCCTCTAGACAAATTTGATATTTAAAACATTTTTTTCAAAGATCTCTTATTCTACCAGGGGCTAGACACCAAAGAACCTGACTCAGGACGTTCAAGGTCAAGATGTAATAACAGCTGGAAGGTAACTGGGCATTAGATGCTGGTCACAGATGGCTAAAAAGGCAGGCTCCTAACAAGAGGATGTTTGACAAAGGATGGGAGAATCTCAAAAATGAAATCCCAACAACCCTATCACACTTCATTTCAACAAGGAAGAAAGTACCAAAGGTTTGTAGAGACTAGAATGGCTGTATAGGGAGCTCATTCAAAAGCTCAAATTTTAAAGGGATAGATGTAAGAGATGGAAGTGAGTGCAAATAAATGAGGACAGATATAAAAGAGTAGAAAGGCCCTACATAAGAGTAATGTCAGAAGTCTAAAACCCAGTATATATGAGATTTCATTTAGTGATTTCCACAGATTATTCAAGGAGTGGTTTATGAGTACCCAGAAATGGAGGCAGTGACCACTAAGGACCCACAGGGGTACATTAAAAGCAATTAACCTAATGTCTTTTTTTGACAGGTACAGCAGAGAAAAGCCATAGGAACCATATATCTACATTTCAACAAGGCATTTCACATCAGTTCTCAAAATAAACTTGTGAATAAGATGGAGAAATAGGGACTGCAAGATAGGCAGTTAGGTGGGGACAGAACTCATTCTATTCTATATTGTAAGCATTTCTTAAGCATTTATAAGCATTATAACGCTTATTTGTTATTTTTTGGTAGTTTCAGTTGCATTCAACTCTTCATGACCCCACTTAGGGTTTTGTTGGCAGAGATACTGGAGTGGTTTGCCATCTCCTTCTCCAGCTCATTTTGCAGATGAGGAAACTGAGGCAAACAGGGTTAAGTGACTTGCCCAGGGTCACACAGCTAGGAAGTATCTGGGGGCAGTTGTGAATTCAGGTAGATGAGTCTTCCTGATTCCAAGCCCAGTGCTCTAACCATTGTGGCACCTAGTTGCCCCCATAATATATATATATATATATATACATATATATATAAATATTACATGTTTTATATAAATTAATTATATAATTATTGTATATAAATATTATATACGATATAATATATAAATATAACATATTCATTGTATAAATGCTCATTGTATTATAATGCTCATATATCATATATTATACATCATTGATCATATATAATATAGAATAAATGTACCATGTTTTATGCTTATACTATTAAAACTCTTATATATATATATAAAACTATTATGTATAAGTATTTATTAACCTATGCAGAGTACTATATAAGTACTAGGGATACCAAAAAAAAAGATGCCATCCTCTGCTATCAAGGAGTTTATCTTCTACAGGAGAGAATGTAGCATGTACTCAAGTAAGTTTTTTTTTTTTTAAAAGTATAAATGACCTAAAACTGGACCCAAAGACTGTTCTCTTTCTTCTGCATTTGGATGAAGGCATCTGAGAGGGATAAGCTAATATGTTGGAAGACCAATTGGGGAGTGAGCATATCGGGAATGATGGATCAAATCTAATAAAATAAAATTTAATAGAAATGAATGTAAAGGCCTGCAACAACAATGGAAGTACAGGGGAGGTGAGATGTGGCTGGAAAATAGTTCATATTAAAAAGACCTGGGGGATTTAGTGTACTACAAGCTCTGTATGAGGCCTCAGTCGCAGCCCAAAAGCTAATAAAATCTCAGGCTGCATTCATACATGCATAGTGTCTAAGATCAGAAAAATGAGATTTCCACTGTATTCTGCCTGCTCAGCCATATCTGTGGTATTGTGTCCAATTCTTGGTGACAAACCAGGGCTCATCAGAGGATGCAACATGATAAAGTGGAAAGAACCTTCATTTTGAAGTCAGAGCAACTCAGTTCAAATTCCAGGCCTTCTCCTTCCTTGCATATCACTGAACCTTTCTGGGTTTTTCGCTTTGCTTATCTGCAAAGTAAGCAGGATAGGCTAAAACCATATTTCTTACTCTAAATCCTGTGGTTCTGTGTATAGCATAGTGACAGTACTGTAGACCATCCACAGGAGACAAGGGTTAAAGGAATGTAATATGATTTTGTAGTCATGATTGGTGAGCTCTCTGAAATATGGTGGAGAATGGAAGAGGTTCCTCAGGACTGAAGGTCAGATTCCTAGTTTTCAAGAGAAAGAGAAGATAATGGAATCTGTATAACATAGGCCACTGTGCTTGACTTCAAGTCTTAGGAAAATTGCGGAATGCATTTTTTAAAATTATGATTAGTGTGCCAGTTAATCAGTAAATTTAAAAGCATTTAGTAAATGCTTACTATTTGCCAAGCAGGGCAGCTAGGTGGTACAGTGGATAAAGTGCTGGGCCTAGAATCAGGAATATTCATCTCCCTGAATTCAAATATGACCTCAGACATTTGCTGTGACCCTGGACAAGTCACTTAACCCTGTTTGCCTCAGTTTCCTCATCTGTACAATGAGCTGGAGAAAGAAATGGCAAACCACTCTAGTATCTTTGCCTAGAAAACCCCAAATGGAGTCAAAAAGAGTTGGAGAGAGTGAAAAAGGACTAAACAAAAAAAAATGTATCTCTCCCCCAAGGAGCTTCCATTCTAGCGGGGGAAGACAACACAAAAAAATGAAGCTGAGAAAGTGGGAGGAGGAAGACAAAAGTACCTGACCAAGAACAGTGACTTGGACATTAGATGATAGAACTAGGATACAAAAAGATCTGGACAAGAGAGAACACTAGGCCAAATGAAATAAAATGAAATTTGTTGTGGATAAGTTCAAAGTCTCATGCTTTGGTCAAAAAAAATCATTTTCAGAAATGAAAGATGGGAAGGGCATGACTTGAGTGCTTTTTTTCTTAGAAAATGATCTAAGGGTTTTAGAAGACCACAAATAAAATATGAGTGAAAAGTGCAACATGGCAAACCAAAATGATAAAGCAAGCCTTGGGTCTGGTGTTTATCCTGGAGAAGAGAAGTCTTTGAAGGAACTCCATAGCTGTCTTCAGTTATTTGAAGAGGTGTCATGTGAAATTGGGATTTGCTCTCTTTTGCTTAGCTGTGTGTTGAATAAAGAGCAGTGGTGGAAGTTACAGAGATATAGATGTAATGCAGATGTAAACAAGGAGAACTTTATAATAATTATAGCTGTCAAAAAGGGAAATGGCCTGCCTTGTGAGGCAGTGGGCTCCCCATCACTGGAAGGAGAAATAGAAAATTTCTTTTAAAAACGTTTGGTGGCGTCAGAGGACCCAGGTTGAAATACCACCTTTGATCTTACTATCCATTGGACTTCGGGCAAGTTGCTTAACCTTCATTGGCTCTCCTTTCTCTGCCTGTAAAATGAGAGGGTTGTACTTCCACTGTTGTCTCTTCCAACTAAAGCTTTATTTTCCTTTTATTTTATGATCTATTTCTCAACAACCTTCTAGAGGAGAATTTTATTTAGTGTTGACAAGATTGTGCTGGAGTATGTTTCAATTCTGAGATTCTCTATTTCTGTGAAATAGGTGTTTTTAGCCTTGAGGAAGAGAAATTTAAGGGGAGGGGATTAAAACTGTTTTTTTCAAATTTCAGAAGAGTTGATGATGTCAAAGAGGGTAATACCTGTTTTCTTTTGTACCATTAAGTAGAGCTAGAATCAATGGAGAGAAGTTATAGGGAGAGAGTCAATTCAAGGAAAACAAAAATCATAGCAGTTAGATTGTCTACAAGTGGAATGGGCAGCCTCAGTAAGAGTGAGGTCTGGAGGTCTTCCAACAGACATTGGATAGAGAAGCCCTTGTCAAGGGTGCTGTCGAGAGGATTTGTGCTTCAGGTACGGACAGGACTAGATGATCTCCAAGATACCTTTCAACTCTAAGGTTTTATGATTTCTAGTTATGCTTTCCGACCTCCATATTCATCAGTATCAGTGGCAAGGTGTTGCCTCATTCCCTGAGGAGTGTTCACTCCTAACCCTTTGTAATAAAGCACTGCTCATGCAAATTGAAATGGGCCAGAAGCGGAGAGTCAGAGGAAGGGATGCCAAAATGCACCTTGTACTGATGTCAAATTTTTAAAAGTGGTTTTAATCAGCAATAATAAATAACAGGCTTTGGGTAATTATAAACCATTTCCTGGACTGGGAAGGGTAGAGATTAGAGAGACAATTAAGCAAAAAATCATCTGTGTTATCTTATTGAAAGCAAATATCAGCCTTATGTTAATGTCATTTATATGATCCATGGAGGTAATGCTAATGGAATTATAGGGTGTGTGGCCTGGAATGCCCAATAGGCCTGTGGTAATTCAATTAGGAGAACCTTTAGGAACCATATAATTGCATGAAATTTTTGGTTTCTCCCTTGTTGGGCAATTTAATAAAATCTTTATTTATCTGTCTCTAGTAACATGGAAAGGAAAAAGAAAACATATCCTTCTTCATATTCTGGCTAAGCCACTAGAGTGCCTTGAATACAGAATATAGCTAATGCAGAACCAGACCATGACCCAAATGCATATATTCTACCAGTTAGTCAGCAAATCCTTAGTGAGGGTGCAGGGTAGTGGAGAGATACTCATGTGACAGACAGTGATATGTATTGTTGGGTGCCTGACAGTTCCAGTAGACAGCAAAATCCTGTTTTAAGATTCATGGAACGTCAGAGCTGGAAGAGTGCTTATGAGATAATCTAGTCAACTTTCTCATTTCACAAAGAAAATGACACTCATCCAGTGCCCTTTTATGATAAAGCTTTCCTGATTCCCCCTAGTTACTGCTATTTCCCTCCTCAAATTTTCTTGTATTTACTTATTTGCATTTACTCTGTTCATATATTTTAATTTCTTAGTTGAACAGAACCCAGCTGAGGCACTTTCAAGTCTGTCTTTGTATAACCAACTCCAAGCATAGTGCCTTGGACTCGTAGGTGATTAATAAATGCTTATTGAATTTAAAGTCACAAAGCAAATGTAAAGTTAAGTGTAGGGAAAAACTTCCTAAAAGTTAGAGCTATTCAAAAGTGGAACAACATGCTGGCCTTGGAGAGGAGGAGTTCTCCTTTTTGGAGATTTTTCAAAGACGGAATGACTTTTAGTCAGGTAGGATTCTTGTTATTGAATGGATTGGACTGGTTGGTCTCTCTGAGGACCTTTTGAATTCTCAGATCTCTCACATTTAAATACCTTCGTATCCTCCTCAGTGATTTGTACACAGTAAGGACTGTTTCTGGAGCTTGTGATTTTATCTGTGCAAGAAACTCCCAATGTCAAAACTCCATCCACTGATCCATTCAGCAACTTATCTGTAATTTACAAAGAGTGAGTGAATTGCCTGGGTCACTGCAATAATGTTAAGTGACTTCCCCATGGTATCTAGCCATTATGCATGAGAGACAACGCTTAAACTCAAGTCTTGTTGTCTCTATCCTCCATGCCAGACTCTCAGTGAAAATTTATTGAATCAAATTGCTTTAGGTCATACATCTGCAGAACATAAAGATGTGTGTGTATAGGAAAAGTGGCATTTTAGTAATAATAGACAATGCCACATTCAACAATAATAGACAATTCAACATATACATAATTGGTTTTGCCATTTCCCTAAAAATTTGTATTTATGGAATAAGCTTTATCCATTATATGCTTAAATGGGTGTGTGTGTGTGTGTGTGTGTGTGTGTGTGTGTGTGTGTGTGTATGGATATGTGTATGTCAGGGGCAGGGTATGCTTCTGCTCCTCCATTTTTGTTGCCTGTGGCCATTAAAAAGGTTTCAAGAGACATAATTTTATTAATAAAGACAGCACATTTATTAATAAAAAGATGGTCATTTGGCCTCCCTCTTAGGCCAAAGTCAATCATAGCAGAGGAGTCATGGCTCTTATGTCCTTTTGGAAGAGGAGTGTTCAGAAGGATGGTAATCAATTCTGATTGGTTAACAATTAATGAGAGAATGAATATTACAATGAGGGGCTAGACCTGAACTTTGATTATGTCATCTGCTTAAGTTCATTCCAGCCTTGGATAGTATATTCAAAGAAGTTATGCCCCACCCAAGCCAGAGCAGAACAAAATGGATGCCCCACTTGGGTGGGATCTGAACAAAAAAGTCCAATCTCATTATCAGCCATGTCCTTCAAGAGACTGAACTCTTTAAAATCAGGACTTTAGAAAAAGGGGAAAACTCTGGATCTCCTCAAATCATTGGTTATTAATAATCATTTATCTCACTCCTGTTCTGGTCAAATAATGGCATCCATTCATCTGAGCCTCCTCTGTCTTCATTCTGTCCACCCTTTTAGTAAAACCTTATGAGAGTAGATTTCTATTAACCAAGTGAAATGAAGTAGTTGGGAGCCTTTGGGTGCACAGAAGTGAATCCCTGTTTATTTATACTTGAGTTTGTTAGGTATCCTTTTGACACAAAAATCTGATAAACTAATTCACACTATGGCTCGATGTGTTACCCCCACAAATATAGGCGACAACACCTTAACCCAAAGGAATGGAGGACTAATGGTAGAATTTGGTCTAGGGGCTTCCTGTAGATCCCCTTCATTTACAGCCCTCTCTATAAAATGAGGGAGCTGGACTGGATAGCCTCTAAAGTTTCTTTTAGCTTAAAATCTATGATCTTATATCATAGGCAACCCATGTAAGTGTTGCCTATGACCTTCCCTGAATGTGGCATGTAATCATGCAATCTTTCTCCCTCTCCTCTTTCTCCCTCTCCTTTTTCCCCTGTCCCTCCCTCTTCACACATACACACACACACACACACTCATAGAGGTTTGAGCATTAAAAGCATTTTGACTAATCATCTCTTTCACTCTTATAGCTTTGCTCCCTAGCACCAGCCCTGCCCATCTCAAAGAGAATTCAGATCTCATTGACACAGTGATGTCAGAGAAAAATCTACTTTGAGGATTTTGACCTTTTTTTTTTTCAGGAGAGGGAAAATTACCTATTTTTTCCATACAAGGAGAGGAAAGTACTTTGACCTTTAGTATACCCTTAGTTCCCAAAGCTGCTGAAAGCATAAACTTTCAGACTTGGCAGAATATTAATCCTCCTGGAGATAGGAGAAGTTGGGGCCAAATTAGAAGAAAATCAATAAGGGTATTTGCAGAATTGTGATGCTTTAAGTTTACAATTTTGGCTGTGAATGGTTTCTCTTTGGCATTTTCAGGACAGAGCTAACTGGTACAACCAAAAACACTGTTCATAATGATGTGGTGAATTCACACTGTTTTGCTATCCCAGAGATGCAAGGAGCCTGGCAAGGTCGTCTACTTCAATGATCTGAAAGCTTCTCTTTCTTAGACCTGCTTGTAGGTATCAGCTCCAAGTCGTATTATGCACCTCTTTGTCCAGACCAATATGTATGCTGATTTTATATAAACAAAAACAAAAATTTAGGGAATAATAATGGATATTACTTATAGTAATGTTAATATTAATAAATGACATTTATGTAGGATGTCTTAAAAGTCTTAGTATAGTTTTAGGCTTTATCAGCTTGAAACTGTACTAAGACTTTTGGTACACCTCCAATATTGCTTTTTTAGAGTTTGCAAAGCACCTTGCCTAGTTATCATTTTTTTTTCTGCTCATAACCTTGAAGCAAAGGCTATAGCAATGATTATCCACCTTTTACATATAAGGAAACTGTGTTTCAAAGATAGTTAATAGCATGCCCAGGGCCACTGCCTATTAAGTATCTGAGGTGGGAATCAAACCCAGACCTTCCAAACTCCAAATCCAACTATTCATTCTGTTCACCAGGTAGGCAGTTTGAATGCAATCATAAAAATCTGTCTCCATCATCAATCTTCAGCTGTCAGAGGAAAACAAAATTTTTTGATCTTCAGAAAAAAAAAAAACAGCCCTTTCAGAAACTCATCCCCACATTTTAGTGGCCCAAAGGTTAAAATCCAAAAGAAAAGCAAGAACATTTTCCCTTAAATAGCTAACCCTGTAATTCCTTCAGACTACAGTTTAATTCCTCAGTGGGGATGGGCGAACCAGTGTCTGTCCTCTGGGTCTCTTTTTCTACCTCAAGATTTTTGTAAATTTATCCCCTGGGCCTTGTGATTTTTATTTTATTTGTGAATTTTATTAGAGGAACAGAAGGGATTGCTGTCAAAATAGGTTTTTATCACTGGTCTGCCAAGAGGGCTAGGACACAGTAGGATTTTTAGAAAATGGTAGGGGGAAAAAACAACAGAAAAATATAGAGCATGTAACTACTAGTATGTAAAAATGTATAGAAACCTGAGTAGGAAGCCTTCCAGGAGTCTTAGAAGGCCAGATCTTTGACAGCCTCTCTCCACCATTTAGTCTAACTGGTTGAATTCTGCAGGTGTATTCTATTGTCCCTCTTTGAAATAAATCCAGGACCACTGCTTTAGAACAGAAAGGAATAAGGTGGAACAATAGGCCCCCAAGCAATTTCAGCTAAAGAGAAGCCAGAGAGAGTTGCATAGAGGGATTTCTTTTCTTTTCTTTTGGTCTTTTTTTTAAGAGATGTAAAAGATGGGGTAGCGATATGCCACTTCATTGCTCTCTAGAGGGCCAAAAGTAGGTCACTGGTTTTCATTTGAGGGCAGGGCTATTTTATACATCTTTGCATATCCCCGGATAGTAATAGCTGGCACTGATATTTGTTGTTGTTATCGAGTTATTTCAGTCGTGTCCAACTTTTCGTGACCCTATTTTAGGTTTTCTTGGCAAAGCTACTGAAGTGGTTTGTCATTTCCTTCTCCAGCTCACTTTGAAGAGGAAGAAACTGAGGCAAGCAAGGTTAGGTGACTTTCCCAGGGTCACACAGCCAGTAAGCATCTGAGGCCAGATTTGAATGCAGGTCTTCCTGACTCTAGGCCCGGCATTCTATCCTTTGCACCACCCAGCTTCCCGGGCACTTCCGTATTCTATTTTAAAAGTTTGCAAAGTGCTTTACCTACAAAATCTTATCTATACCTCTGGAAACCAAGATATTTTAATCCCCAATGAGAGATGATGAAACTGAGATTCAGAAAAGCTAAGTTACCTTCCTGTGTAACACAACTAGTAGGAGATAGATGTAGGGTTTGAAACCGAGTTTGTGACTTCAAGCTGAGAATTGTACAGAAATCATGTTGGTTGTTAGGTGGTGCTGTGGGCCTGGAGTCAGGAAGACCTCAGTTCAAATTTGGCCTCAGACACTTACTGGCTGTGTGACCCTGGGCAAGTCACTTAACCCTGTTAACCTGTAGAGTATGCTGGAGAAGGAAATGACAAAACACTCCAGTATCTTTGGCTGAAGAGCAAGGTGCCTCTAAAATGACTGAACAACATAGTAACTGCTCAAAGACCATCTAGTCCAATTTGTCTATGAACAAGAATCTCTTCCTGCCTCCATGCTTGCTAATCAGGGAACGTTGTGCTTCCCCATCTCTTCAGGTTTCCTTTAAGGCTCAGGAAATGTTTCCTGACCCCGTGTCCACTCCCTATTCTCTGAGCTAATCTCTCATCTACTGTGTACATATGTGGCATCTACAAAATTATTAATATGTTTTCTCCCCTATTAAAATGTGGGGCAGGGAGAGTGTTTTGACCTTTCTTTATGCACTTAGCACAGTGCTGGGAACATCACAAACACTTAAATGCTCATGGACATTAATAAAGCGTCCATTAATGCTTATTAATTGAATGAATCAATGAAACTGATTATTTGACACCTGCCTCAAAGCTCTGGATACTCCTGGGACACCCAGAGTTCAATGTGGAAGACCAATTCTCCAGACCTTATATAGATACTGGGAAACCATTGGCCTGGCTTAGAAATTGTGCTGATTGAGGTGGATGAAGGGAAAAAATACTCAAATGCTTGCCTTAAAAATACAGTATCTAAGAACATTTTAGTGACGTCCATGAGATTCCAAAACATTGCAAAGTTGGCATCAGAAATCTATAAGGGTCCTTGACATTCTGCAGGGGTGTGGGGAGTAGATAGCTGGGTACCTGACACCGTGTCCTATCATGAGTTTGCAGGATATAAAGGATTAACCTGGCCTAAATCGGGGTGATTTTCCCCCTAGCCCCCTAGCCCTGGATATGGTTGAGTCACTTTCAATGGTAATAAGCAGACCTCCCTCCAGGTGCAGAGGGACAGGCATCAGAACCAAGAACAAAGCAAAAGTGGAATTCAATGAGCTTCAAACCGTGTTGGGAAAATACCAAGCCAGAGGGTAAGCTGGGGTAAAGCTCTAGAAATGTCAAAACCGAGAAACGACACTCTAGGAGGGAAGCCAGTTGGATACAGAGAGCCAAGGGCCAGCCAGAATGGGAAGTGAGAGAGAATGGTTCTGTAGGAGAACTCAGGCTGGTTGTGAGATAAAACAGGCTCCTGAAGAAGACAGGCTCACGTGTTGGGAGTAGGTCCTTTTTTTTTAAAGGCTCATTTCTGAATAGTAATAAACATCACAGTGATGTAGCTCTGAAACTTTTATAAACCCCTATGATAGGTAATATAAGCAGTGTTAAAGTACATCTGCCCACATGTGCACACACAGAACACTTTGTATCCCAAAGCCTCTGTACCAGCTGTACCCCATGCCCAGAATGCTCTCCCTTTGTCAACCTGACCTTCTGCCTTTACTGGCTTCCCTGCAGACTCAGCTGAAATCCCAACTTCTGCAGGAGACCCTTCTCTGTCTCCCTAACTGCTAGTCTACTTACACTGTATATGTGTGTATACATATATGAGTACACACACAGATATAGATGGATGGATGGATAGATAGATAGGTATCCATATATGTATAAATATATATCTATGTGTGTGGCTCCCATTTTAGAGTGTAAGCTTCTTGGGGGGAGGGATTTTGTTTTTGCCTTTCTTTGCACCCCTAGTTCTAAGCAAAGTTCTTGATATGTACTTTTGTTTTAATACATGTTTGTTGACTAACACCACACCCCTATCCCTGACATATTCCTGATTCCTCTAAGTTCAGGAGAAGACGGGAGTCCTAGAGCAAGATAAAGTGATACATCAGGAAAACTAATACTGTAATATGATACTATTATGTAGATATTAAGTTATAGGCTGAAAGTTGCTGTTCTTTCCTAGGCTACCCAACTATGGGTGCAAGGATACATGGTATTAACTTTGCATTTGGCGTGCATGAGCATCTAAGACTATAACTTTCAAAGAAGCTACCTGTGTACAAACCACTTCAGTATCTTTGCCAAGAAAATGGGGTCATAAAGAATCAAACAAGACTGAAATGACTGAACAACAACAAATATATGTTCATTGATAGAGGGATTTTCTTCACCCAAAAGATTCTATGCCAATGAAATCAGAAATCCTATCCCTATCTTTATGTTTTGTATGTTCCTACATATATATATATATATATATATATATATATATATATATATATATATATTAGCTCTGTTCGAATATAAGCATTTTGAGGGTAAAGGACTATTTATCTTTTGTCTTTTTATCCCTAATCTTTAGCACAGTGCCTAGACTATAGTAAGACTTAAATAGAAGCTTGTTGGTTGAATGATGGTGTTGTGAATCATTGAAAGTGGTATGTCTTGGCATACACAGTTTATTTAAGAAAATTGCTTTCATTTAAATAGTATGCACTGATTGTACAAAGAGCATGAGATTGATTAAAAGGTGTCATGGATATTATATTTGTTTTATAAAATATACCTGTGACCAATAAGGAATTTACAGATCCCTGTTGTTTACAGCTACATCTAAGAAAGTGTAGTGTAGAGATCATAGCACTGAAACCTAGCAGAAAGTCAGAGATTATCTAGTTCCATGCCTTTAGTTTACAGAGAAGAAAGCAAAGTCCTACAGAAGTTGTCATTTGCCCAAGTTGACATAGTAGCAGTCAGGATTTTAATCCAGGTCCTCAGATTTGAAATCCAAGGTACTCCTTGGAGCACTGGTCTTAGAATCAGAAAACCCGGGCTCAAGTCCTGACACTGGTACATTGTGGCAGGAAATTGGGCCATATGTATTTGTCTTTAAGCCTCAATTTCCTCTTATAAATTGGGAATAATAGTACTTACACTACTTACTTCCCAGGGTTGTTGTTGTGAAGTTGGCATTTTGCAGACCTGTAAGTACTCTGTATCTACAGGTCAAACTTATCATTTTGACATAAGTAGATGCATGTGTGTGTGTGGGGGGGGGGAGCGGGGAATGGCCTTTGGAGACAGGTATTCACAGACCCACAGAAAGCCGGGAATGAAGACTGATGCAAAGAACAATGAAGAGACATGGTGAGCGAGAAGGAAAAAGAAGAGGAAACAAAGGAGCCGGGAGCCAGAGAGTGTACATAGGGTGTACAGAGAGCTAGAAAAAGCTCCAAAGACAGCGGGAGAAGAAGATTTCAACTAATGGTCTCATGGTTGAAATCTGCTGCTCCTGTTTATGAGCAGGAAGCTATAAAGTGTCAGGGGTAGTGGTGCCCTGCTATTCAAAAGCCTATTTTTAGACTCCTCCTGCTCTACCACAGGATTTCTGAGGGCTGAATTATACCCCCCAACTCCCCTTTTCTAAAGGCTTATTGATTTATTAATGGGCCTTTGTGTCCCCGCTGCAAACAAGCTCTGTAGATGAAGATGGATGTTTCCTAGAGCACCAGCTTGGTAAAAAACCAAAAACCCAGAGGTTTGCTGAAAAGACCCTCTATATATGAAGGCTGCGTGTGTGTGTGTGTATATGTGTGTGTGTATGTGTGTGTGTGTGTGTGTGTGTGTGTGTGCGTGAGAGAGAGAGAGAGAGAGAGAGAGAGAGAGAGAGAGAGAGAGAGTCCATGTTGGATACAGACCTTGGAACCTTTGAACTATTACAAAAGTCCACCTGGTTCTAACATATAGGAAAAAAAAAGGGATGATAAGTACTTGATCTTATTTTAATGCTTCTGGTTTCTTCTAGCTTTAATCCACGTGTCAGCACATTCTCAAATGCAATCTGTGAATTATAAACATCTGACTTAAAAACATCTCTCACGTAGAAATGTTGGGTGACCTCTAGTCTCCTCTCTCAAGACTCACACCGAGCAGCCCCACCTTCCTCATCAGGAAAGCAAAAGGACTATCTGGGGCCTCTGCAACAACCTGGAGGGTTGTCCAACATCCTTTAACATAAGCCTGGGAATATGGACTGGGTCTGTGACTTCATTTGTATAGGGAACATTGAGGTCAGGAAACTCCCTATGCCAAGGGAGGTTGGCACCTTTTCTGCAACTTACAATCTTAAAGAGCTATGTAGAGCCCTCAGAAATGAATTGACTTACTCAGGGTCACAATAACCTATTTGTTTCCATGGTAGAACTTGAACCCAGATCTCCCTGGCTTTGATGCTATATACTATGACATGATTTGTACTCTCTGTCTTTGTCTCTGTCTCTCTCTTCCTCTCCATTCATGTCTATATACATATAGATATATTAGACATATATGCATCTATACCCATTTATGTGTGTATAGACACTTATTTTTTAATATTAGGCATTTCCCACTATCTCTCCTGCCATGAACCTACCCACTGTAATATTTTTTTAAAAAAATCATTCTTGGGTGGAGCCAAGATGGCGGCTGGAAAGCAGGGACGAGTGTGAGCTCCCCACCAAGTCCCTCCAAAAGCCTATAAAAAATGGCTCTGAACCAATTCTAGAGCTGCAGAACCCAAAAAGTGGTGGAGGGAAGCAGGGCTCTAGCCCAGGACAGCCTGGATGGTCTCTGGGTAAGGTCTATCCCACACGGAGCTGGGAGCTGAGGGGAGCGGAGCTAAGCGGAGCAGAGCCCAGCATGCACGGCACAGACCAACAAGACTGGGAGCTGGGGAGCCGGGTGGAACATGCCCTAGCACCTTGAATAATTGAGCTGCAGCAGATAGCAGACCTCTCAACCCACAAACAGCAAAGACAACAGAGAAGGTTAGTGGGAAAAGCTGCTGGGACAGAGTTTGCGGTTTGGCCACCACCCCTGGGGCAGTGGAGATGGGGCAGCTTTAGAACTACAGCTGCAGTTGCTTCTGGCCCCAGGCCCACCTGGTGGGAGGAATTAAGTGGTGGATC
>CM053626.1:280552236-280595032 GCA_028646595.1 Phalanger gymnotis | reverse complement strand
GATGCCTGTGTTTTCTCATGATGTCTCTCTGAGCTTTTCTTCATCGATGTCTTTGCTGGATCTGTAGTCTCTTCCATTTCCAACTCCTGGCTCAGCTGAAGTCCTTGTTCAGGACGCTCCCATGATCATTCAAAGAGAATCACAACCTTTAACAACCTGTACATGAACTGGTAGCTTTCCTACTTCTGCCCCCTTGGTGTATCAGGAACATCACCAATTCAGGAACTGAACTCTCTCTCTTCCCATCCCTTCCAAAGAAAATTGGAGTTTAGAAAGCCGTGTTCTTGGATCATCCTTCCAGACTGCAAGCAAGCACATGCCTCCTAGACCCATATGTTTTTGATACAAGATACTATTACCCATGGGGGAGTGGGGAGAGAGAAGCCCCAACCCCACCTTGCTGCAAGAAGTTTTTGAGAGTTGAGGGCATCCTCAAGATCTGAGTCCTTCCATAGCATCCCTTCTTGACTGACTCATCAGTTTCCAGTATCTCATTTTAAGATTCTCAGCCTCTCCTGTCTGCTGTATTAATAAGTGAGTAGAGAAAAGCCTTTAAAGCCACTCATCTCTAGTGTGAAATTCATTGCCTTTCCTAGTCCTCGGCCTTAACTTCTTCAGAATTTCCACATAAGTAGTGACTCAACTCGGGCACTTTTATTTTATCATTCAGTGGGGGGACTCCTGGTTGAGAGAATCAGTCCCTTCTCTACATCTTACTTCAGCCTTACACAAACCTGGAAGTTATTATAGATATTCTTAAGCCTCATTCCAAAAATAAGGAAACTGAGACTCTGTTTAAGACCAAATAAGTGACTTGCCCAGATTAATATTGCTAATAAGATTAGAAGGGACTTGAACCTAGCTCTTTCTTATTCTAATTCCCTCAGTCTATCTTTTTACTTCAATGCTCCGTCAGTGTGAGTGGGAATGTTGTGGACATGGCTGTACAGTCTACTCTGTTTTGGATTATATCCATAGTGCTCCAGGTGCTACTTGCCCTAATTCTCAAATTGCTCCAGTGAACAACTACTCAGTGTTCAAAGTACTTTGTACGTTTGCACTCTTAATGCTCATGAGCCCCCATTGATGATCATAGAATTGCCTCCTTGAAAAAGAGAGAAAGAGGATGGAATGGGGGAGGGAGAGAAATAACAGAAAGGGAGAGAGGGAGAGGGAGATAGAGAGAAAAGAAGAGAGAATGTATTTATTCATGTACATGTTGTTTCCTCCCAAATAAAATGTGAGCATCTTCGAAGATAGAGATTACTTCATTTTTGTCTTTGTATCACTAAAGGCTAGTTAGGGTGCTGTATATAGCAGAATGCTATTACTATAGTACATGCTTAAGAAATACTTGTTGAATTGAATTATATTGAATCTACCACCACCACCACCACCACCACCACCCCCACCCCGCCCCGTCAACACTACCCCACACTTATCTTAATTTGCTATTAATTTTATGACATTTAGCATTTATTAAGCACCTATTACATAAATGGTGATATGGTAGATGTGGTCTCCATTTTCTGTTTGCTTACAGTTCACAAGGAAACAAGACATCCATGCCTAAAAGATTTAGAGGACATGAGCAAATGAAAGTAATCTAGGACAATGTGTGTCCTCAAGTACTGATGGAATGCAAAGTGACTAGTGATCAATAAAGAGTAAGGTTAGCCAGGAAAGGCTTCTTGAGAAGAAGGGAACCTAAGAGCTATGTCAGAAAGAAAGTGATCAACAAGGAATGACAGAAAGTTAGGAAGCAAGACAAAGATCCTCAAAGAAGGTGCAGGGGCAACAGTGAGACAAGTTATTTACAGGAGGCAATCTGCTTGGAGCAGAGGGGTCATGTTAGGGAAGTGCTAATAGAGGCACCTCCTTAGAAGTTAGCAACTTGGTTTCTACTCCTGGTTCTGTCATTACCTAGCTATGTTCCCTTGGACAAATCACTCTAGCCTGAACCTCATTTCTTCATATGAAACATGCTGGGGATCGAAGTAGATGATGTCTGTGATGGCTCCCTTTTTGCTTTAAAGTTCTTTCCTTTGTATGGGCAATACATGAGGTGAAATACATGAGTTAAGGATAGATAGAGATTTAGGATTCAAGGTGAAGGAGTTAAGATTTATTCAGATCAACCATGGTTTCTTGAGCAAGGGATTTTACATGATGACAGTAGTAACTGAGGAAAGTTAATTTCATAGTTGTGGAGATAATGAATAGAAAGCAAGTTTCTATCCATGTGTACCTTTGTTGAAGATTTTGACTTGGTCTTTATGATATCAATTTTTGGTTTAAAAAAATTAGCATTTTGGGCACCTAGGTGGCACAGTGAGTAGAGCACTGGCCTTGGAGTCAGGAGAACCTGAGTTCAAATCCGATCTCAGACACTTGACAGATGTATTAGCTGTGTGACCTTGGTCAAGTCACTTAACCCCAATTGCCCTGCCCCCCCCAAAATAAAAAAATAAATAAATTAGTGTTTTGTTCTTATGTCACCTTCGTTTCTAAATATGCAGAGTTACCTCGTCCCTTTCCTGCCTGCCACCTAGCCCACTTTCCCTTATAACAAACAATTTAAAAGAAAGAGAAGAAAAAAAGCCATTTGACAGAATCAGCCAATTTGTAAACCAACTGGTGAGTGAGATAGTGAAATGTTTCACATCCTTTGTCCCCCACCTCTTCAAAAGGAGGCAGATGTATACTCTCATCTTTTCCCTGTGACCGTACTTGTTCACTGAAATTAAACAGTATTTAGATTTTTTTGTTGTGCTTTCTGATTGCATTTTTGTGCTCATGTAGGAGAATCACCAACTACAGTCCTTCCAAGTATAATGGCAGAACAAGACTACAAAACCAAATTTCAAGGGAAGGGACATATTAAGAACTGAGAAAATTAGCAAAGGACCCTTGTAGGGGATGGCATTTAAAATGAACCTTGAATGGAGCTAAGAAATCTAAGACATGGAGATGAAGAGGGATAACTTCCATGCAAAGGCACGGAGGAGGAAAGTGGAATGTCATTTACAAGAAACACAAAGTAGGCCAGTTTGTCTGGATCCATAGAGCGCATAAAGGGGATTAATGGGCAGTCAGTCTAGAAATGTAAGATGTAATTGAGATTGTAGAGATTCTTAAATTCCAAATAGAGGCATCTGTATTTTATTTTAAAGGCAAGAGGGAGCCAATGAAGCTCTTTGAATAGGGCAGTGACATGATCATCCTGGGTTCTAGGAAGCTCTGGCATCTGTGTGGAAGAAATTTGAGCAAAAGGGAAATGCTAGAAATGTACTATTGAGATTGTTATTACAACACTGCAGGCCAGAGAGACAAAAACATTTTAAAGAGTCAGGTAAGTGTGAGGAGATCAATGTGCTTGATTTTATGGATGCGGATGGACAAATCTTAGGAATATATTAGACATTGGGGGCAATGAAGGGGGATGAGATGATGCCGAGGTTGTAGATAGGGATAACTAAACAAGCAAATTTAAGAAAAGAGAAACTAAGAATGACAATGCAATCTGGGTGAGGTGGGGAAGGGGCTCTTGTGTTCCTGCAGCCTCACGCTCTTTTTCTGCCCCAAGGCTGACATATGTTAATTACATAGACAATCTAGATACTAGAATGTGGGAGACAGGATGGCGCTGAGAACTGGATGTTTTTGTTTTTCTGTGTTGTTGTCTTTCCTTGTCACTTTCTCTCAAGCCAAGAGAATGGTTGAGCCTAAATCCTGAAAGGCATCAATATGGAACACATATTAATAAATAAGTCTCTTGTTCCAGGAGCCAGCTGTTCGCTCCTTCTCCACTGATGGTGAAGCAAAAGAAAATGAACTTCAATTTGCAGCAAGAGAATTTAAGGTTAGATATAAAGGAAAAATTTATAGGATGGGAGGATACAATATTCATCTGGAAGGGGCCTTAGAGAGATCATCTAATTTGAATGCTTTAGATGAGGAATCTATAGCCTCAAGCACTGAATTGACTTAAACTAAATTACACAGGTAGTCAAGAGGTGAGTTGGGATTTGAACCCTGGTCCTCTGACCCCAGATCCAGTCTTCTTTGTTCAATCTATCTCATGGCCAATTACAAGAAGGTACCGAAGAAGGTTTAGCCACTTAAAGTCAATGCCACACAATTTTGTACTATAAATATATGTTGTATCTACCTATAACATGACATCTTTGGGTTTTTCCATGTGTATTGACCTTGACATCTCAGAAAGATCACAAGCCTATTGATGGCAGAGAGACTGCATCATATTCATTTTATGTTATTCACTAGGTTAAACAATGTATTAGGTGCTTGTATTCTTTTGCTTTAACTCTTTGAATTTAAGTATTCTTATCTTTAAATTAGGGATAACCATACCTATGACATTTATCACACAAGTTGTTGTGAAGCTCAGATGACATAATGTGTGTCAAGGGCTTCACAAATTTATGTCAGCATTAGTTGTAATAGTAGTAGCAGTAGCAATAGTAGCAGCAGCAGCATCTAGTACTAGTAATAGTATTAGATAGTGGTAGAAGTACTAGTAGTAATATTGGTAGTAATAGTGATGGTAATAGTAGTAGTAATAGTGGTAGTGTTGCAGTCTAAGGGTGGTGGGAACCTGGGAATTCAAGGGCAAAAAGCATGGGTTCTGCCTCAAAAGAATTCAACTCAAGCCTTCTTTCAGTCAGAGACAAGGTTTGTTTTATGGCCAATAGAGACGGGCAGATTTTAAGATTCTGAGCATTTGTGACCCTTGTATTGACAAGTGGCCAGATTCTTAAGGAATGGGTGGCAAGATGGACCTTTTATACAGAAAGACTATGGGAAGATCTGGATGTGATCTAGGAGTGGCTAATAGCCTGGGGTGACCTGGAGGTAACCTACAATGAAGGTTGGGCTGGGTCAGAGGTAACAAAGTATATAAAAAGACAGTTGAAGGGATTACTGGGATGGGTGATACTTCAGGGGAATGCCAAGGACTGGGCCAGTGGGAAAGTCCAGAGGCTTTTCCTTTCTGGGATCCAGTCCCAAGGACATGGTCTTTTCCTTTTAGAAGTTCAGAGCCCATCCCCGTCATCATTAGTAGTTAATAGTAGTAGTAGCAGCAGCAGTAGTAATAGTAATAGTGGAGGTAATAGTAGTGGTGGTGGTAGTCATTGTTAAAGGATAGAGACCCATGAATCTGTCCTATTTTAAGACTCATCCTTTTTTGGCAGTTGGGGAATTATTGAAGAGGTCTCAAAAAATGGTGCGACCTGGGTACTTTTGGGTGATTTGGGATCTAGTTCATTAATTGCTTTCTGAAGTGTCAGATGTCCCCCTGCCTTAACCTGACAGTAATAGTCTACTGAAGAAGTTAGATGCTCCAAAGCCCAGGGAAAATGAATGGTGTGAAAATGAACATTACAATCCCTCTGAGCCAAGGCTGACAATATCAGCCAGAGAGGATTCAGAAGATTGAAAATCAGTGAAACAAAAGGGATTATAAATGCCCTCCACCCCCACTGCAGGCCACATTTCAGGGTCACATCCAATTCCTACTGCATTCTTCTCTCCCAGCCCCCAATCCACCCACCTTCTCTCTTTAGTGCTCCCTCCTTAATGAAAACAAGGCTTTCCCATGAAAATGTTTTTGATGGCAAGAGGGAACTGCACATCCAGAACTTCATTGCCACCCTGCAATTTAATTAAGGAAACACCCCCTCAATAAAGCTGCCCTGTTAATCACTCAAAAATGGCTTGAGAACCTATTTAATGTCACTGCCTAATCATTTTATTAAATGTCACTGCTTCAGCATATATGAATTATGGTTTATAACTCTTTTCTGCCACCCTTCATTCATTCATTCATTCATTCGATTGATACACAAGTCTGTTGTCTGTAAAGATCTGTCCTTAGCACTCTGAGGGCTTTAAAGATGAATAGGACACATTCCTTGCCCTCAAAGAGATAACAGACTAAAGGGTTAAGTTAAGAAAATTAACAGCATAGTGTAAGGAATAATGTGATAAGTGCCATCAGACCACAAAAACTACTTTTCAAAGACTTTCCTGCCCCTCTAGTTTGTCTTGATGTCAGATCTGATTGATCAGATATTAGAACTATCAAGAGACTTTCAAGCTCACCTAGTCCAACTTCCTCATTTTTCTGATGAAGAAACTGAGGCCCAGATGGTAAAATGATGTGTTAAAAGTCGCTAATCTGCCAAGATTCAGACCCAAGCCTTTTCATCTCAATCCTAGTATTCCACCACCAAACCAAGCTCCATCTCACAATTTTGTGGAGCTATAAGGAAGGGCTGGACATGAGTGAACAACCGAGCAACAGCAAAGATACCTTACAGGTGATCTTGCCTCATTTTTAGATTAGATCATTGAAGGCCAGGAATGCTAAACTAGGTATGACATGAGGGAGGAGGGGAAGACCTCAATAGGAATCAAAGAAGACCAGTCACAATCTAGCTGACGCTGCTGGTTGAAATCCCTCTATATACTGATTGATTGCCCCCTTCTTGGCTTGCCTGAGGCATCTGAGTGGCATAATAGATAGCTTTGGACTTGAAGATAGGAAGACCTGAGTTCAGATCCTGTCTCTCAACAAATTATTTAGCTGCTCAGATAGAGTTTCCTCATCTATAAAATTGGGATAATAATGACATTGAATTAAGTGCTTTACAAATATCTCATCTGATCATCACCACAACTCTAAGAGGCAGGTGCTGACCAGGTACAGGCCATTGAAACCCACTTGAACTCTCCCTGAATCTTCCCACTTGATCTGACATTCCCAAAAGACACACACACACATACACACACCCCTCTCAATAAACTCCAGTGGCTTCCTATTGCATCCAGGATCTGTTTGGCACTCAAAACCCTTCACAACCTGGCCCCACCTACCTTTCCAGTCTTCTTTATACTTTACTCCCATCTGTATGCTCTAGAACCCAATGGCGGTGGCATTCTTGTTCCTTGGATACAACATTCCACCTCCCGACTCCATATTTTTTTCACTGGCGTGCCCCATGTCTACAATGCTCTCCCTTATCTCTGCCTCCTGGCTTCCCTGGCTTCCTTTCAAGACTCAACTCCTATCCTACCTTCTGGAAGAGTTCTTTTGATTCCCCCACCATGGCTAGCACCTTCCCTCTGAGGGCATCTTCCACCTTCCAGGAATATATAAAGTATCTACAAAGTCGTTTGCATGTTTTCTCCTCCATTAGAATGTGATCTCTTTGAAGGCAGCAATTCTGTTTTTATTTCTCTTTATGTCCCTAGTGAGTAGCTTGGTACCTGGCACATATTAAGTGCTCCCTGTGGCAGCAGACAGCATCTTAACACTTCTCAGAGGAGCATACCGCCTCACTCCTTGGGCATTAGGATTTTCCTTTTTCTCTGTTCCTGAAAATGAATAAACTGATTTTCCATGACTATGATGCTCCTGAATGAATTGTTAATCCTTCCCTTTCCTCCCCTATCAAATACTCTACAATTTGGCTCTCAAAAATTCCAAAGTAGGTTGCCATTCATTCTCACTCACCTGTTTTCTCCCCTCCTCTCTCTTTCTCCTCCTATTTTCTTCTCCTCCTCCTGCTTTTTCCCTGCTTCACTTCCCTCAACCCCCGCCCCCCCCCCCCACAATCATTGTTCTAGGCTCTTGCGACTTCTGACTCAGGTACATGCAAAAGAATAGTACGAGAACAACTCAGAAGATGTCAAATAGTTAACCAGTGTGGACCTTATGAAACTGATGTATCATCACTAAAACCTGTTTTCATACCTAAGATGATGACAGCTCAACATCATGCCTCAACCCATCGGAATTCCTAGGCACATGCAAATTGAAAAGGAAAACACGTGGATACGCAGGGAGGGAAAACCACCCAGAAGCAGCAAAGTCTCCTAACTGTCTCTTTACCACTTTAGAGGTCCCATCTGGATCTCTCCAAGAGCTATTTAGGGGGCCAACCCTCTAACAATCACAAAGAAGCCCTCTTCCTCCTGGCTTTTATGTATTAACTGCCTAGAATCCATCCATGGGAGGAAGATTGCTGCCCTTCCAAGGTATATTGGCAGTAGTTGTTGATTTTTTCCAGGCCTAAATTTCAATTATCCAGCTTTCTTAGTGGACTTATTTTTTTTTCCTTGGATACTTTATTCTTTGCTACCCTATTTGCCTTCACTATAACTTTATGAACCAAGATGATCCTCCTTGGCTGCCTATGTGTATGGCCTCCTGTAGTAGGAAGGCTGAATTTACAATCTCAAAGAGAATCATATATATATATATCTGAATGGTTCAAAACCACAAGATTTAAGGAATTCTCATCAAAACATTTATTTAGGCCCCACAGTAACAGATCCACGAACCAGCCTCCCCATTCCGATATTGTGCTCATAAGCTTCCAGGCCCAATAAGCCCGCCTCACAAGAGTAACCAGGAGGCCACAGAAAAACATGATGGTATTAAACCAAATCATATTCACTGGCCTCAAGTCCTTGCTCGCACTCCTGGGTCCATACACAGGTCGGCTCTGCTTCCGAAGCTCCTGCTTCGGCTTTAGCTTTTTTTTCAGCTTCAGCTGTAGCTGTCTCTTGGCTCACCTTTCCTCGCAGCCGAGCCTCTAGTGTCCTCAAGCCCCGCCTGAATGACTAGAGGCAATTGGTTCCCGAGTTGGCCCCTCTTAAGTCATCAATCTACACCCACAGAGGTTTCACTCCTGATAGGGCTTTGGGCCTGGGGCTTAGCACTTAGCAAGATTAAATGAAATAACTGAATCACTCAAAGCAAACAAAAACCAAACTCCTGAAGTGCTAAGGAGCCCATTTTGCCTTACGGACTCCATCAGTTAGGCAAGATCTATGACCTCGAAGACAACCATGAACATACTTGTATAGTTTGGAATCGCAAAGTATAAGAGATTCTCTGGGTAGAAGGCAGAGGAAGTATAACATTTATTTAGACACCAGAGGATCAAACCCCAAGACCAATAACTCCAACCCAATATAACAGTAATTGTATTTCAAAAAGAGTAAATCTACCTCAATGTAACAACAAGGAAATTATAACACAATATTATGGCAAGGAACCAAGTCATCCTGTAACTTTCCCCCCTGCTGGGGCCATCCCGTAAACACTCACGAATCCCATCAGTCTGCTTGCCTGCTTTCTCTTCTCTCTTAGTTCTCTGGTCTCCAAAGCAACCTGGTTTCCATTCTCCCCTCGGCAGTCTCTCTGCAGCTCTCTCAACTCAGAGTTCCTATTCCTTCTCCTTGGGCTGAATTCTGAATTCTGTGGCTACCTTCTGGGTATATACTCTTTTTAGGGCCCAAGGGCTTCATACGCAATCAGTGAAAGGGTGTAGGCCTGGAGCTTAGCTCCTAGTAAGTAAAGGGTGTGGGACTGCCTACAAACAAACCTCTAATCAAGCTTCCCTTAACTAGCCCCACCTGAGGCCTATTGAATGAGCAGGCAAGATCTTTAATCACTGATTGACATCACATCTCCCCATTAAAATGTAAATTCCTTAAAAGAAAAGATTGTGTTTGCTTTGCTGTTTGCATTTCCAGTGTTTAGCATAGCATTTGGTACAGAGCAAGCTGTGCAACTGCTTTTTCATTCATTCTTTCATTCATTTATTCCAGTCCTGATCTCAGCAAAAACGGAAGCCTAGAGAAGCAAAAGCCTAACATGGCCTAAAGAAAACCCACCACCTGGATAAATTTTCTTCTGGACAGTTGTCTTTGTGACTCTAAAGTGTATAATAAGGGCACAAACTTCTTGAATGACTTCTTGTTGCTGTTGTTTAGTCCTTTTTTCAGTTGTGTGTTCTTTGTGACCCTATTTGAAGTTTTTCTTGGCAAAGATATTGGAATAGTTTGCAATTTCTTTTTCCAATTCATTTTTACAGATGAGGAAACTGAGGCAAACAGGGTTAGGTGATTTGCCCAGAGTCACACAACTAGTAAGTGTCTGAGGCCAGATTTGAACTCAAGTCCTCCTGAATAAAGGCTTGATGCTCTATCCACTGCACCACCTAGCTACCGCCTTAAATGGCTACAGATGACTCTTTTTGTGCCTCAGTGCCTGTGTTTGCCAAGTTGGGGCAGTAAAACTTAATATCACATAGATTGTCAGTGAAGATCAAATGCCACTAATAAATTCATCTCCCAGACAAATTCATTAATTATGATTTTATTTACCCTCCTGTTACCAAGTTAATTGCTCATTTGTTAAAGAGGTGCAGACTTGATTAAGGTCATTAGATGCCATTAGAAATTGAAATTCTTTGGATTTCCTAGGGTGACTTTGAATTTCTTATGTTAGAGTTTCAAATCAAGAAACCAAGGTCAGCCAACCTTTTCATTGTGCTAACTACACCTAGGCACAAAAAAGTTCACTTAATGAAACCATCAGTTTAGGACTAGAAATGTAAAGAAAGGCCCAGTCCCTACAGGTGCTAATTGTTCAGCTCTGTTTGTTAACTGTATGCATATATCATAAAGAGATTAACATTTACACACAATTTCTTCAGCCTCATAAAGCGAAAGGTTCACCAAAGGAACAAACAGCGGGAAGACTTGCTGAGAAGAAGTGGAAATAAGCAACCACATAAAACCTGAGTTCTATGCCCTTCAACCCCCAGATATGCTCTTTTTAAAAAGGAAAAGAAATAAGTTTTAACAATTGCTTAGGGGGTGGGGAAGGGATAGAGGGGAGAAAGGTTATTAAGACATTTTTTTTGTACACGAGTTACACTTCCTAACAAATGCCCCAATAAAGTCTTACAAAATGCCTGTGATTTATTTAGCGAGTAGGGCATGCCCAGAATATCTGAAATTGTCATCGTTGGTGAGTTGGTAACTTCCTCAGCTATTTGCTATGTGCTAGGCACTATGGAGGCTTGAGCCAAGGTCATCCTAACTGTTGATCCCTAGAGGGAAGGATGATTGTCCATATTCACATAGTTAATTAATATGAAGCCGGTATTATTGTCTTTTACTATTTTATGCCTCAATTTCCTGAAGTGGAAAATATTAACAGAAAGGAGGGATCTGTCCTTTAAAATGGACAGTATGGTACCAACATTGACTATTCTATTTAACCAGAGTTTTGTAGCTATTCACATTGGTTTTACTTCTATATTGTGGATATATACATATGTGTATGCACACATATATATGTGTTGCCTTCTTAACTGTTTAATTCACTTCAGTTTGATCTAGTTCAATTAAAACATTTACCTGTGTTTATATGTGAGAAATATGCTTGTTCTAGAAAGAAAGTACTCATTGTAAAGCCAGGAAAGTTCTCATTTTATTTTACATTTAAGATTCCTCATGAATGGGTAACTCCCTAATGGAGCATGCTTGCTCATACAAATCCAAAGCTGTTTATCCCCAGTTCCCAATTCAGATTTCCCCCTTTCTCCATTGGCCAGATGCTACCTCCTGAACTGCCCACTTCATGTTCTCCTCCTTGATATGTTTCCCCTCCCTCATCACAAATTGCACATACATTTAAATTAACTTTCTTTGCCTTGGGGGTGTGTTGGATAATATTAAACAGCTTATTAAGCATGCGTGCAAGCTTCTGACCTTTTACTTGATCAGAAGCCTGGTCCTGCTAGGTCACAGCTCCGATTAGAACCAGTCACCTCTGACTTACATCCTTTTGTCATTCAAAGCTGAGAGCAATTTTAATTCTGTAGAAACAGAATTCCTTCTTTTGTTTCATATATACATATACACATACACATATACATATGTATATATACACACACATATACATGCATGTATGTATGTGTATATACACATACATATATAAATATATACATGCACACACATATATTCATATATAATATATACACATATATACATCTATATTGCACATATTTTCAAGTACTTCTATACTTGAAGCCATTTTATATGTTTTTCTTTTGGCACTGCTTTCTTCACTTGCTCTCATTTCCCCTAGGTCTTCCTATATGCACGGGAATGTTCCATTTCCATCCTTCCTTATAGCCGTAATGGAATGCTGTGTCTCCAGTCTATCCCTGTGCTGTAAGTCTAGTCATCGCCCAGTTCTTGGGCACGTAGTTTGTTTCTAGTTTTTTGTTATCACAAATAATGTCACTATAAACTTTTTTTGTACAAATGGTCCTTTTCTCCTAGTGATAGGTTTTTACAGAAACTTTTAAAATAGATTTGAAAGTTATCTGTCTTATGAAGAGATTTTTAGTCAAACTGTCTTCAGCTCCAGAGAAGAACTGATGAAGTGGAAAATATATTATTCCAAGGCCAGGTTTCTTTTTTCCTTTTTTTTTTTTCCTTCTCCTTCTGAGGAGCAGTCAGCACTGAATTCAGTATTCTTGCTGTGCTCAGTGAATTTAGCTTAACAATCAAAACCGTTTGATCCTGAAACTGGTCTTCCTCCATTCAGTATGTTGTTGAATAAATATCATTACTTAGAAATAATTATATGATTCCATTAAGTTTTATATAACCTGTTTCTTCCCAAAATCTTCATTAAAACACTCTGACCTATGACTTTTTCCTCCTTCCAAAATCCTTGATAACTGGGTTCTTTAGTGCATTTTGGTAGATTGGTGGTTTCATTGGCATAGGCTTACCCTTTAGCAATGCAGTCTTTCTCTACCTTCTCAACCTTTTGCTTCAGTTCAGCTCAATCTAATCCAATTCAATTCGATAAATATTTATTCAGTTGGTATTCTATGCCAAGCACCTTGCTGGGTGCTGGGGATACAATGACCAACATAAAATAGTCAACAAGCATTTATTAAGAAATTGCCGTGTGTCAAGATCTGTTCTAATCACAGAGAACAAAATCCAAACAGAAATTTAGCACCTGCCATCAGGTAGGTTATATTCTAATGGAAGAAGTCAGTGCATGAAAGGAAAATGAAAATGGGGTAGTACCTCACACTGAGAGTTGTGGGGAATGGCAGAAAAAGTCTGGGGTACAACCTGGAGAAAAATGAAGACGTGGCTTGCCTAGGCAGCCTTCTTCTTCTTCTTTTTTTTTTTTTGGAGGGGGGAAGGCAGGGCAATTGGAGTTAAGTGACTTGCCTAAGGTCACACAGCTAGTAAGTGTGTCAAGTGTCTGAGGCCGGATTTGAACTCAGATCCTCCTGACTCCAGGGCCAAGTGCTCTACTCACTGCACCACCTAGTTGCCCCAGCAGCACTTCTTAAACTATGGGTCGAGACCCTACAGTTTAAGAACAGCTCAAAGGGTCGTGAGAGGAAAAAGGTTAAGAAGCCCTGTTCTAGAGTGCAATCTGGGAAGCAATGAAATTGCCACCCTCAAGAAGCCTGCTTTTTACTGGCAGAATACGACAAGTACGTAGACATGTATAATACAAAGAAAATTGAGGGCAAGAGTTCTTAGGGTGTCAGCAAAAGCTCTATGGAGGAGGTGGCACCTGAATTTTTCAAAAAACCCTCCATATATGATCAAGCCAACATACCAGAAGCCTTCCTCTTGTTCTTCCAATTAGTTAGCCTTCTATCCATTACGTACCTCTCCCACCCCAATACCCAATATATGACTGGCCAAATTCCTTCCATGGTTATATAAGTCAGCAAGGAAATCAAAATAATATTTATTCAAGAACTCCCATTCTCTCGACAAATTCCAGCCACCTATTAGTAGGAAAGCATCCAATAAACTGATTCAAACTAAGGCGGCATTTTAATATGGTAATTCTTCTAATAGGTTTACATTTTAAAATGTTTATTTTAAATGTGCGAACCTCAAAGGAATGATTTGCCATTGGTAAAAGTTCAGACACTGAAACAGGCTTTCCCAGTGCCCAGGTGACTGATTTCATCCCCATCTTTTGTCGTTTTTCAGTCCTTCAGTCCTGTCAGACTCTTCATGACCTCATGTACCATAGCACGCCAGGCCCTTCTACCCTCCACCATCACCCAATGTCTGTCCAATCTCATGTTTGTTGCTTCCAAGACACTGTCCCACTTTTTACCTGAATCTAAAACTATCCCTTTCCTTATATCCTGAAATATGTTAGGGGAGGTTACATCTGGCTCCCAGATATTGGCATCTCACACCTCCTGGGTTTGGCTCATGGGATTTATTTAGAGATTGGGCCATGCCCAGAACATCTGAAATTGTTGTCCTTGGTGAATTGGTAAGGTCCTCAGCCATTTACTCTGTGCTAGGCACTTTTGAGCCAAGGTTTTCCTAACTATTAGTCCCTAGACAGAAGGATGATTTGTCCTTGTTCATGTAGTTAATTAATGTGAAGCCAGCATTGCCTTTTACCTTTTTTGCCTCAATTTCCACATGTGGAAAATATTTAAAAACATAATTCATAGTGAAAGTTAATATTTTAAAAATGATAATGAGTCAGGAAAGGGGCTCCCAAAGTGGACTCAGGCAAATTTAGGGTTTCACTTGAATAACTATGGGTGGTGGGGAAGGTGGTGATTGCCATACAGACTAAAGGAAGGGTCATTGCACTGATATCACCTCTCTGTATCCTTCCAGTTCCAGGGGCCCTGGAGGAGCAGTGCTGACGGGGAGAGTGTGGCGAGAGAATGAAGAAGCCAACCGCCCAGGAGAAGCATGAGGTGGCAGTGCGGCGTTCGGTTTAAAGGGCTTCGGCTAGCGACCCCATGGGTGACGCTGCTGGCACTATGTCTTCCCATCTGGATCTTTGCCACCACTGCCCTTGCTGCTGCTGCTGCTGCTGCTGTTGTGGCCCCTGAGCAACATGCCCCTTTGGCTGGCCAGCCCCCGCTGGATTGGTTACTCACTGACCGGGGCCCATTTCACCGTGCTCAGGAGTATGCTGATTTCATGGAACGGTACCGTCAAGGTTTCACCACCAGGTACAGGATTTACAGGTGAGAGAAGTCTTTATCCAACAGAACTCATCATCATTGACTACCTGACATGGGCTAGCCCTTCTATTACCCAAGGCCCAGACCTACAGCAAAAGTCGGCCAAGCCCTGGTCCTGAAAACCTTCAGAGTAAGCGAGAGGTGAAAGCAGGGGCGGACATGAGTCAGGGAGAATATACCCACCATATTTTTGTTGTGTTTTGTTTAAAAGAAAAAAAAAACCTGCTGATGTCTCCTGGGGAACTTGGCAAAAGAGTTTCTATTTATAGGCTGTGCTGCTTATAAACTGAAGACAAATCATGCGGTATGGAGTCAGCATGGAGTCAGCGTGTAGCCCAGGATGCAGCAGGAGGTCAGAGTCAAATTCGGGGGCCAGGTTTTAACTAATGGGTTGAATCTTTTTATGAGTGGTAATCACTTACGCATGCAAATAAGGAGAAGGGCAGCCCTACCTCCTGTTTCAGAGACCCAGCCGAGCTCTGCAGGGGACAGAAGGGCACCTGTCCTCCCCCCTGATGAAGTTGCTCTTTTTGGCAGTTAGCAGTTTTCTTCTTTACCACTGATCTCTAAGAACATCAGAGCTGAAGGTCAAGTATGAGATCTTCCTGGCTTATCTTTTGAAGTCACATGTTCCTGGGATGACTGGACCAATGCTTGTCCACACCCAGGTCCTGACCAGAGGTGCCGTAGCACCATTCAGCGTACTTCAAAATATATAGACAATGCACACATCTTCTCTTGAACTCAACTCAACTCTCTCTCTCTCTCTCTCTCTCACTCCCTCTCTTTTCCTCTCTCTCTCTCTCTCTGTCTCTCTCTCTCTCTCTCTCTCTCTCTTTCTTCCCCCTCATGACTCCTTCACCTTATCTCCCTCCCTCCCCTTTCCCTAAATTATCTTGGGAGATTTTTAGTGACTTTAAAACATCTGCATAAGTTGTTTTAGTTAACACAAGGACTTCTTGTTGTTGTGTTTGTCCTTCATTTTCGAAGAGTACCATGGCATCAGGGAAATGATGACGTGACTTGCAGTTGACTTTGATTTGAGTAAAGGAGGGCTGTGGAAGGTCACCAGCCCTGAGCTGAGGACAGAAGTATGTAGCACAAGAATATTTCAAAGCAAAACTTTTTAAAATGGTGGCCAGACACTTGGCATAGGGGACCACTCATCAGTTGCTTAGAATGCCCACTCTCATATCACATTAAGAGAGAAAGCTAGATATATGTCTGGCTGATACCCAAATAGGTCAGAGGTACAGAGAGGCAAGTTTGCCAAGATCTCTATGTTTGTAGTCCATATGCATGCCTTGCTTCTAGTGCTCCAAAATCCCATTCAGCCCACAACCTAGCATAATGCTTGGCATATAGTAGGTGCTTAATAAATGTGTCTTGATTAATTGGTTGATTCAGTCATGGAGAAGGAGTTTTGCTTATTTTATGAATTTCAATATCCCTCTTCCCAGGTGGTTGTACAGTTGTTTCAGTCGCATCTGACTCTTCATAACACCATTTGGGGTTTTCTTGGCAAAGATATTGGAGTGGTTTGCCATTTCCTTCTCCAGCTCATTTTATAGATGAGGAAACTGAGTCAAATTGGGTTAAATGACTTGCCCAGGGTCATACAACTAGTAAGTGTCTGATGCTAGATTTGAACTCAGGAAGATGAGTCTTTCAGACTTCAGGCCTTGCTCTCTATTTACTGTACCACATAGATGCCCTCTGTTCTCAGGTACCTACTCCTACTTTATATCTTCTCCTCTAAAAGGCTACCTTGGATGGGGATAGAGATTAACTGAAGTGGTTGATTCATTATTTAAATTCTACCCAATCTAAAGGCCAAACTCCCCTCAAAGACATCTAGGCCTTCCTATTTTATACAAGGAAAATAGAATAAGCAAGCATCTAAACAGTATAGCAAAACCCCCTCTCCCACTTTTAGTTAGCTAGATACATGAAACTCTTAATTTTCCTCTCCAAATCCAAAAGATATAATAATGAACAATACTGTTTTATAAGACTCTTAACTGAAAGATTCACCATGTTCATCACAAAATTTCTTTCTATGAGCCTCTTTGATTGCATTTAAAAATAAGCCATGATTCAAAAATTTATGCATTTAAATATGCATTTAAAAATAAGCTGTGACCGCACAATTCTCCACTCATATTCATCCTTTCAGAAACGCATTTACTGTGTAAGACAATTAGCAAAGCAAGAGCTGGAGTATGTGACAGGACTTCCCATCCCCACCACTTGGTTCCCCTTTTCTCTTCAGTAGAACTTCGTGCTTCTCCTGCTGCCCTGACCCACCCACACAGCCTTTCCGGCAGTTCTCGTGTCTGGTAGCCTGGTGATGAGGTGGTAGCTTGGAGCTGGCCTTGGGGAATGGTCCATAATACCATGTGTACACTTAACCCATCTATCAGATAGTAACAGCTTTTGGATCATTTAAAGTGACCAGTTCTCCCAGTACCATGTGTGCATCTGGGGTCAGTCGCTATAGAGTGAAGAATCTAAAAAGCCTTGTCTTCTTCTTCTGACAGAACAACAGCAGTCTGATATGGGGGTAGGGCAAGAAGCCTTTTGAAGACAGAAAAAGTGATGTTCACGTAGTGCTGCCCCAAAAGTATTCTGGCATTGAAATTTCCGTCTTTAAGGAAACCAGTGTGACTCTGGGTAACCACCGAAGCTGTTCGAGCGCTCTCCCAGCAAATACTTATTTGTTCTGTTTTAGTTTCTGCTTAGGTCTGTTTCTACCTAACACAGTCATTTGGGTGTTTGGCTCAATTCTGGAATTGAGTTGCTTGAGGTGGACTAAAAACTACGCCCAAACCAACATTAAAATATTGTAGAATCAGCCCCTAGTTGGTCGCCTTTTTTCACAGAAAGGCTATTGTCAAATCTCATAAATGGGACAGAGTGGAATACGTCGGGAAGCACTTTATGACGTCATGTTTGGGCCTTGGCAGAGCTGGCTACCTCACGGCAGATGAGCCTCTCATTTATTGGGTTATGAGATCCACCCCCCCCCCCCAAATGTACATGTTCCATGCCCTGCCTTGATTTCACACGACAGTGGGGGGAAAAAGCAATTCAGCTGGACCGTGCAGATGAAATTCAGACGCTTGGTGGCCACTCACACACAATGTAAGAGTGAACCCAGCCTTCCTTCCTCACTGATTAAAGAAAACAACGATAACAACACGTTGTTCAGTGAACTGCAGGAAGCTTCAAGAATTTTGAAAACAAAGCCCCAAGTGCCCCTGATTGCTATTTAGAAGCAGAGGAACTTTAAAGCCATGAGATAACCTTTGGCTATTAACAGTGACAAGGTGCGGAGGGTGGTGAGAACTGATACTTACTAGCCAATGTGTCTGCCTTGTACCTTTGTGCTTATCCAAGACTGGTAAAGCTAATATGCTATTGGTGTAACTGGGCCCCAACATGTGCTGGGCATAAAGTATCTCTAAAGGAGATCTATGGTAAAATTCCTGTTTAAATCTTATATTCAGTCATAGAAAGGGACTCTTCCATGACACTCTTCTCTCTTTCCTCCCTTCTCCTTCCTTTCCCCCCCTTCCTCTTTCCTTTCCTTCTTCCCTTCCCCTCCCTCTGATTTATTTTTGAATTTTATAGTGAACAGAAATATACCTTTTCTCCCTCTTACCCACCTTTGCTAGAAAAAAAATATGGATAGTCAAGCAAAAAACCAATTAATCATGTCGATATACACACATAAATGCATATACATATATGTATGTATACACATACACGTGTATGTATTTTTCACTCTAAACCCTAAATCCATATATGTGTTTCAGCATCCCTGTTCCCAAGTACCTGCCCCTCTTTTGTACCACTGCTCACAAAAGCCTGGACTGGGTGAGTCCATCCAGACTAAGATTTAGCATTTAAATGTTATCCAGTCCCCAGACTCAGTTCTCCACAAATGGTAAAGCTATATCTTTGGAATGTTTGCTCCCTCTCTGGAGCAGACCTATCACCTGTCACATCTCTGAGAAGCTACTAGAAGGAGCAGGAGGGATGCCAATATATTAGCCTGCTACAGTTCCCATTCTTGTCCATTAAAGTTGCTCTTTACTAAAAGGAACTGGCCCTCTCATCACAAATGCTTCAGGGGCAGCTGATGTGTCCCTGATGCACTGTCTCCATTTCCCAGGATACAATGAAATTCACTTCATTAGGATGTGCACCTTGATATCAACAGGTCCTTTGGTTAATTGTGCTTATCTGAGTGGTCTTGGGTTTCTTGGCTCAATTTTATAGCAAATTTTCAAATTCGTACCTACCAACCTCTCACAAATACCCTTAAATCCCTAACCCTCTGATCTAAGAATTCAGCAGGCTTCAGAGACATGAACCCATCTCCTGGTTACACAGCACATTCTTATTTTTTAAGGGGTCAGATAGGGTCTTATTTCCACCATCTGCCCCAACACCTAGTAGGCTACTCTGCTCATGGCAGAACCTCAAGAAACTATTGCTGATTGATTGGAATCTCACTAAAGAAGCCTTATGGAGCAGATAGAAAAATCAAGGCCCAGAGAATTAAAGTGGACTTTTCTTCAAGGTCAGAGAACCATCCAGAGCTGCAGCCAGAAATAGTGCTCAGGTCTCCCGACTTGCAGTCTGGTGCTCGTTACTCCAGACCATGACACTTCCCTTCAACTGGTAAGTGCATCTTCATCATAACACGCAACCTAATCAGGCACCTAAATTGAGCTGATGCAAATGTAAATATGGTTTCTCGAAACACTCTGGCGGTAATGTTCCATTCTCCCTTTGCTACAAATCAAAGTAATGAGCAGTCTTTTTTTTTAATTTCTTTTTTTATTAAGGTTTTAATAGAGAGACAATCATGAGAGGGGGAAAAATCCAGCCCACTATGATGAAACACTTAAAACTAGGAAAGAATAAATTAAAATTTAGAGGTGGGAAGAGGCTGAAACCATATAGAATGATAGATATAATATTGCAGTTGAGACAAAGGCAAGGTTAGTGCTTACTCAGTCCAAGGAACTGACCCCAAGTCATTGCTTTCCTTTCCGTCTCTTTCTGAAAAAGAAGCATTTGTTAGGTGAGCTAGAAGTCTTTATGGGAAAAAAGACCATAACAGGAAAAGAATCACAAAAATAGGACAGAACAATCCAGGTAAGGATGCAGCCAGGGAGAAGCAAACAAAAAGCACAGAAACTAAAAACCATGAGAAAGACGGGTTATAAATGTCTGGTTTTGCGTAAGGAAGATTATTGGTCAAGGACATTTGGAATTAGAGAGTATAGGGAAAGACGCTGACCTAGAGTCATAGATGCAGAGCAGAAGGGATGTTAGAGGTCATTTAGTTTTGAGAGAAATGATGATTACTTTCTTATATTAATAGCCAATTATTAAAATTGGGAAGACCCCAGCTTCTACCCTGCCCCCCCACAGGCATTTATGTCCTTGTTCAGTCTTTCTAGGACTGGGCTAATGGAAGATAGGATTAACATTTTCCTCATGCTGGGTATGGCTACTCCACCCAACTAGCTGGAGCTTAGGTGAGAGATATAGATTCTTTGTCTAGATTGCCCAAGGCTAGGTATAAGGATTGTCTCTCTTTCCAAGAGTGACAGGATGTCACTCTCAGCCCCTCTTTGGAATAAGCTCACTTCCCTATAAGCCATGAGCCAGTGGTGGGATTCAAATGAATTAACAACCTAACAACCTGTAATCCACAGAACTGAGCCCAGGTGCCACCCCCAGTAACAAGCAGTTTGTAGGCTCTACCCCAGCTAACAATCCATTTGCTAAACTCAACCTAAAATTAGGTGCTGGTTCTACCCAACTGGTGCAAACCAGATGAATTCCACTACTGCCATGAACCCACTGCCATAATTATCTTTGACATTCAAGAGTGTCTCTGACCTTTTATTAAAAATGCTAGAATTTTTAATAAAATAACTAAATACCCCAAAATTATGTCTCTCCAACATTTTAAAAATCACAATTAAAAACCCCTCCTTTTACAAATGAGGAAATAGAGCGCAAAGTCACACAGACTGGATAATGGCAGATCTTTAACCAAGAGCCTTTGACTCAATCCAGGACTTCTTCTACCTTTCCACATTGCCTTTTGGAAATCTTGTCATCAAGGCCAAGAGACAGCAAGAATTGGTGTATTCCTTAAGAAAGAGGAATGTCTGGAGATATACTAGGAAGCAAGTTAAGATATTGCAGGAGCCTGGATGGGAGGGAAGAGAGGAAAAAGCTAAGTCAAGGACTTGATAATGCTGAATGTCAGGGAGCTAGAGAGGGGAACAAGGGCTGTCGGGGCAGGGGAGTAGAGAGGGCTTAAGGGGGAAGGATTCTGCCCCCAGTGGAATTCAGTTGTTGAGGAGACTTAGGAGAGGATGCTGTAGACATAAGAGAGAGGTTAGAGGTGGGAGGGTAGCCCTGGGAGATGCCGGTGCACAGGCCGATGAAGTCGTGGGAAAAGATGAGGTTACTGTGGAGAAAATTTGAAGGCAGAGAAGGCTAGAGGGTTCTGAAGAAGCCTGAGGGGTGCCCCTGGGAGTGGGAAAAATGAGGAAGCAGACGGGGAGATAGAAAGCATCACAGAAGGAGGAACCTCACAGCTGATTTAAAATCTGGGCCACAACTCACCCGCGAACGAATGCTTTCTGGGGATAAACAGCTTACCCTGAGAGAAAGGCACCATTTCCAATTAGAGATCACAATCCACATAAATATGAAAAGCCATTTAAATCTTCCAGAATAAATCCCAGTGATTTCCTAGGTGTTGGTTGCATCTGTTGGAGACAGACAGAGACAGAGAGACAAAGAGAGAGAGAAAGACAGTGAGACACATTGACAGACAGATAGACATAGACACGGGGTAGAGGAGGCAAAAAGACAGACAGACACAAAGATACATACACAGAGTCACAGAGAGGGGGGAAGAGGAGGGGAGTGGAGGGAAAGAGAGAGAGAGAGAGAGAGAGAGAGAGAGAGAGAGAGAGAGAGAAGGAAAGGGAGAGGAAGAGGGAGAGGGAGGGCAGGCCTTCTGCTAGGAGGATACTGTGAAGGATGGTGAAGCAATTACAGTTTGGTTACATGGGAGAAGGAAGGAAGAAGCTTAACTCATCTTGGGGCAGAATTATATGACTTTGAGACTAGTAAAGCTGCCCAGCTATGAGATATGTATTGGCTTGTGCTCTGGGTCTGGGGCTTGGCAAAGGAGGCATTGATTGGAATGGAAAGAAAGGAGCTATGTACAAAGCCCAGGGGACACAAGCAGAACCATAATGAAAAAATCCAGGAATCCCTTATTTAACTAAGTTCCAGTATATGGAGCATAGAGCTGAAAGTCTACATGACTAGCCAGAACACCTGACTGCTTTCATCTATCTGCCTTGGTAAATTTTCTGTTGAAGCCTACCTTAACTCCACTAGAGATATCCATTGCTTTTATGGTAATGGTTTAAATGAAAGCAATACCTGGAGGATACATGGTGAGGTTCAGCTTCTAACCCTGAGCCCAGGCAGTATTTCCTGAGGGTACTGATGGTGAGGTGGCGTAAAAATATGTAGTACGTAGTACAGCCATGAATTCAGTTCACTATTTAGCTGAGCATAAAGAAGTCCTAGTTTACAGCTACAATATTAACAACTGACGTTTATATTGTTGTTTACAATTTGCAGAGGATTTTACATAGATTGTCTCGTTTGAGTCTTACGACAATCATGGGAGGTAGGTACCATGGATATTATTGTCGCCACTTTATAGATGAGCAAACTGAAATTTACCCAAGGCCACATATCTAGTGTGTGTTATATGTACACTTTGAATACAGGTCTTCCTGACTCCAGGGCCAGGGTTCAAAGTATTATAGCATGATGCCTCTTACCTCTATTATCTACTTTGTTATAGAATAGACTTACATATCATGTGAACCTATCATGGATTCAATCTATAAGGAACCCTTAATACACTGTAAGCTCCTTGAGGGCGTGGACTATTATCATTTTTGACTTTGTATCCCTAGAATTGGGCCTGACACATACTAGGTGCTTAATGAATAAGTTTTTAATTGAATTGAGGGTTTAGTTATCAAATTGTCCCCAAACACTTTACATATAAAGCAACCTCTACTCTAAGACAGAGCTATAGTATGGAGGTTGAGAACAAGGTTTTAGTGAGATTTGTATGATACTATTGCAATCTAGAATTATTCTTTTCTGAAAACATTAATAATAATAATAATAATAATAGCTGGCATTTATATAGTGTTCCAAGCTCTCTGCTAAGTGTTTGTCAACAACATTTGATCCTCACAACAACTTTGGGAGGTAGGTGCTATTATGACCCCCATTTTATATTGAGGAAACTGAGGCAAATGGGGTTAAGTGACTTGCCCAGGGTCACACAGCTACTAAGTGAGGCCAGAAACTCAGGAAGATGAGTCTTCCTGACTCCAGGCCTAGTGCTCTATCCACTGTGCCTTCTAGGTATTACGCTGTTTCAAAAGATGATCATACATAATTTTTCACACTTTTGGTGAGGCAGTGATTACAGGGAATTGGGGATCTGGACAGAATAAAGTCAAAAGAAGGTTTGAAGGATCAGACATCACCTTTGACACCTATTGACTTGATAATCCTAGGCAAACCTCTTAACTTATCAGTGTCCCTAGGCAACTCTCCAAGGCTGTAAGTTACAGGCAAGTTATTAATCTATCTCAGAAGAAAGAATTTCTACATGGGGAATTCCATGAATAGGTGAAATAACATTTTTGGATCTCTATCTGGAAAAAAAAATCTGTAATACGTGTATGCACCTACCTCTCATGAATTGTTTTAAGACTCTACTTGTCACCTCATCACTAATGTCTGAAAACTATAATATAGTGCAACTCTGATTTATATAATTTCCTTACATTCAGTGTGTCAAGAAGCATTTATGGTGCACCTCTTATATGCAGAGCTCTGTACTAGGCAATGCGGCTGGACCCAAGGGGAGTAGAAGACAGGGTCCCTCGTTCCTCTGTGACTTTAAGATCTAGTTAAGGAGAATATGCATACGTGCATATATAATACATACAAATATATGTCTATGTATATACACATATACATATAAACATATGTATATATAGGTGTATCTGTATGTATACATGTGTGCATATATACATGTATATGTATGTAATCATAAAACAATATAATATTGCCTGAAAAAATTATAGGGGTTTAACTAATACTTGGGTATATTTATGTAGTTCTTTTCTACTGAGATGGAAATCAACTACTGTGCTTCCAGTCCCGGGCTTCCTATGTGATGTAGCTCATTTAATATGTCAGTACTTGAAAAGATCTGTGACTTCTGTCAGCAAGATTGGTTGGGACTTCCATCCTTCCAAACCTGCCATACCTAAGTGGACAGTCTCTCTGTATTGCTGTGGTCAATCGCCGTGTCTACAATGCACTCTCTCCTGTCTTTTTCTTGTTAGAATTTTTAGCTTCTTTCAATAATAGTAATACCTGATACTCATCTAGCATTTAAAAGTTGGCATTGTGATTTATATACATTATCTTATTTGTTCATCCCAATAACCCTGTGAAGTAAGGATGGCAGATATCAGGATCTTAATTTTATAGATAGGAAACAGAAGCTTGGCGAGATTAAGAGACGTGCTCATGGTTATACATCTGGGGACCACTAAGAGTTGGACATGACTGAAATGACTGACCAACAGCAATAACAGTAACAAAAAAACCAAAAGTGTCAGGGGCTGAAACTTCTAGCTGAAGTCTTTCCTGACTTAGAACCTAGTGCGTGATCCATGATCCCACATGGCCTGTCAACAGTATAAAAATTAATCCATGGAGTTAAAACTAAGAAAAAGAAAAGAACATGTCATGAAGGAAGAAGGGGCCCAAGAGGGTGGAGAGATGAAAGAAGGAGCGGTTTTGTTTTCAGATGAGATTTGGTGGAGAGATCAAAAGTCAGCCAGGCAGAGAGACATAGGATTAATTTTTGCTTCAGAAAATAATTAATTTTATTCATGAATGAACTGCTGCTGTGAGCAGTGTGTGTCTGGAGGGGCGAAAGCTTCTCACCATGTCCCATAAAGACCATTACAAGCAATTTTTGGCCTCTTTACTCTTGAGACCAGGATTTGCCAGTTAGGAACACACTCATTTTCTCCTTGTGCATTCTCCCTGTCTCCTTTCAAAATATATTGTTCATTCTGCCTTAGACACTTCTGCCACCTCTGCAACCTTTAGTGAACCCATTCCCTTACTCGGTCTCTCTCAACATCAGTTGAAAATTAAAGGGAGATCTGAGATGGAAAGAAGATGGGCTCATTCCACTTCTGCAATCCTTTGTCACTTCCTTGAAGTTTTGGGAATCATTGATTACAAGACCCACCTCATGAATTTAGGGATCACCAGCAAGTCCACCCAAGAAAACTTGACCTAAGATGACAGGATCATCGATTTTTAGAGCTGAAAAAAAATAGCCTTAGAAGTAATCTAGTTCAGTGTCCTCATCTTACAGATGAGGAAACTGAGTCTTAAGCAGTTAAGAAGTCGATTAATTAATAAGCATTTATTAAGCCCCTTCTGTGTTCCAGGCCATGAGACTACAAAGACTAAAGTGAAAGAGGATGCAAGCTTCTTAAGGGCAGGTTCTATCGGGATACAACATATACACATATATTAGTAAGTGCTCCATTTGGAGTCCGGAATGACCCAAGCTCAAACACTACCACAGACACTAGTTAATGACTTAGGGCAATTCACTTAGCATCTGCTTCATTTTCCTCATTTGTACAGTAGAAATAATAAAGTATCACATACGTCACAGTGTCAAATTAGATAAGATATATAAAGTTACATGCAAATTTTAAAGCATTATTTAAAGTATTAAAGCTTATTATTATTGTTAAAATAAAATAAATGCTAAGTATAGGGGAGTGGGGTATTAGAAACTTCAGGCTTGAAATCTGCCTACTGGCCTTCCTAAAAAACAAACACATATTCAGGCATGGTGAACAAGAATGCCAGAGTACTCCACCTCCCCAACACTCCCACCCCGCAGCTCAGCCCAGAGAGAGGCCCTGGCTGGCAATGAGGTGAGGCAGCTGGTACCAGGGGTGCACTGAGCTCATTGTTGTGAAGCCAGGGTCCCATGAGAATCGCCATTTTTTTTCTTCTTTTCACATCCATACTCCACTTTATGTTCCACAAGTGCCAGTGTTCCCTGCGGGATCTGCCGGTGACGAAGAAGGGACAGGAAGAGAGAACCTGTGGGAATGAGATCTCCTACATCCATCGGGGCATAGAGATAGCTAATGATCATTCCACATAGGCGACAGTGTTGGTTTACTAGTAACTGGGGTAAACTTAAGAGAGTGAAACCACCCCTGGGCACTGCTAGTGCTGTCTGTGGTTAAGTTTCAATCCTAAAGGAGATATTGACTGGGGCAGGGGGAGGGGGTGGGGGAGGGAAGAGGGAGGATTGATCACAGACCTAGCAAATGTGTACACAGGCTTTATTGTTTTGGAATCCTATTTAGAAAAAGTATTGCATTTGGCAACAGGGGATCAATATTCAAATCCCAGTTCTGCTCCTTTTATTTCCCATGTGACCTTGAACCTGTTGCTTTACTTCCTTGGGCCTCAGTTTCCTTTTCTGTAAAATGAGGGAATTTGGACTAATTAAACTCTAAGGGCCTCTCCATCTATAAATCCAATGATTTCATGTGTCTGCAGGCCAGTGAGGCATTTTTGCTTGCCTTCGGTAGGCATGAATGCAACAATACTCTGTGTTCTCTAATGCCTGCAAATCCCAAGTAGGTCGGATGGCTGAGACTAAAAACCAAATCAACTTAATTCAATGCAACAGACATCTATTAAGCACCTGCTATGGATATGGTATTGTGTTAGGCACTGGAGATATGGCATAAATCCTACCTTCGTGCATTTATAATATGGTAGAGTTAATGGCACGGTGTACAGAATGATGCTGAGGAGATTCTGATCAAATATGAAGAAGATATCAATAAAAAGATGCATGGTTCATTTCAGGAGAGAACGATCATTTTCACCCAGAGTTAGGATTGGTGGGTGGGATGGGAGAGGAGATTTCAAGGAGAAATTGGGCTATGAAGAGAGAGAGAGAGACAGAGACAGAGAGAGAGACAGAGACAGAGAGAGAGACAGAGACAGACAGACAGAGACAGACAGACAGAGAGAGACAGAGATAGAGACAGAGAGAGAGCGAGAGAGAGAGAGAGAGAGAGAGAGAGAGTGAGAGAGAGAGAGAAAGGACTTCAGGGGTTAATAGGCGATTAGAATGTGCCATACAAGTATGGTGTATAAACAAAGGACTGCAGATACTTGTCTTGGAAAAGGACAGACCAGGGACAAATTGGCAGAAGCAAGTGATAGACCAATTCTGGAACTCAGTTCTAAGTCGATATCAGGGTCAATGATATCGGGGGGATAAGGCTATTCTGTACAAGAATGCAAGAGGAGAGACAATCAGAGAATCTTGGAGCTGAAAGAAGTCTTTATGATTGTCCAATCCAACCATTGTAGGAATACTCTGTATAATACATCTGGTAGGTAGTTATCTAGTATCTGCTTGAACACTTCCAGTGACAGTGAGATCACTGTTTCACAAAATAGCTTATACCATTAAAAAAAAAAACCAAACAGTTCTAATTGTTAGAACGTCCTTTCTTTTGTGTTAAAGTGTCTCCTCATGACTTCCATTGGTTCTATCTTTTACTTTCTGGAGATACGTAAAATGTCTTCTCAAAAATTACTCGTGAAATAAATGAAGACGTAACTCATGTGCTCCATTAGTCTTCTATTTTCTAAGCTGGATATCCCCAGTTCTTTCAGTTATCCTGGTTCTGACATAGTTTTGAGGTTTTTCTGTTTTTGTTTTACCATCCTAGGTTGTTGTTGGGCTATGTCGGACTCTTCTTGCCCTTGTCTGGGGGTTTTCTTGGCAAAGATGCTAGAGTGGTTTGCCATTTCCTTCTCCAATGAATTAAGCAAACAGAGGTTAAGAGACTTACCTAGTCAGTGTCTGGGGCTGGATTTGAACTCAGCACTCTGTCCACTGAGCCACTGAGCTTCCTCACCATCCTTAGTACCCTCTTCTACTAAACAGGCCATAGTTTATTCAGTACTCCCTTTAAAATGTGATACCCACTGGGGAAAAAAGAGTTAAAATCTACCTTTCTACATTACAAAGGTGAGACTGGTGGGGGGGGTGGCTATAAATGCATGGAATAATGGACTCTGGCAGAGCTGATGTATGGATTGCTCTGGCTCTGGCTGGATGGCTTTTTAATTTCTCCTTTCTTCTTAAATCTTGGTTAAATAGCATGATTGTGAGTCGGTGAAGTGGGGAGAGATAGAGATGTAGAAATGAATGTGATGTAAAAACAAAAGGCCTCAATAAACAATAAAATAAAATATGCACTGAGAGCTCAACTTGGTATTCCACATGCTGTCCGACCATCACAGAATCATGTGGGACTATACCTAACGTCTTGTGTTCTGGACATTACACTTCTGTTAATAGAGCTTAAAATTACATTAGGATTTTTTTTCTTTGGCAGCTAAGACACACTGATGACTCATTGACTATTTAGTCAACCAAAACCCTTGGGTGTTTTTCTCATGAATTAATGTTAAGCAGTCGGGGTCTCTACCTGATGGTATTACATATCTCTATATACACACATAATACATATACATATGCATATTTGTATGTATGTATACATATATACATGCACACATGTTACATATATACACAAATATATGTAATATTAAATCAACTGCAATAATATATACTATATCTACATATACTACAATATACATTATGTATATTATACATTATGTATGTTACATATGGCATACATAGAAAATATTCAACACATATATTTGTGTATATATATTTATATATACTCACACACACAAACATATGCATATACACAAACACAAATTTATTCCCATTACCTTTCACCTTATAAGTTTCATCTCAACCTTCCAATTGTCAGAATATTAAAAAAATGGGTTCTGTCACTCAGCATATTAACAGTCTCTCCTATCTCTGAATCATCCATAGATTTTTAAGTATGCCATCTATGTATGAATCTAAGTCACTGATTTTTTTAAATTTTTTTACTATTGAACAGGAGTAGAAAGAACATTGGCTCTGAAGGCAGAGGCCTTGAGTTCACATACTCATAATAACAGCTCTTTGTTTGACCTTGGACACATCGTTTCACCTTCATGGGCCTTAGTTTTCTCATAAGCCAAATGAAGGGGTTGGCCTAGATGGCAGAGCTAGATCCATGGTCCAAGGATCTGAAGTCTAGAGCCCTCTTGCTTTGTCCTAGTGACTTCTCTCTAGATTGACATGAATCAACATTCACTTAATATATGTTTGACATTCCTTTTACCCAGTAAATGAGAAACATTTTTTGTTTAAGCGAATCTGTGCTGGCACTTAGAAATCACATTTCTCTTTCTACATTCACACATCATCTGTTTAATAATCAATTGAATGTTGACTGAGATTGACTGACATAAAGCTCAATGGCCTATAGTTTGCAAAACTGACCTTATCTACTATATTATATAAATATGGATAATATTTGCTTATCTCTAGCCTTCTGCAAATATTCTCTCTCCTGTTTCCCATAATCACCCAAAGTTCAAAGGTAGTATAGCATAGAAAGAGAACACTGAAGGAGAGAGCTGGGAGACCGAGGCTCACATTTGAACTCTGGTATATACTAGTTCCATGACTATGGCCTAATTATGCTATTTCTTTGAGCCTCAGTTTTCTCAAGCATAAAATGAGATTAGTGATACACCAGATATCAGGAAAAAGGTTTTTAAAGAGCTTCAGAAATGTAAGCTATTCCTCCCTCCCTTCATTGCAGAGTTGGGGGACTGTGGGTATGGAATATTGTACATATGATCAGCCATAGGCCACGTGTTTGTAGGAAGAAAAATTTTGCTCTATAGAAGGTGGAGCATGCAGAATCGAATGTGATATAAACTCAATAAAAATGTAAAGTGTATTTAATATTATTCTGATTGTCATGGATCATTTATTTCATTAGTTGGTACTTTCCCTCATCCATTTCATTCATCTGGTCCTGAAGATTTGACTTACAAGAGAAGCTGTGATTTAGCTAGAGATGTGTACTGGACCTGTGCTAGAATTAGCCATGTCTATGCAGAAGAAAGAGACAGACTGGTAAGGGTGTAAAAATCGAGCTTCAAAGCTAGAAACACTTGGTTCAGGTCCTGTATGACCCTGGGTGAGTCACTTACTCTCTCTAAGCTCTAAGTTACAAAGAATATTCCAACCTGAATTGCTAGGGTTTCCTATGCAAGAGTTCCCTTTATCAATAAAATCGCAGGTCCTGTCCGTATTTCTATGCTGTAAAACTGTGCTTTTCTCTCAGTTACTCCGATCTTTATTCTGATGTGATAAAAGTAGAAATACTTGGTTTTGCTGTTCAGTTTGCCAATCAGATCTCATAAACAAATCATGCTGCATGAGTGAGTATAGGAAAATTTTAGGAGAATATCCAGAAAAGAGAAACCAATCAGGTTGTTGATGGTCCTTGAGTAGATTCCCTGAGCATTGGTTGAATGAACTAGGGGTGCTCAACCCAGAGAAGAGAAGATTTATGTGTTGGAAATTGGGCTTGGGGGTGGAGAAATGAGTCATACTAGCTGCCAGTCTTCCCTATGCATTTGAAGGATTATTATATGGAAGAGAAATGATTTATTCTGCTTGGCATCTAGGGGTCCTCAAGCAAAGTATGGGTACCTGCTTGTTGGGTATGTTGTAGAGGAGATTTCTGTTCAGTAATGATTTGTACTGAGAGGCATGGTGGTATGGGAGGTAGAGCATGGGCTTTGCAATCAGGAAGATCTGAGTATAAATTCTTCCTCTGGCACATAGTACGACCTTAAGCAAGTCACTTAAGTACCTTAGCCGAATCTATGACTAGAATTTGAAGAGAATATGCCATGCTGCATTGGTGGTAGAAATTCCCTCATCCAAGTATAACCAACAACACCAAAGAAATCCCAGGTCTAGACTCCCTTCCCCTATGGATTGTAGTAGATGGCCTCTGATAACTTCTGGGGATATTTCTAACTATATTATTCTGTAGATCTTTTTCATCAAAGTATTTTAGCTATAATATCAGGATATTCATGACCTTAACCAAAGTCATCATTTTATTTCCCCCTCCCACTACAATATTGGATTGACCGACATATTCATTTTATTTGCAGATGGAGTCACAAATGTGCCAATTATAGCTACCACCTCTATGCCATGCAGCATATAAAGTTAACAGAAAAGGCAGGGTAATGGGACTTCTAAAATTATCTCTTATTTACCTCTAAAAGTTGTGAAACCTATAGACCAAAAGTCACCAAGTTAGTACTCTACCAACAACTGCTGTAGACAGAAGATAGAATGAGTCTTTAAAAAAAACATTGGAATTGGCTGACCAAGTACGAATGAAAAGTTGGCAATGTTATGTAAAGAAGATAGACCAAAGGGTCTATCGAAAAAGAAATGGAAATGACACAAAGCCAAAAGGGACAGCTACCATGGTGAATGCTAGAATAAAGCTACAAAGTTATCTCAATGAGCTAAAACTGAGTCAAAAAGAACAAAGTGTAATTTAATGGGGATAAATGCAAACTGTCCATTTAGTTCTCCAAAATCCACTGTACATTTAGAGAGAAGAGAAGGAAGGAATAAGCATTTTTTGAGTGCCTATTATATGTCAGGCACTATGCTAACCTTTTATAAATATCAGCTCATTTCATCCTTATGGCTACTTGTGAAATAGGTGCTATTATTATACCCATTTTTACATTTGGGAAAACTGAGGCAGACAGAGGTTAAGTGACTTACTCGCTAGTATGTGTATGAGATAGAATTTGAACACCTGTGTTTCTGACTACAGGACAGTGTCCTATCCACCATCTAGCTACTTCTAACATTTGGAGTGAAAAAGATTGGGGTAGAGTGAAAGGAGGCTGGTCACAAGCGTGACATGAGCTCACAGTGTGACACAGTTGGTTTAAAAAGAAAACTTAATCTAATTTTGCATTCCACTAAGAGAAGAATAGTTCCCAGGGTCTGGGAGGAGGAAGCATGGTACAGTAGAAAGAACACTGGTTATGGAGTCAGAGGACTTGGGTTCAAATGCTACCTTTGATGCATATTCCCTCGATGACCACGAACAAGTCATTTAAACTCCCTGGGCCTAAATTTTCTCATCTTTAAGATGAACAATTAGAACTAACTAAATGGCTTCTGATACTGCTTCTAGGTGTAGGTCTGCAACCTTGGGTCTTAATAGTTCAGGTGTGACCATGTCATTCTGCTACTCAGTAAATGCCAGAGGCTCCCAATTAACCTTCTGTTTTGCATTTATAGCTCTCCTACCTTATTCCAACCTCCTTACCCTTCTAGACTTTGCACTTTACTTCTACTTCTTACACTGTATGGTTCAGCCATATTGGCCTGTTTACTACTCCTTACCACCATTTGCAGTTTCATGTGCCATCATCTTTTTTTTAAATTACATTATGCTATGGAAATGTTTGTTTTATTCCATGAATTTAAAATCGCGTATTTTTTTAAAATTCAATTTCTTTCTCTTCTGCTTTCTCCCATGCCTAGACTACACCCACTCCTCCTCACTTGGATCTCACTTGGACTTGGTTCTCTTAGACCCCTGGTTTCCTTCAAGACTTAGATCAAGCAGCTTCTATATGCAACCCTGCCTACTCCCCACATCTGCTAATACCTCTCCCTTCCCTCCCAAAGTTTTATCTGCATTTTGTGTATGGTTATTTGCATGTTGTCCTCACTGTAAGCTTATTGAGGGCAGGGATGAATGGGTTTTTATCCATCTCCAGGATCTAGCAGAGTGGTGCCTGACATGGAGTAGGCCCTTAATAAATGATTGTTGCTTTGTTAATTAGTAAATAATCAGAAATTATTATTTTATGAAGGTAGAAGCACAAAGGTTGGGAATTTTTAGCAGTCTAGGTTATTTTCCAGGGATCTAGGGGAAAAAAAACCAAGTGATTAAAAGCAGGTATAAGGAATGGTTTGTAATGTTATAATGGTGGACTAGATAATCATTTTAAGGATGAATAATGATGATGGAGAGCCCAGTTCCTCTGTATCTGAATATAATGGGGACCAGAGCTGGGATTGCTATTCTAGCAAAGCCCAAGTCTCCCAGTTGGTTGCTTGGTTTCTTCTGGCTCCTTAGCTGCACTGCAGTGATTGTCTACCAGACATTCAATATGGATCTTGCATTTCACATGGACACTAAAGAAAATACCACCCCCACTGCTATCTTAGAGTCACTCTGGAGGACTCACCAAGCGGTTATTTCCCACCCCTCCCCTTTTGTTTCTACCCCCCCTTCCTCATTTCTCCCAATCAGCTTTAATTAAGCTGTTTGAAAGCTGCAGCTTGATTTTAATTAGAGCAAAATTGGGAAGATTAGAATGAAATTGGCCAATCATTGTTTACCAGCCGTTGTTTGAGAACAGAGTGGGCTTTTAAATTACCTCCTTGCCAGGCTTTTCAGGCTATCCAGGGGGCTTACTTAGAAGCTAGGGTTTGGAAGAAATGAAGTTGACTTCATTTTTGCCTGAAAGATTTCCTCTTTCTGGAGATATTTCTTAGCCAAAAGACCTCACAGCCCACCCATCAGGACCTCCTTCTAGGGATAATGTTTTCCTGTGCAAAAAATGGTCTAGGGTATTATTACAGAGGAGAGAATCACCTGAAAGTGGTATGATGTGCTCAGCATCAACACCACTACATTTACAGGAATTAAACATAACCATAAGGCAATGCCAACTCCAAGCCAAGATTGGGTTCAGGAGGCATCATAATGGATGGAGTTGGCTGAGTTGGAGCCAGATTAATCCCTCCTCAGAGACTCTTTATCTGTGTGAACCTGGGAAAGTCACCTAACTTTTTTGAGCTCTAATCAATTTCTTCATCTGTGAAATAGGGATATTAACATTTGTGATTCCTTCCTTTCTGGTTTGTTACGAGGCTCAAATGATACAGCATATATAAAATGCTTTTCAAACTCTAGAAAGCTATATAAATGTTCATAATTATGAGTCCCAAATCCACCATAGAAACAGAGCTAAGGTTACTTAAATTCTCTGGGTCTACGTTGCTATATCTATATATTTTTTCAAACGTAAAATAATTGGAGTGATGATAATAATAGCTAACATTTAGATAGCACTTTAAGGTTTACAAAGTTCGTTACACATATTATCTCATTTTATGGTCACAACAATCCTGGAGGTAGGTGGTATGGTTCTCCCCATTTTCCAGATCTTCAAAATGGGGCAGATAGTGGCTAAATGCCTTGCCCAGAGTCATACAGTTAGCAAGTGTTGGAAATGAGATTTGGATTCAGCTCTTCTAGACTCGAGTTTCAACTTTCTATGTATTGTACTACCTAGTGCCTCATTAATCCTTGCTTTTCTATTTTCTCAGGTTATATTTGCTTTTGTGTGTGTGTGTATGTGTGTGTGTGTGTGTGTGTGTGTGTGTGTGTGTGTGTGTGTGTGTACCCCGTGTCTAGCATGGTTCCTGGCACATTATAAGTCCTTGTTGATTGATTCTTGCATGGATCCCAGATCTAGAGCTGGAAAGGACCTTCATTTTATAGATGAGGAAACTGAGACCTAGTCAGGTTTAGTGACTTGCTCAAGGTCACCTAGTAGTAATCATCCAAGGAAGGATTTAAACCCAAGTACTCAGTGCTTTCTTCCCTTGTACTACATGGATAAACTGAAAGGAAATGGGAAAATACTTTACAAATTCACAACATTACCCCAATGCAAGGTATTCTGTGTTTTATTTTTCACTTTTAGAGTTCAGATTAATGGCTCCTTGCTGTCCAAAGCAGGCGCAGTTCTATTGGCTAAGAACATTATAAAAGTACTCAGTTGGGCTAAAGGCCAACCCACAAGATGACAAATGATATCTATCTTTTTTCTCTAAGATATTCAAGTACTATGAAGGAACCCCCCGCCTTCATTGTGTCACTGAGACAAACAATAGGCTTTCCGTTGGTATCCTATTTCCTCGTTAGGCTTATTCATGGCCAGAGTTATCTGATTTCCTCAACAACAACAACAACAACAAAATACTCCAGTCTCCCTCTGAAGAAAAGACACAACTTTCTGACCCAAAAAGCAGCAAAGGCTTAACTGAATGGACAGAGCCTCTGCTGAAGGCCAAGAGGCCAGGAACTTGGCCTTTCTGCCAAAACACTGGGCATCAGTTTCCCCACTTAAAGTGGCAAGAGCCCAATGTGCCATCTTCTCAGACATTTGGGAGCATCAACAGGCCTGGAGAAGATGGAAGAAATTATTTCTGCAGTATACTTTGAGCTCCCCCAAAGAAAGGTATATTTCAGTGACCCTGTGTTTGATCTGGCAAGTCCTATAGCAACTGAGCAGGCATTATGACCGAATTCTCTTCATAGAAAGGCCTGTCCTGAGAAAGAGAGGGCTATCTGAAGGCAGCTGGGGTGGTACAGTAGATGGAGTCAGGAAGACCTGCATTAAAACATGGCTATATGACTCCAGGAAAGTCATTTAATCTCCCTGTGCCGCAGTTTACTCATCTGTAAAACAAAGATAATAATAGTGCCTTCCTCCCAGGATTGTTGTTAGGGTAAAATGATACAACATCTGCTTTGCAAACCTAAAAGTGCCACATAAATGCTATCATTAGGGAAGTCGTCATCATCTTCACTGTTAAAATCAACAAGAGACAGGTGGGATCTGGGAAGTCAATTCAGTCAATCATTTGGCATTTATTAAGTGCCTACTGTTTACCAGGTACTGTCCTAGGTTCTGGGGATATAAAGACAAAAGAGAATAGTCCTAGCCCTCAAGAAGCTTATTATTTAGGGAGCCAACAGGTCCATGTGTAGATATAAGTTAAAGAAGGCAAGGGAGCACTAGAAGCTGGGGCATCTGATGGCATTGTGTAGAGCATTGGCTTTAACCTAATCAGGTTCCATTAGTCTGTGATCATGGCATGCTGCTTAACCTCTCTGGCTTCAGCATCCTCATCTATAAAGTCAGGGGATTGGATTAGAAGTTCCTCTGAGGACCTAGATCTCTGTATTTAATTTGCCTGCATTCTCCTGATCCACCTTCTACATTGGCAATGACAATCAAAAGTCCTGGGGAATAGGAAAAAAATATTGCTGAACTTAAGCCAAACAATCCTTTTAACGCTGAAGTTGTTAATCTTTATCTTCAGATGTCCACCATTCCTACCCATGAACCCATCAATGTATCACCCCCTCCAAAAGATTGGCTACAGTTTTTCCTCCAACTGCTACCATCACTAGCAGCTGTTTCAAAAATAGCAGCTCTGTCTACCTCTTTAAGGATTAAAGATCTTTTTCTTTTCTTTTTTTTTTTTTGGTGGGGAGGCAATCAAGGTTAAGTGACTTGCTCACGGTCACACAGCTAGTGAGTGCCTGGGATCATATTTGAACTCAGGTCTTCTAGTTCTATCCACTGTACCACCAGTGGACATAGAGTTAAGATTTAGGGGAAAAAATCTTAAAAATCTTACTATCCCAGAGGGACAAGATGATAGTGATCCTGAAAAGGAGCATGGATGCCTAGCAAAGAGGTGGAAGGAAATTAGATTTATCTTAAAATAAATAAATCACAAGTCACACTCCTTAGTGCTTTTCCTCAGCTTAGCAACTCTAGGAATTATGAAGCTGATATTCTATTTATAAATGGAGGAAGACCTTAGGCAAGAGTGTTATCTTTGGACCCAAAGGGCTGGGTTCAGATTCTGCTTCTACCTTTGTGACCCCAAATGTAAAAATGAGGAGGCTGGACTGGGTGGCCTCTGGGTGCTAAATCCAGTCTAGGTCCTCATCGCAATGCTGGATTTGGACTCAGAGAATACAAGCTCAAATCTAGTTGTGTTACTACTTGTGTGCCCATAGGCAAGTCACTTAAGCTCTCTGATCCTCATTTGTCTCATCTGTAAAATGAGGGGTATGTTGTTTCTTGACAGAGAGATGATGGACCAATAGGAAGAATGAGACTCATGTATTTGGACACAGTCAACGTAAGGGTTTGTTTTGCTTGCCTATGCTCCTTTATTACAAAGATTTGTTTCTCCTCCCCCCAAAAAAAGATTCCCCCCACACCCATGGAATGAAGGAGGTGGAAGGAAGAAAAAAATAATAATGTTAATTAAAAAATAAAATGAAATGGTTGGACTAGATGTTCTCTTACTGTCTCTTCTGTCTCTAATTTTAAATAAATGGTTTAAAATAAGGCTGGATTTGAAAAAAGAAGGAAAAAAAGATTTCCTTTCAAGGCTGGGAGGTGGGTTTCCTAGATAATTACTCTAGGTGACTGGCCAGATCAAAGGTTTTCAGTTTACCAGCAAGCCCAAAAGTGGCAATCTCAACCTTGGCCGATGGAAACCTCACTTGGGATCAGAAGATCCAGCTGTGCCCTTGCTGTCTCTTTCATCATCAGTAGTCATAACATTCCTGCAAGGGGGAATCTTGCTGGCAGATCTCTTTTTGACCTTGTGTAAAGCAGAAGGGAGTCCATTCCTGCTGGTCCCATGCAGGGTGGCTGGTGTCATTAAAGTAGGCAGCTAAATGACCTAAAGGCATGAGGGAGGGGAGGCACTGCACAGCCTGCATTTACACTTCTCTAATTACCAGCACTTCGTTTCCTAAACTGTTTTGCTTTATCAGCTGGGATCCTTTTGCTTCCAGCCCAGGAGATGAGGCTGGCCAGTTCCCAGGGAATCCCTCATATTCCTTATGCTGTTAGATTAGTGTATCCTTGGAATCATAGGAGCGTAGATTTAGAATTGGAAAGGAAATAGAAGCTACCAAGTCTAACCCCTTCAGATGAGAAAACTGAGGCCCAAAGTGGCATAGGAGATAAGATAAGTTCCTCATGCCAAGTCCAGCTAATCATTGATATCCAATATTCCTGCCATGATAGCTGGTCCTGGTGAACTGCTCTTATTTCTGGGAAAATCCTTGGCTCCATACCCAAGGTAAAAGTCTGGTCTTTTCTGGTCATGTAGAAAAACAAACAAAAAAACTAACCCTATTAGTTCAAAAGGAAGCTGGTTTGCTCTTTCTACACTAAAATTAACATATTGGCACTGTCCTTGGAGTCTAGACGCCTGAGTTTGAACCCCACCTCAGGATCCTACTAGAGGGTTGACTTTGCCAAGGCACTTAGTCTTTGAGCCTGTTTCCTCATTTATAAATTGGAGGTAATAATAGGGTTGTCTGAAAAAAAAAACCACTTTGTAAGCATTCAATGTCAATTAAATGTGAGTTGTTATTGTTGCTGTGTAATGCATAGGACATGATAGAATAGTGTATTAGATAGTGGGGCTAATAATATTTACTGGCTAATGTCCCAGAACTTTCTTGACTCTCTGCTAATTTAAATCTCTCACAGTCTGGCTCTAGTCTACCTTCCCAGGTTTATTTCCCATTCATCCCCCTTCCTATATTCATGACCAAACTGGTTTTCTTGCTGTTCCCCACACTCAGCATTCCATCTCCCACAGGCTGTGTCCCATGCCTGGAATATTCTTCCCTCCTTACCTCCATATCTTAGGATTTTTAGATTCCTTCAAGCCTCACCTATCTTAAAGAAAGTCTTTCCCTGTTTTCCTACTTATTAATGGTCTTTCCATCCTTTCCATTGACTCTTTACATGTGGTATCATGTAGATACCAGACTCTGCAGAAAGGCTTCTTGAAGACAGCGATTGCTTTCATGCTGTCTTTATGTCCCTCAGGATCAGCATAGTGCCTTACTAAATCTTGGATGGGAGCAGCTAGGTGATGCAGTGGATAAAGCTCTGGGCCTTGGAGTTGGGAAGACCTGAGTTCAAAACTAACCTCAGATTCTTACATGCTGTGTGACCCTGGGGAAGTCACTTGACTCATTTTGCCTCAGTTTCCTCATTTGTAAAATGAGCTGGAGAAGGAAATGGCAAACTACTCCAGTATCTCTGCCAAGAAAACTCCAAATGGGGTCATGAAGAATCAGACCCCACTGAACAATAACAGCAACAAAATCTTGGATGGGGGCAGGATTATTTTGTGTCCCTGAAGCATAAAAGGAAGTTACTGTAACCCCCCTTAAGCATAAAAGTAAGTAACTATAATCTACTTTAAAGAATCCAGAATATTTTTGGATTATGTGGAAAAGAGACAGAGTGGTAATTAAACCCCTGAAGTTGGCTTCAGTGTGATACTGAAGCAGCCCAGCAGGATGCTAGAATAACAAACTGTAGCCTGGGAAGTCTAGGCAGAGATCTCTTTACTCTTTGGATTTACCCATGAAACTCTTGTTTAGCGCTCTCTAGAGTTACGTAGGCACTTTTCTCTGTGGCTAGTCTAAGATTAGAAACATTTGCTTTCTCAAGCTGTTCGCTATGAACATAGGGAGCACAATGAGGAAGAATTTGGGCAAGACATCTAAATTGAAATGGAGGGATTTTGGTCTGAAGTCTTAATCAAAGCAAAACAATTTCACAACCCAATACCCTCCTCCACCCCCACAAAGTTTTTCTTCTTGAATGCCTGGAAAGATAAAGAAATAGAAATCTCCTTGATGTCTACTGAATTAATGAATTAGAAATAAGTATCTCACTCTTTGACTATCTTCAGATGACAGGGGACACTTCTCTGAGGTTTGTAAATGTTGTCAGAGAATGTAATTAGGGTTCATTGACTGGGACTTTATCTCAGGCCAAAAATTTAAGATTTGCTTTAAGCATCCTTTTTGAATATTTCACCTTTTCTTATATCCCTTCTTTCTCACTTCCCCACATGCCACTTCCCAGGTACAGAAATTTCTAGTTACAGGTCTGGTTGAAGAGAATTGAGTTAGTAACTTCAGAGAAGATAGTATCACAATTTACTGGTGGAAAGTTTTATTCACTAACATTTCCCCATTCATTTTAACTCATGCTAAAAAGCTACAAGAAGGAAAGAGAGAGGGAGGAAATATAAATTAAACTAAATATATAAATAACAACATAGGTATATAAATAAAATGTAAAGAAATATAAAGAAAATAAAGTGGTTATGTAGTCTTGGATTGTACGTTTCCTGAAGGCAGGTATTGTTCTGTTTTTATGTTTGTACCCCAACTCTTAGCACAATGCCTTGTATACACACACATACACATAAACACACACACACATACACACACACACATGCACACCACACTCTTAATAGATTGATACCCATTGAATTATAAGCAGGCAACCAAAAATAATTTCCCAACATATTTATTGCTTTGTTTCCAGTATAGCTTCTCAATTTCTGAATTTTTGCCAGAGTATATGCCCAATGTGTTATATTCTTCATATCTCCTCCACTGACTCCTCCTGAGTTCCTGCCCTTTCTGACTTCAATTACAAAGAAAAGGTGATTGAGCTTTCTGGTTCTATGGAAGAAGAAGAAGGAGGAGGAGGAGAGGAGAAGGAAGAGGAGTAAGTTAGACTTCCTATTGCATCATCATTTCTTAACTTATTTCCAGTTCTTTAGTTTAGGTTTTCTTCCTTCTGATTTACAATTTAATCAGAGAGGTGGAATAATCTGAGCATGAGAGTTTGAATTCTGACTTTGCCACTTACATCCTACCCCGCCTTGAAAATGTCTGAATTTCAGAAAATGAATGCTGTCAAGTTCTTTGGAAATAAAGGAAATGTGTGTTTATCCAGCATAGTTGTGGGATCAGGTGCCTGGATTAATCAAGTATGCTTGTTTATAGTTACCATATGTAGCATTTTTAAGGAATTAAAATATGATCAAACATACCTACCATCAAGCCTCAACAGAGGGTAATGAAAAAATGCTTGCTATAACAATGAGCTCTGAGCCTGGGAGGCAGCTGACCTGCCATCTTGTTACAACTTGTCCACTAACAATAATTGTCATTGATATAGGTCTTTTAAAGTTGCAAAGTGCTTTACATAGATGATCTAAGTTGACCCTCACAATAGTCCCAGGAGTTGATACTTTCGGCCCTCTTGTGGCCAGATGACGGAGCATACATCTAGTACCAGAAAGGAACTTGGAACCCATCATGTCCAGTCCTTATCATTTTACAAATGAGGAAATGGAGACCCAGAGCAGTGAAGTAATGTACCTGTGGTCACACAGGAAGTAAACATCAGAAGCCCGATTTGAATGCAGGTCTTCCAGATTCCATGTTTAGAACTCACTACACTGCTAGTGAGCCATCTCACCACAGACAAATAGATTTCTCTCTCTGGGTCTGTCTCCTACTAAATTAATGGCCTGAATGATGTGACCTTTAAGGTCTTCCAGCCCCAAAATTCCAGGTGCTTATGATAATAAGAGTATGATTTAGGATTCTTAATGAAACTGGTAATGGCTTACACTGGTCCCCTGTGTCCTGACTTTTCTGCTAGCACTCTAATCCATGGTAAGTGTTAGACAAGTTGCCAGGCCCAGTATAAATGTGAGCTGGGCCATGGGAGTTGGCACTGCCCACTTTATATTCCCCGATCAAGTTTCAATCAAATTATCAATAAGTATTTATTAAGTACCTGTCATGTTTGAGGCATTGCACTAAGTGCTGGGAATAAAAAGACAAACAGGAAAGAGTCCCTGTCCTCAGGGTGCTTATATTCTAGTGTGTGTGTGTGTGCGTGTGTGTGTGTGTGTGTGTATATATATATATATATATATATATATAAGCACATATATATATATTTGAAGAGGAATGGCACTAACAGCTGGGGTGAATAGGAAAGATTTCACATCACAGGTAACACTTGATCTGAATTTGGAAAAAATCCATGAGGCAGGCAGAAGTGAGAGGGGCTATATTAAAGATTGGGGAGACAATCAAGGCAAACATACAGATACATGAGAGGGAGGGTCACGTGTGAAGAATAGCAATTAGGAATTAGAGCATAGCGTGACAATAGAATATGGAGAGGGGAGACTAGAAAATGTGAATAGGATTGGGTTGTGAAGATCTTTAAATTCCTAATATATGAGTTCATATTTGGTCCCAAAGGTAACAGGGAATCACTGGACTTTATTGAGTAGCAGAATGATGCAGTAAGACCTATACTTTAGGGAAATAACGCAGACAGCAATGTGGAGGATGGAATAGAATGGAATGGGGAGACACTTATAGCAAGCAAGGACACCAGTTAGGAGGCTGTCATAATAGTCCCGGTGAAGGTGATGAGGGCTGAATGGACCAGTGGCTTTGTAAATTTTGAGATGTTATAGAGAAACAAATGACACGCCTTGGCATCTGATTAGATATGTGGGTTCAGTGAGAGTAAGGAATTTATGATAGAGAGGTTTTGAATCTGGGCGCCTGAGAGAATAGGGTAGACTGCAGAATATTGGTGAAGGTTGGAAGAAGGGTGGTCTCTGGGAGGAAAAATAATGAGTATTGTTTTGGGGCATGTAAAGTTTGAAGTTTCTGGGAGAGTTTGAAATATTTAATAAACCTTCTGTGAGTCGGAAAGGAGCTTAAGAAAGAGATTAGGACTGAGCACAGAGATCTGGAAGTCATCTTCATAGAGATGATAACTGAATTCATAGAAGGTGTAGATGTCACCAAACAAGAGGGTAAAGAGAAAAGGATTTAGGATTTAGTCTTGGTGTGTAGATACCTTTCATGAGTGTGTAAGATGATCCAAGAAAGGAAATTGAGATGGAGCAGTCAGACAGGATGGAGAACAATGACACTAAAACAAGG
>CM053626.1:280462513-280551736 GCA_028646595.1 Phalanger gymnotis | reverse complement strand
GATTTTTTATTTTTAGTTTACAGCACTCAGTTCCACAAGTTTTTGAGTTCCAAATTTTCTTCTCCTCCTTCCCCTTCCCCGTCCCCATGAAAACAGTATTGAATCCGATATGTGTTCTACACATACCTTCGCATTAAACTTATTTACATAATAGTCAAGTTGTAAAGAAGAATTATAACCAATGGAATGAATCATGAGAAAGACAAAATAAAACCAAAAGAAAAAAAAGAAAAAAAAGAGCACATAGTTTGTCTCACTCTGCGTTCAGACTCTGTAGTTCTTTCTGTGGATGTAGCTAGTTCTCTCCATCATGAGTCCTTTGGAACTGTCTTGAACCCGGTATTGTTAAGAAGAGCCAAGTCTATCAAAGTTAGTCATCACTAAAGCAATAAGATTGTGGTTGTGTACAATGGTCTCCTGGTTCTGCTCCCCTCCCTTAGCATTAGATCATGTAGGTCTTTCCAGGTTATTATAAAGTCCATATCTTCTCCATTTCTTATAGCACAATAGTATTCCATTACATTCATATACCACAGCTTGTTCAGCCATTCCCCAATTGATGGGCATCCACTTCATTTCCAATTCTTTGCTACCACAAAAAGAGCTGCTATAAATATTTTTGTACATATGGGACTCTTTTCTATTCCTGTGATCTCTTTGGGATACAGCCCTAGAAGTGGTACTGCTGAGTCAAAGGGTGTGCACATTTTTATAGCCCTTTGGGCATCATTCCAAATTGCTCTCCAGAATGGCTGGATCAGTTCACAATTCCACCAACAACGTAACAATGTTTCAATTTTCTCACATCTTCTACAGCATTTATTATTTTCCTATTTTGTCATATTAGGCCCCTTGATTAATTTCTTAAAGAGGCCTATTCACTGAATGGGCATTACTTCATTCAAAATGAGAACTTGAAGAGACCTTAGCCTGATAGGGTCAGGGTCTCCTAATGCATCCTGGGCCATTTCTAGTCGTCTTGATGAATATCAAGCCACTGGACCCAGATGTCTCTGGAGGAGAAAGTGAGGCTGGTGACCTTGCATAGCCCTCCCTCCTTCAAATCAAAGTCAATGGCAAGTCATGTCATCATTTCCCTGATGTCATGGTGCTCTTCAAGAACAAAAGAAAAACACACACACACAAGGCAGCAGGAAAGGAGTTAGTAGATAGGGAGGGATTGAAGGTTAGAGAGAGAATTTGTTACATAAGAGGAGAAGGGATGAAATCAGAACTGTTTCTTTTTTTGTTTTTCACAAAAGACAGGACATCTATTTCACTCCTTGAAAAAGATGTCTATGCTATATGCCTTCACCTCCTCACCTTTCAGAATCATCTAAAGCATTTGCAATCTGACTTGCTACCTCATCCCTCTTCGGTTTTCTCTCTCCTTAGTGACCTCATCTTCTCCCATGGGGTTCAGTTATCATCTCCATCTAGATTACTCCCCGACCTTCAGGCTGTCCCTAAAGTCTGGACACATAGGAAAATTAACGGCAATGTGGAGTTATTGCATAGAGTTCACGTGAATCTTACAAAGCGCATCAACTTTTGCATCACAAATGATGGAAATCATATTGAAGATGTTATTTGTTAATATTCCAATTAAATAAAATGTTGTTGAAAATTTCATTCATTTCATTTATTGAAAATAAGCATTTTTCCCCTATGTGTCCAGACTTTAGGAACACCATGTATACTGATTATATATCTGAATCTGAGAGATATCTGAGTCTCTTGAGCTCCAGTTCCATAACACATTGGATATTTTATAGCCATCTGAAAATTAACATGTCTAAAACAAAGCTCATTATCTTTTACACCCTCCCCTCCCCCAATCTAATCCTTTTCCTAACTTCCAGGTTACTATTGAGGCCACTGCCATTCTTCAACTACACAGGTTCACAACATTGGTATCTGTCAATCAGAAACTCAACAAGCATTTATTAAGCACCTACTCTGTATCAGACCCTAAGCAAGGCACAGAGTTACAAATTCAAAGAATAAATCAATCCCTACTGTCAAGGAACTTACATTCTATTGGGGGCAGAGGGGAAAAGACACAAATGCATTTATAAAGTAAGTAGATGATAATGTGGATGAATACTAAAAAGTTTAATACAGTGTAGTTAGGAGTGACAGTAGAGATTGTGGGAATCAGAAAGAGATATGTAAGCTTCCTCTTGAAGGAAGAGAAGGATTCCCTGAGGAGGATGTGAGAAGGAAGAACATTCCAAGCACTGGAGCAGCCAATGCAGAGGCAACACACACAACTTCTCATTCTCCCTTACCCCACTCATTCAAGTCAGTTGCCAATTTTTGACATTTCCATCTCCACAACATTTTTCAAATATATTCCCTGCTTTCTGCTTACACAAGTCTAGTTCAGATCCTCATCATGAGGCTCTCAAAATAACATCCTAATTGTTCTCCCTGAATCAAATGTCTCCTGATTCCAAATCATCCTTCATCCCACTTCCAGGGTGGTTTTCCTAAAACTCAAGTCTGACCCTGTCACTGCCCTGCTCAATAAAGTTCGAAGCCTCCCTATCACCTCTGTACCAAATAAAAACTCTGTTGTCATTTAAAGCTCCCTGTTTCCTGTCTCCATCTTACTTTGTGTTGCCTCATTACACAAAATTCCCTTCCATGCCCCTAAGGTCCAGCCCTACTGGCCTATTTACTGCTCCTTACATGAAACTCCATCTCCTGCGCCCTTTACACTGGCTTTCCCTCATGTCTGGAATTCAGTCCCTCCTCACCTCTGCCTCTTGGCATCTTTGGTCTTCAGGCCTCAACTCAAACACCTCCTCCTACCTAAGTACTTTCCTGCTTCCCCCAGCTGCCAAGTGTTTCCCCACCCTATAGGTTACTTTATATCTTTTATGTCTGTTCTTTATACGCATACATGTCATCTTCTCCTATAAACTGTAATCCCCTTGAGGTCAGGCACTCTTTCACTTTTGTCTTTATTTCCTTAGCACTTAGCATACCATGGGTTTTTAACAAATGCTTGTTCATTAATAGATGTTCTTATAAAATATAGTCATGACAGGGCTGGGATCCAGATTGTAATACAGTCAGATATATTTTGTCTTACACCAGTAATGTATCCTTAAACAGTTAAAGATGAAAAGCAAAATTTTATATATCATATCTCATTTTTCCATTGACTTAAAATGATAATTTCAGGGATGAATTATCTTCTGTTTGATCTTTAGTTAGTCATGTCTATTTCATTTCTCTGATTGTTCCTGGTCAGCCTTCCTGTCAAGCAGGGAATGATTTGTAAATAGCCACTTAAATGGGGTTGGCAAGGTACTATTTTCAGGAGGCAAATCCTTTTGTAAATTATAGAAATTTTTATAATTATAGTAATGTTAGACTTCCATATATTGGACAGAACTTTAACAATGGTGGAGTATATGGAGCTTTACCCTACAAAATTGAAATTTAGAGAGAATAAAAATTCAACAGTCTTTCAGCTATGTCAAAACTGCCCTGGTAAATAATTCTCCACTTTAAATTGAATTTGCCTTAATTACTTCTTACATTATTTTCACTTCCTGAATTACAAAATTAGTTTGAGAGTCCCTTTCCTGCTGCTTGTCCTAGGGGCACTCCTATTACCTGCCCCAGGCCCCAGAATTGCTAGTTATTTCTATAATGTTGAGTTTTATGAAAATGAGAGAATATCTGTACAAAAGGAGTGTGGGACATTCGGTACCATAATGGGTTACAGGTAGGTGGAGGAAATCCACACATCTTTGATTGGCGTAGAATAAAACAGTAACTCAGTTCATGATGGGTTCAGGATAAACATTCCTAAATGAAGAGGGCTTGGTTGGGTGGCCTTCCTAGTACTATCTGGTCCCACAGTTCTGTAATTCTCACCCTCATAATACCCCTCCAGGAACTGAGAGAATCTTCTTTCCCACTGAGCCACCTAGAACAAAACATCAGCCACTCTTTGCTATGTGAAGTAATTTGAGAGAAAGCTCTTTTGACAAACATTCTGTAGTTTAATTAAAGTTTAGCATTTCCTACACAAAGGAAGGAACTGATAATATATTATTATGAACTTGCCTGCTTAGATAAATAAAGCCACGCAGTGGAAATAGCAAAAGATTTCCATAGGAGTCACATATTATTATTATTCCACCCATTTTCCCTTGTTTTCCCTGGCAACACTCAGCATGTGCCCCTCTTTTCTATATTAGGTCTCCAGAATTAGGCAGAGAGATTTCCAGAACCTAAAATGGTGGTATTTGGCTTGCTTCTCTTTCACCAATACACTGCTAGCTTAGCTCCTCAGATCGTGAGATCTCACATATGGAGACTGAAGGGAGTCTCAGAAGCTACATATTCCAATTCTCTCATTTTACACATGAGGAAACTGAGGTAAGGAAGATGATATGATCTTTAAGGTCACATGGATGAGAAGCATAGTAATAGGATGGATTTCGTGGATACTTTTTCCCCTTAGAGAGTTCTCCTGTTGGAAGACGTATAGTAGGATTCCTATGTTGTTCACACCCCTGAGGCTTTGGAAAGTGACTTCTCCCTAACAGAGAGAATCAGTCCTAGAGAAGGAGAGTCCCATCTTACCTGTAAAGTATGTTAGCTAATATACCATCTACAATGCAATGCAATGCAATGCAATAAACATTTTCTAAGTGTCTGCTATGCACTAGGCACCATACTAAGCACTGGGGATATAAAAAGAGGCAAAAGGCAGTTTTTGCCATCAAGGAGCTTACAATCTAATAAGAGGACAGCATGCAAACAAATATATACTATGCAAGCTGTACATAAGATAAATAGGAAGTAATTAACAGAGAGAAAGCAGTGGAGGAATTAAGACAGGATGGGAAGGACTTCCTGTAGAAGCCAGGGAGGTCAATAGTTGGAGTAGAGGAGAGAGAGCATTCCACATGTAGAGGACTGCTTTCTAGGTCCCTGATAGTGATCCATTGTCTCTCAAAGTATATCCCATGTGGTCTAGTCCTATAAGGATAGGAAGAATGGGAGAGATAGATAAAGAGAACATCAAACTATGGACTTTTTTGTTAAGACTGGCCTTAGGAGTAGATAAACCTACCCCTCTCCAGAAATATCTCAATTGCTGATTTTTAGGCTGATATTTGAAATTCTAGGAGCTTCAAGTCTTTTGGTTATGATGTTGTCATCTGTTAAAGTAGAAATATGCCTGGTAAGAGACAGCACATTAAGTGCATCAGTCACTTACATTTTAGTATGAATCTGTAGTAGATGAGCCTTCCTCATGCAATAGCTAGCTAAGAATAGCTTTTTTAAAATATTAAAAATTTCCCAATTACATGTAAATTTTAACAGTATATTTAAAAATTTTGACTTTCAAATTCTTTCCCTCTCTCCCACCCCTTCTTTCTTCTTTGAGACGGCAAACAATATGATATTTATTATCCATGTGAAGTCATACAAAGCATATTTCCATATTAGCCATGTTGCAAAAGAAAATACAAACAAAATAAAATAACACAAATAAAGTAAAGAAAAATATACTTCAACCTGCATTCAGAGTTCATCAGTTCTCTCTCTGGAGGTGGATAGCATTTGTCATCATAAGTCCTTCAGAATTGTCTTAGATCATTGTATTGCTGAGAATAGTTAAGTCATTCGCAGTTGATCATACAATATTGCTGTTACAGTATATGATGTTGCCTTGGTTCTACTTACATCACTTTGTATCTGTTCATATAATTCTTCCCAGGCTTTTCTGAAATCATCCTATTTGTCATTTAGTATTCTATCTGGTGCTAGCATAGGGGTCCCTTGTAGTCTCTTTCTACAAGTTGCTATCTCTGGCTTGAGACCTCCCAAAACTGCTGCTACTTCTGTCACCATCACCTAGTTCCACCACTGGTGTTTCATGCATGTGGGCACTGAGTCAGCCTCTTTTCTCCTGTCGCAAATCTCTCCTTCCAACCTCCTGTGTTATGTTGGGCCAGAAATATGTCTCACTTTGAGTTTTTGTTGGCTCTGCCACTCCAGAATTTGATTTGAGGTGTTATTTTAAAGTTGTTTGGGGGTGGAGGGGATGTTGGAAGAGCTCCGCTGAGAGCTTTCTCTACTCTGCCATCTTGACTCCACCCCTGGGAAGTCCCAAAGAACAGCTTTTAATGACATTAAGAAAGGCAAGTGAGTCACTTGCACTGTCAGAAGGGGCTGTGGGTGTCTGGGTCTGGGAGAAGGGTACTGACAAGGGGAAGGAAGGGAAGGATGCTGAAGACAAATTTTTTATGACTTCGGAATCTTGCCTATTGGCTACTCCGCCTCATCTTCTTTCTTGACTTGAACTCACCACTTGTTCCCTTTAACACTTCTTCCAGAGAGTTTGCCCGATGGAAGGTGAATAACTTGGCTTTGGAAAGAAAGGACTTTTTCAGCTTACCATTACCCCTAGCCCCTGAATTCATCCGGAATATCCGCCTCCTGGGACGGAGGCCCAGCCTACAGCAGATTACAGAAAACCTCATCAAAAAGTACGGCACTCATTTCTTACTCTCTGCAACTCTTGGAGGTGAGTAAGCAGTCTCACTGATTGATTTACAGGTCACAGTTTAAAGGGTTTTATAAGCATCTGAGATTATCTCTAGTCATCCCTTTTCCTTCTTAAAAATATAGACTGAATTCAACCACACTGACTCAAACAAGATTTTCTAATTTCTCCTAAGGAAAAAAAAAATTAGTGCAAGATCACCTTGGGAGAACATTTACGTATGTGTGAGGATGTTTGAGAGATGTATGCTAAGAAAATAGAGAAGAAGTAGAGGGAGCGGTGATAGGTAAAGATCAAAACTAGTAAAATTTGAAATCAGGGCTTCTTAATCTGGGTGTGGTATAGTTAGACACTTACTAGTTGTATGACCCTGGGCGAGTCATTTAACCTCTGGTTTAGTATGTATCCTGTAGATAATAATAGCACCTACCTCTCAAGGTTGTCTTATGGATCAAATAAGATAATATCTGTAAAGCTCTTGGCATACAGTAGGCACTTAATAAATGCTTGTTTCCTTCCTTTTCTTTAACTTGTTTAAAATATATTTTTCATTTCAATATAATTTTATTTGTATTTGTATCATGATCCTTTATAATTCAATGCATTTTATTTTATGCATTTAACCATATTTTTCTGATAAAAGGACCACAGGCTTTGCTAGGCTACCATGATATAAATATGACAACCACAATGATAATAATAATAATTCATAAGAATAAAGAACCTTTGTTCTAAATTACTCTAAGGCCTCTGACAGTAGGGGGAGCTGACATTTTTCTCTCAGGTGAATTTTATAAGGATGGCCTGTCAGTCCCTTGTCTCCTACTTTCTGCAGGTTTGGATTATTTCCTAGCAACAGAGAAAGCAATCCTTTGTTGTGTTTGCAGCATCAGGCTTAGTAAGGAATGGCAATCAGATCCTTATGTCCCTCAGGCACCTGGGGCCCTGGGATCTATCTTTTCCCAAATGGCGAGAGCCAGGATCTCAGCAGAAGTGGCATCCACACCTCTCCCAGAAAGAAAGAGAACATTTGTTATTGCCTTGGGTTTTCAGGCTGAAAACTCAGGAAAGGGCTCCCCAAGGATTCCAGTCATGTCTCTACATGAAGGATGCATTTGGGGTTAAAAGATTCAAGCTTCTGAGTTTGGAGGCTTCCTATGGGAGAAGGAAGTATCATGGGGGAAATATATAGACACCTCACTTGAATGCCCGAGGACAAAACTGATGTCTCACCTGGGACTGTGCTGTAAAGGTATCACTTGAAGTCCTACAAATGATACCCTGAGACTGAGCTCTTGGGAAGCTAAAGTCAGAAAACCAAAGGAAGGGAGCTGCTGCGCTAAAATTCTATATGCCTAGGAGGAAAACTCAATCAATTAGACATCGCTAAGGCGGTATGTTGAGAACATTACCTGGACCTGGCTAGTGCACAGATTCATGCATTGCCGGAGCTGGAATGGATCATAAAAATTAGTCAATCAGACAATCAGCAAGCATTTATTACACACTTGTTATGGGCCAGACACTGCTTGCTAGGTGGTGAAGAGGCAAAGGCAAAAATGATGCAATCCTTGTCCTCAAAGAGCTTACACTCTAGTCAGAGGATAGGTGGTGATCTTAATCTAGGGTTGGGTTTGGGTAAGCTGGGAGCAGTGATAATATAAGAGAACAAAAGATTTTTTTTTAGAAAAGAGAGTAGTAGAGTTGAACCCATTAATTCATTAAAAAGTTTGAGATTGAGAAGGGAAAAAGGTATAATAAGAGCAAAGGCCTCGGAGAGCCCTGAAGGGTTGCACAACTCAAGGGTGGAGCCACTAGAGTTCATAATGAGGATGAAAATTATGTTTTAGAGAAATAAGGCACATGAAGAGATGATGACAACAGCAACTAGTATTTATGTGGTTGGTACCTTAAGGTTTACAGAGTGATTTACAAATATTAATTCATTGTATCCTCAAAACAATTCTGGGAGGGAGGTTCTATTATTACCCCAATTTTCCAGATAAGGAAATTTAGGGAGACAGAAATGAAATGATAGCAGATGTTGACTGGAAAATGGGATGTCAGAGTTATTCATCATGGTAGGGGAAGCTTGTAGGTGATGGTAAGATCGAAGATGTGACTATTCCCAGATATATCTGAGGGAGAGCAGAGCAGTAGGTTGAGGGATTGGGAAGGTAGGGTGTTCTATGTTGAAATACCTTAATACAAGGGTAAATCTTAGGTAAAGAAGTGGGCACAGAGTTCCTTAAGAAAAGCAGTAGAGTGCACAAAGTAAGAGGACCATCGTAAGATGATGAGCCGTGAATGACTTAGCTATCCTCAGCAATACAATGATCCAAGATAACTCTGAAGGACTTAGGATGAAAAGTGCTACCCATCCCCAGACAAAGAATTGATGATGTCTGAACACAGATTGAAGCATACTCTTTTTTACTTTACTTTTCTTGAGATTTTTTTGGTCTCTTTTCTTTCCCAATATGACTAAAACGGAAATGTTTTGCACGTGTATAACCTATATCAGATTGCTCGCTTATTCAGTGAAGTGGAGTTGGGAGGGAGGAAGAGAGAGAATTTGGAACTCAAAGTTTTAAAAAACAAATGTTAAAAATGATTTTTACATATAACTAGGGAAAAATAAAATATTAAATAAATTTTTAAAAGTAATTCAAAAAAAAAAAAGAAAAGAAAGGCAGTAGAATCCTGGAGGGTCAAAAGATAATAGCCACTAAGATCTGAATTGGTTGATAAATTTTGTTAGAGTGGACCTTAAAGAAGTTGGTTTGGACCAACTCTCCAATTATATTAGATGACAAAACTGAGACCCAGGGAAGCCAAGTACCTAGTCCAAGTTAATAGTTTATCTTAAGCACTATGGAAGATGGTGAGATAAAAGGACAGAGAACGTCCTTCTGGAATCAGGGACAACATTTAGCTAAGATCAGTTTCCAGGATATCCTTTGGCATTTTATCATACGTATACATATCTTAAGGGCCAAGGGAACCCCACAGCAAGGGACACTGGCTTTGAATCTAACATTTCCGTTTTGAGCTAAGAGAAGGGGCAGGAGGAAGGCGGTTTTCCTGGTAAATTCACCGTCACTCAGGTTGTGTCTGTGTGGCAACTCCACCTCACTGGGAGTGATCTGCTAATTTCTGAATGCTAAATGTGTCACCCCTTAGCACCTTATTATCAGATTCTAATGGAGGATTAATGGTAGGTAGTAACACAGGAACTTATCCAGTTCAGATTGCCCTGAACAGGGAGCAGGGAGGGGGTATTTTTTTTTACTGGTACATGGAATATGGAAGGGAACGAAGGTCAAACCAATAAACTGTGGTTGTTTATACAGGTGAAGAGTCATTGACTATTTTTGTGGACAAGAGGAAACTGAGCCGGAAAACAGATGCAAGTGAAGCCACTGGGGCTGGGAGAAGTGGGAACAGTTCAGCTGTGTCCCTGGAGACCCTACACCAGCTGGCTGCCTCCTACTTCATTGACAGAGAAAGCACACTCCGCCGTCTCCACCACATCCAGATAGCAACAGCTGCCATCAAGGTAAATCTGGGGATATAGAGTCCATGGGGAAGAGGGAACTACAAAATCCACTGGGCTGAAAAAGTAGAGAGGAAAGACCAGTTTCTAAAGGAAGCCCTAGCTGAAGGATTCCCAAAGCCAACTTCAAAATGCTCTTTCGATCATTTCACTCCTTGTTCTAAAGCTTCAGTGCTTCCCAATTTCCTACCAAATAAAATCCAAACATCTTAATTTAACACTCAAGGTCCTCCATGCTTTGGGCTCTGTTTATGTTTTTTAATTATATTTTTTCTTTTCTATTATTAGCTTAGTAATTGTCAACAAAATGCAAATATTCTAATATATGAAGAACAAAAAATGGAGTATATATGAAACCATGAATTTTTTGTATAGTTTATTTTTGGAAGTGTATGTTAAATTTAACAAGGTCAGGGGCAGCTAGATGGCACAGTGAGTAGAGCACTTGGCCCTGGAGTCAGGAGGACCTGAGTTCAAATCCAGACACTTGACACACTTTACTAGCTGTGTGACCTTGGGCAAGTCACTTAACCCCAATTGCCTGGCCTTCCCCCACTGCAAAAAAAAAAAATTAGCAAGGTAATAGCAAAATTGCCTCATTGGTTTGTATCCTCTTCTAAATTTCTCTTTGGTGTATTTTCTTTTATGTTTTATTGATGTGTTCTCTTTCTTGCTTTCCATTCTTCCAGCTGTCTCTATCACTTCCCACTAACTGATCTCTCCCGCTCATTGAAGTCCTCCCTTTTAAAAATATGGTCAAGCAAAACAAATCAATCCAATGGCCATATTTGAAAATAAAATGACTGTCTGTTTCTCTAGTTTGCCAATTCTAAGCCAAGAGGAAGGAGGCATGCTCCTTCGTCATCCTTCTGAAGTCATGCTTTGTCATATTGTTCAAAGTTCTGAAGTCTTTCAGAGTTGTCCTTCATATTTTATGGTCATTATGTAAATTGTTCTCACCTGGTTCTTATTATTTCCCTTCGTATTCATTCATGAAAGTTTTCTCAAAGTTCTCTAAATTCTTCATTTGTTATTTTTACATTGCAATATTCAATTTCACTGACCATAGTTTTTAAGCCATTATTTCCAGCTCTTTACTGCTACAGAAAGTATTGCTATAAATGTTTTGTATATAATGGTCCTTTCCCTTTCTTTGTTCTCTTTGGAATATATGTCTAGTAGTGACATTGCTAGGTCAAAGTATACAAATAAAACATCAAGCATTTATTAAGCACCTACTACATAGCAGGCCCTGTTTAAAAAAAAAATGAAATAGCTCCTTGAAACAAGATTATAATCTGGCCAGGGAGAAAACATGTACATAAATAATTATATTGAAAATTGATACAAGATAATTGGGGTTTGCACAGGGATACCAGCGAAAAGGTTTCACGTAGAAGATAGCATTTGAGCTGAATGTGGAAAGAAACTAGAGATTCTAAGAGGGGGGAGATGAGAAGGGTGTGCATTCCTGGCATGGAGGACAGCCAGTAGGTAAAGACATAGAAATGGGAGATGGAGTGCCAGGTATGAGGAATATTAAGAGGCCAGCTTGGAAGTACTTTCGTATTTGAGAATGAGAGTAATTGCAATAAGATTGGAAAGGTAGTCTGGGGACAAATCTCAAAGGGTTTTATGCTTTTCCCCACTTAATAGTATTTTATTTTCCAATTACATGTACAGATTGTTTTCAACATTCACTTTTATAAGATTTTTGAGCTCCAAATTTTTCTCTCTCACTCTCTCCCCACCCCCGCCTCCAAGACAGCAAGCAATCTGATATGTTATACATGTACAATTATATTAATCATATTTCTACATTAGTTATGTTGTGAACAAAGAATCAGAACAAAAGGGGAAAACCGTGAAAAAGAAAAAAAGTGAAAAGAGTTTGCTTCAATCTGCATTCAGACTCCATAATTCTTCCTCTGCATGTAAACAGCATTTTCTATGATGCATCTTTTGGTACTATCTTCGATCATCCTATTGTGCAGAAGAGCTAGGTCTATCAGAGTTGACCATTGCACCATGTTGCTATTACTGTATACAATGTTCTGTGGGTTCTGCTCACTTCTTTCAGCAGTAATTCATGTAAGTCTTCCCAAGTTTCCTTTTTTTTTCCTGAAATCTGCCTGCTCATTATTTCTTATAGCACAATAGTATTCCATTCCATTCATGTAACATAGCTTATTCAGTCACTGATGATATATTTCCAATTTTTTGCCACCACAAAAACTGCTATAAATATTTTTGTACATGCAGGTCCTTTTCCCTTTTATTTGATCTCTTTTGGTATGTACAGTTTTATAGCCCTTTGGGCATAGTTCCAAATTGCTCTCTAGAATGGTTGGATCAGTCTACAACTCCACCAACAATGCATTAGTGTTCCAATTCTTCCACATCCCCTCCAACATTGATCATTTTCCTTTTTTTTGTCATATTTGGCAATCCGATAGGTGTGAGGCGAGGTGGTACCTCAGAGTTGTTTTAAGTTGCATTTCTCTAATTAATAGTGCTTTAGAGCATTTTTTTCATATGACTGTAGATAGCTTTATTTTTTTTTTCATCTGGAAACTGCTTGTTTCTATCCTTTTACCATTTATCAATTGGGGAATGACTTGCATTCTTATAAATTTGCCTCAGTTCTCTACATATTTGAGAAATGAGGCCTTTATCCGAAACACTGGCTATAAAATTGTTTCCCAGATTTCTGCTTTCTTTCTAATCTAGGTTGCATCCAACAACTTTAAATGCTAAACAGAATTTTTAAAATATTTATTCCCATAGGAAATAGGGAACTAATAGAGTTTATTGAAAAGGGAAGCGATCTGGTTAAACTTGTGCTTTAGTAAAATCACGTTGGCTTCTCTGTGGAAGATGAAATTGAAGGTTAAGAGTCTTAAGGCAAGAGGACTAATTAGAAGGCTATTGCAATAATCTAGGTTAGAGATATTTCAACCAGTATGGTGGTCGTTTGACTGAAGAGTAGGAGATGGATGAGAGAGGTATTGTGGAGAAAGAAACAACGATATTTTTTTTTCTAATTCAATGCAACAGATGTTTATCAAGTGCTTATTATGCACAAAACTTGCGGCATAAAAAGACAATTAAAATGGTTTCTCCCACCATAAAGCCTTACATTCAATGTCTCCAAGATGGTGGAGTACAGGCAGTAACTCAGCTGAACTCATCCAGCGTTCTCCTCCAATAACGCCTTAGATTAATTCCAGAGTGGCAGAGCCAACAAAAGGTCAGGGTGAGAAATTTTTCCAGTCTAAGACAACTTAGGAGGTCAGGAGGAAAAGTCTGCGATACCAGGGTGATGGTTGGTCCAGACCATAGGCTTTAGAGGAGGCTACAATAGTTGCAGCATCAGCTTCAGGAGCTCTTGACCCACTAATGGTAAGGGAGTCAAACCGGCCAAAGAGAGATTATACTGTACTCTTTGCTGGCACTGGATTGAGGACCCAGTTGAAATTGCCAGTATGCAGCTCTGGGTTGCAGTTCCAGGGTGAAAAGAAGCAGTAGCACTTGTGGCCACAGCGGAATAGGGTCCCTGCTCACATTTCCAGGGTGAGGAAGAGTGCTTGTGTTTGCTACCAGGAGAGTAGAGGCCCTAGTCTCAGTTATAAGGAAGAAAAGAGTGCTAGTGTTTCTGGCTAAAAAAGAGCAGGGGCCCTGGTCATAGTTTCAGCGCTAAGAGCAGTACTAGCATTTGTAGGAAAAGTGTAGGGAAACAAAGTCCTTTCCTGGGTAAAGACTAGAACACAAGCCAGAAGAGCAATGACCACACCTCTTCTTAGATCATACCACTTAGAAGCACCAAAAACTTATAGAACCCTAGAGTTAGCTCTTAAAACAGCAGCATGAACAGCCTGAAGCTTAGGGCAGTGCCCTCTCTACCCCAGGAGCAGATTTCAATTTTAACATGAAATTAAAAGTCAAGAAATAAGCTGGAAAATGAGAAAACAATGACAAAAAACTGTGACAATTAAAAGTTACTATAATGACAGGGAAGATTAAGACAAGCTCAAAAGACAGTGATGTCAAAACAGATACAAGCAAAGCCTCAAAGAAAAATGTGAATTGGACATAAGCCCAAGAAGAATTTCTGGGAATAGATCTAAAAAGATTTTTAAAATCAGTTAAGAGGAATAGAGGAAGAATTGGGAAGAGAAATGAGAATGATGCAAGAAAATTATGAAAAGAGAAGCAAACAAAAAACTACTGAAAAAAATCTGTAAAAGAGGCAAGCAAAAAATTACTGAAAAAAAATCTTTAAAATAGACTTGGACAAATGGTAAAAGAGGGGAAATGAATCCACTGAAAAGAACTCCTTAAAAAGCAAAATTGGTCAAATGGAAAAAGAGGTACAAAAACTCACTGAGGGATAGAACTCATTAAAAGTAGAATTGAACAAATGGAAAATGGTATAAAAGCTCACTGAAGAAGATAATTCCTTAAAAATTAAAATTGGGCATGTGGAAGTGAATAACTCTATGAGATTAAGAAACAATAAAACAAAGTTAAAAATGAAAAAAAAAATTAGAAAAAAATGTGAAACATCTTATTGGAAAAAAGAACTGACCTGGAAAATATACAGTAAATAGATCAAAGAGAGATCATTTAACAATTGTTGGATGACCTGAAAGCCATGGCCAAAGAAAGAACCAAGATATACTCCAAGAAGTTGCCATAGAAAACTTCCCTGGTATCCTAGAACCGGAGGGTAAAATAGAAAGTAAAAGAATCCACTGGTTGGTGAAATGGATTGGGTACCCAATATTCAGTGGTAAATGACCATCATAATCTAGTTTGGATAAACCCAAAGATTCTTTCTTTTGGGACGTGAACTCGCCACTTGACAAAAATTGCTGGGAACCTGGAAAACAGTTTAGCAGAAACTAGGTTTTAGACTAACATGTAACACCGAAGATAAGGTCAAAATGGGTACATGATTTAGACATAAAGTGTGATATCATAAGCAAATTATGAGAGCGTGAAAAATCTCTTTTACCTGTAAAATCTATGGATAAAGGAAGGATTTATGACCAAACAAGAGATAGAAAGCAGTACAGGGTATAAAATGGATGATTTTGATTACATTAAATTTAAAAGTTTTGTACAAACAAAACAAATACAGCTAACATTAGAAAGAAAGCAGCAAATGTGGAAGAATTTTGGTTTTACAAATTTCTCTCATAAAGGCCTCATTTCTTAAATGTATAAAGAACTGAGGCAAATTTTTAAGCATATGAGTCATTCCCTAATTGATGAATGGTCTAAGAATATGAACAGGCAGTTTTCAGAGGGAAAAATCAAAGCTATTTAGAGACATAAGAAAAAAAATATTCTAAATCACTACTGATTAGAGAAATGCAAATTAAAACATCTCTGATGTACCACCTCATACCTATCAGATTGGCTAATAGAAAAGAATAATGATAAATGTTGGAGAGGATGTGGAAGAATTGGAACACTAATGCAGTATTGGTGGAGTTGCGAATGGATCAACCATTCTGGAGAGCAATTTTGATCTATGGCCCCAAAGCTATAAAATGCTGCAAACCCTTTGACCCAGTAATACAACTGCTCTTTCTGTATCCCAGAGAGAGCAAAGAAAAAGGAAAAGGTCCTGTATGTGCAAAAATATTTATAGTAGCTCTTTATGTGGTGGCAAAGAATTAGAAATTGAGGGGATGCCCATCAATTGGGGAATGGCTGAACAAGTATATGATTTTGATGGAATACTACTGTGCTATAAGAAACGATGAGCAGGATGCTTTCAGCAAAAAAAAAAAACAAAAACAAAAACAAAAAACCTGGAAAGACTTTTGTGAACTGATACAAAGTAAAGTGAGCAGAACCAGGAGAACATCGTACACAGTAACAGCAACACTGTAAAATGATTAATTGTGAATGAGTGAGCTATTTTCCGCATTGCAATGATCAAAGACAATTCTGAAGGACTTATGAGGAAAAATGCAATCTACCTCCATCCAAAGAAAGAACTGATGAGCTCTGAATGCAGATTGAAGCATTTTTTTGCTTTATTTTTATTGCTTTTTTTTTTTTTTGCAACATGGCTAATACCAGAAAATTAACCATTCCCTCAACAGAAGACGGATGGATTTAGTAGTGAGAGATAATGAGGACATGTTGAATTTATGATGTCCATTGTATATCCAATTGGAAATACCCAACAAATAGTTGGTGATGTGGGCCTGGATCTAAAATTTATGAATTTACATACCTGGTTGTGGATGGAGGATGAGAGATGAAGGACACTAGCTTGAGTGAATGGTAGGGTCTATAGACAATTGTTTTTTTAAGAATGCAGAAGAGTTGGGGATATTTGTAGGTATCTGAGAAGGAACTAGTACATAGAAGAGAGGGACTGAAGATTAAGGAGAGAGGGAATGATTGTGGAACAATCTGATGCAACTAAATGAAAAATAAAAGGAATGGGTTTTGCATTTCAATAGGATATACCAGATTTATTTTTCAAATAGAGGAAATAATTAACTAAAAATAGAATAAAGCAATTATTTGAAAAATTTGAAGTGTTTTTTTGTTGTTATCATTGTGTTTACCAGATGTTAAGCTGTTGAGAATGTGGGAACTGGGAGATTGTGGTACATTGGAGCCTGGAGAGGTAGCTTTTTAATTCGTATAGAATCTTTTCCCTATTGGGTTCTATTACTGGAACAAAGACAATGGCAAACTTCAGGAATTTTAGCAGTCTAGCTGTGACCAGGGCTGGGGGCTTACCTAGCATGCTATGCTATATGGCAATGTGTAACATTCCCTGGTAAGTATTTGGGAGTTTCCAACTTCTAGAATACAATAAAGAATCAAGGAAGGATGTATATTGGCAACAATTATCAAATCACTATTTATTCCTCAAGAGGGATGAGTAAGGAAAAAGCTCACCAAGAAATGACACTGACATGATCCCTTTTCCCAAATTATATTTCTCTTTATGGGTTCTTATTTTACTTCTATGCTCCCTAACTGTGGGAATTAGTGAAGAATCCATCATTTCACAATTTAGCATTGTGTGACCTTGCTGGCCACTATTGTCTCTATATGAACTTCCCATCCAAATTGGGGAAAAAACAGAGACAGAGGCACACAAACAGACACACACATAGATAGACATAAGAGACAGACAGTGACATAAGGCAACAGTGAGAGAGATACTGAGACACAGAGAGGAAAAAAGAGGGAGAGAGAGAGAGGGAGAGAGAGAGAGGGAGAGAGAGACAGAAAGAGAGACAGAGAGAGAGAGAGAGAGAGAGAGACAGAGAGAGACAGAGAGACAGAGAGAGACAGAGACAGAGACAGAGAGAGAGAGACAGAGAGAGAGACAGAGAGACAGAGACAGGGACAGGGACAGGCACAGAGAGAATTTTGGTATTCTTACTAAACTGGAAAACACTGTATCTATCATCCAAGGACTAAATTATGTAAGGTTGAGAGGCCCATCATCAACCAGAGACCAGGCCATCAGATGATGGATTTTGGTGGGCCATAATAATTCATAAGATAATCTACCAAAGCAGGAAAAGGTCATGATTCTTTATTGATGTAAGAAGCAGTTACACTGATGAAATAAATGACTAACAAAACATAGTGGGAAAAGCACTAACTCTGGAGTCAGAAGACCTGGGTTCAGATCCTGTTTTGATTCTTTTTTTCCCCCACAAGGCAAAAATCATATGTATTTTTTTCTGTACAGAGGAGGGACTCTTATCCGAGCCTAGTTGAGTGACTTGTCTTCCAGAGAGAGACCTGTTTAGTTTTTGTGACTTCTAATACTACTATGAATTATGCTTCAGCAAGGGCTGGGGGGAAGGGATCTGGATTTCCCTCAGGTACGTTGGAGATCCCTTTCTGTCTGTTGTTACTTCTTTACTCCTGGCAGCTCTCGTTAGGTTAGGCATCACTTCTTCCTCCTTGCTGTTGTTCTTTATTCTCTATCTTCTGTAATTCAGCTCCCAGCACTGCTGCATTGTTCTCCATAGCTATGCATCCATAGCTCACTTCTTTTGTAGGCATTTGCAGTTCCTCCATCCTCCAGATGATGGCACTTGCCATCCTATCTAGGGAACCTCCTCTATTATGCTGTTGTCTCAGAAAAATAGGCTGTTTAAACTCAGAAAAAAACCCTCTAGGTTAGATTGCCTTGATTCTTTAGATGCCTTTGCATACAATCATATCCCACAACCCAAGCCCTCTCCTTCTGAGGTTGTTTTCTGGGATACTGTGAGAATTTTCCCTTCTTGTACTTCTCAAATGAGTTTCTACGTTTCACTCATGGTGACTGCATTCCATTCATGGTCAGTTCATCCCATTTAACTTCTCTCTCCGCCAGCATCCAGAAAATGTTATCCACTCATATCAGTACCTTCCACTGAGTCTTAAGGCTCAATGAACCACCTTGCACTTCCTTTGAAAATTTACATTTCCTCTCCCAGTATTCCTCTAGTTAGCTATGTATAGTCGTCAAGTTACCCCAAGGGATCTTAGTGAAAGAGAGTCCAAAGAGACAGGTACAACCAGCTGCTCAAAGTAAAATGGATGGTCTTGAGAGGACATACTTTGATTCCTTAGTTCCCATGTAATCTTGAACAAGTGAGTTTACCTCAGTGGGCCTCAGTTTCTTTTATCCATAAAGCAAAAGGCATTGGACTAAATGATTCCTTTTAATTTCACATTATTGATCTTGTGATCTTTTGAAACACTGGAAGAAAATTTTGAACCCAAAGGGTAGTTTAGAGTTCTGAGTCTATTTTGAGTTCAGTTCCATCTCGCCAGCAGCATTTCCTGAAAAGAAGGGCGCCTTGGATGGTGGAGTTATCTCCCCAGCTCCCAAGACCATGATGAAGCTAAAATACCTACAAGCTTGAATGGATTTGTTACATAGATTTTGCTTTATAGAATTGTATAATCTACAACCTGGGAAGCCATTAGATCCACCCCATTATTTGACAGTTGAAGAATTTTAAGTCGAAAGCTAGACTTTGGAGTGAGAGAATCATACTATTTCTCCCTCTCCAACTGACATGTGGATGTGTTTGACCTACAAGTTTAGCTCCAGCTTCCAAAGATGACCTACCAGAAAGTCTTTGACATTTTTGTCTATGCTTTCAAATCGCTAGCTATCAGCTAGCTAATGTTTTGGAATTTCCAACTTGACCTTGTAGCACAATCCGATATTCTGAGCACCTCTGAATATATCACCTTACCTCCACCCCTACCAATGTCTACTCTTGTGCTGACACTGCTCAGCACTTCTCTCTCTCTCTTTCAACTGATCACACCTTCCCAGTGACCAACAGAGAGAGCTTTCCATCTGTACAGGCCAACAGGTATTCTTTAGAGAGGGGGTAGGATTGTGGAGTCTGCTAGCCTTCCTCACTCCCTAAAGGAAAAGCCCGGGGAAGAGAATTTCTGCTTTTTCTCTTCCCTTTCTGAACAGGTGCAAGTTTATTTACTCCTTTTCCTTCCTCTCATTCCCTTAGTACCTTCTTTAGAGTGTTGTACAGTATATAAAGAACCATGAAGTTCATAAAGATGGAAGGACTGGGAAGGCAGGTAGGGCACGCTCTGTTCCCTACCTGTAGAACATCTTCTGTTCAGTCATCTGCTTAGATGGAGGATGGAGGCAAGAGGAAAGGAAGGGGGAATTTAAGATCCACCTGAACTGATGAGAGAGGAGCTGCCCTAAATCTTATAGGCAGAGCATGATAGTGAGGGGAGAGTTCTGGTATTCTCTCTTCTCCCAAGAGTGTCCTTAAAAATGACCTGTCTGTATTCTGCGCTACAGCAGAGGTAAGATTCAATTTGTGCTTGTTTTAGCACACCCACCTTCACCCGGGCAGCTCTCCCCAGCCCTAATGTTTGCAATTAGAAACCCATTTCTCTCTGGCTCTTGCTTTGACAGGGGCCCCCTAGGAAGGGAGAGGAAAGGGGAGTACATGGGGGAAGGGTAGAGAAGAGGAAAGCAGGGCGGCTGGAGTGAGGTTTTGCAGGCTCCCGTTATTTATGGAAAATTGGACTTGCTAATGAAGGCGAGATTCATCTGGGCTTTCAGAAGGCAGGAAGGCAGGACTCTCTCTGTCAACAGACCAATTAGCACACAATTATTTTCCCTTCCTGAAAGCCTATCAGAGGTTCTCTTTGAGTGTGTGGGTTTGTGCTGTTACAGACACTCTCTTTGCCACTTTATCTGCAGCCTCTTTCTTCCATTGCTTTTGCATAAAAAGTCACAGGCTCAACTCTTTGTCCCCCAATCGCCCAGCTCTCCCCAAAAGTCAAATTTTTGATTACATGTCAGTTTCAAGGTCAGCCCACTTATGTATGCTTGCACTTGAATACTAACAAGTGGAAGCTCCTCTGCCTTTTTTTCCTATTTTGCAAAGCCTTAGTACCTTGCTTTAATGGGGCCACCACTGGTGGCCTACAGTGATTCCCCATTTCTCTTACCTGCCCTGTCCTGTCAGATGCTTCATGCTGGAACAGAGCTTATGATCTAGAACTTCTGAGCTGGAGTTGAAGCAGCTGTCTCATTTCTCCATGAAACACAGTCTCTGATGAAATGAGAAATTGAAAGATCTGCTGGCTTGGGACCCAGTAATGGATTAATGGGCTTCCCTCCTACCCCAGGGCCCTGGTTGAGATCCTGCCAAATGCAAACTGAATGGTAGGGGTCACATTCAGTTTTCTTCCCCATTCTCCACCAAGTTCCTATATTGCATAAAATAATGTGAACTTAAAATACCTTTGTACTTTGTTAGCACAGTGGTAACAGATTTGCCAAATGATTTGAGACCTACCAAGTGTTTTCTTCACAGTAATCCTATGATGTAGGTACTGAAAATATGATAGTACCTATCTCCATTTTATGGCAGAGTAGATTTGAAACTTCCCCAGGGTCACATAGATAAAAAGGGTCAAAGATGAGATCCAAATCCAGGTTGTCTGACTCTGAATCCAGTGTTCTTACCATTAAGACCTTTCGATAACAATATCATCTAATTAATGTCTTAAGTTCTACTTGGAACTTGAATAAAGATGGATGTGAAATCCAGAGCAATTAGAAAGAGAACTTTAGAGCTGTCTAAAGAATACTGAATGTAACAAGAAGCCATCATTTCCAGTAAATATCTTTGATGTCTTCCATAGGAAAGTTTTAAGCTAATGAAATCCAAAATTCCTGTCTCATGATAGGGTGATGCCATTTGGTAGCTGCCACCACTCAGCCTTGGTGCTTGGTTTTCCAGGCCCTCAGATCCAGTAATACAATTGTTCTTGAACTATGTTGTCCAGTAGACATCTTAAACTCAATATGTCCACAACAGAACTCTATCTTTACCCCTGTATCTTCTTCCACTCTTACATTCCCTATTATTGTAAAAGACAATAACATCCTCCCAGTTACTTATCCTGGACTCCTTGGTATTTCCCACTCCCTATATCCAATCTGTTGGCAAGACCAATCAATTCCACCTTTGTAATATCTCTTGAATATGCTTCCTTCTTTCCCCTCACATTTCCAACACTCTAGTGCCAGTCTTCATCACCTCACACCTGGATTAGTGCAATAGCCTGCTAGTGGGTCTATCTGCCTCCAGTCTCTCCTCACTCCAGTCCATCTTCTATTCAGCCACTAATGTGATTTTCCTGAAGCCCAGGTTGAAGCATGTCATAATCACCCCCTACTCAGTAATCTCCAGGATATCCTTATTACCTCCAAGATAAAATATATAATGCTTTGTTTGGCATTGAAAGCCATAATGAAGCCACCTCCTACTTTTCTAGTCTTCTCTCCCCAACATGAATTCTTTGATCCAGTGATACTGGCCTCTTGGTTGTTCTATGTATAAAACACTATTTCTCTACTTCAGGCTGTCTACCATGCCTGAAAAACTTTTTATTCTGTGATCTACCTACTGACCTCACTGGCTTCCTTTAAACCCCAACAGGATTAAGTGATTTGCCCAAGGTCACAAAGCTAGTAAGTGTCTGAGGCTAGATTTGAACTCAGGTCCTTCGTACTCCAGGGGTGGCAATCTATAGACTGTGTCACCTAACTGCCCTAGTTCTAGTGCCTACTGTCTATTAATTATTTTCTATCTGTCCTAAATAATAGCTTGTTTTGCATATATTTGCATGCCGTCTCTCCTATTAGATTGTAAGCTTCTTGAGGGCAGAGATTGTCTTTTTGCATCCCAGCACTTAGCACAGGGCCCGGCACACAGTAGGTATTTAAGAAATATTGATTGATTCTTCTTTTCTATGACTATGATCACTGGAGGCAACTTCAGAATCTTTGACTTATGGAAACATAGAGGAAAAGTCAAATAAAATTTTAACAAAGACAAGATGAAACAATGCCTGTTATAATGAACCTTATATTGTGGGAGCAACCTGTATATATAAAAGGGCTTTATGCTAAAAAAGGATAGGAGAAGGAGAAGTCTACATGTATATGTCCAGAGTGTGAGAAAGCAAGATTTTAAGAGCTAATTGTTAAATTTTAAGTGTGAACATTTACACCAAAAAAATTGGCAAACACTGCGAATCAGGTCTTGATTTAATGTTCTAAATTGTCTATTCTTTAAAAATTATGGAGAAAATCTTAATAATGAAGATTAAATTTAAAAGTGTTTCCTGTATATACGCCCCTGACCCCAGATCTGGTTGTTAAACATTTGCCAACACATCCCTGCTCCCTTAATTTAGATACCTTAAGGCAAACTTTGTGATCTCAGGACACCTTTACACTCAATTATTGAGGAGCCCTCACCAAAGAGTTTTTGTTTATGGGAGTTAAATCTATTGATATTTAGCATATTAGAACATCTTAGTATTATTTTGAAAATAGTTTTGACTTCACAGACCCCCTGAAAGGATGGCAGGGAGAACCGCTAAGGAGAAAAACTTCAAGGAGGGAGGAATAGTTACACTCGGAACATCACAAGAGATGAAGTCTATAAAAAGAAGTAGTGGGAAGACCCATGGCTTCAAATATCTACATACAATATCCAAGCTTTAGGCAACAAACAAAAGAAATTAGAGGTCCTGACACAAAGAGGCAAATCTGACTTCACAGGAAATCACTCAGAATTGGTGGAATGAAACCGACAACTGGACCATGGCCCTGGGTGGTTCTACCTATTTCAAGAGAAATAGTATGGATAAAAGAGAGTAATATGGTATATAAAAGTTATAGTCTAGCAAGGAAATTAAGAAACAAGAGGAAGAAAGATGACATGGAATATTTAGGTAAATGTCAATGGTAGAAGAGACAAAAGCAATTTTGTCTTTTAGAAAATAATACAGACCAACTAGACAGAAATAGGAAATAGATGAGAAGTGTGAGAAGCATCACAAGCCCGGTACCAGTGGCAAGGTAGAGTGGTGGTGGAAGCCTTCAATTATCCAGACACCTACTGAAGATCTCCCTGACTGCCATAAGCTAATGGCTAAAGAGTTCTTGGAATAACTTAATGATAATTCCATCCTTCGAAAGGTGGGAAAGCCAAAAAGGGGATATTCTGTTCTGGATATGATTCTTACTAACAGGAAGGAACTGGTTCCTGGGGTGAGAATGATGAGAATCTTGGGAGGGAGTAATGACTTTCTTCTAGTTTGTGATAACAGGAAATCTGGGCACATCTGAAGTATACCTTAGATGTTAGGAAAGCTTATTCAAAGGGCTCAGAAGGAAGATAATAGGTAGGGTCCTGTGCGTTGAAGTACTACATGGGGAATCAGCCCAGGAGAGATGGGAGGTGCTTAAGAATAAAATTCTGAAAACAAAGGGAAACAATTCCAGTGAGTTCATACTACCCAGGATTCTCTGAAACTGTCTGTTTGGTCATTAATTATGGCTCACTGATATTCTGTTATATCAATGTACTGCAATCTGTTTAGCCATTCTCCAGTTTCCTAAGAGTAAAAATAAAACAGTCCCTTAGATTCTAGTTCTTTCCAAATCCCTCAATCCCCTTCAGCATGAGGAAGATTATTCTGTTTGTGACTATTCCTTCACTAATATTATCCTCCAATTGACCTCCACCCCATCCCCATCCTGGCTTGTGTCACTGATGGGTTTTATATACTTTACACCAAACCACTGTGTGTATATGTAACTAAGTGTGTGTGTGTGTGTGTGTGTGTGTGTGTGTGTGTGTGTGTGTGTTTGTTCAACTCTGCTTTGTCTCCTTTGTCTAGAGTCAGTGACATATTACAGGGCCTAAAGTCAAGAAGGGCTGAGTTAAAATCTGGACTCATACATTTACTAGTTATGTGATCCTGGACAAGTCACTTAACCTCTGCCTCAGTTTCCTCAACTATTAAATGGGGATATTAATAGTGCCAGGGTTATTATGAGGATCAAATGAAATGATAATTGTGAAGACCTTAGCACAGTGATTGGCATGCAGCAGATGCTTAATAAATGCTTGTTTCCTTCCTTAGTCCATTTTATACAAGGGTCAGGTTCATCTATTCCACAGTCCCCACACTCCTCCAATATTTATATATTCTTTACAAGCACCCCAGTTATGAGAAATATCTATTTTATCCCCTTCTTTCTATATTACTATTTTCTTGCTTTTATCTTTCTTTCTCTTTCTGCTCATAAAATCCTCAAAGGAGAACAATTTCCACCCCATCCCTTCCCTCCTGAACTTCCAGGTCTTTTTATTCATTTAACTCCCTCAATACCCCTTTTAGCCATAAAGGTTTTGAAATGACACTTGATTCTTCTCATTCTATTAGAAAATTAAAATATATTTTGAATCGAATCTTAAAGGAAACTAGTCAATGAGCATTTATGAAGCATTGTCTATGTGCCAGGTCCTGTGCTAAGTCCTGAGGAAACAAAAAAAGGGGCAAAAGCCAGTACCTACTTTCAAGGAGCTTGGTCTGAATGGAAGAGACCACATGCAAATAACTAGGTGTAGCCAAGAAATATTTGAGATGAAATAGAGATAATCAACAGAGGGAAGGAGGGATTAGGAAAGTCTTCTTGCAGAATGTGAGACTTTAATTGAGACCTGAAAGAAATCAGGGAAGCTAGGGGATAAGAATGAAGAGGGAGAGAGCTTCTGGCATGAGAGATGGTCAGTGAAAATGTTTGGAGCTGGGAGATGGCATGTCATGTTGAGAAATATCCAGGAAGTGGCAAGTGTCACTGGAGCGTACAGTATATCAGAGGAGGGAGTGGTGTAAAGTGTAAGAGGACTGGAAAGCTAGGAAATTACTGCCAGGTAATTAAGGATTTTTGATTTGATCTTGGAGGCAATAGGGAGTCCCTGGAGTTGGTAAAGTTGGGGTGTGTGTGTGTGTGTGTGTGTGTGTGTGTGTGTGTGTGTGTGTTTAACATGGTTAGACTTGTACTTTAGGCATGTAAATTTGGCATCTTAGTACTAGAGTGGACTAGAATGGAAAGAGGCTTGGCACAGGGAGACCCACTTGCAGACTAATGCAATTGTCCATGTGTGATGTGGTGAGAGACCACACCAGGGTGGTGGCAGTGTCAGAGGGTAGAAGGGAGAGTATATGAGAGATGTTTCAAAGGTTTTAATGCTAGGACTAACCATTGATTGAATAAGAGAGTGAGAGAGAGTAAATAGTCAATGATGATCAGAGCTTCTAACAGGTATGAGAGAGGAGTACATTGTGGGTATAGAAGATAGCCCGTATAAAGACAAGGATACTGGATATGGGGTGTTGTGTGTAAAACATACATTGTGGCAGGATCACAAAATGAGAGGGAGGGAGTATAGTGTAAGAGTAAGATGGGGTCAGACTATGATTAGCTTTAAATGCCACACACAGGAAATTGAATTGATCCTGGAGGTCATGTGTATTGGTATTGTTGGTGTTATTTGAGGGGATGGTGGGGGAGTGGGGAGGTAGTGACCTGATCACATTTGCTCTTTAGCAAAATCACTTTGGTGGCTCTAAAGGGGATGAGTTAAAAGGGATGGAAATCTGAGGCAGGAGGACCAATTAGGAGACTTCTACAGTGGACAAGCGATGATGAAATCCTGAACCAGCATGGTGGCTGTGTAAGTAAAGAGGAGGGGATGTTTCCTAGAGACATTGTTAGGATATAAAAAGACCAGATTTTGCAATTGGTCAGATATGTAGGGTGAGAGGAAATAAGGAGTCAGGATAACACCAAGGTTATTAGTCTGGATGACTAAATGGATAGTCATGTCTCAGAAAATAATAGGGAAGTTTGGAATAGGGGTGAGATTTTTGGAGAAAGACAATGAGTTCTGTTTGGACATGTGGAGTTTGAGCCATCTCTGAGACATTTAGTTTGACATGTTCAATATGTGCTTGGCAACGTGGGAAGAAAACTTGGGAGAAAGACTAAGGTTAGATTTCTGAGGCGTCTGCATAGCTGTAATGATTGAACCCATGAGAGTTGATATGGTCATCAATTTAGAAAATGTAGAGAGAAAAGAGAAGAGGGCCCAAGGCAGAGCCTTTGGGTATATCCACAATTAGTGGGAATGACACGAATGACTAATCAACATAGGAGAAAAAAGCAGTTAGACTCTAAGGAGGATAACCAGAGGAAAGCAGTGCCCTGAGAAGCCAGAGGGAAGAAGAGCATGTATCTAGGAGGACAGTGTAGTGGACAGTGTCAAATGCAGCACAGAAGTCAAAGAAGATTAGGATTGAAAAAAGGCTATTAAAGTTGGTGATTAGGAAATTGTTAGTAACTTTAGAAACATTTCAGCTGAGTGAGGTCAGAAGTCACATAGCAGGGGGTTAAGGAGAGAATATGAAAAAAAAAGAATTGGAGGCATTGGATGTAGATGGCTTTTTGAAGGTGTTTACTCAGAAAGGCAAGAGAAACATAAGTTGATGGTTAAAGAGGATGGTAAGACCTAGTAAAGTTTTTTTGTTTGTTTGTTTTTATTTTTTTCTCCATTCAGGACCAGAGAGATTGGAGAGTTCTGTAGACTATAGGAAAAATGTACAGTGAGAAAAAAATAAGAGAGAGAAATTGAAGATTAAAGGGTGGGGGGATTACAGTGAGGGAAATCTGCTGGAGAAGACGTGAGGGGACAGGCTCAAAGGTGTATGTGGAGGAGTTGATATTGGTTAGGAAAAGCAGTACTCTTTTAGTGGATACTAATGTGAGGGAGAAAGTGCTGGGGAATGACAAAAGCCCCCCCCCCCTGCCCTGTTCTTACCCCCCCATGCAAGTTAGGTTAGTTTTTTCCTTAAAAGGTATTGGGATCATTATTTAGTTCAGGGGACTAAAGGCTCAGATTGTTGACATGTCTTCCTCATCACCCGAGTAAAAAACAGCCAGAAGCATCAGGTGCTATCTGTGGTATTTGGATGATGGATCACAATAGGTATGTCAAACAAGAGACCTTTGCTCAGCAGAATTAACTCAAGGTGTCCTCAATGCCTAGCCTTGCTAAATATCCTCATTTTATAGCCATGTAAATCTCTCTTTGTGAAATGTCGAATGACCTATAAGTATTGCATTTTGTTCCATTATTGAAATTAAATTATTAGAGGACTGGTCTGAATGATTCTCAATCTGAAACATCAGAACGATGTCAAGAGGTTATGAGATCAGGAGGGTGTGTTATTGGTTTGATGGAAGAGGAATGAAAGTTCTGTATGAATAGCCTAGATTCTTTGTTTGGGGTAGGTGTAGTATAAAGTGAGAACCTCAGCCCAGAGAGTGGGGCAAAGAATGAAGAGCCATTTCAGAGAATGAGAAAGACAATCAATTAGAAAGGAGTAGTAAGAGTGCTCTGCCGTGTAGTAAAGACCTATGTGAAATTAAAGAACATAAATTTGTAGTGGTTTTAGTCAACATGGTTGCAAGACTTGTTCAAGCTCCATTGAGCAGCATGTGAATAGAAGAGAGGGAAGCAGATGGTAAGAGTGATTGAGGGTAGAGGTTTATTGAAGCAGGAGAGATGTTAAGAGAGGGAGAGAGAAAATAGAGAGAGGGAAGGAGGGAGGGAGGGAGGGAGGAGGAGGAGGAGGAAGAGGAAGAGGAGAGAGAGAGAGAGAGAGAGAGAGAGAGAGAGAGAGAGAGAGAGAGAGAGAGAGAATGAGAGAATTTTGAGAAGATGAGAGTGAAGAATTGAACTGTTTCACTCAGGAAAAGGAAGAGTATGAGCTTTAATATTTTTAAAATGAATAAGGAATAAGAAGAGATAGAATGATAGTAGATCATGATTAGACAGAGGAACTTCCAAGTTCTTACTTATGGCAGTGGAAAACTTGGGAGTAATGAAATCAGTGGTGACCAGCAGTGTGCTGGTAAATATTTTAACAACCCGCTCTCCAGAAAAAAAATGTGCTTTAATACGCTTTTAAGTTTAATTTGCATGATTACCATTTTTCCATCACTTTTTAAAGTATAGATATTCAACAAAATAATAAATCAAGCCCTAATTTGTAGAGTTTGCCAATGTCTAAAGTTTAAATACTTACATAGTATAACAATTGGCTCTAAAAGGTCACATATCTCAGAGTATAAATATCTCTGTGTACCACAGAGGAACAGTGGAGGACTAGGTCATGGGAGGTGAATAGATTGAGAAGCTGGAAAAGTTGGGTTTTGAAGAAACATCAGTCTGTATGTTGAAGTCCTCTAGTAATGTGGTAGGAGTTAGGGTGGAGAGAAAAATTGTGAGCCAGTGTTCTAGCCTGACACTGCTTGTGGTAAGGCTATCTCAACTGACTTCTAAGCAGAAAAGATATTGGTAAATCTACTGGGTAAAGTTATTGGTGCCTCATTTCTCACCCACTAAATAGAGATAACCATAAATTAGAAAATATCTAAACAGATTAGCATTCATGAATGTAATGGAATATTATTGTTCTATAAGAAATAATTAACGTGATGACTATAGAGAATTGTGGAAAGAAATAAATGAGCTGATGCAATGTGAAGAAAGCCATCTAGGAAAAAGATATTCTTATGACAACAACAAAGTAAATGGAAAAAAGTAACCATAAAAAATTGAAACAAGTTTGCAAAATTACAGAGAACAAGCTTGGCCCCAAAAGAAGAAAAGATGACTCTTCCATCTCTTTTTCAGAGGTGGGGGTCCATGGGTGTGAAACATTGTATATGTCAACATTTTCTCATGTATTAATCAGTTTTATTGATTTTTTTCTCTTCCTCTCTTGGAAGGTATTACCTTCTCTTGGAGGTAAAGGAAAGAGGGATGCAGATGAAAATCTAGCTGAAGTGAAAACAAAAGATAATAAAATATATCACAAAAATGGGGATAATCATCCTTAGATACCACTTCAGAGAAGATTAATAATATGCCTTCAGTATTTGAGTCAGACTGATCTCTCTATCAACCATCTTCCACAGTGTAACAACAATGTTGCTAACAGCTACTATGGCTGTGGAAGACCAACAACAAGAGTGCACAGAAGGCTGCTAGCACATGTTCTTTGATCTGCTTTTCTAAGCAAAGCAACGTTAAGGGGTTAACAATTTCAGTTTAATTAAACATATATATATCGTTCACTTAGTTCACGGGAAAAGATCAGCCCCCTGAGCTTCAGGGCAAATACAAACAGAGATTACAAACATCAACAGATAGACCTTGTCTGATCAAATCACAATTCATAGTTACCAGAGAAGCACCTACATCTGGATTACAAAACCGGGAGGGGATGGGTGCTGTTTCAATGGCTTGCCCAGAGTCTCATCACTCTTTCAATGAGTGTACCCCCAAAAGTGAAACACTAACCTCCCAAAACATATACTCTGCTCAGGGCCCTGGGGGCTCAAGGCTCACCATCCAGGGTATAGGAGACCAGGGTGTGGGAAAGCACCACATCATATACAAATCAATGACTCTCAACTGCTCCAGTGCTGAGAAGCATTCCAAGACAAAAAGATCCCACTTTACCTGCCCCATTCAAAGGCCAGACTCATCAAAGTCACTTGGTTGCCTTAGCATGCCAAAAGAGAACAGCAAAAAATCCTGCCCTGATTACCATTGCACACAGACTCATTTTTACTTTACTGCCTTGTTTGTTTCATTCCTGAAATGTCCTTTCCTCTCCTTTTTTCCCATTCTATCCATCCTACCTCTCCTTCAAGACCCAGCCTAAAAGTGATCCTTCCAAAAAACATTCTTCAGCTCTGCTGTGCCCCAGTGTTCCTTCCATAACCAATAGCATATAATTTAGTGGAATATTTCATGTGTCAGGGTAATCTTTATCCCCAACCCCATTCATCTAATAGAAGAGTAGACTGTAACCTCTTCAATCACATGGAATGTGCCTTGTGCCTCTTGTTCCCCTTCCCTCCCCCTCCAAAAAAAATCTAGCAAAGTGCCACACAATAGATGCCAAATAAATACTTGTTAATTGAGTGAATCTTGGCAAAGAAGTTTAAAATCCTGAGCCGTGGCCCATCATTCTTAGTGCATAATGGTTTCAGTTCAGTTAAAGCTACATATTACTCAACTTGTACTTTAAACATCATGGGAAAACTGATGGGCCAGCTTTGTAATATTTTAAAGAGGTTCCATGGTGCTCTAGAATAGTATGTGGCTATAAGAGTTTATGTATATTTAATATTCTTATTAAAATATTCAGTAAAGCCCATGGCTGCTTTTCTCTGCGGACTTCTCAGGGCTGAGGTGGGACTTAAATGTTTAATACTAATAATACTACTCATAATTCAAATTCCTCTAGTGTTTTGCTTCCTGAGGGATCCCCAAAGTCTGTCAATTCCACATGAATTGACTACAGCATGACTTGTCTGCCAGCATCCTACAGTGTGGATCTGGCCTGCCCTTGTGTATCCAGAGGCTTTTTAATCTTCCTATGGGGAGGAGGACAGAGGGAGAGCTAGAAATGGCATCAAAGATTGCCCATGGTTCTTCTGCTTAGAGAGTTCACTCACTCTTGTTAGCTGGCACATGCTTTTATTGTTCTTTTTTTTTCCTCCCTTAACTAGCCCTTATCAGCTCTTCTTCAAAGAGCTTCAGGATCCCTTTGGGCTCCCAAATGAAATTCAGGCACCATGGGGCATAACTCTTCTTAGTCGATTGTATACTATACCCTGCTTCTGTCTTAAAATAGGGAGGAAGGAAAATTGACTACAGTCCCTATGAAAAAGACATTGCACTGACCCTCCCTTATCCCTGGAATCCTCTTCCTCCTCATCACCACCTCTTAGCTTCCCTGACTTCCTTCATGACTAAACTTCAAGACCATTTCCTGTAGGGGTCCTCTCCTAGATGCAGCAGGGTGGCACAGTAGATGGAATAGAACTCAGGAGCTGAAGCAACAAAGATCTGAGTTCACATCCTGCCTCAGATACTTAACTGGCTATATAACCCTGGCCAAGTCACTTAATATTTCTGTCTGGGTTTCCTTGTATGTAAATTGGGGATAATGACAGCTCCTATTTGAGAATCAAATGAGATAACATATGGAAAGCACTTTGCCAACCTTTAAGGATTGTGCACATGCTGTTACTATTACTATTATAATATATCTTGTTGTCCTTATTTTCTGATGCCTCCTGCTGCTAGTGCCCTCTTTGTGAGACTGTTTCTATCTATTCTGTATATATTTTGTATTTACCTACTTGTTTATGTGTTATCTCCCCCATTAGTCTCTGAGATCGGTGAGGGCAGGGACTACTTTTACTTTCCTTGGTAGGCCCATGGTATCTGATACCTAGTAAGTGCTTAATAAATACTCAATGACTTGCCCTAACTTGACTTCCTTTGGGGCAGCCAACAGTACGTTACCAAAGCATATTTGGATGACTTCATTGGTGAGTCCTAAAGGAAAATGATGCCTATTGACTGAAAACCCCCCTCTCTGCTTACTCCTCCAGGTCACAGAGACACGGACAGGCCCTCTGGGCTGCAGTAACTATGATAACCTGGATTCCGTCAGCTCAGTCCTGGTGCAGAGTCCAGAAAACAAAGTTCAATTACTAGGTAAGAAGTCTTTTCCCCACCTTTCCACAGCCATACCAGTTTCTAGAACTTGCTGCTCAAGCAAGAAAGGGGGGAAGAAAATGGAAACAAATCAAAAAACAAATTAACAAACAGAAAATGCACTCATTTCATTCTGCCAAAACCAATACACTTTCTCTGGACATTATATCATCAAAGCTTAGGTTTAGAGCTGGAAAGGCCCTCAGAGACCATGGAGTCCAGCTTTCTCATTTCATAGGTAAGGAAATTGATCCAAATGGTAAATGTGCAAGGAAGAATTCATGATTTCCTTTTCCTCCTTAAGGAAAAATGTTGAGATGGCTTGCCCACTTCCCAAGTCCCTGGATCTGTTCAAATCCTCTCTAAGACAGAGCTCTTCTGTAGTTTGCCCACAAGTTGTCTGTAGTGAAGAGACCATTGACACCAGCCTTCTACAAAAGGTACACAAGGTTTGCAAGATAGAAGGAAACTTAAAGATGCCAGGATTGTAGATGTAGAGATAAAAGGACCGTGGAGACCATCTAATTCAAATCCCTCATTTCACAGTTTAAGAGTTGGGAGAGAGGTAAAGTGACTTGGTCTAGGTCACACAGATAAGAATGGACAGATCTAGGATAATCCAGAGGAAAAGAAGGGGAGGGGAGGAAAAGGAAGGGGGAGGGAAAGGAGAGAGGAGGGGAGGGAAAGGGGAGAGAAAGAGAAATGGGGAGGAAAAGGGGAAGAAGAAAGGGAGAGGAAGGGGATGGGGAAGAGGAAGGAGAAGGGGGAAGAGAAGAGTAGTGGGGAGGGGAAGGGAAACCAGAAGGGCAAGAAGGTGGGGAATGGTAGGGGACTGGAGAAAGGTGAAGGGGAAGGAAAAGATAGAAGGGAATAGGGGAAGGAGCCTGGACAGGGGAGGGGAGAGAGCCTTGGTTGGAGGCTAATAAGCAAAAAGGAGGAGGGAAATTAGGAGAAAATTGCATTAGGTCTGGAGACTGGAAGATAAGAGGAGTTACCCCACCCTTGTACTCCATTTCCCTCTGACATCCTTTGGACCAAGGCTATGCAAATTGATATAGACAGAGCTGTTTGGCAGGGGGAAAAGTTCATTTTTCTTGAGGCTTAACTGAATTGGACTCTGTTTAAGATATTATTGTCTCTACATTATAAAATCAATAACCTTCACCCAGGATCTATTATTACAAATGCCAACCAATCTGAGCCAGAAGTCCCCTACTACTACCATGGGAGTCATATTTTTTTAAAAAAAATTATTTATTTTTCTTAAGAAATAAAGAACGTCTATTCCCTGGCGCTAACTAATGCAGTTATCATCCATCCTTGCTTAGGTCCCTGGATGGGCTACTTTGTGTGTCTGGGAATTAGTGACAGGTGAAGTTCAAAATGTCTAGTGGTTGGTTTAGAATAGTTTATGCCATTTAATTTTCTAGCTCATCACTCACACAGCTGTTGCTCATGGCACCTCTGCTACAGCTGTGGAGAAGGTTGCCATCAGGAGGGGGAGAAAACATGAAGGTGGGGAGGGATTAGGAGAAAGTAGGGAACCAGTGTATATGAGGTGGGGGCTCTCTTCAGGGACAAACCGGTGGCAGGCAGCCTAGAAGGGGAGGGTTGGGAGCAGCATGAGGATGTGACACAGGTGTCTAAGTACAAGAATGCATCAACTCCAACTTTCTGGATGCTTTATGTTGCAAGCCAAGACTGTGGGACCGGCTCTGCCTCTCTGGCCTTGTTCCCTCAGTTTATGTATGCCATAGCCATGGGAAGTTCTGGGAATATAAGAATCTGGAGGAACTGAGCCAGAGGAATCCATGCTTTCCTGGGGGAAAGTACAGGATAAGAAGGAAGGAAGGAAAGAAGGAAGGAAGGAAGGGAGGGAGGGAGGAAGGGAGGAAGGAAGAAAAGAATGAAGGAAGGAAGGAAAGAATGAGGGAAGAAAGGAAGGAAAGAATGAAGGAAGGAAGGAAAGAAGGGAGGGAGGAAGGAAGGAAAGAAAGAAGGAAGAAAATAATGGAGGAAGAAAGGAAGGAAAGAGTAAAGGAAGGAAGGAAAGAATGAAGGAAGGAAGGAAAGAATGAAGAAAGGAAGGAAGGAAAGAAGAAAAGAATGAAGGAAGGAAAGAATGAAGGAAGGAAAGAATAAAGGAAGGAAGGAAAGAAGAAAGAAGGAAGGAAGGAAGGAATGAAGGAAGGAAGGAAAGGAAGAAGGAAGGAAGGAAGGAAAGAAAGAAGGGAGGAAGAGAGGAAGGAAGAAAGGAAGGAAAGAAGGAAAGAAAGGAAGGGAGGAAGGAAGAAAGGAAGGAAAGAAAGGAGGGAGGAAGGGAGGAAGGAAAGAAGGAAAGAAAGGAAGAAGGAAGGAAGGAGCAAATCAACTACTAAATGCCTACTATGCCAGGCACAGTGCTAAGAATTACAAATATTACTTCATTAATTCCCATTTTACAGTTGAGGAAACTGAGGCAGAGAGAGGTTAAATGACCTTCCCAGAGTCATGCAGCTAGTAAGTGTCTGAGTATAGATTTGAATTCAAGTCTTCCTGCCTCCAGGCGTAAGACTCTAACCACTGGGCTACTCCTCCTCTGCCTCTAGATAGACCACTTACCTTGGAGTCAGGAAGACCAAAGTTCAGCTCCCACCTTCAACACTTACTAGATGAGTAACCTGGGCAAGCCTTTTGATCTTGCTGGCTCTTGATTTCCTCAACTGTGAAATGAGGAGTTGGATTCAATGTCTCCCTTTCCAGTTCTAAAGCTGAGGTCCTAAGTTCCTCTTTCCTTTTGCTTCCCTGCTCTCAACACTGCAGGAAGCTTCCACCTTCCCTAGGGTTTGCTGGGGTGATTCATCCTTTTCAGACCGGCCTTGGGAACACCCTTGTATCAGGAGCACAGGCCTCTCTCCCACAACCCCCGCCCTCGCCCCCATCTCTCCACTGCCGGTTATCCACAGTCAAGCTTTTAGCTGTTGTACAGGTAGGTGGAAGCTAAACAGGGGAGTTCTGCTTCTCTGCAGTCAGCTCAGGTGTGACTAGTTCTCAGTGACTCCATTGGAACCGAAGCACACAAACATTCAGAGGTTTGCTTCCTGTTAACACTGAGCCAAAAACATAGAGCTGGGGCTCCCTCGTGCCCAGGTCTGATGTAAGACTGCCATCATCTGACTTCCCCTTCTCTGTATCAGGGGAGTCATGGGTGCCCATATTAGGGGATTCACAGGCTCACAGATTTAGAACTGAATGTGACCTCAGAGGGCATCTCCTCTAGCACCTTCATTTTAAAACTAAGAAAACTGAGGACCAGGGTGATTAGGGTGCTCAGTCATGATTAAATAGGTAGTAAGTGTCAGAGGTGGGAATTCAACACAAGTCTTTACTCCAGAGCAGGGGTGGGGAACCCGCGACCGCAAGGCCACATGTGGTTCTTCACTTGAGGACCTAGAGGGCCACACGTGGCCTCGAAGACACAGGTTCCTCCCTCCCCCCCACTCCGGAGCATGGTGTTGGGTTAGTCCCTTTGTCTCCATTGGGGAATCAGTCAATGAGTTCCATCCATACTTTCAAAATGACACAGCTTCCATTATCTACTAGATTGGGGTGGGAACTTCAGGAGAAGATGCTGCAAAATGAAAACGAGGATTTTTGTTGCGAAGCTCAATTAAATAGGGGAAGACTAAGGTTAGGTTCAAAGAGAGAGGCCAAGAAAGCACTGTCCAACCACAAGTCTCTTCCTGTAGATCTTAAACTCCTCATTTATCTAAAGACCTCTTCCCATTTCCATCCTCTAAATGCTGATGGAAAACTAGACATCTCATGCTCTTTCCATGAATTCCTTTGACTGCTGGACATCTCCGTACTTCAGTTTGGGTGAGTGATTGTGATCACTAGTTCCTTCTTGTGTCAAATGCAAGGGAACTGACTAAGCTTTGGGGTTATGATGTTCTCTACTGAATATCCAGATGCTCCCCTACCTGCCATGGGGACACAAGTACTCCCTCACTCTCAACTGGAGCAGTGAGACAGAGCCCTTGGGTTTACCGTCTGTGTGCAGTGGCCAGGCTCGTTGGTATCATGGACTGAAAGCAACCTTGGAGATCCCAGGAGGGAGCTCAGAATCATAAAATATCAGATCGGGGAGAGACCTTGGGAAACTTTTACAGAGCAGACATTCTGCCACTTTTGTGTTCTAGACTCCTCTGGCAGTTTGGTGAAGCCTATAGACCCCATCTCAGAATAATCTTCTTAAATGCGTGAAATACAATACATAGGATCACAAAGGAATCCAATTAAAATAGCTTTAAGAATATTATTTGGGAAAACAAACATTCACGGACCTCAGGTTAAGAACCCCTGATGTAGGGGAAAGGGAAAGGAATAAGCATGTATATGGTAATGTAATATGTGCCAGGTACTGTACTAAGCAAGCACTTTACACATATTATTTCATTTGACCTTCACAACGCTAGCGAATGTGTGCCATTATTATCCTCACTTTATATTTGAGGAAACCGAAGCAAAGAGAGTTTAAGTGACAAGCCCTGGGTCACACAGCTAGTCAGCGTTCAAAGCTAAATATGAACTCAGGTCTTTCTAACTCCTGGCTCAGCACAAAGAGTGCTGGATTTCAAGTCAGAAGACTTGGGTTTTAAGCTCCCCTGCCGTATTTATTTGCTGTGTAACCCAAGTCAAGTCATTTAATCTTCATAAGTCTCAGTGTCCAAGTCTCTAAAAGGAGAAAGTTGGACTAGATGGGCCTTATGGGCCCTTTCCACATCTGAGTCTATCGTCTTCATTCAGTGATGGAAAGGAGACTCAGAAAGGTTAAGGTTCTCCCTCAGTCACACAGCTAAGTTAGTGGCAGAGATAATAACAAAAATCTTAGTAGTTCACATTTACGTAGCATGCTAATGTTTACAGCAGGCATTTACATGCATATATATATATATATACACACATACGCACATGCACACTATACATACATATATATTATAATACATTATAGGTGTATACACATATACATCATATGTACATATACATACATTATATGTAGACACATACGCTAACACATTATATATACACAGTACTATCTGTAATACACACACATGTTATACGTGCATACACACACTATTCACAAATACATTGTGTGCATATATGCGTACTGTACGTACCTATGCATACATTATATATAGACACATACATCCACACATTATAAATACATGGTACCAAATATTATAAGCATGCACATGTTATATATACATACACATACTATACACACATATACATTATATGTATATACACACACATACTATATGCATGCATTATATAGAGACATATATCCACACTTTATATATATATAGTACTATATGTAATGCACATACACATGTTATATATATATACATGCTATACATGCACACATACATTACATGTACACAATACAATACATTTACATACACACATACATTATATGCACATGTACATCACATATACACATGCTATCTGCACACATTATAGATACACACTACATACAAAATGTACATTGCATATATATCACATATACATACTATATACATACTACATGCATGCACACATAATATGGATGCATACATATTATATATGTATGTGTGTGTCCACATGTGTATGGATACATATGCCCATATGTACATACAGGCACATACACACTCAGGTCTCTTGCCTCTTACAAGCAGCATGGTCTTAGACAAATCTCTCTATCTTCCCAGGCCTCCATTTCCTGGGCAGAAGCCGAGGTTCTTAAGCTGGGGTCCTGGAATTTTCTTGTCCTTGTTGTTTTAAATTTCCATAATTGTATTTTAGTAGAATTGGTTTCCTTTATAATTGTGTATATTTTATTTTGTGCATTTACAAACATGGTTCTGAGAAGTGATCCACAGCTTTCCCAGATGACTCAAGGGCTCCATGACACACACAAAGGTGAAGAACCCTTGGGCTGGATAATCTTCAAGGTTCTTCAATGCCTCTTTTCTGGGAATCTGACTGGAAGCTAACTCTTTCTCTTTGACTTGGGGTCAGGCCTTTGTTTGTGGAGTCGGTCCCTCTCCCTTGATAGGTCTTTTGCCTCAGGCCTACAGGTGCTGCTGCCTGAGTACCTCAGAGAGCGCTTTGTGGCAGCTGCTCTCAGCTACATCACCTGCAGCTCCGAAGGAGAGCTCATCTGCCGGGAGAATGACTGCTGGTGCGAGTGTGGACCCAGCTTCCCAGAGTGCAACTGCCCGGAACTGGACATCCAGGCCATGGAAGAGAGCCTGCTCCAGATACAGGACACCTGGGCTACTCACAATAGGCAGTTTGAGGAGTCAGGTGAGATACCTGACAGATTCCCCCCACCCCCAGTTGTTTACCTGGCCACCATGGCCCAGACCAGCTAGGAAAGGGAGCCTTGAGGCTTGCACTCACCTTGCTTTCCTTCCCATCATCCCTTCTCTGGTTCTGGGCCCAGCCAACCGAAAGGAGCAGACCCTTTGAGTGGTTCTGTCAGAAATAAAGGCTAAGAGCTTGCCAAGAGACCCCAAGAGAAAAGCCTTGCCAGGAGACCCAAGTAAAGATAGGGAATAGAACATTTATAGGTAGAAGGAACCACACAGAGGCTATTCAACCCCACCCCCCGCCCCCCCGCCCGCAGGTACATTATCGCATTATTTTCAGGAAGAAGTATCTGGTTCCATACGTTCATTTTACAATTGAGGAAAATAAGATTGAGAGGGTAAATAAGCTGGGTAATAAGTAAATGGAATGATATTTGAACCCAGAACTTCTGAGCCAAATCAAGTGTTCTTTTCTTTCTGCTATAAGACAGAAATCCTTTCTGAGGTATTCCATAAGATGCAGCATATGTTTATGGGGAGACTTCCAGAGAGGAGTCCTATATGGTTCCCAACCTGTGCCTTAGAAATACTTATTTTCTTTTCCTCTCCCTCTGATGATATAAGCCATTTGGTTTCTCCCCACAGAGGAATTCCAGGCCCTGCTGAAGAGACTTCCAGAGGACCGCTTCCTGAACTCAACGGCTATCTCCCAGTTCTGGGCCATGGACTCGAGCCTCCAGCACCGTTACCAGCAGCTGGGGACCACCCTGAAACTGCTGTCCAAGAAGACCCATAGGGTCATCCGCCGTCTCTTTAACCTTTGCAAACGCTGCCCCAGACAGCCTCGATTCTGGCTGCCTAAGGAAAGGTGAGCCGCCCGGCTGGATCACTCAGCCAGACAAGGCCAGAGCTCAAAGCTCCCCTTTTATGACCTGGGTCAATGGTCCTGTCCATATTGATAAGAACAAGAGTGACTGATGTACCTGGTCTCTGTGAGAAAAAAAGGGGGGGAGACTAAGCTGTGTTGGTGATGTCATTCATTGATCCAACAGATATTTATATATTAAAGGAAGTTCAGAAGGGGAAAAACGTGAACGGGGCAATTTTGTTACTACTGTGTTCATTTTAACATACTTTTTTAATGAAAACAAGCTAAGGGATAGAAGCCCACAATTTTGTATACATTTCTCCTTTTGTTCCTTGCATATGCAAATGTTCATGATGGATAAAGTTTATGATGAAAAATTTAAAGTATGTATTTATGCAGCATATACTATATTCTGGGTCATCACTATGCTGGGCATGTTAGAAGATACCTCCAGAAATAATTGAAGTAGTTTTTCAAGGCACTTTTAATTTCACTGGAAAGACTAACTAAACATATGGGAAAAAATTCTGAACAAATTAGGGGATTAGGGACATGCTGGTTGAGGTAGTGGATAGAGTGTGCGGCCTGGAGTCAGGAAGACCTGAGTTTAAGTCTGGCTTCAGATACTTACTAGCTATAAGACCTTGGGCAAGTCACTTAACCTCTATTTCCTCAACTGTAAAATGCAGAAATATTATATTTAGTATAGTACAGTATAGTATAGTATAGTATATTATATTGTATTATATTATATTATATTATATATTAAATAGCACCTACCTCTTGAGGTCATAATAGAGTACTTAGCACAGCTCCTAACACATAGTAGGTGCTATATAAATGCTTATTCCTTTCCCTCTACTTTTCATTGGCATAGGTGACTTATAGCTAAAGGAACTCCCTCTACTGATACAGATCAGCCCCTTCTCTGTATTCTGTAGTCTTAGAGAGTTACTTAAAGCCACGAGGTTAAGTGACCTATCCAGGATCACTCATCTAGTATGAGTCAGAGATAGGACTGGAACCCAGGTCTTCCTGGTTTTCAGGCTGGCTCTCTAGCCAGTAAACCATGCTGCATCTCTTGCAAGGGAAAGATAGGAAAGAACAAAAACTATTTGTGGGCACCAGGGGGCAAAGCCTCGACAAAGGAAGCCAGAGACAGAAAGTGATGGCATGGATCTGTAGATGAGAGATGGGAAAGCCTTCCAGGCTGTGAGGTGAGGAAGGCGTTTAATGGCAGGTGAGGGCACAAAAAGTCAGTGAGCCTTCCTACAGAGAAGGAGGCCACGACAGCAAGGAATAAACGGTGAGATCGAGTGGGTCAGCAGAATCATTTGATGGAGAGCTTACTAACAGCTGTAAAGAAGTAAGTCTGAATTTAAGGGAGCCTCTGTGGATTTTAGAGCCAGGGTAAAAATATGGTAAAAAGGGTCATGCAAATACTCCCAGTCCCAGGGTACATTCACATTTCCTTGGTGCTCACACTGCAGAGACTGAGCAAGGTGGGCCAGACTGTTTCATCTTGCATGGGCCTCCAGGGGCATTCTCCATTCCAGAGGCCTCTTTTCTCAGCCATTGTTATACGGTGCATCTTTGCTCTCTTCTTTCTTTCTATTAACCCTTCCATGTGAGCCTAAGAAAAATGTATCTGTGTGTTTCACCTTGACTCTCTAAAACTTCCCTCTTATTTTCTCCCTTCAGACCCTTATCCTATTGGTGGAACCGGATCCAGTCCTTCCTATACTGTGCAGAAAGCACTGTCCCTGGCACTTTCTTGGAGCAGAGCCACAGCTGCACCTGTCCCTATGACCAGTCCTCCTGCCAGGGTCCCATCCCGTGTGCCTTGGGTGATGGGCCAGCCTGTGCTGTCTGTGCGCCGGACAACAGCACCCGCTGTGGCAGTTGCAACGATGGCTACGTGCTGACCCAGGGGTTGTGCCGGCCAGAGGTGGCAGAGTCTCTGGAGAATTACCTAGGCCTGGAGACAGATCTGCAGGACCTGGAACTTAAGTACCTGCTTCAGAAGCGGGATAGCCGCATTGAGGTACATTCTATCTTCATCAGCAACGACATGCGTCTAGGCAGCTGGTTTGACCCCTCATGGAGAAAGCGCATGCTTCTGACTCTAAAAAGCAACAAGTACAAGCCGGGGCTGGTCCATGTGATGCTGGCCCTGTCTCTCCAGATCTGTCTCACCAAGAACAGTACCCTGGAGCCTGCCATGGCCATCTATGTCAACCCCTTTGGGGGCAGCCATTCAGAGAGCTGGTTCATGCCTGTGAATGAAGGGGATTTTCCAGACTGGGAAAGGACTAATGTGGAGGCGTCGGCCCAGTGCCAAAACTGGACGCTCACCCTGGGTAACAAGTGGAAGACCTTTTTTGAGACCGTCCATGTCTACCTGAGGAGCCGAATCAAGTCCCTGGATGACAATTCTAACGAGACGCTTTACTACGAGCCCCTTGAGATGTCCGACCCTTCCAAGAATCTCGGCTACATGAAAATCAACAGCCTGCAGGTCTTTGGCTATAGCATGCCCTTTGACCCTGATGCTATCCGGGACTTAATCCTCCAGCTGGATTATCCATACACTCAAGGCTCCCAGGACTCTGCCCTCTTGCAGCTCATTGAGATCAGGGACCGAGTGAACCAGCTTTCTCCCCCCGGAAAGGTCCGGCTCGACCTCTTCTCCTGCTTGCTCCGGCATCGTCTCAAGCTGGCCAACAACGAAGTGGGCAGGATTCAGTCCTCCCTGAGGGCCTTCAATGCCAAACTGCCAAATCCCGTGGAGTACGAGACTGGCAAGCTCTGCAGCTAACCTGGGGGCCCTGGTGATGCCCCGGGGCTGGGAAGCAGGGAGAGCTAAGACTGTCTAAATGGCCTTACCTTAGTGCCAATCGTGTGCATTAGAGGAAATGAGACCTGGAGGCATGGATCAACTCACATGCTAGGGAGAAATGATGGATGCAGATGTGGGCACACAGAAGCATAAACATCCACATACATTATCTCCCTCACTGGGAGACTAAAACAAAACAGAATCTGATTGGTGAAATCAGTGATTTCTGACATGAGAACAGTTGATAAGAGAAGAGATTAAAAAAAAACCTTCTCAAAAAAAAACACACACTACAGAAATCTTTAAAAGTGATTCTTGCCATTCAAAGGAAAGAGAGAGAAAAACAGGGTTGAGCATTGGGCCTCCCCCTCCAAGGAGTCACTTTTGTATTCTTTTTAACCAGATGTTTCTAACAATGTAGTGGTTTTGTGTTCCCCATTTTGGTTTTTCAGTTTTTGTATTCTTCCTCTGCTGTGCCCTCACAACACTGCCTTTTTCCTCAGAACCGATCCCTTTGGGAAACCCTTGAGAATGAAACAGACAGAGTTTGTGTTTGTTGCTTCTCCTCATCATCCCTATTCCTCAGCCCCCCTTTGACTCCCTCCTCTCTCTCTGTCCCACCCACAATTCCAGGGCTCCACACTTCTCCCATCATCCCTATGCATCTCTTCCATCTAACTGGACTTATTCCCTGGAAGCAGTGCTGTCGAGTTAGTAACAGATATTCAGTGTATAGGGACATCTTTCTTTCTTTTTTTTAACCAAAAATATATTTATTTTATGATTTTTCTTTTATTAATTTGCTCCAGCCAAGTGACATCTGAGTAAAATTTACCTGGTTTAATATATTTTTTAAAAATGCCTTTTTGAGGAAAAAAAGAGAAAAGAGAAAAAAAAGAGTGTCTTTCTCTGGGTTGGCTAGATTTTTGTTTGTTACTTTGCCTGCTGTGAACATGTTGGTGTGCTGTGACTGAATGACTTGCCTGGTATGGAGTCCTGCTTGTACCTGTGGCATTGCAAGACATCCTGGTGTGTTCTAGGCACGTGTGCACATATGTATGTGTTAAGAGGTGTGCGTGTGCAAATTGTAGGCATGCTTATGAATGATAAAAAGTCATTAATAGGTATTTATTAGCTCCTGCTATATGGTAGGCACTGATTAAGGGAAAATATAAGCTCTCCATTAGCCCTTTCTCTCACCACATAGTCTTTGTTCTAGGATTAGACTCAATCTGTCCCCACATAAACATGTATACACAGTAGGTCAGTTTAGCTGATTCTTGCTTCAGAGAGGCAGAAGAGTTCTGTGTTTTGGCTAGTAGCTAGGTGAAGGGCAAGCAAAGTAGGAAATCTTTTTTTGGTTCTGCTGCCAATGGCCTCTTGGGTACCATCCACCATCCTTTTTTTTTCCATGGGATTGAATTACTCCCTGGGGAAACTGGACAAAATCCAGGGAGCGGTCCCTCTAAGACTGTCTTTTTTCACTACCCACTTTCCTGTTTAAAAAAAAAGAATCTGAAAGCAAACTTTTACTTTTGACATGGAGAGGGATGCATAATTTCCCACCTGGAGATTAGAATGGCAAATGTCACCTAGCCGATCCCTAGGTGCGTCAGTTTTTTCTCTGCTCTCTACTTGTTCCCACTACAATTCGTAGGCATGACAACCCCTATCCTGTTCAGGAGAGAGCACCACATAAATGCCAAGTATTTCATTCACCACCTATGGTACATCACAGTTGGTATAACTGGAATCAGGAGACAGTGGGAAGCCAGTCAGCTCTATTCAAGCCTGTTCAAAGATTACTGTCATGCTCTAGCTTCCTGTTTTATTATATTAAATCACGACCCAGAATTTTTGTGAGGTAAGTGGCCCAGGGCACTGCTGCCTTCAAAACTCCCATTGAACCCTTCTGAGTCAGGAATACTGAGTGATGGCCTGGTCTCATGATCAACAACATATAGCAATTCCAGCTGCTGTCTCCGGTTCCGTTGCTCCCTAACTTTGGAAATTCTCCACGTCTCTTTCCTCACCTGCAGAGATGAGGCCAACTCTTATCATGTACTGAGCCAGGACTGTGGAGTTAAGTTAGAGTCTGGTGCTAGCAGAGGAGAAGGTGGCTCAGAGTTCATTGGAAAGGGAAAATGCTTTTGTTGTTTGATAAAGGGTACTTGAGAAGTATGACATGAGTGTGAAAAGTGCGATTTTACAGCTCTGACATGCATGTCTTCATCTTGTGTGAGTGGACAGAGAGAGAGAGAGAGACTTTAACACCAATTAAAGGCATCAGGGTCTCAAGTAGGAGACTCAGCTACCTGGCATAGCACCATGAGCATTCTGGGAAAGAGAGCCTCACCAGACTGACTGAGCCTTACTGTCAAAACTGGAGTCTCAGTAAAACAGATTGATATATTTATTTAGGTGGAAACTGAGTTAGACCAAAGGATCGTTGAATCATGGATTGGTACTCAGTAGGAATACAGAAATCATCTAATCCAACCTCACTTTATACATGAGGAAACTGAAGCCCAGAGTGACCAAGTGTCTTTTGCCTAAGGTTACATGAGTGCTAAGGATGGAAGAGTCAAGATTTGAACTCAGGCCCTCCAATTCTAAAATCTGGACTTCTTCCACTGGCACCATGTCTCTCCCCCTCCACTCCCAAATGAGGGCAATCTCCCCGCTCTGGTCCTCCCTTAAAGTCCCCACAATTTTATGTACCTAGAATGATGGGGAATTACAGCTATTTGGTTCTAAATAAATGCTCCAGTTTGGGGAAAGAGTGTGGCCTCTTGACTTCCTTATAAGATGGATCTTGAGAACTCCCCAGGCTTGGCCTTCTTAACTTGGGTGGTCTAGCAGGAAGGTAGTGGTATAAGAGGTTTTAATAGTACCCAGACATGCTTAAGGGACACCCACTGCCTGGCTCTTTGCTCGTTCATCTGTTAGATTATGAAAGCTAAGGTTTGTCACCTCCATTCAAGCAATCCTGAAGGCTTCTCAAATATCAGCTCCATGTTGACAATAGGCTGTTTCATTATTAATTGCATTTATCCAATGCCTAGCACAGTGACCGATACAGTGTTCAGTTTTGAGACATTCCTCTGGTACTTCTTGAATCAGCCATATTTTCTTCAGCATAGAACACTCTTTGCATACAAATTCCCTCTGTTACCACAGATCTCATAATAATGAGTGATTTAGAGCTACAGGTAGCCTTGGACAGCTTCTAGTCCAGACCCTTCAGATTAGAGAAGCCTAGAGAGACTTTGCCTGGGGCTTAAACAACAATAATAATGTCAATAATAATAGCTGGCATTTATATGGCACCTATCATATCCCAGGCACTGTACTAAGTGAACTGTGCATCCTATCTCATTGGATCCTCTCAACAACTCTGTGAAGTAGGTGCCTTTCTTATGCTCATTTCACAATTGAGGAAACTAGCCCAGGGCCTCCCAGCTAGTTCACTGGTGTCAGAGACTGAATTTGAATTAAGGTCTTCCCCACTCTGGGCCCAGGGCTTTATTTACTGGGCACCTTGCATGCCTCAGGTGTAGCTGAGCCTGGATCATAGCATCAGGTATGTATTACTAAAAGGGATTTTTTGAGGTCATGAGGAACTGAGGCCAAGAAAGTGAGTTTTAGTGACTTGCTCGAAGTCATGCAGTTACTAAGTTGAAGAACCAGGAACTAAACTGAAATCTTTAGTCTCCAAATCCAGTGACTCCTAGGGAATTAGTTGCCTAAGGTACATTTAGGTTAAGTGACTCGCCCAGGTTCACACACCTAGTGAGTATCAGTCAATAAGCGTTATATAAGCCAGCCTTCTATTTGGAGCTAAGTAGCAGAATTGTTTGGGTCACACTAGGAAGCAAAATAAATTCTAAGGAGAAGAGCAAATAAAAGTAGCTCCAGAGAGATGCTTTAGAGACCTGTGTAAATCAATATTACAACCTTGAAATCATAGTGGAATTTCACAGCTAGCTAAGTTGAGAAGTCACATGTCAGAGGAGTACATGGTTGCAACTGGAGTCATCAGAATTTGCATTAGGGGATGTCAACAGTCTTTTCCAGGACGTGATTGTAAGTATGGAATTGTCAACAGGTTAATAATGGTGTTGGCAAGCATATCATGAATTGGAATTAGGAGCCAAATCTCCCTTCAGCCACTAACACGCTTTGGGTAATAATCGTCAGAAATGCAAGCCTTAATTATAACCCCAAAGAAATAATACATCATATGCTAATCTATACTAATGCACTAGATTAATACCTCTAAGACTAATAATACCTCTAAGGCTTAATACTAATAACATAATGCTATCTTGAGCAAGCTCACTCATACATCAACAGCCAATCCCCCGAATGAAAGTGATATCAAGGCTCTTTGTATCCTCATGTTAAGCTTAAGTCCAGACCCTGACCTTTTCTCCTCAGCATAACAATGAATTTGTGTGGGCATTAGGAGTAGGTAGAATAAACTTGCCTGCATGGTGTGACTTCAGAGAGTGCAGGACATATCCCCTTGCTTCCAAATATCAAATTATTACCTGTCCCTATCCCTTGATTCCTCCAGAGTCTTGAAGACTTCTGTCAATATCTCCCTATTAAAGTGCAAAAATCCCAGGAAGGTGATACTCCATTAGCTACACAGATGCAAAGATGCGCTCCGCTAGCCTCATTTGCCCTTTTGTTAGGAATCTTATTCTGACAGATGAGGGAAATGCCAGACATTCGTGTAAACCTAGATTTCATCAAAACTTTTGACAATGCCTTTCACTCTATGCTTGTTTTTCTGATGCCTTCTTTTAAATATCTTAGTTGTTTAGGGATTTTACTACACCTCCCCTACCATCATTATACACACACCCCTACCTTGCACTTGAGAAATCTCCTTCAAAGGTAAAAAGGAAAAGCGTTAAGCAAAAGCATTGATATGGTGTGTATACAACATTCTGAACATAGAGTTGCCTGCTTTTTCACTAAGAGAAAGGAGGGACCACTATAGCATTGAGGAAAAATGAAGATTTGTGGGATGGATGAAACCACAGCCTGGCTCAGTGACCAGATCAAAAAAAAGTTTTCTTTAAGGGATTGATGTCAAGATGGGGAGGGGGTGACAGTACTCTAGTGAAGTGCCATGAGGATGTTCTTGCTCCTGATTGGTTTGGCATTTTTAAAAATCAATTATTTTAAGACAAAGTCATTTTTAATAATGACTCTCAAACAGTGTCTTACAGTGGGAAGGGTCTAAACCTGGAGCAGATTTGGATTAGATGCATGCTATCTGGCCCCAAAATGACAAATTTAGGTTTGATGTCAAGCAATACTTTCTAACAATTAGAACCTCCCCAAGTGGAATGAGCTACCTCGAGAAGTGGTGAGTTCCCCTTTCGGACAGAATGAGGAGAATATGGCTAATCAGTCATTGATGCAAAAAAGACCTGGGTGTTCTAGGAGGTTGAAAACTCAATCTGAGTAAACAGAATGGCATGGCAACTAAAACCAAGCTAATGAGATCTTATACTGAAACATGGAATGCAGAATGCAGAAATTTATCATCCTACTGTACTCTGCTCTGGTCAACAAGACAACACTTGTAATTGTTTTCAGTTCTAGGCACCATATTTTTAAAGGAAATTGACAAGCTGGAACCAGTCCAGAAGCAGGGCAAACAAGATGGTGAAGATACCAGAAACCATGCCAAAAGGGGATTGGTTAAAACAATCAAGAATGTTTAGCTATACATTCGGTGTGTGTGTGTGTGTCTCTGCATGTTATAAGATGTCACAGTAGACAGCTAGCCTCCAAATCACAAAATCCCTGCTTTAAGTCCTGATTCTGACAAGCTGGCCACATGATCCTGAGAAAAATCAGTTAATTTTTTAGTGTTTCACACAAATTTTTAAGACTCTTAGGTTGTAGGACAGATGCCTGTATTGTCAGAGGGAGTTTGCCTTCCAGAAGTTCCCTACATTCATGAAATCATAGATCCATTTCAAATGTATGTATGTATATTGAAGGGGGAAACCTTAACACTTGGAGCTCTTGAAAAGTGTAATGGGCTGCTGCACTTACTAGTAAGATTCCCCCTCACTTGTGGTCTTCAACGTAGGTCTGAATGACTACTTCTTATAGATACTTTAGAGGTGAAGGGGTTACGGTAGAAATATGAGTTGAATTACATGAATTCTAATTTTCCTTCTAGCTCTGAGATTTCATGATTCTCTGACTTTAGCAGATTAGTTGACAGCTGAGAGAAAAACCCTAAGGGAAAAAGACCAACCTTAGGAGTAAATCAGGGTAAGATGCAAGAAGGAAGGAAAGGGACTACTAATAGCTGCCTCTTATTTCTTACTTGTTAATACTTACTTGGAGTGATAATTTTGGCTTTGAAACTCCTCCTCTATTAGCTCCCTTTCACCTTCTTCTTCCTCTCATATTCTACATCTTTGACATTCAGGAAAATCTGACCTCCTAACAAAGCTTCATCCCTTGAAATCATCTTCTGGGATCTTTTTTCTTTCATGTTCCTTACTATGCTGAGCCTGGGGAAGGAAGAGATCTACTCCCACTCTCCACTACCCCTTCTTATTTGATCTCTCATCTAGAAGGAATACAAGTGGTCTATCTCTTTGCCAAACCTGACCAACTGCCGTTTTGCCCTTGATTCTATCCTCTAGGAGAGTTATCTACAAACATATTCAAACCTTAATTTGGCTTTACCATTCCCTAAAAGTATTACCATACGCTTCTCCTTCCTTTCATTGCTAAACTGAAAATAATCTACACTGGCTGCCTCAACTTCCTCTGCATCCAATAACTTCCTAAATTCTTTCAGTTTCCTACCAGCCTTGCTATTCTACTGGAACTGACCCCTCAAAGGTTAACAAAAGTGTTTTAGCTGATATATCAAAAGAATTTATCTCAGTACTCATTCACCTTTTTTTTCCTGCAGATTTTGACCCAGTTAGCCCCTTGTATTTCCTAGATACTGTCTCTTCCTTTGGCTTCCATGACAGTTGCTGCCTCCCTATTCTCTGCCAACCAGAAAGTTCCTACTCGGTCTGCTTTATAGGCTCACTGAATCAGTCAGAAAGCATTTATTAAGCACTTACTTTGTACCAGGCACTATGCTAAGTCTTAGGGATACAAAGAACAGCATGACCATGTTCTCTTCCCTCAAGGAGTTCACATTGTAATGGTAGAGATAGCAGCAAACACCTTCATAAATATAAAATATAGAGAGAGGGTAAATTGGAAGCAACGTCAGAGGGAAGGAAGTAGTAGTAGGGAGCCCAGAAACAGCCTGCTTATAAAAAGCAGGATTTAAGCTTAGTCTTGAATAAAGTTGGGGCGGCCAGAAAGCAGAAGTGAAAATGGAGAGTATTCTAGATACAGAAGACAGCCAATGAAAAGGAGATAGCATGTCATGTATAAGAAGCAGCAGGAAGGCCGATGACCCTAGATTATTTAATAATGTAAGAATTTTGGAAAAGGAGAAAGGGGCCGAGTTGTAAAGGGTTTTAAAAGCCAAACAAGGATTTTATATTTGATCTTAGTGGTAACAGGGAGCCACTGGAGTTTATTGAGTAGGAGGGTGACATGGTACAACTTTTAATTTAGAAAGATCACCTGAGTGGAAAATGGCCTGGAGTGATGAGAGACATAGGGCATTGAAAAATCAAGCAGTAGGCTATTGCCCTAGTTAAGGCATGAGGTGTTGTGGGCCTCCCTTAGAGGGGAACCTATGTCAGAGAAAAGAAGGGGATATGTGCAAAGATGTTGCAAAGGTTAAAAAAAGAGAAGTTGGCAACACACTAGATATGTGGGGGTGAGTGTGAATAAGGAGTTGAGGTTGCCAACTAGATTGTGAGTTTGAGTGACTAGGAGGGTGGTAGTGCCCATCTACCACCACTGATAAGTTCAACAAAATTCAGAAGAGGGGAAAATCAAAATAATGAATTCTGTGTCAGATATGTTGACTTTGAGATGTTTATGGAATATCCAGGTTGAGACACCCAATAGTTAGTTGGAGATATGATACTGGAGGTCTAGAGAGTGATTAGGAATAAATAAATAAGTCTGACAATTATCTGCATTGCAATTTTATTCAGACTCATGGGAGTTAATGCTTACCAAGTGAGTTAATACAGAGAAAGATGAAATAAGGTTCCCAGGACAGAGTCTTGGTGGATTCCTACTACTCATTTTCTGTCTTGAAGAACTCATCAATTCCTATGTATTCATTTTTCTAGCCTACACAGCCCTGATTTCTTTCCTGAACTACAATCCTACATTGCCAACTACTTGCTGAATGTCTTTGCTTTGATGTCCTATTGATTTCTTCATCTTAATATCCCCAAAATGGAACCCATCATCTTCCTTACCTAAACACATCCTTCCTTTAAACCTTTCTATTTCTTTTTAGAGCACACCATCTTTCCAGTTGCACAAGTTAAAAAACTTGAAAGTCATACCTCCTTTTTTAAATCCCTATTGCTTTACAAAGTGCCTGGCACATAGTACAAACTTATCTAATGTCATCTGTCTGTCTGTCTATCTATCTATCATCTCTAACATATTATCTACAAATACAAATAGTTGCCCAATTCTCTTTCCACAACATCTTTTTGATCTCTTTCCTTTCCATTCACATGATTGCTACCCTACTTCATTTCAGGCATTTATCACCACTTGACTGAATGATTGTAAAATTCTCGTAGTAGGAATCCCAACCTCCAGTCTTTCATCTTTCCTGCCTAACCTTCACACAATAGACAAAATGATCTTTTCAAGACATGGATTTGGCTATGTTATTCTCTACCTCAAAAACCTGCAGTGACTCCCTCTTGCCTCTGTGAAGGAAAATGAACTCTTCCACTCACTACTTAAGGTTCTCCACAAACTGTCCTTGGCTTGTCTTTTCAGATACCTTTCTCCTTATTTCCTTTTATTCTTTTTCATTTAAGCAATGATGGACTACTAACTGCTATATCCTGAACTTACCTCACTGAACTGTTATAGTCACGGATGGACTAATTCAAGGAGTTTGTGATGTCATTAGAATGACAAAGTTTACATATAAAATGGTTAACTAACCTTCTTGGGGATTCGGCCTATACCTGCATAGGAATAGCCTCTCTGTAATTACCAGAACTTCTCGTGGTAGGGAGATATCTAACAATTCATTTATATACTTGGGAAAAATGACACTAAATTTGAAGGGTATAGGAAAGATATTGGGTGGCTGATGTTAAGCAGGTTGCCACCAGGGACAAGGAAAGTCTGGAGAGGATTTCATCTAGAGTGAGGAAGCAAAATCTGAATACCCTTGCAAGAAGCACAAGTCACCCCAAGGTAGTTATTGCTTGCATGGCAGGCAACTCCCTAAGGTACTTGAAAGGAAAGAAGGGAGGGAAGGAGGGAGGAAAGGAGAGGAGAGGAAAGAAGAAAAAGAAAGTGAAAGAAAGGAGGAATTGAAAGAAGGAGAAAAATGAAAGACAGGGAGAGAAAGAAAAGAAGGAAAGAATGGAGAGAAAGAAAGAAAAAAGAAAGGAAGTAAAAGAATAAAGAGGAAGGAAGGAAGGAAGAAAGGAAGGAAGGAAGGAAGGAAGGAAGGAAGGAAGGAAGGAAGGAAGGAAGGAAGGAAGGAAGGAAAGAAGGTAGGAAAAAAGGAAAGAAAGAGATAGAGAGAAAGCAATGACAGGAAGAAAAAAAGGAAATTCAGACCCTGAAACAGAAACACATAGACAAATACACACACACACAGGAAGATAGAGAGAGAGAGAGAGAGAGAGAGAGAGAGAGAGAGAGAGAGAGAGAGAGAGAGAGAGAGAGAGAAACAGACACAGAATTAAAAAAGAAAAGAAACACACTTAACTAAATGAAAATTCTCAGAGTCTTCAATTTGTTTATAAATGCACAATTCCAGTTAAGCATGCTCAGAGATTAGCTGAATCACACTGGCTGAAAAAGGTCTTTCCCCCCAAGCCTATCAGAATAAATCTGTTCAGAAGCAGGACAACAAACTGTCACTCTACAGCAGCCAACATCCATCAAACAAAATGATTAAATCCACATCAGTTATTTCAAAGCACCCAGAAGTCTTGGCCTAACACACTGCTAAGGCTCTGCCAAAATAACCTATTTGTAGGTGAATGCCTCACATCCCCCTCCCCCATCTATCTCACCTAATCTCTTTGATTTTCTTTTTCTCCTTCTTTTTGGCTTCTTTCATCTCTTTTGCAGGTCTTTATCCTGTTTTATTATCACCTTTGCATCATTCATAAAAAGAACACCATGAATTTATGTATAGCGGTTCTTCCAAGGAACAGAGAGCTTACTCAGTCAGTCAAAAGCTATTTATTGAGTCCTATGTTTGGAACTGTGGGCTACAAAAGAAATACTATATGGATTTAGGATCCCGCTTCCAAAAAGGCTTTGAGGCCACTTTTAAAATCAAATGAACTGTAAAATAGGGCAATGAAAAATAAAACCCTTAGAAAGATCTATTGAGAGGAGCAGATTAATAGATGTTACCAGGCACCTGAGATAAGTTCACAAAAGCCTTTAGATACTGAATTTATGTCTGCATTTCCTAAAAGCTAAGGCAAAGAGAAGGAGGCAAAGAATAATATAGGGTTATCTTGTTTTCATTGTCTGTCAGAAAGAAAGCTTATCCCTTTTATCCTTCAGAGACAAATATTTTTCTGGCACTGAATTAAAAGAAGAATTGATTTCATGGGTTCTAGTGTTAGGGGTATTGCCTTACTTGACACAGACTTCAGCTACTTATATGGAAATCAGATCTTGTTTCTTATATTCAGTTCAATCCCACAAACATATATTAAGCACCTGCTATGTACAAGACACTATATTAGACATTTGGGATACAAAGACAAAAATAAAATATTTCCTCTCCTCAAAGATCTTATAAGTCTACTGGGTGAGTATAGTACAGTATGATGGAAAAAAATGTCACTGGCTCAAATCAGAATACCTGGGTTCAAATCCTGTCTCCAATGCTTAATACCTGTGTGAATTGGAGCAAGACATTTAACCTTCCTGGGCCTCAGTTTCCCCAAATATAAAATGAAATCTTGGACTAGATGGCCTCCAACATGCCTTCAGATTTTAAGTCTATGATTTGATCATTGTAGGTACAAAATAAACACAAAGCAATTTCACTAGGAAAAGAGTTGGGGAATCAGGGAAGTCTTCATGCAGGAGGTGCCCCCTAAGCTGTGTTTTGAATGACTGACTCTATACGAATGGACTAAATAATATTAGAACATAAGTTATTGAATGCATTTTCTGTAGGAGGGCTGAGATAGCATGGTCCAAGAAGCTCCTTACCAAAGACCAAAACTGAATGCAAGAATAGATGAGAATTTAGAGAAATAGGTAAATAAAAAGTCCATTAGACTGACTGTCTTAAATATCACTTGTCTCAAACAAGTCTTTTACACAATCTGGATACCAGCCAGTTTATAGTTGTATCTCTGATAAGGATGTGGATTTCAGAAATTCTCTATCACTGATTGAAGAGAATCCTTGTGGCCTTTAAATAGTAGACTTGTGTGAGCCAAGATTGCCATTGTGTATACAAAAGACATGTAAAAATGACCCCTGCCCTTCAGGAATTTACAATCAAGATGAGAAAGGGAGGCATACAAGCATAAAGAAGATTACTAGCTATACCAGGCAGCTTATAATAAAGACCAAATGATGGGTTGAAGCCTCAAGTGCCATAGAAATACAGAGAAGGAAGAGGTCTCTGTGGATTGGCATGAACTTCATGGAAAAAATGAGCCTTAAACTGGATCCGAAAGAATGAATAGTATTCAATCAGGTAGAGGATATTTGAAGGCAACTTCACATAGTAGATACTAGACAAATATGTTTTCCTTCCTTCCTTCATTTGAAGGTCTAATTCATGTGCCATCTCCTACAGGAAGATATCCCCCACCCCCTCAATTGGTTGTACTCTCTTTTTTGATATTATTTTTTTTGATATTATTATGCATTTCTTTATATCCCCCGAGCTTAGTGCAGTATGTGGCCCTAACACATCATAATAAATTACATAATAAATTAATATAATATTATATTAATAATATTATATAATAAATTAATAAATTCTAGGTGATTGACTCTCTATTTACATGCCATATACCCTTAGTAGAATCTAAGTTTCTTGAAGACCAGGACTTTTATCTCTTTCTACTCCCACTACTTAGTACATTACTTTGCATACAGTAGGTACTTAATAAGCAGACTTGATTGGAGGCAGGTCTCAGTTGAAGCTGGAAAGATTAGCATGTGGAATAATCGTACTTCTACTCTAGAAACTGAAAGAATGGCCTCTGAAAGAGAGAAACAGGGAATAAATTGAGAAAACATTATCTTTTCTTTGATTTCATCGCTGCTCTGATGAATAAATGCTCCTTGACCCCAGGATGAGAGGAAAAGCAATGGATAGTCTTGGCCCTGGAAGCTAGAAGACCCAAATTCACATCCTACTTCTGGCTCATGTTGGCCATGTGACAGTAAGCAAATCATTTATTCTCTCAGTGGCCCCAGAAAATGCTATTGGACTAAACTCTGAAACAGTTGATGAGATCTGTATTTGTTTGGACCAATGAAGTTACAGATTAGGGAGAAAAAACTCAACCTAGGACATCACCCTTTAAAGGTTTCTCTTGAAGGTCTTTTGCTCTCTCACCTCCAGGTCAAGACAGACTCAGTAACTTTTTGTTTCTGGCCATCGAAAGACTTTTTAGAAGTAAGGTGGCTAGTGGCTACTTGCTTTGGTCTCCAGAAGCCAGGAGCAACATGGCCCCATTAGCTATTAGGAGCTGCTGTTTGTGCCAGTTGCAATGAGGTGTCAATCAGAGAAGTTCCTAGGGCTTGAATTTTTATACTGCCTGAAGCTAGTTGCTTGAGGAGTTGGAGATAAGACCTCCTGTTGCCAGGGGACACCCTTGAGAAGCTAGAGCATTCTAAATAATACCTCAAAATAATAATAGTTAACACATGTAGCTATTAATATTGCTATAATAACATGTTATCTCAATTTATCCGTCCAACAACCCTCATAGGTAAGCGTTAGTATTATATCCACTTTACATATAGAGAAACTGAGGTACAGAAAAATTGTTCTTTTCCCAATGCCACACAGCTAGTAAGAGTTGGAGGCAGGATTAGAACTCAAGTCTTCTTAACTCCTGAGGCCAGCCCTTTACCCATTACACCACCTAGCTACCTTTAAAATCAGAAACAATTTAAACATCATGAAAGGTGTGGTGTGGGCCCGGGGTTCTTGGGACACTTTGCACTAAATTTACATGGAATAAAGATATACTTCTCTGCCCTCTAATCCTCCTGTCTTAGCATAGGGTTATATTATCTGCCTAACTAGATCTTCCTTCTGTGCTGATATTCATTTCTTCCTTCTAGAGATGCCATGGAAGGAAAAAAAAAGCACAGCAGCAAACAAGGGAGTTGGCTAAGGACATTCCTGGGGCTTCCAAGGAGAGAACAGGCAGGGGAGCCTAAGGCAGAGAACCCAGGGCTCTGAGAAACCATTCTTGTACTTTACCATGCCAGGCTGCTACTTCATGATTTCCTGGCTTCCCCAATTAAACTGTTCAGTTCTCAATCATCTGGAGCAGATGCCAATTCTCAGCAGCTGATACAGTAGCTGCTGCCCAGAGTGCCTTTGCTGCCTCTTCTGAGCTAACTTCATGGTCTTCTCTCCCCTTCCCCCACTCCCTACCCCCACCACATGTTTGCAGTGGCAATAGTAAGAGGGACATGACAATGAAGTAGGTTCCATGGCACTGGCAGAGATGTTGTTATCCAATGATATTTTAATGCCAACAGTATCTGTGTTTGCAGCACTGGGTAGTGTTGAATTAAGCCTAATCTCTTCTAAGTTGAATGTTAATTTGAATTCTACTAAGGAGGCTTCCACCAACTGTAATAAAAGGAGGAGGGGGCAAACAATTGAGTCTCCTTCCTCTCCTGCTTCCATGGGGCTACATATGTTTAGTCTTAGAGTTGAAGGACATGGCACTTCATGAGGACACAGAAAACAGAAAACTGAAGAAAAGGCTGGATGGTGTCTTGATTCCCCACTCCTACCCCTTGAGGGTGGAGTGGGTAGAGAGTGCTGTTTCAGTAGAAACATGCTTCCTCTCTATCTCTGCCTTTCTTTGTCTCTGCCTTCCTGTCTTTCTATCTCTGTCTCTCTCTTTCCACTTTGCTGAATTCGTGGCTTCAGAGTCTCTTTCGGGAATGACTGATGAAGGGTGAAAGTGGGACACTCTCCTTGATGCTGGCATAAATAGCAACAGTTCCCTTAATGCCACTAGATTGGATGCTTTTCTGGGTGAGCCTGGGTCAAGATCCCAAGGACCAGGTAGCTTTTTCTTTGCCTGAGTATAAGTGATCAAACAATGTTCATGGGATAGATATTTGCATCTTTTTAAATAGCTTTTTGAACTTGAGAGTTTGGGAATTTCTGAATGCTCCAGTTGGTATAAGATGCACTGTGGAAAGAGGTTCTGACAGCTACCACAGTACTTCTTGGTGGTGATGGTGACCACTGACAGGAGAATGACCACAAGCCCAGGTCTGACTTTCCAAAAGAAATGAATTCTGAGGGATTTGTTTGGACAGTGCAGAATGAAGATGGAATGCCTATTCAACAGTCCCATTAAGGGTTCTCTCCTCTAACATGAAAGAATCAAATTAGGTGGCTTCAGAGGGTCCTTTAAAACTATTGTTCTATAATCTAGTGGGATTATCTTTTTTTTTTGTAGGGGGGAAGGCAGGGCAAATGGGGTTAAGTGACTTGCCCAAGGTCACACAGCTAGTAAGTGTGTCAAATGTCTGAGGTCAGATTTTGAACTCAGGTCCTCCTGACTCCAGGGCCAGTGCTCTACTCACTGCAACACCTAGCTGCCCTGGGATTATGTTAAGAATAGAACACAGTCCATCCCAAGTATTCCCACCAATCTTCAGTTCCCAACAGCTTCCTAGAAGAGTGAGCCTTTGGGAAAGTATTAGTTATGAGCTGAAATATCAGGTAGACAATATTTCAAGTAATTGCATTTATATTTTTGAGTAGTAAAGTATGTGTGTATGTGTGTGTATTTGTTGGGGTTTGGGGACAGGACATGATGCTATTTCAATTCACAAAAATGTTCCCAAAAATGTAGTTCCAGGAAATCAAGCTGACATTGTGGATATAATATGCTTTATTTATAAAATGACACTTTCATGGGAGGGAAGCTATGACTAACGAGGGCACCAAATACCTAGGTATCTCAAAATACTCACATCCTACGTATTGGAGCCTCCATCCAAGAAAAAGGTAGAGTCAGTCCCAGCAGTGACAGTGATATCCATTCTAGTGTTTAATCAGTGGTCTTCCTTCCAATGTGTTCTACAAGCATTAGCTCATTAGTCTCTAAAGTCAGGATGAGAGGAGGCAGGTGTGAATATTACCACTCTAGATATGTAAAATTAGTGAAGAGAGAATGAGGTAGGGTACTTGCTTCCTATTGCAATGTGAACCTGTGTTTCTGTAGTCAGATGGCTAAAGGAGCATCTCAATGTCCCAAAGGCATCCAGTTCACCTGGAGTACAGCCCAGGGTAATGAAAGAGCTTACCTACATGGCTGCAGAGACAGCAAGGCTTATGGAGAGCTAAAGAGGTGTCTTAGGTCTTGGAATAGAGAAATGTTATCTGAAGTTTCAAAAAGAGAAGGAAAGCAGATTTCCATCAATTTCTGGGGATATTTTAGGAGATTATTCATACAGGATAATTCAGAGCACTTTAAAAAAAAAGGAATGTGCAATTGCTATGAACTAGTGGACATCCCGTGGAGCACATATCCTGCTCTATGGGGACCAATCCATATTTTGGCCTTTTGTTGAGGGATAAGCTGCTTACTTTGCTGAGATTATACAATAAGTCCTGATTGGTCCTTGTACGTGGGGTGACTGGGTATTATGTCACGGAAGATTAGAAAGGGAACAAGCATTTATTAAGCACCTGTTATGTGCCAAGGGGCAGCTAGATGGCAGAGAGGATAGCCTAAGGAAGGCCTGAGTTCAAATCTGGCCTCAGATACTTACTAGCTGTGTGACTCTGAGCAAGTCACTTAACCCTGTTTTAGTATTAATGTATATTTAGGGGCAACTAGGAGGCACAGTAGATAGAGGGCCAGGCCTGCGGTCAGGAAGACCAAATTTGGCCTCAGACATTTACTAGCTGTGTGATCTTGGGCAAGTCACTTAATTCTGTTTCTTCAGTTTCCTTATCTATAAAATGAGCAGAAGAAGGAAGTGGCAAACCTCTCCTGTATCTTTGCCAAGAAAACCCCGAATGGGGTCATGAAGATTCAGACACGACTAATTGACTAAAGAACAAAAACAATGGGCCTGCCAAGGTTTCAGCAATGCTTTTATAGTGGGAGAAATCAGAAGTTGTCCCTATGCTTGTCAGCTCTTTTGTATATTAAGCATTTTTTTCTAAAGGAACCCTGTTAATCCTTTTTGATGAAATACTAGACATAAACCATACCTAAATTGTATTTGAAACTTTTCCCTAGAATTCTGTCCCAAAGTAGGGTTATAAAGAGCCAAAGTAAGAGCCTGTCTGCGCCCATTGGAGTCAAGCCTCTCACAGGATAAATTTTCACCCTCTCCTCCAAAAGAGATCTACCTGGACCATAGGTAACAAGGCATACCAAAGCAAACTCATTTAATTTTTTACAGAGTTGTTGGGTTGGCCAATTAAATGAATGTCACCAACAGAGTATACAACAAGGCACTGGACAAAGTCCCAAATGATATCCTTAGGAAAACAATGGATAGATGGGGCCTATATGACTGTGAATCAGACGTAAGGTAGCACTAGGGAGAGCAGAATCTACTGCCTCCCTTCCTTTTCTAGGTATTTCGAAGAGTAGCACTGAATAATTGGAATAACCTGTCTCACTTGTTCCAGTGGAAGGCAGGAGATAAGAAGGACATCTGAGGGAATAGGATGATCACCCAAAGATTCCAGGCTGGGAAGAGGTAGGCAGGGGTATCGTCCTGATCGGAGAGGAGATATAAATGAACCTGTGAGCCTACAGGAGTTTGGAGAAGAGACACCTGCTTGTGAGGGACAGGGGAGAGTATTTCTATAGGTCCCGGAAGACACCTTTTCTACTCAGAACAGATGACCTCACTTGAAAATTTACTGAGAAAATTGAGGCCATTCATTATAAATTGCCTTATTTTCCTTGTTCCAGGAAAACCTCTGTCCACTTTCATCTACACTCTCCTTCTTTACTCTGAACTCTGTATGAAAGTATGAAAGTATGAAAAAGGCGTCCTTGCTTGTTGAGGTCAGTTCTCACACTTGAGCCTTCATATCATTCCCTTTTGTCTCCTCTATTAGGTTGCCCCCATTGTTCATTCCCTTCTCTCTCTCCTCCTTGATCTCTTCTATTCTACTGATTCCTTCCTTGCTGCCTGCAAATTCCCTGATACTTAGAAAACTTCACTTGACTTATCAAGTTATTGTCACAAATCTCCTTTCATTTTTACCACCAATATCCTCAAAAAGTCACCTGTTCTCACTGTCTAGAATTTCTTCACACTTACTCCCAACATATTATAGTCAAGCTACCCACATCTCTAATAAAAATGTTCCTTCTAAGCGAGCCAATGATTTCTTCCATGACTACATACTTTTCTTAGGCCTGTTCAGGGTACCACAACCATCCCAGTCTCCTGGGTTCACAACCTCATTGTTATCCTTGACTCTTCACTCCCTCTTGCGCCCCATAAAGGATCAGTTGCCAGTTAATTTGTCTACTTTTAGAATGTGTCTTGTAGACACTCCCTGCTTTTTTTTTTTGACATTGACGCCACTCTGGTGCCAGCCCTCATTACCTCATACCTGAACTACCGTAATACCTGCTTCTGGGTCTGCCTACCTCAAGTCTCCCCACTTCAGTTCATCTTCTATTCATCCATTAGTGTGATCTTCCTAAAGCACAAGTCTGACCATGTCACTCCTCCAATTCAAGCCATCTCAGTGACTCCCTGTTTCTTCTAGGATCCAATACAAAATTTTCCATTTGGCACCAAAAGCTCCTCATAACCTGGTCTCTTGCTACCTTTGCAGTCTTCCTACTCTGAACTCCCAACTATATCTGCTAGAATACAGTGACACTGGCTTCTTGCATGTGGTGCTCCATCTCAAGGGTGGGGAATCTGAAGTCTCAAGGCAACATGTGGCTCTCTAGGACCTCATGTGTGCCCCTTTGACTGAATCCAAATTTCATAGAACAAATCAGTTTAGATTAAGTCAAAGGTCATACTTGAGGACCTAGAAGGCCACATGTGGCCTCAAGGCTGCAGATTCCCCACCCCTGCTCCATCTCCTGACTCTAGGCAGTTTTTACTGTCTGTCTCCTATGCATGGAATTCTCTCCTCCTCATCTCTATCTTATGGTTTTGTTAGCTTCCTTCAGGTTTCAGTTAAATCCTACCTTGTACAATCTTCATTAATCTTTGTGCCTTCCCTATGAGATTATCTCCTGTTTAACCTGTAGTGGGTTGTCTGTACTTAGTTGTTCTAATGTCACCCCTCCCCCACAACAGACTTTGATCTCCTTTGGGGCAAAGACCATTTTTGTTGTTGTTATAGGTTTGGTTTGTCTTTACTTTCTATCCTTAGCACTTCACACAAGACCTTGCATGGACTAAATGCTTAATAAGTGCTTGAGTTGATTCTTTTTAATCTCCTATTCCCAACACCTAGTGGCTTTCTTATAGTAAGTGTGTAGTAAGTATTGAATTGAACTGTATAGGTAGGATATGGCATTGACAAAATATAAGATGTTAGATGACAGAACTGGGATCCAAAAATATCTTGACAGCCTGGGATGAAGACCTGAATCTGATTAGATGAAATTTAATGGGGATAAATGTCCAGTTATGCATGCAATATGAGTCACTCATATGACTTGGCTACCAAAAATGCTCATCTAATTTTGAGATGCATTAACAGAAATATAAATGACAAGTTAAGCAGTTCACATCACGCTGGATAAACTTCCAGTACAAGCCTAGTGACGGAGTCATCTAAGGACAGAGGCCATATCACATGACTGGCTACAAGGTGATGATATTTTTTAATCCATAGCAACTTTAAAAGACCATCTACTAAATTGTAAAGAGCATCCGTGTCAGGGATGCTGACCCATCTATGAAATTACAGATCTTCACAGTATTAGAATCAAATACCTGTCCAAGAAGACAGAGGCAATATTTGTATTGTATTCTGTGCTGTCAGGTGATGTCTCAAGGGTTGTGTTCACTTCTGGCCACTTTTTTTTATATTAACAAAATGGAGTTCATCCATAGTAGGGCAAGAAAGATGATAAGGGGTCTTGAAACTTTTATTTCATCAATCAACATCAACCAGCCGAAGGCTAACTGTTAAAATGGAGATAAATAGGGGATAACTGTAGGGATGGTGAGAGAGAGAATCTCTAGCCTCGGAGCAAGATGTGGAGGGAAGCCATGTTGGTGTATTATTCCAGCTCTAATTGAGAGTAGTGCCTTCCCGCTGAGATTATTTCCTGTTCAACCTGTAGGTGGCTTATTTGTACTTAGTTGTTCTAATGTTACCTCCCCCCCTCCCCCATAAGACTTTGATCTCCTTTGGGGAAAAGGCCATTTTTGTTGTTGTTGTTGGTTTAGTTTGTTTTTACTTTCTATCCTTGGCACTTCACACAGGACCTGGTATGGACTAAGCGCTTAATAAATGCTTGAGTTGATTTTTTAAAAAAATCTTTCTACTCCCAACAATAAGTGGCTTTCATACAATAAGTGTTTAGTAATTATTGAATTGAGGAAGAGAGCAGAAATAGAATCTCTAAAACTAGAAGGTGTATGCTGGCTATCCAGGCATAGGAGTTCAGAATTAAAAGACTGAAATAAAAAGAGATAATGTATAAGGAGTTAATGAAAGCTGGATCTAAGAGTACTAAATTAATCACTTTAATGGTGGAGAGCCCCATCCTTGGAGTAGTCAAAATGCCCCCTGTCTGATTCCAGTCCAAGAGGTAGGGACTTGATAAGCCTACTTCTGGGTATACATAATGGAGGACCCCAAACTCCACTTCCACAAATATCCTCTACTTCCCATTGTCGTGCTTTTGTCATGCTATTAGTCTTTTAATTGGCTGTCAAGTGAGAACTGAGTATACCTTCAAAAAGCTGAATCAGATAATTTCTCACTCTTTTCTCTGGTGGCTTTTGAAAACTGCTGTGAACTTCCCAGTAGGAAAGAAGCAGTGAGATTTATTTCATATTCAGTTGCCATTTATTTGTGAATGCATGGCATCTCTATTTCTACTATCTCTTTTGTGATTATTTTCTCCTGGTCTTAGGTAAATAAGTATCTAGAGATGGAATGAAACTTATGAATGTCAAGAGCTTGGAAGAGACATCAAAAGATCTCTCAGCAAATATAATCAATAGCAAAGATTAGCAGAGGTGGTAGCAAAAGAAGCTAAATCCAGGAAAGGGCCAGGACTGAAGAATAAATTGATTGGCACAGACTAGCAATGATTAGGCTTTTCAGATAAGATAAAGTACAATGCAAGTCCAACTGGGCAAAAGAATGATTCGTTCTTCATCCATGCCATGACCTAAAGCAAATTTGGTGGGGATGCCAAGAAGTATGAAAAATACTCCCAGAGCAAGGAGTCTAAGGTGTCCCTCGTTCTCATGTGTTCCCTAAATTTATACCTTATTAACTTTGTGCTGTAAATTTCAACCCACTTTTCCCCCAGGGACTTTGTGTGTTTGCAAGAAAGAAAGTGCATCTAAAGTTTAAGGATAATGTTTTGTACTAGCTACTTTAAGCTTGAACCCACTCTCCACTGGAGGATACTGTACTTCCCACATTGATGGGGATCTTGGAGGGAGAACTTCTCTCCTTCCTATATCTTTTCAATAAATATTATTTTGGAAAAGCCAACTGATGTCAACTGGTTAATTGATATTGAGGGAAGTACATCAGATAGGGGCCTATGAGTGATAGTTTTTGAAGTCTATGACCTTCATGGTTACCCCTAGAACTCTGAGGGGGTAAGCAGCCTCTCACAACCCAATGTGCAAGTGTGAGTGGGTGAAGGGCTGCTGTATAACAAAGTCACTTTGTCCAGCCCAATGGTTTGCTCTGAAAGAGCATCCATTTACACCTCTTCCAACCCCTTATTCTCCAAGTATGCTGGACGAGTGACCTTTCTACTAATTTGGCTCCACGAATCTAGATGCATCCCTCCTCAACCACAGACCAAGTAGAATATAAACTCCTTGAGGGCAAAGACTGTGCTTTTTAGTTTTGACTTTGTGTTCCCCATGCCTAGCCTTGGATATAGTAAATACTGGTAAATGAAATCAAGATATTTAGCCTGAAAAAGGTTTATAGAGTGTAGGGGGTTACACATAAAAATAATAAGAAGAAAATAACTCACATTTATATAGCACTTTAAGGTTCTTAAAACACTTTACATATATTATCTCCTTTGATCATCATAACTATGAAGTAGGTGATATCATTTTAAATAATATCTGTTCCCTTGCAGATGAGGAAATTGAAGCTTAGAGATGGAAAATGACTTGCCCAGGGTGACAAAGCAAACATCTGAGATACAATTTGAACCCATATCCTCCTGACTCCAGGCTATCTGTCTGTTAGTTAAATTTTAAGTATTTGAAGAATTGTCATATGAAAGAGAGACTTCAGTTTTTTTTGTTCGTTTTTTTTCTGCATTGCCCCAAATGCAGGGCTAGGATGAATGGGTTAAAGTCTCAGTCCCTTTGGCTCATAACCTAGGCTAGACTCCTCACTCTCACTCACCATCCTCTTCCCAGCCCCCAGTCTGCATAGCCAATCTGTTGCCAAAGCCTGTTGATTTACTTTTATTGCATCACTCTCATAATGCCTCCTTCTCTTCTCTGACACTGCCACCACTCTAGTAGAGGCCCTTGTCACCTCATATCTGAACTATTTGCAGGAGCCTACTAGTGGATCTACCTGCCTCAAGTCTCTCCCTACTTCAGTCCATCACTCTCCCCCCATTCAATCAATTCTAGTCACCCCACCACTTCAAGAATCAAATACAAATCCTCTGTTTGACTTTGACAGCCTTTAATAACCTTGACCCTCTCCTACTTTTTCATTCTTCTGACACCTTATTCACCTCTGTTTACTCTGTGATTCAGGAAAACCAGCCTCCTTGCTGTTTCCTGCATATGACCTGACATCGAGCATTTTCACTATCTCCCATGCCTGCAATTCCCTTCTTTCTCAGTGTTTTCTTCTGCCTCCCTGCAAGTCCCAAGTGAAATCCCACCTTCTACAGAAGAAACCTTTTCCAAATCTTCCTGAATTCTATTTCTTTCTCTCTGTTGATTATATACAATTTATTCTGAATATATCACATTTGTACATAATTGTTTACATGTTGCCTTTCCTTTCAGACTGTGTGATCCTTGAGAACAGGGAATTTGTTTTTTGGTTTTGTTTTTCTTTGTATCTCCAGGTTAGCACCGTTCCTGGCATATAATAGGTGCTTAATATATGCTTATTGTTTCACTGACTGTTGAATGGGTTATCACGGTGATGAGGTAGTGAGTCCCCAGTCAATGGATGTCTTCAAACTGAGGATGGTTGACTACTTTGTTGGAATTTTGTGGAGAATATTACTTCATGGGATGAGAGTTTGGACTACTAAGTGATACAATCCCTTCCGTCACTAAGATTTTCTGACATGAACCAACCAATCAATCCTCAGAGCCAGAAATTGTGACTTAGTTAAAACTTGTAGGTATCTACAGGACTGGAGATATCAAAAAGGCTGAGTAGTCTCTTCTTGCTCTCAAATATCCTACTCCACCCCAATCCACGGGGAGTTCTGATCTTCTGGGAAGAAGATAGCTCCAATCTGTTCTTCATCAAACAGTGCCAGAGGTTTGCTGGCATTCCACTCTGTGGCTTTCTCTTACTCTGGATGAAGAAGAATTAAAGAATAAACACTTCTCCCACCTCTTCCTTCTGAGGCATCCGGCTGGATGATTAGCTCAGTCATCTCACTGACAGGCCAGGGAGTTGGGGAGGAGGGAGGAATGACTGAGTTAGCCTGTCCTGCCCTGCCCCCATACCCCTCCTGAGAGGCTCCAGGGACTCTGGAGACATTGCTGTCAGTTAAGGAGACCTGACAGCTGACAGCTTTCAGGAGCAGTCAGAGGGCTAGTTAGGTTTGTTTTTGTATTTTTGGGTTTTTTATGATTTTTTCCCTTTCCTTCTTCCCCTTTCTTTTTCTCCATTGTTGTTGCAGGTCTGGCAGCATGACCAGAATTTAAAGCAAGAGGTTGGGATCAAAATATATACAAGTACCAAGCCCTGCTCTCTTAGTTCACTCTCCAGATTGGCAGCTGTCCAGTGCCTGAGTGCTGAAGCACACATAGAAACACCTGCTTATTGTTTAGAGGATGGACTCAGAACAAGGGAATAGGACTAGTTCAGAGATGCTCTGATCAACCCTCTGCTTGCTTTCATTAATTATAAGTATCATCACTGATGAAGGAGTAGAAGAAGCCCCCTGGGTTGTTAATGTTGTCCATTGTCCAGATCTCCCAAGGCACCCACCAATCCCTAATAGCTTTTCTCGAGGAGGAAAGATGCCACAAAACCACTGAAACTTGCTGCTAATCCATTCTGTTCATATTATCTGTCTGCTCCCTTATCAGGCTGTGCTTTAGGCAGATAGATAAATAGATGGCTAGTTAAGAAAGAGAGACTTTAAACAGGATAGATAAACTAGCCAATTTACATCCTGTGGTCTAATCTATCAATCTATCTGCCTGTCTGTTGTGTTTTCATTTTCTCTCAATCTGCCACTTCAGCCTCCATTAACCATTCATCTGTCTCCTTCTTCCCCATGTCTTCACCCCCACCCCATTTCCTAGCCTTAAAATAAATCAGAACAGCAGACACAATAAGGCATATCCTTCCACTCCAGTTACTATGGAAGGGTGGCCCTGGCAGCTGACACTGAACTTATTGAAGAGGTCTAGTGACTTTGCTCTATCCTCTTTTCCAGGAAATATGTCAATGTCTTTTATCACTCATACTTATAAGTGTCGGATCTGTAGGTCTGGCATCTTGTTGAAAGTTTGGCAGATATAGTAAAAAAAATCTCTTTAATTCACACTAAGAATGGGGGAAGGAGAAGAAGAGTTGGAGTTAGATACTTTAAAGTCAGAATAACAACAACAAAAACCCTAATTTTATGTAACTCTTTACAGATTTTGGAGTGCTTCCTAATACTTATAACACTTCCTAACACTTCTGTGAAGTAGGTGAATGGTACTGGTGTTGTTATCCCCATTTCATAGATGAATAAACAGAGTCTTGGAGAAATTCAGTAATTTAACCAAGGTCATACCCAATTATAATGTGGTCGTAAATGTTTAACCACTAGCTCTCAGAGGGAAAAAATGTATTCAGAAAGCACTTTTATGTTTAATCTGCATTATTAAAATTTTCTTCATTCTTAAACCTAGATAATTAAAAAACAATAAATCAAGCCTTGATTTATAACATTTGCCAATTTCTAAGGTGTCAATGCTCAGATTGAAAATCTAACAATAGGCTCTCTAATACAAGTTCGAGCTCCCTCCATCATGCCCCTGCACTTAATCTAATCCAGATTTCCTGGCTTGAACTCTTACTTTTACGCAGTTGCAAGTACTGAATAATTTTTATTTTATTTTATTGCTTTTCATGTACATGATAATTAATTGAGGAAGGGAGGAGAGGGAGAGAACATGTCTACTTTAATAAATAGAAAAGATTCATTTGTAATTAGCAAGATCTATTTGCATTCAAACAATTAATGTACTTAACTGTTTAAAACTAGCTTTTTCTCTTAATTCATTTATGCTGCTAGTTTCCAGTTTTATAAATAGATAGATTTATAGAATCTTAGAGAGTTAGCACACGAAAGTTAGCACAAGAAATCACTCAGTGCAACATTTCATTTTACAGATGAGGAAATGGAAGCCTAAGAGAAGTGATGTACCCAGCATCACCCAGGAAGTTACCGATGAAGCCAGGAATCCTTGACTCCTAAACCATCTTTTACTTCTACACCATACTCTTCCTGAGTAAACTTGTTATAATATTAATTTCCTTAGCAAATTCTTCAGAACCATAAAGGTAAACATCAGAAACTGTTCACCTTGAATTATCACAAATTTTCTGACTAACAGAGCTCAATTCCATAATTTAGTTAAAATATTTAAAAAATCAACAGCCACAAATATGGTTCACATAATTAGAGTTAAAAAGGACCTAAGATACCATCAAGTCACAACCATACCCAGTTCAATTTGTGTTGTAAATTCACAAGTTTGGAGGCCTATCGGCCTTTGATGAACTCCAGAGAGGAGTAATCCACTATTTCCCAAGGCAGCCCCATTCGCCACTTACATGACTTCAGTTGTTTTAATGTTTGTTTTCTCCTTTGGGAGGGGTGACAATTTTTTTTTAAAAATTGTATTCATATTGTTTTCACATGACCTACTTTTCCCAGTAGAACTTTTCTCTTCCCATTCCATAAAGGTGTCTCTTATTTTAAAATACACACACACACACACACACACACACACGTGTGTATGTGTATGTATGTATGCATGCATGCAGGTATATGCATGCAGGGGGAAAACAGTTCAGGAAAATTAACCAATACATTATATTCAGTACCTGGTGAAGCAGCTGGCACCAAATAGGTACTTAATAAATGCTTATTTGCTTAATTGGTATGTAATGTTTTACATCCACATTTCCCCAATCCTACAAAGAAGAGATGTTCATTCTCATTCCTCTTCATTGAGGCCAAGCTTGGTCATTATAAACTTATCACATTGAGTTTTCATTATTTTATTCTTCTTTCTGTTTACACAGTTGTAGTCTTATAGGGATATTGCTTTCCAGGTTCTTGGATAGATTTAATTGTTAATGAGTTTTCCCTTGTATTAAAAAACCTGAAATCTAATTTTTCAGCCTTCATCCTATTGTTCCTAGTTCTGTCCTCTCTAACCAAGAAAAATTCAAACCTGCTCACTAATCGACCCAAGCAGACATCCATTTCATATTGAGACACAGAACAATGACCCAGATGCTTCAGGAAAATCTAAGGTTCTGTGACAAAAAGAGGCAGGTGGGAAAGAAAGACTAAGAGTCAGAAAAAATGAGTTCCCCCCACCCCCATCCATACTATTTACTGCATGTGGAATCTTGGTCTTTATCACTTTTTTCTTTTCCTCAGTTTTTTTCTTCATTTGTAAAACAAGTGTTTGTATAATGAAGGATGCACTTGGACTAGGTCAAGAGCTCTTAACCTTTTTGGTGTCATGGATACCTTTGGCAGTCTGACGAAGCCTATCCTTTCTCAGGATAATGTTTTTATGTCTAAAATAAAATCTATGAGTTTATAAATAAACCAATTATATTTAAATATATATGCATATATATATATAAATGTACACATATACTAATTATATACCCATACATATATGGCAGAGGAAAGGTAAGCGTATGTGTGTGTGTATAAGTTCCTGTATCTGTATGTATACACACATACATACACAAGTTCACAAACCCCAAGTTAAGAATTCTTGGATTAAATATCTTTAATGTCCTTTTGAACTCTCAGTTTCCATGGTGTTTTTATTCTATAGAAGGCAGGCTTCAGAATCTTTGTCCCATGACCTGGGTTTTAAGGCCCATCTCTGACCCATACACATCTCTCATGCTGTTGCCTAAGAAATAGTTTTTTTAAGTGGTCATTGATTTGTGAAAATTTCCCCAATGAGGGTGAGCACAGTGAAGAAAGGTAACATGCCATTCTACCATGAAGTCCAGCATGGGGGGATGGGGAGATAGGAAACAAAGCTGTTGTAATTTCGGCTTTGTAACCAGCTTCTAGAGCTGCTTAAAGAGCCGGCATTAGCCAGTGAACCACAGAGGCTGCTGCCTTGTTCTGAACAGTTTCTCTGTTCAAAAGCCAGATAGAAGACAGAGCCTGCAAAGGCTTGTTTGGGAAAGGAGAGTTGTCATCATGTAGAACCCACTGTTCTTCTGTTCTATCTTGAGAGGGGAGAATTAGCCAAAATTCTACCCAACACTGGTAAATCAGAATTAGTGAAACCTTTATCCATCCACCATCTCAGTATTTGTCAGCTCCATTCTTTTTTTATATTTTTATTTTTTGTTTATATTGCTTATCTATAAGACTGTCCTCCAAATTCCAAATTGCCTACGAATCAAGAACACTGCAGAAAAAATCTTTGTCTCTTCACCATTACCCATCACCTCAAATCCCAGTAAGAATAGAATCCTGTATTTTTGTCTGAGCATAAGAGCACTGAGACTGGGAGACAGGAAGACCTGGGGTTCTCATCCTATTGTTAACATTTCCTAGCTGTGTGATATTGGGGAAGTTACATGACCTCTCTGTGTCTCATTGCCTCAGGCACAGGATAATATTTTCCCCACCAAAGATCAGGGGTCTAGATCAGATAAACTTTTGAAGTCCTTTCCATTATTTTATATCTATGATTCTGTGGCACATAGGGAGTCACTAGTTCAGGAAAGAATAACTGTCATCTCTCCCTTAGAAGTAATTGCTGAGTGCATGTATAAACCAGAGGGAACGAGAGTCGTAGGATGTCAGATCTAGAAGGAACATCAAAGGTCATCTTGAATAACCCAAACCTGAAGAGCAATTCTGTCTAAAACATCCCCAACAAGTGATAGGACATAGCTTGAAAGCCTCCAGTGATGGGGAACCCACAATCTCGCAAGGTAGTCCATTACACTTTTGTACAGCTCTGATTGTTAGAAAAATTTGTTGTAGATATAAGTGCTGAATATTCAAGATATTTTCTTTTAATGAAGAGTAATTTGGTGCTGAGGGATAGAAAATTTGCCTTTCAAATTTCTACCTTATTTGTCTTTGGGAGGACCAGGTTGAACAATTCTTGATTTTCTTCCATACAACAAGTCTTCAAACATTTGAAGGCAGTGATTCTGCTACCCTCAGGTCTCTTCTCCAAGCCAAATATTTCTAGAACCTTCAGCTTATCCTTGTGTAATCCATTTATCAGGGGTTCTCTCATGACTTTGTGGGCTTTTTTCACTTTTGTGGCTCATAGCCCCCACCCTGGAGACCTGGAAAATTGTATGTATAGTAATTCCTAGTACACACAAATTGACTCACCATTTTCAGGTATGCAGTTTACTATGTCATAGAGGGAAGATTTATTAAAAGGAGTCAAACAAAATAGCCAAGTTGGAACAAATATTAGTTCCAAAATAGATACAGTAAATAAATAGAGTCACTTCTGGTAGAGTGACTTCCCAATAATCTTGCCTTGGCTCCTTCTTACAACACAAGGGGATAGTATCTAGTTTTGATCTCTCTCTCTCTCTCTCTGTCTCTTTGTCTCTGTCTCTGTCTGTCTGTCTGTCTCTCTCTCTTACTATTTCTTTGTCTTGGGTTTCTATAGAGATCTTGAATCTTTGGATGCCATCTCTCCTGTGAAAGATGAGGGCAAAAAACATCTACTAGCTTCTTCTGTGTCCTGCTCTTTCCCTCAACCCTAGCTGTCTTCTGTGTCTCCACAGATTCCAGTCCCACCTATCCAGTCCTACCTTGTATGCCTCTTGAAGGTGACAATTAATTTATCCTACTTACTCAAGTGGAAAAAGGATGGAGGGAAAGGAAGGCAATAATTCATTACTTGATATCTGTATATAGTCTTAGCTCTCAGATCATCCTGGTGACCCACCTCTGTATATAAAGTAACTATCGCTCGTGAAATATATTGATTAGAACTGAACACAATGTTCCAGATGTGATTTGAGAAGAGTAGAATACACTGGAACTATCACCAAGTTTATTTAGGACATCATACCTCTATTAAAGCAATCTATAGTCGTGCCATTTTTTTTCCCTTTAGCTGCCATTCCATATTCATATTGAGTTTGCAGTTCTGCAAAACCTCCAAATCTTTTGCATATAAATCATTGTCTAGTCACCTCTTTACCATCCTATACATTGAACCCAAGCATTAGACTTTAATTTTATTTCTAATAAATTTCATCTTATTTGATTAGGACCATCATGCTAGTGTATGTGATCCTTTTGGACCTTAATTCTCCTATCTAATTTGTTATTCTTTCTATCTTTGTCATTTGTAATATTGCATAACAATGACAGCTTTATCTTTATCCAAGGCATTGATTAAAATAATGATAAACAACACAGAACTAAGGACCTGGGGGATTCTATTAGAAGCCTTCTTCCCAGTTGACTTTAAACCAATAGAACCATTCAATATGAATGTTGAACAACACAGGATTGGGGACAGATTCCTGGGAGAGTATGCCAGTGATCTCTTTCCACTTTGACATTAATCTGTTAACAAATATTTTTGGTAGCCATTCAACTTATATTGAATGGAACTAACTCTACCACCATTGAGGCCATGCTGTCTCTTTCTTTTTTATTTCATGAAAAAGACTCTTTTCAAACTTTTGGATTATGATGATGAAACCTCAAAAGAGTTAATATATCTCTTGTGAATCAGGCCCAAAGTCAATCTCTAATTTTAATTAGTATACTTCATATATCCCAAATTATCGATTCTCTGAACCACACCATGGAAATACAGAGCAATAAAAGTTTTAAAATTTACTTCTGTGGAAATATTTTTAAAATGTTAATTTTTTTTTAACCTGGGACACTTTAGACATGAGCTGGTATTTTGACATAGAAATAGGTGAAATTATTTTTAGTTCAAAGATCTGACTCACAATAAGAATAAATGGGTTCAAGCCCCATTTTTTCTCATTACTCCCTATGTGACCTTGGGCAAGTCCCTTCACCTCTAGGGTCTCAGTTTCCTTATCTTTAAAATGAGGGGATTGGAAACTAGATGTCCATTTCCTTTTCTTGAATAGGCTATGAAGCTTCAAAGCTAGGAACTTCCTTCTGCCTTCTTCCTTCATGGTTGGCATCTCCCTGCCTGTGATCTCAGAGGCAGAAATCCAAGGAGAAGCATCTGAGTAAGACTCTCCCCTTTCTATAAAATGTCCAGTCTCCATCAGTCTTCTGGAGTTGTTTTAGGGCATAACACATTGACAGACATGAGGGTCCCTACTCCCTCCACCTCCATCAGAGTGGAAAGACCTTGTTGTAACAATTGTCAAATCCTGCAAGACATCTCTCAAGACTCTCTCTTCAGCATTGGCCTATAGACCATGATGTGGATATCAGCCAGTTTGTTACCAGATAATCTAATGATATCCAGACAATCCTTGATGGTTATGTGTGGTTTGTCGTTCATTCTCCAAGAGGACTATGACATCAAGCAGATGATGATATGACTTGCAATTGAATTGGATTTGAGTGAATGAGCGCTATGCAAAGTCACCAGCCTTGCTTTCTCCTCCAGAGCCATCTGGGTCCAGAGGCCAGATATAGATCAGGACAACTGGAGATGGTCCAGCAGGGAAAGAGTGAGAGAAATGGGGAGAGATGGGGAGAGGGAAAGGAGTCAGCCTAATTTCTGAATTGTATATAAAGTGTTTTCCTTCTTCCTTTCTTTCCTCCTCTTAAAGAAAATAAGAATGGATAATTAGAAATAAGGTACATTGGTCACAGAGCCAAGATGGCAGAGTAATGTAGGGACTTGTCTGAGCTTTCTGAAATTCCCCTCCAAACAATGTTAAAATAATGCCTCAAAATGAATTCTGGAGTAGGGAACCAATAAAAGGTCAAGGTGAAACAATTTTCCAGCCCAACACAACTTAGAAGGTTGGCAGGAAAGACCTGTCTCACTGATGTGAGAGTAGAGAACAAGTCAGCAGTAGGCCTTAGGGGTGACTGAATTTGCAATGGCTTCCAGAGCTCTCACCTCACAGACTATACAGGGGTCAGACAACCTATCGGAAAAAGGCTACGAATGATCCTTTACTGGCACTGGAAGAAAGATTCCGTTGCATTGCTCATATGTGGTTCCTGGTTGCACCCCGCCAGTACAAAGAGGAGCAATAGCATAATAAAGCATGCAGTCATAGGAAAGCAGGGACCTGGGCACAGTTCCAAGACAGAAAAGAAGGTTTGTGGTCACTCAAAGACCAGAGCACAGGCTGGGAGAGCAGTTACTACACCGCTCCCTAAATCATACCACCTTGGAAGAACTCAAAACTTACAGACCTCCAGAAACTAGCTCTGAAAACGGAAGCACAAAAACCCTAAAGCTTGGGATAGTGCTTCCTCCACCCTGGGAGCAGAGCCCAATTTTAACTGAAGTTAAAAGTTGTGAAATAGGATTGGAAAATGAGCAAACATAAACTCAGAAGAAGACAACAACATCTAAATAGTTACGTGCAAAGCCACAAAGAACAAAAAATGTGAATTGGATATAAACCCAGAAAGAATTCCTGGAAGAGCTCAAAAATGATTTCAAAAATCAAAGAGGTAGAGGAAAAAAATGGGAAAAGAAATGGGAGTGATGAAAGAAAATCATGAAAAAGCTTCAAAATTGATTAAGGAGGCACCAAAAATACTGAAGAAAACAACATTAAAAAAAACAGAATAAGACCAATGGTAAAAGAGGCAGAAAAATCCACTAAACATAAGAACTCATTAAAAAACAGAATTGAGAAAATGGAAAAAGAGGTACAAAAATTCATTGAAAAAAAAGAACACCTTAAAAATAGAATTGGTCAAATAAAAATGGAGATATAAAAGTTCACTGAAGAAAATAATTCCTTAAATTAGAATTGGGCAAGTGGAAGTTAATGACTCAATGAGACATCAAGAAATATTTTTTAAAAATCAAATGAATGAAAAATAGAATATGTAGAATAACTCATTGGAAAAACAACTAGCCTGGAAAATAGGTCCAGGAGAGAGAAATTTTTAAAATATTGTACTACTTGAAATCCATGATTAAAAAAAGACTATAGGCATCATATTTCAAGAAATTATCAAGGAAAACTGCCCTGATATCCTAGAAATAGATATTGAAAGAATTCACTGATCACCTCCTGAAAGACATCCTAAAATGAAAACTGCTAAAAATAGTATAGCCAAATTGTAGAGCTCCCAGAGCAAAGAGAAAAAAATTTAAGCTATCAAAAAGAAATGATTCAAAGATCATGGAGCCACAGCTAGGTTAACACCAGATTTAGCAGCTTCTACACTAAAGGATTTGTGAGTTTGGGATATGATGCTCTGGAAGGCAAAGGAGCTAGGGTTAAAATCATGAATCATTACCCTTAATCCTTTAGGGGGAAAAAAGGATATTTAATGAAATAGAGGACTTTCAAGTATTCCTGATGAAAAGACCAGAGCTAAACAGAAAATGTGACTTTTGAATACAAGATTCAAGGAAAGCACCTAAAGATAAATGTGAAAGAGAAATAGTAAGAGAATCAATAAAGTTAAATCTTTTATGTTTCTACATGGGAAGATGATACTATTTTTTTTTAACTCCTAAGAATGTTATCATTATTATGGCAATTAGGGATGTATATAGACAAAAGGCGTGGGTGTGAACTGAATATGATAGAATGGTATCCAAAAAAAGTAAAGATAAGCAGTGAGATAAAGGGATACACTGGGAGAATTAGAGTGGGAGTAAATTGTCTCACATAAAAAAGATGCAATAGAATTTTTACAGTGGAGGGAAAGATAGGGTGTGGAATGGGTGATTCTCGAACCTTTCTTTCACCAGAATTGGCTCAGAGAAGGAATAACATACCTGTTCAGATGTATATCAAAATCTGTCTTAACCTTACAGGGAAGTAACTAAGAGGAAAGGGTAATGGGATAGAAGAGGCTGATAGAAGGGACGGTGGAAAAGTTTTTGTACAAATAAAACAAATACAGTCAAGTTAGAAGGAAAGCAGAAAACTGAGGGGGGGGGCGTGGATTATAGCAAATTACTCTGATAAAGACCTCGTTTCTCAAATATATAGAGAATTGAGTCAAATTAATAAGAATACAAGTCATTCCCCAATTGACAAATGGTCAAAGGATCTGAACAGGTGGTTTTCAGGTGAAATCAAAATTATCTATAGTCATGTGGGAAAATGCTCTTAATCACTATTGATTAGAGAAATGCAAATTAAAACAACTCTGAAGTACCACGTCACATCTATCAGACTAGCTAATATGATAGAAAAGGAAAATTACAAATGTTGGAGGAGATGTTTGAAAATTGGGACACTGATGCACTGTTGGTGGAGTTTGAACAGATCCAACCATTCTAGAGAGTAATTTGGAACTATATCCAAAGGCCTAAAAAATTGTGCATACTCTTGGAGCCAGCAATATCACTTCTAGGTTTATATCCCAAAGGAATAATCTTACAGAAGAAAAAGGACATATATGTGCAAAAATAATTATAGAATCTCTTTTTGTAGTGGCAAAGAATTGGAAATTAAGTGGACACCTGTCCAATGGGGAATGGCCAAAAAAGTTATGGCATATGATCATAATGGAATACTATTGTGCCATAAGATATGACAAGCAGGATGCCTTTGGAAAAACAACAACAGACTTACATGAATTGATGCAAAGTAAAGTGAGCAGAACCAAGAGAATATTGTACTCAGTAATGGCAATATAGTATGATTATCAACTGTGAATGCTTTAGTTATTCTCAGCAATATGATGATCTAAGACAATTCCAAAGGACTTAATGATGAAAAGTGCTATCTATTTGCAAAGAATGAAGTGATAGGGTATGAATGCAGAGTGAAGCATACTTTTTAAACTTTATTTTTCTAGGATTTTTGTCTGTGTTTTCTTTTGCAACATGGCTAACATGAAGGTATGTTTTGCATGACTGCACATGTATAACCTATATCAAATTTCTTGCCTTCTCAAGGTGGAGAGAGGGAAGGGAAAGAGAAAATTTGGAACTCTTTTTTTAAATGAGTATTCGAGATAGGTTTTACAGATAATTGGGAAAAATGTATTAAAAAGATGTATTAAAAATGTGTTAAATTTCAGATGTATAAAAATGTATTAAAAAAGAAAAAAATGAAAAATGGAGATGGCATGGTAAAAAAAGTCAGAAGATCTGGGAAATACCATATTTCTCCATGTATAAGATGCACCTTAATTTTGCAGCCCAAAATTTTGGGAAAAAATGTATTACATAAAGTTATTGAGCTCAAGTTTTATTCAACATAGAATTCATACAATAATACGATGAAATTCATGGATTTTCCGCTCATAGCTTTCAGGCATCTTTTGGGCAAGTCTGGTACATGCACACATGCTTAGTCCATTCTGTCTCATGATCCTGAAACCCCAATTGTGCCCTCCTTTGAAATCAGTAACTTCTTTTTCATCAGCAGTTCTTCTTGCCTTATGCTGAACCATCTTTGTGGACACAGGAATTCCAATTGCCCTTTGCTCTTCAATCCATATCTTCAATTCCCTCTCTAAATCAGGCCATTTTGTTGACTTGCCTCTCATGGCCTTCTTTTGCTGCGGCATTTCAAGTAGCGTTTCTTCTTCTTATAGCCTGTCTTGGATTGTTTTCTCAGTTGGAGGAGGACCAAACTTATATTCAGCAGCATTATTTCCATTCACTTTTGCAAACTGGATCACTTTTAACTTGAATTCAGCACTGTATGAAAATCTTTTCTGAGCCATTTCTGGGCAGAATGTGACAAAACGTAACCTAATATACTGGTAACAAATGTGAAACAATGAGTGCAAAGAAAAAAGCGAGAAATGCAAATAAAAAAATCTACAACAATGAGCACAAAAACAATCGTGAAAAAGCAAGAAATGCAAGTAAAAAAAAAATCTACAACCACTGCATAAGACTCACCCAGTTTTTAGACACCAAATTTTTCGAAAAAGGGTGCATCTTATGCATGGAGAAATACGGTACTGTTATACTCTTGCTGGGAAGGATTGACAAGTATAGCAAAAGGTACATCCAAGTGTCTAGATTTTATTGTTTCATGAAGATTATAGAATCATAGATGTAGGACTACAATTTATCTCAGAGATCATGTGGTTCAATTTCCATATTATACAAATGATAAAACTGAGAACTGAGAATATTAAGTTACTGGCTCAAGGTCATCCATGAATTAGGCATGGGACAAAGGTGGGACAAAGACTTTCTGTGTCTATCACTGAAATTATTTCCTCTTGTTGAGGAATCAAAGGGTGGATAAGCTGAGGGAAGCAGACTTATTGTCTTTACTGAACATGGAAATAATAGTCATTATGCTTAATATTCATATAGAACTTACTACATGACAGGTATTATGCTAAGCATTTTCTAATTATGATATCATTTGCTTCTCACCACAACCCTGGGAGGTAGGTGCTATTATTATCTCCACTTCACAGATAAGGAAACTGAGCAAACAGTGGTTAAGTGACTTGCCTAGGGTCACACAGCTAGAAAATGTCTGACGCTGGATTGGAACATAGGTTTTTTCTGACTCCAGCCAGGTGCCTTATTCACTAAGCCACCTAGCTGTCCCATATCATCTAAATACTTTTTTTTTAAAATAAGAGTAGGACTATTAATTCTCTATTGGTATTTAAAGTGCGGTAAAGTCAAATTTTTGTCTCCAAAGTCTTCCACAAAAGTCTCATTAAAAGACAGAAGAAAATGGTATAGCCTTATTTGTTTGTAAATAGACTCTTTTTTCCAAGGGGTGACCTCATGCTAAACCAAGTTCTTCATCTAGAATTTATGGATCTGCTTTCTAGAGAAGATTTAGCAGGTGAATTTATGAGACCAACACCTTGGTAGGGCATTTGCACTATTGTTATTACTTTTCTCTTATTGAATAAAAAGAGGAAGGTTGGAGTGCTTAAGTCTGAAAAGGAAGAATAAGAAGCAATTAGCTGGCAGCTCCACCTTTGGCAACCTCATAGGCATATGCCCACAGATTGCTAAAGAAGAGTAAGGGTATTCAGGGAATTGACCGGGAAGCAGAGATGAAGGGGTGTCAATTGGTAAACTGGAGGAAAGTAGCCCCCTCCACTGCTCTGGCTCAGGCACCCAGCAGCTTTGTGGACAGCTCCTCAGACTTGGGACAGCTGGGAACAGATAAACCAGTGCAAATAAAAGAATTCACTTCAGCATTTGGAAAGGGGAAAACAATCCAGCTAACCTTTTTGTGAAACATTTATTCCCACCCCACTATTGTTTCTGTCTTCCTGGGGCTCTCGCCAAGGCAAGAAGCATAAATACCAAAATACCAATTAAGAAAATCTGTGCTTGCTCAGATGTAAGGCCAAACGTGTTGAAGCTGGACAGTTCATATGGGCACAGAATTTGTAGGAAGACAGCCCCAATCTCCTGTAATCTTCTGGGGTTTACCCACCTCTTCACATTGTCTCTGGCAATCATCACTGACCCAAAATGGGACCATCTGATGGGGAATGAACTTTTCGATACACAGATGTATCTGTAGCCATATGGAGCAGGGATTACAATTGCCCATTGCAATTCATAAAAACAATTCAGGATGCTAATTCTATTTCTCTGGCAAGAGAGTTTAATGATCACTAGGTTCACTTTAATCTGATGCTACTGTATTTATTATGTCTAAGAAGCTAAATATACAACTCAAGGAATAAACTATCAAATCTAAAATATCTGGGTCAATATTATTAGGTCTGTCCTTGGGTAGAGAGCCAAAGGTGAAAGTAATGGCTCATGTTCTATATTGCTTCAATTTCACTCTTTTTCATTTGATACCTATTGCAAACTAGACAAGTTGATGTTTCATTACATGCCATTATGTCTAATGCCTCCATGCCTTTGCATAACTGGTTCCCTATATTGGGAAAGCTCCTCTCCCCTTTGACTCACAAAATCCTTAACTTCCTTCAAAGTAGAGCTCAACGGTTACCCTCCCACATGGGAATTTTCCTAATCCTTCTAGTTGTTAATATTCTTTTGCTCTTGAAACTTGTATTACTTTTTTTAAAACTTACTTCCGTATTTTATATCTCCTGCACTAGCATGATGGCTCCTTGAAGACAGGGGTGGTTTTTGTATCTGTATCACCAGAAGCTGCCAGTGTTTATCGCATAGTAGTCACATAATAAATTCTTATTGATTCTAACTTTAATTGTGGAATTTTTAGCTTCCTAGATGACATTTTAGCTGGTAGGAAAGTGGTGTGAGTGAGCTTAAGTTTAAGTTCAAACTTAGCTTCTTCCTAAGGTGCATTTGGCATGGGGCCAGATATTTCATGAGTTTGAGAACTAGAGGAGAGAATGTAAGTGGATCAGGGCAAATCCATCTTCGCTATTTAAACTCACCTCAAAGCAAGTAGATTCAACTCAGAAGGTTGGTAGCTATATATTCATATTTAAATAATATAGCATCAGTGCTGACTATGATCCTCGTGATTGGGTGCTTGCTTCACAAAGATATCTAATGACTCATATAAGCATGAATAGAACTAAAATTGTCCTATGCAAGTGGCAATGACCAGGGATTAATACTGTATCACAGAATCAGAGATGGAAGGGACCTTAGCCTGCATCTAGTCTAACCCTCTATCCAATACATGAATCCTCTGAATAAAATTAATAGCAAATATTCGTCCATCCTCTCTAGTGATGAAAGACCAATGTCCTCAGGCAAATAATTCTATTTTGGGGACACTCTAATTCTTAGAAGGTCTTTCCTTATATTGATCCAAATGATCACTTTTAACCGTGCTAATATAGGCAGCTCATGATTTAGTTAAGAGTAGAAATAGCCCTTCCTTGCCCAAACTGAAAATGCAACTTCAGTCAGTCTTTGAACTTGTTGGTACTCAGAGAGCTAAGCTGTGGCTTCTCGCAGCCATAAATGCTGGTGTTGGTGAGTTTGCTTGCAATAGACCCTAGAGGAATCAACAATAAATATTATAATAAAGAGGACATTCTATCTTATACATAATACCAAACAACCTATTTTTTGGCGGGGGGGGGAACTCTTCACTTTAATCTTTCTAGGATTCTTCTTTGGCCAACTCCTAGAAAAAGAGCTACAGGGAAAGAATGGAAGTATTGGGAGTAATAAGAAAGGAACAGGTCCTCTCATCTAGAGAGAGCACATGATCCAATGAAGAGAACACTGGGCTTGGAGTTTACCTCAGACACTTAGTATGTCCCCCCTCAAACACTTGCTATCTATGTGATCTTGGACAAGTCACTGACATCTTTTGGAACTCAAAAGCCATTCCCTCCCTCCACCCTCCTCTTCAGCATCCCACTCTTACCTCAAGCTTTTGGCCCTGCCTCCTTCCTAGAATTGTCTAGCAGTTATCACCCTTTGCCCGCTTTGGTCCAGTAATATAAGATTTAGGCACACATTGAAGTTTTATCGAAGTGTGAAAGAATTCAGAGTGCATGTTTTGCACCTTTCAGAGTTTCTCACAAATAAGTGTTTGAAATTGTGAGATCAGCTTAGGTTATAGCAAATGGTTCAGGTTAGTTCTGAGGCCATTTGAACTCGATTCCTTTGGCGTTTGATCAGAACCCTATTTAATATTTTAAGCCATGCCACTTATTTTGTTCAAACCACTCTCTTTCTTCCTTGTTTCTAGTCTAGCTAAACTGAACTACAAACCATCCCCTGAGCTCATCCTTCCCTGGGCCACTTCCTTAGATTTTCACGGGCATTGCCAAATTTCCAGGATGGACTTCTTCCACATTTTCACCTGTTTCTAGACTCCCTTTACTTTGTTCTGTGCCAAGTAGTACTCTGACCCCTAAGAGTCATCTACTCACACCTCTGCCCATCTGGCCATCTGTAGCTCTTTCCATAGCCTGGGCATTTTCCTTTATGGCTTCACTGAAAATATTTATATTTAAAGGCAATGCCTATAGAATTCAGCCACATTTAGTACAGTGTATGACATATAGGTTTAATAAATGCTTGCTAATTTAAATGACTCTACATTTTGTTTTTAGCAGGGACCATTGTGCTCCCCAATCTTCCTCTAAATTCATACTCTCTTTGATTTGATTCTCTCTCACTTTGTTAAAATTTCCATATATGCCTGAATCTCATGTTACTGGACCAAAATGGGCAAAGAATGGTACTACTTGAGAAGGCCAGGAAGGAGGCAAGAGGAAGAGTCCGAGTGGATGGGTAAAGAATTGGGAGGAGGAAAAGAGGGAATGGCTTTTTAGTTACAAAAAATCATCATCATTACTTATTTAAATAAATATATTTCTTCAGTGAAATTGGAGAAAGAAGAGTTAAGAAAAGTAAGAGTAATCCTCTAGAATCAGAAGACCTGTAATAAATGCCTTATGGAATTCTACTCTCTCCATTTCATAACCAGAAGTAGCTACTTCAGGAGATAACTTTATGTGGAATTTTCCATCCAACCCAGCTGAACATCACCCAAGAGGTCATCTGTTAATTGAAAGATAATCCAGTGTTGCATCTGGGTAATTCTCTAACTAATATGAAACATAAGGCCTTCCTTTTGTGAATGAATGAATGCTTCCTCTATCAGCATTCCTCCTTCTCCCTTTGTGAAGACCAAATGGAACTGAACAGGGCTATTGTGCTTTGTTTTGTATTTCAAGTAGTAAATATAGAACATTTATTTATCAGTGGTAATCCTAGTATACTGAACTATGATGTGAACATATCTTATGGAAATAGTTTTCTATTTTCTTCCCACCTACCAATTCAGTGGACAGCATTTTCTCTTGCCTAGGGAACAAAATGGGGTTTCCTGATGAGTTTTTTTGTGCCTTTTTTGAGGCTCAAGAAATTTGTACCACCAACACAGGGTACTGGCTTTATACAGGACCAGATTGCTTCTATAACTACAAGGGGGGGGTTCACAACTTTTTTAGTGTAAACTTATTCTGTAGCTGAGCTCATAGAGCTAAGGCTAGAGATAAGCAGTTGAAAAGCTGTCTACAATGTAAAAGTCAGGGGAGCACGAGGGATTATACTCAATATTATTTTCCATAAACATACATTTAAAATACCAGAAATTATACTCACTCTGTCATGTATTTACTTGATAAGTTAAGTCCTTTGATGAGTACTAGCAGTTAAATTAATATTTGCTATTATCTAAAAACTATTGCTTTTCAGCAAATTCTATTCAGTTTTCACTGTTACCACTGGCATGGAAGTAGAAGAGGCAAAGAGCACCATTTTGTATTGTATTCCATTTCATGCATTATTACTGAAAAAAGTCATCATCTGATGGTTGCCTGGTGGTAAATTTTTCCATACTTAGCTAAGTTCTATTGAGAAAGGACCTTAAAGGTCATTTAGTCCAACTACATAATTTTTTTTCAGATGAAGTTAGAAAAAGAGAGAGGAAGTCAATCATCTAAAATCATAGAGGTTTTAAGTAGTAGAGTTAGGATTTGAACTCAGAGTCTTGACTCCAGATCTGATTTCTTTTCTTTTTAACAATGCTTAACTTTTCATAGCACAGTCAGCTGCTGGGTAGTATTTGGAGAGTGTTGTAAAATACATCGCAAAGGACTACATAAGACCTTGTAGGAAATGGAATGAACAGGATGTTAGAGCGGCACCCTACTGAACCTAAGTTCAGTAACCTTTCAAGGCGAGCTCAAATCACATGGTTTAATCCCGGAAAGGATAATATGGAAAAATGTGATTCATCAGAAAAGAAGAATTATGCTGATTGTTTGTGGGCTATTATGAACGTTTTGTGTATTGTCTGTATTTATACTTTACTTTGAGACCATGACATTTCTGTGGAAAATAATAAAGGATGTCCTGTACCAAGTAGCTATACTTACTACCTTTAGTGCTTGTATGGGAGCTGAGATGAAGATGAGAGTGAAGACCTAGCCATGAGCTATATTCAGAGATTTTATAAAGTATACTTAGAGTAGAGGTAAAACCATTCAAAGCTAAAGGTATTTTAAAAGTTTGAACCTCAATTTCATGAGCCTAGGTTTTGAGAATGTTGGGGCAAAGGTGATATAAAACTTATCTTTTTATAGACTAATCTGTTCAATCAGGTGACACAGTGGATTGAGTATTGATCCTGAAGTCAGGAAGACCTGAGTTCAATTCTATCTAAGATACTTACTAGTTCTTTGACCCTGGGCAAGTCACAACCTCTGTTTGCTTCAGTTTTCTCAACTGTGAAATGTGCTAATAACAACACCTTCCTCCCTAGGTTGTTGTGAGGATCACATGAGGTACCATTTGTAAACTGCTTAGCATGGTTCCTAGCACATAATAGACACTTGATAAATGATTATTTTCTTCCTTTCTATACACATGTTTTTCTTTCTCTCATTCCTCCCATAAGGTAAGCTCCTTGAAGGCTGATGCTATTTTTTAAATCTATGTCTCTCCAGTGTTTAAAGCAGTTCTTTGCACATAGTAAGTACTTAATAAATGCTTATTAAGTGATTGAAGACTAACTGCAAAAGTAAGAGGAATGATCTTGTTTTGATAGAGATAGTCACCCTGAGTACCATACTTTTATTACTAAGATATTAAAAGAAAAACAGGGAAACCCTCCAGCCCACAGAGTAAGTCCTCCAATTTATAAAAAGACATAGCTAAACTGGAAGTGGTGGCACATGCCTGTAATTCCTGCTGCAGTCAAGGTTGATGATGTTACTTGTGGAGTTTAAGCTGCAGTGAGCTATACCTTGGGTACCTGTACTAGGAGGAAAGGAAGGAAGCCAGGGCGCGAGGAAGGAAAGAAAAAGTGATATGCTCATTGAAATGGAGAAGGAATGAAGGAGCTGAATGTATGTATTGGTGGAGAAACTAATCACACTGATGAAACCATACCTACACCCAAGACTCAACGTACAATTGAGTGGCATAGGTTAAGGTGAAGGCTCAATGTTTTCCACAATTACATGTCTAGCCACAATTTCTAAATTTTGCATTGGGTTTTCAAATGTTTTGTCCTAATCATAGAGCCATGTACTTGTGAGATGTATTCTGATAAATCTATCTGAAACTGCTGATATGGTAATAATTATACCCTAATCACCACTGAAATTCTGATACCACTAAGTTCAGTGGGCCAATATTGCTAAGGAAAATTCCTAACAAGAAAAACACTTCTATTTACCTTGTCCTTTCCTTCAAATTCCTTAATTCTTCTCATCACTTCATCCTCAACCTCTTGTGGGTGTCAAAATGTTACTGTGCCTGTATCACAGGTGGGTAGGTGGGTAAATTAAGGTAGCTCAGAGTACTAAAATCAAATCAAAGCAACAAACATTATTTTGGTGAATTACGCCCATGGTGAATTACTCTCATTCCATTCATGAACCTTTGGCTCTTTGTGATGAAACCACTTAAGAAAGATCTCTGTTCAAAAACCTTGTTAAGTTTTCAGTTTATAAATGTTGTTTTAAAATGTTTTGTGGGAAGAGGCACAGACCCTTTTAGAAAACAACTCTTAAGGGAAAGAAGGTGTGTCTGATTATGTCTGCGAGCTAAAGCCGTTGCTAGGGGCAACCTAAGCAGAAGAAAATCATTGTTTGCAAATAAAGTATTGATCAGGAAGAAGTGGGGAGGTAACCTTGAAGCATTTCTTAAGAAAGAAGCAATGCAAGTAAAGATATAGAGGCAGTCTGGTAGGAAAAGAAAAAATCTTCTATTATTGGAAGCTTCTTAGCCAAGGAGATCACTAACTCCATTCTCAACTCCCTCCCAGTAGGTCCACATTGTTGTGTGACAGCTTCTCCCTATTACTTGTTTTGGTAGTGTGGGAGGCAAAGAACACGTGGATATTTGCAACAAACAGGATGGATAGACCCCTTGTGGACAGGAAAAGAGAGAATCCACTGGCAGCCAAAGAAAAATTCTGAGGGAAGTTCTTGATGCCAAACTGCTTCAAAGTTATGGAGCCATATGCCATTCCCCAAAGGCATTAATTTCCAACATAGCATTCAAAGTGAGTTATAAAGGGTAATTCTAATTGTGCCAAATATATACGTGCTATAATGAATAAAGTCAGAGTTGGTTTAAGTTGTGCTGGTTCGGTTTAGGATTCAGGGGGAAATGTACTTGATTACACCTTGGATTATGTATTCCTTAAAATCTTGAGCTTGATGCCTTATATTAAATGGATATAATATTTTCTATCCTAAATGAAGGAAGTTTAAAAAAGGCTTATATCGATCTTCTTCCAGGAGTATTCATACTGACAAAATTACCTCAAAGAATCTTAAGCAAAAAAGACCTGCATTGGCTAAAGCATATCCACAAATAATGCAACATCACTACCTGGTGGCAACATCTTCTAATTGCAGGCAAAAATCCAAGGAAAAGAATATTTTCTCAAGCACTCAAAATCCAAATTTATTTCTAGGACATGATAGCAGATGCCACATATTATACAAGGAGAGTGAAGTTTTAACCTGGCCCTCCCTACTAATAGAAGATATGGGTTTGGATACTATTCCAGAAACCTCGTAAGGGAAGGGAGCTTCTTTCATATCAATGATGAAACTGATGAAAAAAGGGCAAACAAGAATATTGGGTTTAGACTTCATAGACTTCACTAAAATCAGGGAGTCATTCTTCCATTCCCAAGGTTTTGGATAAAACATTATTTATGCTGTTATGTTGCTAGATATTGTTAGCAAGAGGCAATGTGACATTTTGGATAGAAAGCTAGTCTTGGAGTCAGGAAGGTCTGAGCTCAAGTCCTGCTTCCAACACAAGCTAGATAACCCTAGCCAAGTCACTAAATCTTCAGTGTTCTAGCCAGCTTTCTAAGACTGTAACTTTTTAGAGAAGACGTCAATCTGCACAGGTAGAAGGAGGTTTCCATATGGAAGTTCCTTATGCCAATAAAACTCCAGGTCAAGTCCTTACCACTCTCCCTGCCTTGTTAGGAGCTGATCCATCTGTTTTTTTTCTTCTGAAATTATGCCCTTATCTCAAACCCAAGTGCTTAGTTTCAGATTGTCAGAGACTCTGACCTTTTGAAAGGAATGGGATTCTTTTCCACCAAAGCTGAGAGCACTGGAGGCTGAGATAGGATTGTATTTTTTACTTTAATGAATGCTATTTTGAGTTGCTTTAAGAAGGCTGTTCCCAAGAAGACAAATGTCGAGACAATGGCTGACTGGTTTGTCTTTCTCTGACAGGTTCAGAAGTACCATGCAGGTGGGAAATTAGACTTGATTCCTTGTTAATTGGCAGTCAGGCACATTCCCCTGCTGTTCCTGTTAGATATGTTAGAGCATTTTTGTGGTTGTTTGGATTTTTCATTATTATTATTGTCTCTGAGAGGGTAATGAAGGGTCTTATCAACCAAAGCCATGCTTGCTTGAATGCAATGTGTTGCAAGGAGTAGAAGATGGAAAAGGAGCTCATTTGTAAGGAAATGTGTTCTGGACATGTTGGAGAGGGTCACTTAACTTATAATTTTCAAGACCTGTGATTGTGTACAGTGTCCGGTCTAGAAATGTTCTTAGCTTATGAGGATTCTTGGATAGCATTTGAGAAGCAAGAAGAATCAGCAGAAATTGAAAGCAGAGAAGCTGCCTCAAACCAAAAAAATAAGAGAATGAAAAAGGAGTAGAGAAAAATGGACAGACTGAAATTGGGAGGGGAAAAGAGCAACGTTTCCAATGTTAGTAGGCCCTTTGGTATATTCTAGGAACGGAAACTTGTTGTGAACAAATCCTAGATCTCCATATTCAGGAAAGAATTATAAAAATCTCTGAGTTGGAAGGGATCTCAGAATTCATTTAGTGACCAAAGAATAGCTGAACAGGAATCTCCTCTATAAATTTCCTGACAAGTTTTCATTCAACCTTTGCTTCAAGACCTCCAGGAATGAGGAGATCACTTCTTCCAAAAGTAACAAATTCTACCTTTGGATAGCTCCAAGCATAGCTCTTAGCATGGTACTTGTCATGTCGTAAGTGCTTAATAAGTATCTATTGACTCATGATTGACTTCATTACTTTAAACCCAAATCTACCTCTCTATTACTTCCATTCATTCATCCAAGTGATATCTTATGGTATTGAATACAAATCTTATTTCTCTTTCTAATGAGTACCCTTAAGATACTTGAAGATAGTCATCACATCCCACATAAGTCTCCTCTTGTCCAAGTCTATGCCTTGGCCACATCACAGGGTTTATAGTTCCATGACCCTCTTGCTATCCTTTCCTCAGCTGCACTCCAGCCAGATAATACATTTTCTAAAATGTGGCTCCAAGAACTCAACATGATTCTCCATATTGGTTGTATTAGGTCAGGACTCTGACCACTCTTGTTCCGGCCATTTTACTTCTGTTCAGGTAAACTGGCTTTCCTTTAGCTTTGGGAGATGCTATGTTACACTGTAGTGGACCACTGAGTTTGCATCTACTGTGGTCCCTAGGTCATTTGCCCATGTACTTTTACCATCTATCTGTCCTACAGTCTGTACTGGTGTGTTGACTTTTTGAATCCACAGCTACGATTTTGCTTTTGCCTTATAATATTTGGTTTTATTAGATTCAGCTGATCACTTACCCTTTGGCTTTCTTTTGAGATTTTGATTTAGTCATATAGCATATTAAAATTCCTTCAAGTTTTTCACCATACAAAAATTTGATAAACACACAATTTATGCGTTCAACTCACAAGATTTGGATAAAACCCCATTTGTCACAGGAGATTTCATGCTTTATCCGTGTATGAGAATGAAATAGAAAATGAGTACATCACTGAACCACAAGAAAAACTTGTTGCTTTTGTCCATTTGAAAAGCATTTCCCTTTCCCCTGCCAAGGAAGTTATGCAAAGGTTATTGATTGCTTAAAGAAAAGATTTGCAGCACTTGTTACAACATCCTTTCATCTTTAAGAGACATGTTAGAGTGAATGGTTGGGTGGGGGAAGAATGAGAGACTATAACAGCCCATTCCTCTGTAGGTAGAAGAAACCAAAGTTAGGGAAAATTTGTAGAGTGTGGGACAGTTGTAGACTGGTTAGAACATACATGGGTAATGGGAACTAAGATTCTGTTTCTGGAATAAGAAAGGGATATTTCATCAAGATGAATCATTATATAGGAGACAGCACCACTGCTATTGAAGTTGGCTGATAAATAGGATTAGCTGACAAGCAAATAGGGTAGTAAATAGGAAATGGGCTTAACTAAGGCATCTGATTTTATAGCATCATTGTATAAGTGAAAGAGAAAAGAACTCTGAGTAAGAAGATTTGAGTTCAAATTCTAGAACTTCAGCAAATTCAATTCAACAAACAACAAAGGTCTGTTGTGGTATCCACTATGTATTTGGCACTGGGATCTAAAATAAAAAAATAAAATAATCTCTGTTCATAGAGAGTACATATGCTCATGGGACTTTCACTTATTAATTTTACGTTTATGGATAATTTCCTTAATTTCTGTTAACCTTGGTTATCTCATTTGTAAAATGGAAATAATCTCATGACAGATTTACTGAACTTAGACATCACCCCTCATTTTACAGGTGAGAAAACTAAGCCCCGGAAAAGACGTGACTTGCCTACAGGTAGTAAATGACAGAAGTGGCATTTGACCTTAATTTTTATGACTATAAATCTAATTCACTTTTCGCTGAAGATAATAATACTAACTCTAGCTACCTCGTAGAGTTGTTGTTAGAAAAGTAAGTCATGAATTAGAAACTACAAATATTAGTTATTAATTATATAGACAATTGCTGCTATTCAGTCATTTCAATTGTGTCTGACTCTTCATGACCCCATTTGGGATTTTCTTAGCAAAAATACTGGAGTGGTAGATGGCGGCTGGAAAGCAGTGACTGGCGTGAGCTCCCCACCAAGTCCCTCCAAAAACCTATAAAACAATGGCTCTGAACCAATTCTAGAGCTGCAGAACCCACAAAGTGGCAGAGGGAAGCAGGGCCCCAGCCCAGGACAGCCT
>CM053626.1:280428434-280462013 GCA_028646595.1 Phalanger gymnotis | reverse complement strand
GGGAGAAAATTTGTAATTCAAATGCCTGTGAAATTCAATGCTGAAAACCAAACATGTCAAAAATAAATTAAAAAAAATACTGGAGTGGTTTTCCATTTCTTTTCCAAGCTCATTTTACAGATAAGGAAACTGAGGCAAACAGGGTTAAGTGACTTGCTCAGGTTAACATAACTATTTCACGTCTGAGGCCAAATTTGAATTCAGATCTTTCTGATTCTAGATTTAGCATTCTATCCATTGCCCTAACTAGTGACCAAAAGACAGATTAAGACACTGCCATAAAAAAGAAAGAAAAAAAGAACTGGCTTCCCATTGGAAATTCTCTTTTCTTTGTAAAATGAAGGGAGCAGATGAGATAATCTCCAAGGTCCAGCTCTGAATCTATAATCCTACAATCCTATGGATTTTGGCACCATCACACTGCATTTCTTGGTTGAAGAAGCATGTGAAGGGGATAGCCAAGTAATGAGACACAAACTTTAAATCCCAAAAGATAACCAAACTTTCTCTTCCAATGTATTGCCACCCTGGACCAAAGTCAGGTTGAATTCTTCTAGAAAGGGAAAATGCAATGAACAGTCATGTTATTGAGCTCATCCCTACCTAATTCATTCAGTAGAACAGAATCATAAAATAATTAACTGTGTAAGGGAAAAAAGCCACCATCTTGACAGCCTGATGATACAGAACTGGTCTCATGGAATATGATACAGCTCCCCTAAATGCTTTTTCTCTAATGTTCATAAAAATGGTTAATTTAGCATAGCACCAAATTAATGTTGAGGCTTCACTTTGCAACAGCCTACTAGGATCAGCTTTCATATCATCTAGCATAAGTTTTTTGGGGTAGGCTCTGACAACTATTACCTATAATAAAAAGTCCACATGGGTAGAGAACTGAGAAGTGTTTTGGGAAACAGCAGGGTATGATAGAAAGAGCATGGCTTGTCAAATGAAAAATTCTGCATTCTAGACCTAAGACTGGAATTGTCTTGTGACTTATGATCCAATGGGTATCTGCTTTGTTTACTACCACGAAAATTTACAATATATACTTTGGTTTCATAAGACCTTACTGTCTTTGATTTCCTTGAGATGTTTGCCTAGCAGTCAGATCTCTATGTCAGAGGATATGAACATTTTAATCACTTTCTTTCTCAACTATCAATTGCTTTCCAGAGTGGATGGGCCAAATCACAGTGCTACCAATATTGTTTTAATGTGTTTTTTCCCTCATAGCCTCTATAAGATTGACTGAGGAAGAACATCGTTAAATACAGGATATTCAGAATAGGAGTGGAGGGTGGGTGAAAATGCTTAAGAACATGCTACATCAGGAATGGTGGAAGGAACTGGAAATGTTTAGCTTGGAGAAGAGAAGACATGGGATGTACACATATACAGAGATATGGAAAGATATGTACATATGTATTCTCACATTTTTCCTGGATCGAAGTTAAAGTAGTCTGCCTATGGACAGCTATTATCATATCAAATATTCTAAGTATTCTTGTATCCCTCAGTTAAATACTTGTAAATTCACATGAACAATCTTGCTCTACTTCTGCAATATTAGTTCTTTGAAAGAGTAGATTATATTTGACCCTCTGTTCTTATTTCATGGTGTACAATGCATGGCATCAAAGCTCACATTTTTGACCTTGCTCATGGTATTTTCTCTGATGGTAAATTCCTTCCCCTAGATTGTCTAAACATTTAAAGGCTACTACTCTGTGAGAGTTAGCTGAAGTCCCACTGCTTCCATAGAAGCTACTTTGACTTTTCCAACCTGAATCTCTATTTTGTCTCTTCCTTTTCTGAAGAAGGTGAATGGGAATCTCAGTGTCAGAAAGTCAAGGTAGTGGGAAGAAGTAAAGTTCAGAAACATCACAGGAGGAGCAAATCTATGCAATGGGTAATATTTGTTGGGAGTCCCAGGCACCTGAATGACAGCAGTGAGGTAATGGGCAAAGGACAGGAGGGATGAGCAGGCTACAAAGGGAGAAGGGCAGACCAGGAATTGAAAAAAAAGTAGAATAGCAAAGCCAAACAACCTCTTCTACATTTTGTAAAGTTATTATTTGGGATAGTTCCTCTTTCCCTTGTCTATTTATTCTGGAACTTGATCCAATAGTGGTTTCTCTGTGTTTATACCTAATTATAGTTATATATCTTACCTAATAAAGTCTTACTCTTTAACCATGGCATAGAGGTGACCCCAGGTTTTCAAAGTCTACGGAATTGAAATATAAGTTCCAATAGGTCCTTCCAAGTTAGACAACCTCCCCTTAGGAGGCTAAGTGGTAGGCATGTATCTATTGATGAAGAAACAATTTACATAAATTCAGAAAAAATATAACATCGAAGTTGGCTATAAGGTTTTAAATTTTTTTTAGCTGTAGCGACTCTCAAAGAAGAATTATATTCCTTGAATAGAAAATCTGCTTTAATAACATTACAGATCTTTGAAGTATTATGAAACCCAGGATTTTAGAGCTAGAAGGCTACTTTGTGGTGATCCAGCTAAGCTTTCCACATTGTATAGATGGACAAACTGAGGCCCAGAGAAGTGAATTGACTGATGTAGCTCCAGGCAGTTAGAAAGAAGAAGAATTGGGAATAGGACCACAGGTGTCCTAATTCCTAGCCTAGTATCTTTTCTTCCACACTGCCTCTGGGGATACTTTGATAAAAAATGAAACTTCATAAATTAACAATGCAAGGAACTAGGGAAAATGACTTTAGATAAATCTGCTTTGAATAAATTCTCTTGCTGAGGATGGAATAGCAGCTCTTGCCCAGGCCAACTGTGAACTCTGTGGGGACAAAACCTCTGTCTTAAAGGCATTGTGTCTCCCTTAGCTTCTAGCACAGTGTTCTGTATGTAATTGGTGTTTGTTGAAATTAATACTTTGTTCTAAGTAAATCAAAACTAATACTCAATTATCACAGCACGTTTGATCTGGAAGGCATATCCAATCTACCCTCTCCACCCACTCTCCTTATTGTCTGATAAAGAAATCAAAGCTAAGAAAAATGAAGTGATTTGCTTAAGATAACACAAACTTGGAGGCAGCAGGACAAGGATTCCAACCCAGCTTTCCAGCTCCAAGTCCAGTGTGTTTTCGCTGACACCAAGCTTTTACCACAGTAGAGACATAACAGCTATGTCAAAGAAACAACAAAGGACTTAAGCTAGCTAGATAGAAATCTATGGGTCATTGCTGCAGGCTGAGTGCCTCTGGGAGGCCAGTTGGACTTAGCAGTTCTGGGCTGGGAACTCTCAGGCTGCTCCTGGCCCATGAAAAGATCCTCTGCCTGAGCCTCCACACAGTGGAGCTGTCCACAGACCTGTCTTTCATCATTTCCCTGAGGGTCTTTGTCTGCTTGCCTCTGTGATGGTAATGGATGCATGCCGTCCTGGGCCAAAATTCCATGGTGGGCCCAGGCATCTGAAAGCTGCGTTCCCTGATTTGGCTGTCAGGGAGAGTGCCTGGTGATGTCCAACTCATCTGTTCCCACTCCCCTCATCCAGTGGGCCAAAGAAAGGAGTTGTATTGAAGCCTTTCCCAGTCACGGGTTGCTATTGTTTTCTTTGCAGATTCTCTTTATTGGCAACTCATAGCCTTGAACAAGGAAATAATATTTCAGGAACAGAGAAGCTCTTTATGTGTGACATTTAGGATGTAATTCAGAGAGGTCTTTCCAGTTCAATTTGGCCAATGATGAGAATGGCGAAGCGCATGGGTCATAAAACACCACGCCTGGACATATTTCCTGCTGATGGGCCCTTACCCTTTGTGCCAATCCATTGTGTTAACATCAACACCTATAGCTCTACTATTTCTGCATTTCTGTTTGCAGCACACACCTGGTTCATGGAAGTATCTGGTGACAAAGGGATAGAGGAGTCTGCCTTTTTTCTGGCACGCTGTGTGTGTGTGTGTGTGTGTGTGTGTGTGTGTGTGTGATTTGTTTTTGCGTTAAAATCACAGGACCATAGATCTCAAGTTAAAAAGAATCTCAGAGGCCATGTAGTCTAACCCCCTCATTTTAGAGATGAGGATGCTAAGCCCCCGTGAGTTTGAATGAATTACCCGAGTCTATATAGGTAGTAATCAAAAGGATTGGGGCTTGAACACAGGTTCTCTGACTTCATAGCCAGTGTTTTTTGCCACATTTCCTTTTCACATATTATTGTTGTTTGTCCTTTGTTTTCAAAGATAAACGTTGACATCACAGGGTAATGTCTTCAACCACATGTGAATTGGATTTAAGTGAGGCAGAATTGCACAATTGTCAGCCTCATTCTTCCTCCCTGAGTCACTGAAGTCCAGTGGCAAGATCTAAGTCTGGACAACTGGTGATGTCCTGGGATGCAGCGGATGATCCTTGGTGACTTTGATTTGTGACCAAGCCCTAAGTGCTCCACGGCACCTGTTTCAGAACAAATTTTTCTCAGCTGCCCATTCTACCTGGGAAAGTTGTCATAGGCTTGGGGTAGACATCCCCCTAACTCACTGATGGGTTGGAAATTTGTTGGTTACCCTCAAACCCCGCCCCTCTCTCCCTCTCTCTCTCCCTCTCTCACTCCTTTCCCCTTTCCCTCTCCCTCTCTCCCCAAACGTTAAGCCTGTCTGCTTTTTTAGCCTGTCAGTTTTACCTGGGTAGGGCTGCTGTACATGGCAGCCCTGAAGAGGGCTCAGCAAACCCCCATATCAGAGGTACTCCTTGAACAACCCGCTTTCATATAACACAAAACAAGAAAGAAGAAAAACCTAAATGCAACGTAGTACTGTTTTACCTAAAAGCAGAACTTAGAACTTACCAATTGACTGGGTAAAAAATGATTGCAAATTATAGGACTTAGAGCACAGGTTCTTAATGCTGTGTGTGTGTGTGTGTGTGTGTGTGTGTGTGTGTGTGTGTGTGTGTGTGTGTGTGCAAATATGGCTATAGAGAGAAATAGATTCAGAAATAGATAAAAATGTAGACGTAGATCTATATAGATAAATAAATAGGTACTTATATTTTAATATAATTGTTTTCTTTTGTAATCCTATGCATTTTATTTAATGTACTTAAAAATATTATTCATGGATGGGGCTCACGGGCTTCACCTGATGGCCAAAGAGGTCACAAAAATGGTTAAGAACCCCTGATTTAGAGCTAGAAGGAACTTTTGAAATCACCTACATCAGCAGTACCAAACTCAAATAGAAATACATCCTTGTTGGTGACACAGCGACTTAGAAAACCAAAAATTAATATTATCTCTAGTTTATTGTATTTTTTATCAAACATTTCCCAATTACATTTTAATCTGGTTTTGCTGGAGATTTTTGCAAGCCTCATGCTGCATAGTGTGGACTTGAATATCTCTGAGTTCTAGGCCATACCTAGATTTTCCTCAGAAATTTAGTAAAAAAAAAATGAAATAAAAAACCCCAAAAAACTAACCATTGCACCTCGAAGCAGGAGATCTGGATTTTAGTTCCAGCTTTGCCACTAACTGTGCCCTATTATGTCACCATCTAGTACAAGTTGATTATTTTGCAGATATGAAGAAATTGAGGCCCAGAAAGCTGAAGGGACTTGCCCTATTTTACACAGGCAGTAAGTGGGAGAGTTGGGGTTCAAACTCGCATTTTTGGAGTCCAAATCTAATGCTCTTTCCCTGCATTAAGCTGGTTCCTCCCCCAGTGCCTAGCTCAGTGATTCATATCTACAAGGCGATCAGTGAATGTTTTGAAGTAAATTGTATTGAATTGGCGAACATTGTCCAGTTCTGGTAGAACATGTTAGTAGCACAGATTCATAAAGAAGGTGGGTATCAAATTACCTTAAAATGTTAGAGAAATGTTAAGGAGAAAATGAAGATAAACAATTGAACTAGGGAAGAATCTTCTTGTCTTTATGTCTCTATCATGTGGACAGATGTTTACATCCTTCACCTTATTTCATCAGAACTCCTAAGCTACTTTCATAGTATCATAGATTCAGAGCTGGAAGGAACCTTAGATTCCACAGAGTCCAATACCCCTCCTTTTACAGAGAAGAAAATTGAGGCCGAGAGAAAAGGAGGGACTTAGCCAAGGTCACTTCAACATTCACTGGATACTCCAGTATTCATAAGAATCCCCTTCTATGTAAACCACAACTAAAGCTACCTTTCAGGTACTGGGGACAAGTTGTTTGTTTTGGGGGTTCCCAAAACAATTCAAAAAGGTACTTCCATTCCTTGACTGTAAGATGTGAGAAAGATTATAGGATGCCGAAGAAATGCGAGCATGTCTAACCAATATCTCTCTCATGGTAACGGACAACTGTAAATCTTGACTGATGAATAAAATAAGTCAAGCTCATTTCCACTGATTTCTGTAAATTGGTTTTCTTTATGATCGCTGGTTTTGAAAATTATTACGGTGCTGTTTACGTGATTCATAACTTTAATGTTAGTTTCTGAAAAATGTAGGACAACATCAAGAAATTGAAGATGTATGCATGCTCCTACTCTTACATCAAATAAATTTGAGACTTTAGTCATTTTCATTTAAAGTTAGTCATGCTGGAAAAATGTGTATACAGACTTCTTTCTCTGTTCTGCTTTGAGCCCTATTCCATGGAACTAGCTCAACTTAAGCATATCTATAATGAGGGTTTTTAATTACGGAAAGGTTTATACCATGGACTGATGGGGATGAGGTATTGTTGTGGGGTTTTTCTGGGTTAAGGTAGAATAAGAAACAGTCTAACTGAATAGAATAATGAGAGATTTGAATACAGTGCAAAGAAGAACTTCCTGGAAACTTGATCTGTTAAAGAAAATGGGCTAGGGATGTAATGGAGTATTCTTTCTTGGAGGTTTTACAATTTAATCTAGAATAGTTTGGGTTGAATCCTTCCTAAGCATAGAAGAGTGGGAGGAACTGATAAAGAATGACCCTTTATGACCTCAAATGTCAACTGATTCATTTAAATAATGATATAGTAGAAAGAACCCTGGACTAGTAATTAAGGGCTTCTGTTTTAGCCTGGGATCAGTCTGTAACCCATTTTGTGACTTAAAAAAATGATTTATGCTACCTAGGTTTTCTCTTTCCTATCAGTTAAATGCCCTATTTTTAACAATAATACCTATCCTACCTAACTGTGGGTGGGTTGTTGTGGCAGGAAAAAGAGATAATCTGTGTTAAAATGCTTTGAAAAAAATGTGAAAGCACTAAATAAGCATTAAGACATAATTAAATACCACTTCCCAGATTGAGTGAAGAACCTGCTATTCCTTCCCTTCTTCTTGTTTGAGCACTGATCATAGCTTTCAGAGTCAAAGGATTTCGGAGTTAGAATGGACATCAGCGTCCATCTAGTCCAACCTGTACCTGGAAAAGATTGCCCTCTACAACATCCCTAGCATGTACTCATACAGTCTGTTCCTGAAGAGCTTTGGTGAGGGTAAGACCAACAGCTGCAGCAGGTTTCATAAATCACCATTTATGAAATGTTTGGCATTATAAAGAGAAGCAGAAAACCCAAGTTTATCATCTAGCTGATAAGAATTACATGAATCAACTAGAGGACAAAAAAACGGTGGAAGTATGTGTATTCACATGTATGTGCACATAGTTGTATCTATGTGTGGATATGCATACATACAAGTGTACATATATGTGTAATGTCCATCTGTATGCATATCTATGCACACACATACACTTGCACATACCCACAGAGCTATGTATACAAAGAACACACCATCAGCTATCTCCCCAAATTGGCATTTGTAGTTTTGCAGTTTGAGTAGTCAGAAGAATAATTATTTTCAGGTTTTAGGGTAACCCATGGGGCCACATGTCTAAAATTCGACAAACTCTCACTCATGGATTTGTTGTTAGTCAAACAATAAGCACCACGTGCACAAAGCAAAAGCATTTACTAAAATGGGATATTTCAAAAAAGTAGTTTACAAAACATTACCTATCCCCTAAACCTGGGGCACAAGAAATCTTTCAGGTTCCCTCCCATTGTCCATGATACACAATATCCCTGGGAATCTCATGTGGACAGAGAATTAGACTACCACAGTAGTGAGCCACACATGTGGGAAACACATGTGGCCGAGGTAACGCTAAAACTGTTGGGCCAGAATGTCCTTTTTCTCCTTATGGAATCCTCATTCATCTCTTCCCTGGGAACAGCTTTTCTCCAAATTAAGTCGCTCAACTGTACTCTCAGGTCTATATTTCTCTTCGGTACAATTCTCATTTGCTAAAGCCTGTGATTTTATGCACATATGCACAGACAAATCTATCTATGTGTATATCTTTATATATGCACACATACACACACACTTATATGTATGCTCTAAGTACATATATGCATATATATGCACATTTATGTGTATGTGTATTGAAATACATTACAAGTGAGTATAGATGTATACATACATAATACATGTCTATATGTGCTAGGTTCTATAGTACAGACTACATTAGTATGATTAAATTTCCAGTATATTCTTTCCTTTGCAATTAAAACCTACCACCTCAATCAGTCTCACAATTCTGCTTAGTATCAATTAGCATAGCATGCATGCTACCAGACTGACAAGTTCTTCAATAGTTCTCTCATGAAAAAAATGGGAAACAGAAGTAAGAACAGTAAGATTTGAGAAGGTGACCTAGACTTCCCAGCAGGAATTTTGCAAAGAACTCATTTAGATCAGAAAAGTCAAGTACTTCAGCAAATGAGACTCACAGAATTACCCTGGCCATTTTGATGGTTTTCTTTCTTTTTTAATGGCCAATGAGATCTCTCTGAACATAGTCACAGGGTTATGCCTGTATGCATCCTACTAACAAAGGGATTCAGTGTGTGTGTGTGTGTGTGTGTGTGTGTGTGTGTGTGTGTGTGTGTGTGTGCATGTGTGTGTGTTGGGGTTAAGTGGAGCCACTGAGCAGTAGCTTGGTTAGGGTGTCAAAAGAAGGGGACATGATCTAATCTCAACTGCTCTTCAATATACATTGCATCAATATTAAGCAGACATAATTGGTGCCTTTGGGATAGCAGGTTTCCTTGAATTCTTGAGGAAGTCCTAATGATTAATGGATGTCAGCGGCATCATTAGGCTGGTGCAGACATAGTAGTAGCTCTCTGAGACCACACAGCACCCAACTGGAAACCATTAATTATTCTTTTTTATTTCAGGAAAGCACAGCTAGGTGGGAAAAGGAGCTCCCTAAACCCAAATCCACAGTGAATGATGGCAAAAGATATGGTGGTATTGTCCTAAAAAAAGAACTGGGGCTGTGGGAGCTGTTTTTGAAGCCACCCACACTTTTACCCTAAATGTTAAATAGCAAGAGAAGGCTAAACTTTTCTTCAATCTGCATCTTACTTTTAAAGTCTTCAGTACCAGATAGCTATTACCTTTTATAAAGTCCAGGAATGCATCAGTTCCTGGTTGCTGATTGGGTCACTAAAGCAAGGATCCCCGCCCCAGTTTTTATAAGTAGCAGACTTGGCCATTACCAAGACTACTCTTCCCATCCCAAGCCCAAGCCCTAGATTTAAACACACACACACACACACACACACACACACACACACACACACACACACAAAGAGGCAAACAGAGAGACAGACAGACAGAAAGACACACACACACACAAACAGAGAGACAGAGAGACAGACAGAGAGACAGAAAGAGAGAGAGAGAAACAGAGAGAGAGAAACAGAGAGAAATTGGGTTACTGAGGTCCCTTCCTAATAGGAATTCCAACAAACATTACAATTGGCAGCTTGAGGGAAGTAATTGGTTTGAACCTCTTCTAGAAGACTAAAAACAAAACAAAACAAAACAAACAAGAAAACTACATACAGATTCATCCTTTCATTCAACAAGCATTCATTAAGTGTGCCAAAGACTGGGCTAAGGAGTGGGGATACAAATATAGAAATGAAACAGCCCTTGTCCTCAAGCAGTTTCCATTCTATTTGGGGTGAAATATACACAAAAAATTAAACATAAAATATATGAAAAGTAGATACAAGGTAATATCCAGGGCAGAGAGCACTAGGACCTAGGGAGATGAAGACACATTTCACTTTCTTGCCATACTCCCGTGCTGCTGCAAGGAGGTCACAACTTCTCTACGTGCATTGTCTCCCATTATTAAATGTAAGCCATAGTCAGTTAGGTAGCACATAATCTGGACGTGGTGTAAGGAAGAATTGACTTAAAAATCTAGCCTCTGAAGCTTTGTAACCCTGAACAAGTCACCTAAGTTCTGTCTGCCTCAGTTTTTTCTTCTGTAAAATGGGCATAGTAGTAGTGATTTCCACTCAGGATTGTGAGAGTAAAACAATATTTGCAAATTCTTTGCAAAGTTGTAGAAATGCTAGCTAATGTTGCTGTTGTTGTCAATACTACTATGCTCCTTGAGGGCAAGGAGTCTTTCTCTTTGGTGTTTATTTACATCTCTAGCACCCAGTATAATCCCTTGAACATAATTAGTGCTTTTTAAATGCTTTTTAATTTATGTATTCAGTCATAGGCTCCCTAGGAAGTATTCCCTGAGTCGATCTTGGAAAGAAGCTAGGTATTCTATGATGCAGAAGTAAGGAGAGAATGCAACTCAGGCATGAGGGGCAGGCAGTCTGTACAAACAGACAGAGGCAAGAGATAGAATGACACCTGTGAGCATCAGCAGGTAGATCAATTTGGATTGAAGGAGAATGTTGGCTGGGTCTAGTGTCCAAAGTCTGTCATCTCTGCTGCAGGGGAGACTGAGGCTGGTGGATTGCTGTTCCAAGTTGTAGTGGTAAAGCGTATCTGTTATCCTAAGTCTGGCATCAATATGAGTCCCCAGGAGTGGGGGGTGGGGTGGGGAAATCCACCAACCTACCTAAGGAAGCATGAAAGAAATCAGGTAGGAAAGGGAGCATGGAAAAAATAACTTCCATGCTGGTTATCAATTGGATCAGGCCCCTGAGTGGCCACTGCACCTCCAGACTGGGTAAGATAGGGAGACCCATTTCCAGAAAAACAAACAAAGCACAGTGTTATACCATGAACTTGGAAAGGTAGTCTGGAAGCAGTTGTTAAGGGATTTGAATGACAAACAGGAATTTGTATTTTCTTCTAGGCTCAAGGGGGAACTACCAGAGTTTCTTGAGCAGAGGAGGGATCAAACTGGATCTACCCCTCTTCAAAAGGCTGGAAAAAATTGGGAAGATCAAGGAAAATAAAGGTTCAATAACGAGTGACTTAAAGATGTATTACAGAACTTTGAGGATATTTATAGCTAGCATATATAGACTGCTTATCATTGCCATCATTACAGTTTTTAATTCCTGAGTCAACCAACATTGACTTGTCCCAATTATTAAAGGAAGAGAAGGGGCTTTGGGAAGTATGTCATCACAGAAGTGGGAAGAAGTTTGAAAAATCAAAAATTCATAGTGTTTCTAGCAAACAATAGTTAGGCTGTGGAAAGGAGTGGAAAAGAATGGAAAAGAAAGTAGATGACAAAAGTAGAGGAGAAAAGGAAAGGAACTTCACTGTAGTTTTATGAGAAATGATACAGGAAAGGTAGGGAGGAAGAAGAATAAAGAGGGATAAATGTACATTCTAGCCTCAGTCTTAACTGTGTGAATGGGCAGCCATGCTATCCTTCTCTATTACAATGCAAGTTTCTTGCTAGTAGGGATTGTTTCATTCTTTTCCCTAGTATCCTCAGTGTCTAGCGTAGTGCTGGACACATTAAAATGTACTTGTTGACTGACTGATATTGCAGTCTACATCTGAGCTGACTTAGCAGGATAGCATCCTAACCTTCAACTAAGAAAAAACCAATTCACTTAAGCTCAACAGCTACATTTTGATTACCTACTATGCACCTACCACAGAAGAAATAGAAGATACGGTTCTTTTCTGTTGCCGTCCTGCATCTGGATCAAACTAGTCACAATGCTGCAGACTACCTCATGAAGTTCCTCACTAACAGAGACTACAAATGCACTACCACAAATGAGAAGGAAGTTGTGCAGTAAGATCAAGGAGCATTGGACCATACCTTTTGGAGCTGTTAGGGTATTTGGAGGTCTGTGAATTCAACCCTCTCATTTTACGGATGAGCTGACTGAATCTCAGGCAGGTAAAATGACTTCTCCAATGTCACCAAGTCAGTAAGTGGTAGAACAAAGATTCAAATTCAGTCTTCTGACTCCAAATGCCAAATGCTTTCCCCTGTACCATATTGCCTCCAAAAAGCTATGTACTGTGTCCATTTTTCCAGAACTCCCTAGTGGTCGAGTTATTGTTATTTGTAGTAAGAGGTTCAGGCATACAAAAGCTCTTCCAATCACCTTTTGTAAGCTATGGACTCCAAGGGTAGCATTACAACTACCTCCAACTCATTCATTAATTGTAACATTGACATTCTTAAGGATCGGCATACCAACATCTCATCATCTGATGGGTATTATTATGTGCCCAGGCATGACTTCTAGGTCGCTAGAGTACATTACGGCCTCCGATACAATGAAAAGCATTATTACTGCCACACTGGGATGCATGATTCTATCTTGGTTTTCCTGTCTACCTTTTAGAAAATGCGAGTCATAAAGCCAGTGTGATGCAAGTAGGCCCTCCAATGACCACTGTAAAATGTTTTTAAGTGAATTTTTTGTTTGTTTCTTTCTTTTTCAAAAGGTACAATGGAATAACTGTTGCCAAAACAAGATAAGATCAGCATGGCTTTATTCACTTTGTTTTGTTGTCTAGGTTTATTTTATTTCATTTCATTTCATTTTTGTTAGTTGACTCAAGAATTAAAAACAGTAATGAAGGCAATAATAAGCAGTCTAAATATGCTGGCTATAAATATCCTCAATGTTCTGTAATATCTTTAAGCCTCTCATTGATTTGTTTTATTTAAAAAAAAATTTTAATGGACCTGTAATTTCATCTAAGCAGGGAATTTCTAGTGAGAGAACTCCTACTAATTCAAGTGGACAGTCAGTCAGCAAACATTTATGAAGCACTTACTACAAGGCCAGATATTATGCTAAGTGCTGGAGATCCAAAGGCAAAAGACAGCCTCTGCTTTCAAGGAGCTCACAGTCTAATGGGGGAGAAAACATGGAAACAATGCAAAAATGAGATATGTGCAGAATCAATTGGAGATAATCAACAGAGGGAAGGCACTAGCATTGAGTAGTATTAAGTCTGCTCTTACAACTTTTGAACCTCATCAAGTTGTTGGCACTAAGAAGTTACTAGTACAGTTATACAACAAGTATGTGTCAAAGATGGAAACTAAACCCAGATTTTTCTGGTTCTGGTATTTCTCTCCCTGAAACTTCTTTTATTCCTTTTTTTAAAATTTAATTTATTTAATATATTTAGTTTTCAGCATTGATTTTCACAAGAGTTTGAATTACAAATTTTCTCCCCATTTCTACCCTCGCCCCCACCCCAAGATGGCGTATATTCTGGTTGCCCTGTTCCCCAGTCAGCCCTCCCTTCTGTTACCCCTCTCCCCTCCCATTCCCTGTTCTCTTCCTTTCTTGTAGGGCAAGACAATTTTTTATGCCCCATTGCCTGTGTATCTTATTTTCTAGTTGCATGCAAAAACTTTTTTTTTTGTTGTTTTTGAACATCCGTTTTTAAATGAAACTTCTTTTAAAATAGTCACTCCAAATATTTTATGATGTATTACAAGTTGCTCACTTCTGTGAAGGCCATTTGTTTTGCAAAAGAAAACTGTTAGGCAAATATGGAAAAGGGATGTGGGTAGGGTGAAATAAGTAGCCATCTTATTTACATGTGTATCTATCATGGCACCAACCCTCGCTCTCCCTCTTTCTCTGGGCTAGGGCTGGCTTGGTCACCTTAACCAGAGCGGTTTCCAAGAGGGGGAAGCTATATTGCCACCTCTCATTCGATGATTCCCAAGGATGGCTCTTAGGTGGGAGAAGGGACATACTTTTCACAACAGTAGATTCTGAGCCCATGACAGTTTCCTATCCTTTTAAACAATGAGCCAACATGATAGCATTAACTCTTAATAATGAAGCATTTACTAAAGAGAAGGTAACCGTAATAACAGCCAACCTATAATCCTGGGTCAAACTCCTGCCAAGGCACTTTGTCCTTGGGGAAGAGTAGACATTCGTTTCTTCACATAATTGTGAAACACATGAGTGCAGAATTTGCCTGCCCTACCTAAGCAACTCCCAACTCTGAACTTCAGGTCTTGATGTTTTGGGTTTCTTTAGGGAATAACAGGCAACACAGATGACATGCTGGTCAGAATCACTTCTCCTTTAGATATTTCTATTATTCTGCTGAGCACAGTTTCTTTTCTACTACTCTCATGCTGATGAAACAATTAGTGCTAGTGCTTGGGAATAGGGAAGGAGAAGAGCTTTACCTTGTTCTTTTAGCAAACAGCAGGCTTAAGTGTGGGATCTACAAAGCTTCTCAGGTCTGTTCTCTTAGCTGGGTGTGGAGAACACTTTGCATTCTTTCAGTGAAAAGCAGTTTCCTTAGCTTGGGATCTGCAAAACTGTGGAGACCTGCTATGTGTCCTTTGAGAGGTTCCCCCTCAAAATCCACAGAGGGCAATGTAGAGCAATCTAGGCAATCTTTGAGGGTTTCCCTTTTTCTCAAATTATAGATGGCACTAGAGACCAAGGCAGTTTTTCTCTAGCTAGTTCTCTACAGAGCAGAGGGTTCATGTTTTTTTTTGGTTGTTGTTTGGTTTTTTGTTTGTTTTTTTTCTTCTTCTAAGCAGATCAGGTCCCCTCATCAACTATAGAGCCAATGTGTTTCTAGTCAGCTGAATTCTGCTTCTGCCAGTTCCTTAGCTCTACTGACCTCTGTGTTCTGTATTCTGACTTCTGATATCTTAGCTTTCGTTGTTGTTGTTGGCTTCACTTCTGGCTTTTCGAGCTGTGGCTTCTCATTATTTCTCCTGCCTAAAATTGGGACCATTTATTACATAGTAACCCACCTCTAGCTTAGGTTAAGATACAAAAAATCCACATTTCTGACAGACATAACATGAATAGTTAATATCCAATTTCCCCATAGTCCCAAATTCTTTCATTTAGAGCTTCCCAAAAATAAACTCCAAAGACCTGAGAAGAAGTGTATTTAAATTAGCTACTAGGAAACAATTCACTGCAACCACCTTAATTTTTCCCCTCTGAAGACCATTTTTTTTAGGTTCTCAGAATGTTGTTTCTCCTCTAACCGATTTTCTCTATCTTTCTCTCACAAATATCCTTTTACTGCCCTTTAATAAACAAAATATTCACATTAGGAAGGATTGATATGCAAATTATGTAATCTGAAAAGTATTTTCTTTATCTTCTACTTTAATGCTTTTTCTTTGGTTGGAAATCGTCAGAGTTATAAAGCTCCCCTTCCATCTCTCCCTGCCCCCAAAAAGTAGAGGTTAAGAAGGCTCTTAGAGTTTCACTGGGAATTCATCAAGATTAGTGCCGGAACTTATTTGGGAGAGGGATGAGGAGCTTTATCTTGTGAACTTGTTGAAGATAGGTTCAGATAAAAGAATGCAAATTAAGAGAAAATATGTATGCATTTACATATGCCGTACATATATAAATATGTGTATTTGTATACATATACACATACATACACACTACAAGTGATACATGCTCCTTTGGATAGTGTAACAGGAAGAGACCTTGAGCCAATCACTTACTCCTATTGAGATGGTTTTCTTATCTCAAAAATGGGGATGATGCTAATATTCGTAGGCTTCTTACTTCACAGGATTGGTGGAAGGAAAGTGTTTTGCAAATCTGAAAGTCTGATATAAATATGAGTTCTATTATTTCATTGGTATATATTACTCTGAATAAGGAAACATATTACCAATGCAAAGGCATGCCTTCTCAATAATTTCTATTTTAGTGAGTTGCCTGTGGCACTAAGAGATGAAGTGACACACCCAGTACCCGTGGGCACACAGTCAGAATGGTGTATGGGGTATTCAGAGAAAATGAGCACCTCTGGTGTGAGGGCTTACTATGCCCTTTTCAGGGCTACTCATCTACCTTTGGTGTCTACCTGTCACCCAACTCTCACCTGTGTTTCCAAGAAGCCATAGCATGCACAGCAACTCTACTTAGATAAAACCATCTTGGCAGACTGGCTAAATCAGCTTGAGGGTAAGCAACAGGCCTCAAACCTATTGGTGAGGTAAAAAAATGTCCACCTGTTTCCGCAATCTGGCTAGCATCTTCTGTGGGGGTGTAAGATCCACCCACAGACAGCACCCAGAAAGCTGCCAGCACCCAGAAAGCACAGGTTCTTTTGATCTGCTTAACTAAGGAAAGCAAGGTGAAGGGGTTGGCAAGCTTACTTTAATTCAGCACACAAATATCATTCACTTAGTTCAGGGGAAAAAGCCAGCACACTGAACTTCAGCGCAAAATATGAACAAATTACAAACATCAACAGAAAGACCCAATACAACTCATAGTTACCAACATCTAGGTTCAGCCTGGAAGCTCAGAACAAGGGCTGGCCCAGAGTCACGGCGCCACCACTGCTGCAGCAAAGAGCTCCAAGGAAGAGGAGGCCAAGCCCTGGTATTATACCTTTTTCAGCATCAGGGGTGAGTCACACATGCGACTCACCCACGTGACCTAAAAACGTCACAAAGAGGCGAACTTAAACCACACATGGTCTAAGAGCCTCTGCTGTCCCAGACATGTAAACTAGTTCCTCCCTGGAGTTAGCCCCACCTTAGGCCCCACCTTAGTTGCCAATCCACAGCCACATAGGATTTACACCTAAAAGGGGTTTGGGTCTGGGGCTTAGCACCTAGTAAGGCTCAATGAAATACACTGAATTACTCAAACAAAACAAAGGCCATTTTGCTTACCAACACACCACTCGAAGCATATGAAGACCTCCCCTAGAAGAATGGCCATGAAGGTGGCTGAAGTAGGCTCTGAGGAATGCTTAGTGCTTGGTCAGACATCAAAGATGCCAAGGTCATTCACCCACTTCATCCTGGGCCATCACCAATAATCCTGACTTTTGTCTTGCCACTGGACTCCAATGACTCTGGAAGAGAAAGTGAGCCCAACAATTTTGTGCAGCTCTCCCTCAGTTAAATCCAATTTACACCAGAGTTAAGACTTTATGATGCCATTGGTCTTCTTCAAAAAGAAGGACAAACAACATGTTTTAGAAGAAGGACTTGACTCCACATCTTTCTGTCTTCGAGGTCAGTTTTCTATTCCATGTTGTCTTTCTGAGTTATTATTATTGCTAAATTGAGGGGCTGCATGACATAATGGAGAAAGGACTGAACTTGAAGTCGGGAAGACCCAGGTTCATGTCTGGCCTTTGATACATGTTAGCTGTGGGATTCTGGGCAAGTCTGTTTACCTTTCAGTGGTGTAGGCAAATCTTCGGGAAGCTAAGCTATGTTAGAGTTACAGATGTTGCCAATCTGTCTGAGTTCAGATAGTTCACTACACTGATGAAATCATAGGTTCAGACCTAAATGCGCCACCTATATAAAAAGCTGTTATTGTATGGGTGACAGATTAAAGGAATTTACTGAATGATTGTAAGGGAGAATGACAGAACAGGGTGAAATAATGAAACTTCAGGTTGATCATAAAAGGAAGGGATAAGAGAAAATGGATAAATGTTCACTTTGTGATGATCCAAGTGTCAAATACTTGGCTAGGGAGAGGATAAGAGAGAAAGGTTTGGATTTCTGAACATGAAAGGATCAGAAGAAATCACAGATAGTGGGGGCTGGGAGTGAGGTTAATATACACCCATCTAGGTCAGTCTTCACTTTCCTAACACTTTCTAAGTAAGAAGGTTGTTAAATATGTTCCATTCCTGAAATTGTCTGGACAGCTCCCTCCCTGACTTGCATTAACCCCTATGCACCTTTGCCAGAAACATGAGCTCATTTCATTCAAGTCTGTCCACACTCCCTGCAAGCACGATGAAACTTTATGAGGCTTGTTACAAGCAATTTACATGGGAAACTAAAAAGGAGATGCAGAAAGGGGGAGGGGAAAGAGAGGAGAAAGGCAGGGATCACTGCCAGGAAAGGGGAATGGGTGGGGGAAGGCCGGGTCGTGCACGGCTGGACTTGGAAGGAGTCAGGGCCCATCACTGGGCAGCTGGCATCTCTGCCCTCCAGGGCCCACTTTCCAAAGTGATGACTTGAGTGTTCACACCTGCACTGGCAGCAACTGAAGCCCTCCCTTTGCAGAGTTAATGGAGTGGGTAGGGCCCAAGAATGCTTTTGGCCACAGAAATAATTTCCCTCTACCAGGGCCACCGCCTTTTTCTCAGACAGCAGTTTGTTCTTAAGTGTTCCATATATACATTCATCTGTTTTTCCTTAGCTTCCTCCCAAACCTCATTCACTAAGGGGGAAAGTGTACCTCTGGGTTGCAGGTCCTTAACTTGAGATCCATGATCATAGATTTCAGGGGGGCTGTTTGTGAATTTGGATTGGAAAAAAACAATATAATTGGTTTCCTTTAAAATCCTAGTTATTTTATTTTATGCATTTAAACACTATTCGGGGAAGGGATATAAAAACTTCACCAGTCTTCCAAAGGCAACCATGACAAAAAATTATGAACACGTGCACTAGGGTATATGACAACAGAAAAGACACGTGACTTATGGGATGTGATTAATCAATGTGTGGTGACTGATTGACAGACTCCTATTTTTTCTCTATAACTTTTCATTAAATATCTTTCTTCCTTCACCCTCAAAACATCCATAGATTTGTACAACATTTAAGACATAGTATTTTCTTTACAGAGACTAGGGAAACCTGGTGTAGTCTGAATAAAAGGTTTGGTTGTCAGAAGACCTGGGTACGATTCTCACCTCTGACGCTAGCGAGTCATTCAATCTTTTGTACATTATCTGCATAGAAAAAGCATTGTATAAATATGAGTGATCGCCATTACGAACAATTTAATTAACTTCTCCGAGGTTCGGTTTTCTCCTCTGTAAAATGTGGTTTATAATACTTGTCTTTTTGGACGGGCTTTGCAAAATAATCTATAATGTACATATTCATTGCTGTTCAGTTGTTTCAGTTGCGTCAATTCTTCATAATCCCATTTTGGAGCTTTCTTGGCAAAGATACTAGAGCGGTTTGCCATTTCCTTCTCCAGCTCATTTTACAGATGAGGAAACTGAGGCAAATAGGGTTTAGTGACTTGCCCAGGGTCACACAGCTAGAAAGTGTCTGAGGCCAAATTTGAGCTCAGATCTTCCATACTACAGGCCTGGGGTGCTGTCCACTGCATCTCTTAGCTTCCCCTATATAAATATATACATATGTGTATATGTTATACCTCTTTCTGTCTTTATATCTATTTTACCTGTACTAGATTATAAAAATTCCCATATTATTGCTTGGTGTATAGAATGCTGGACTTGAAATCAGAGAGACCCAAGGTTAAATGGCCCCTACGCTCACTGGCTCTGTGGTCAAAGCTAAGCCTCTAAAATTATAGTTTTATTTTAAAATTTTAGAACAAGACAGGATTTCATTGATGCAAGGAAATCTCAGTAGGGAGACTCACTTCCCCGATGCTATCATCACCTGCTCCTTAGTTTCTAGGCTAGAAAGGATGTGGAGTTGCTGCATGGTAAAGCCCAGGTTTATAGAGCTTTGAGACAACATCTGAACCCAGGATTTCCTGAATCTAAGGCTAGTTCTCCATGACCTATAACTTATGCTGCCTCTTGTGGCAGCTGGTAAATTACAGACATTAAATCAAAATCATAGGTCCTTAACCTTAACCTAGTGATGTAATGTGAGATCCAGTTACACCCTAATCAGGCTGGAAGAAGACCCTATCATAATATCTGGAAGACTGCAAAAGCTTTCTGTAAGCAAGGCAACTTAAGAGATGGCCATGGGGAGAGGAGTTTGGCCAAATGCCTCAGTCCATTTCTGATGCAGGAAAGAAAAGAAACAGAGGAAGATGCTATATGCATTTTGGTATATGAATTTCCTTTCCCCAGCGCTGCCTGAGGTGCTTAGATGCTGCTTCAGTCTAATGGGAGCTCCTTAAGATCTTCCCCTAATGCTGAAAAAACATTCACTTAACAGGCTTGTCCAAACAATTCCGTTTTTAATTCAGACATGATGAACTGCAGGGGGGAAGCAGAGCCCCAGGGCTGTCTGCCTCAATATCATCACTCCTGACAGGGCACAGAGCCACATACTTCAACCTCAATGGCCCATTAAAAAGCCTAATGGGGAAACTGTGTTTATGGTCAGGTTATAGAAACAGGCAAAAAGCTATTAATCCCTTCCCTGTTGCCCCTGTCCCTCCACTTTCTTTCCCTTCCAGCACCTACCTGTGAAACCCACGTGCCACCCTCCCTTCTTCAGTTGCAGTCTCTCTTAGGAGCTCACTCCCTGACAGCTACCCACCTCCTTGCAACACTAATACAGCTGCTCTCAGATTTACAAATCCTCTGAGACAACATATTCACACACCCCTTCACTGATACTCCCGCTCAGAGTGATCCACCCACCCACTTTCTTCTCTTCCCTCTATAGATGCGCTTCCCTGAAATGATTCCATGGCTCTTATCATCTCCACTCTGTCCATACTCCCTTCTTCCCCCCTCACACAGGCAATCAGCCTTTCATCTAATGTTTTCAGGCAAAGAGAGTTTTTTTCCTCTCTCTTCCTCATACAGACAAAAAATGATGCTTTAACATGTGACATTCCTATTGCTGTCTTACCACTCACTCTCTCTTTTAATAAGCTCTTATGTCCTTCCTTCCAATGAAACTAGAGTCCTCTGAGCTAAAAAGCCTGGCTTTGCTTGGATTATGTAACAAGTTCCTTCGGGGAACATACAGGGATTCAGCTAGTTACTTGGAAATAGAGCAAACTGCCAAAATTTTAAAAAAAGATGATAATGATAATGGCTAGTTTTCATCAGAATCCAATTAAAGGTAGATCCAATTGGTGGAAAGCAGTGGAAATTAAAGAAAGTTTCAAACTGTGTACTGTTGGTTTCCTGTCAAATAGCTATTCTGTAGGTGCTAACAGTGTGGAAAAAAATCCAAGGGGGAGGAGTATTCAAGCATACATTTTGCTTAGCTAAAATGTGTGCTTCATAAAGAATACTGTGCATGTTTAAGATGCAAACTGTCCACCCACAACACACAAACTGTGTTGTTAAAATGTCTCATTTGTCAAATTCTTTGTATACTATATGACAGAGTCCATATTATATCATAGTTTAATATGGCACACAATGCCATATGACCAATGCACATTCAGTTACTATCTATGTGACTTTGGGTGAATCATTTCTGTCCTTTGGGTCGAAGTCTCTTCCTCTGTAAAATGAGGAGGTTGGACTAGAAATCTCTAAATCTGATGATTCCATAAAGATGCATAAACTGATTTTGCTATGCTAAAGAGATTCTTTGCCAAAGATGAAAATCATTGTAACTCCTTCTGCATATTACCATACATAATGTTCCTTGCTATTTTTCCAAAACTTGTTCTGGCAGTGGATGTTTTTCCTCAGAGGATGCCATTATGTACCCTGAATTTAGGAGAGAGAGAAGCTTCAGAGAGAGGCTTTCTTTAGGTAAGAAAAGCAAAGAGATTTAACTGACCAGTTAGCTTCTGTCTGGGCAAACTAACAGAAGAGTAAAATTTCAGTGGGGAAGAGGTCAAGTCAGGTTTGAGGTGCCTGCAGGATTTAAATATACGATGTTTTCTATAGAAATCTAATAGATCTTTGAAGTCTTCATTAATTCATTCACTAACTCCATTCATTTATTCATTCAGTGTGTATATAATGTCTACTCCATGCCTTAAGCTCTGTTCTTTACTTTCTCAGAAACACACAGGGAAGATCATAGGATATTAGAGCTAGAAAAAATTCTAGCGATCATTCAGTCCAGCTCCTTATTTTACAGAGGAGGAAACAAGTCCCTGAAAAATGATGCGATTTGCCCAAGGTTCCACAAGTAGCCAGTGGCGGAACCACCCTGTGGAACTAGGGTATTCTATTAAACTACCTATACCCTTTGGCGCAGCAATACTAGGTTGATTTCTAAAGATGATTAGGGAAGAAGGAAAAGAACCTATATTCTAAAATGTTTATAGCAGCTATCTTTGTGGTAGAAAAGAACTGGAAATTGAGGGGATGCCTGTCAATTATGGAATGGCTGAACAGCTTGTGGTATATGATTGTGATGGAATATTATTGCTATAAGAAATGATTAACTCAATGATTTTAGAAAAGCATGGAAAGATTTGCATGAAATAATGAAGAATGAAATGGGCAGAACCAAGAGAACATTGTATACGGTAACAGAAATATTATTTTAAGAACAACTTTGAGTGAATAAGCTATTTTGACTACTATAAATACCCAAATTAACTATAAAGACACTATCTGCATCCAGAAAAAAGAACTTCTAAAGAGAAGTATGTCTAGAATTTTACACACACATACATGCACACACATATACACACACATATGTATGTGTATATATGTATGCATGTGTATATATATATATACATATATATCCATATTTGTGTCTAATGATAGCCATCTCTAGGATGTGGTGGGAGGAAGGAAGAAAAAAAGGCAAAAAAAGAAATTTACACATTGACTTTGTTGTATATTTAAAAAGAAAAGCAAGTTATACATAGTAGATTTGCAGTTTCATGCGTAATCATCTTTTCATTATACTATGTTATGGAAATGCTTGTTTTATTCCATAAATTAAAAAATAAAATAAATTTTAAAAAAGAAACTAAGATATTCTGATTTCAAATTCAACCTCCTCCCCCCACTCTACCGTGGGAATGCTTACTCCTCTAGTTTTGGTTCATCAAGATGACTCTGAATATGCAATAAAAAGGATGTTAAATTTTAAGAGATATTTATTAATTCAAGCCCTCCTTGAATTAGTAGAACATTGAGCCAGAAGGAGTAAAGAAGAGGTTTTTTGCTTGTTTATTTGCTTGTTTTTAGGTACTAGCAAATGGTAAATCATTCATTAAATATTTTACTCTATTCTGTGACTTTGGATTCAGTTTGCTACATCTCAAAAAATGTAGGAGCTAGGCTAGATTATTCCAAATGTGGGATGTACTGACATGGGTAGGAAACATACCGTCCAGGGCCACCACCAGAAAGAATTGATAATAATAGCTAATAGCTAGCATTTATATAGTACTTTAAGGTTTGCGAAGCACTTTACAAATATTATCTCATTTTATCCTCAAAACGACCATAGCACGAAGGAAGGATTTTTTATTGTCCTCACTTATGATAGAGGAAACTGAGGTAGATAGATGTTAAGTGACAGGCTTAAGGTCACACGTGAATATGAACCTGAGGCTGGAATGGAGCTCGTCTTCCTGACTCCAGGTCTAGCACTCTATCCAAATGTACTACCTAGCTGCCATATAAAATCCATAGGCTTGTGAATTCACTCCAATTCAATCCAGTGTTAATAATACAGACCTGGGCAAAATAAGAGAGGGGTATATGTTCCTGACTATTGGTTGAACTATTTTGTGAGGGCAGGGATCTGTGTGAACCCCAGCACAAGGGAGAGGTTTTAGAAAGTTGGCACCCTTCTGTAACATTTTTGATTAAAGGAACATTCAATGAAGGCCTCGCTGCCATACTAAGAAGGCCCATGACAGGAGTAGATCTTGGGTATTCCTACTGAAAGTTGTAGTTACCTGAAGGAGTGACACCTGAAAATGTTGTCTGAGAGCTGCGGAGAGATGCAGAAAATGACTGTCAACATAACAGGGACAGCAGCTGTTTTATCCTAGAGGGCAGACAAGATTAAACCAGGGAAGTAATATCTTATTACAAAGAGGCAAATTTAAGCTACATAGAAAGAAAAACTCTAACAATTAGAGCTTGTGAAAAAATGGAATAGATTGCATAAGGATGAAGTAAGTGCCCTCAATTTTTGGTCTTCAGGTAAAGCCCAGACGACCACTTCTCAGCTATGTTATAGATGGGGTTCTTGTTTAGGTAGAGGTTGGAATAGATAGTCCTGTAGTTCCTTCAGTGTCTGTAAAAAAATGGACTTGGCAAGAGGACTCAACTTCTACCAACTTCTTGTACGTCCTCAGTTCCAGTTCAAGCCCAAATTGCGTAGTCGAAAGGTGGGAACATGAGGGAGGAATTCCAAGAAGATCTTTGTTATCTTTTCTCTTCTAAAACAACAGAGTTGGAATAAGAAGTAGACCCCTTCGGGGTGCCAGGTATGAAGTGCATGGTATAAAATGTTAGCTCATACCAGCACTAACCAGGACTGGTTATAAGCATTATAAGCAGTATGTGATGTGTGAGAGGCCAAGCAGAGTGTTATATTATCCCCAATTTGCAGAGAGGGACACTGAGGTACAGTGAATCAAGAAATATGTCCAGGCCAAATGTGGAGTCCTGATGCAATGGAAAATTGAAATAACATTTCTCCATTATCAGCATTCTGTCTCCATTGCAGGAGTCCTGTTTTTAAGTATGGGTTTTGCCATCCTTCCTTAGTGGGCAGGTGTTCTGTATAGATCAGGCTTCCAACAATAAAACCATGCCATGTAAATTAGTTTGATGATCTTTGTTCCCCATGCCCCTGGTCCCTTGTCCTCAGTGAAATTTAGCTAGATCTAAAATAAATCAGGCTATAAGCAGTAAGAATGTGAAATAAAAATGGATGGTATTCTCCACTGCCCTGTTATGATACTGCCTCCAACTACTCTAATGCCCCCTGCTGAAAGATACAAAATTGCAATGATACCAATCAGGGAAAGAAGAATTGGTGGGATATTTATGAATGGATAAAAGTTTGTATAGTGTTCTAGGTTTTTAAAATTTTTTGGAAAAGTTGGCTACAACTGCAAATCTAAAACTTGCCTCGACTCATGATATTCAGCCAATTATTCTTTTACAAATATTTGTTTTTTTAAAATTATCTTTTGTTTTGACATATCTTCATTTCCAAATATATTCCACCCACATCCCCTATCCAGCAAGTCTTCCTTTATAACAGAATAAAAAAGAAAGAAAAAATGACAGTTCAGCAAAACTAGCCAACACATCAAACTAGGCTGACAGTGTATACAACATTTTGTACACATATTCCCCCATACCTCTGAAGAGAAGGGAAGAAAGCACATGTTCTCATTACTCGATTAATTCTATAAATTTTCTGTGAAATACTTCAAGGCTCCTGCCAATCACTAAACATTTCATGCCTTATAAGGAGATATTCATAATATTCTTTTTCAGCAACACAGTATTCTTCATATGAGAAAGCTCATAATTCTGAGGGTCCTGAATCCATTTTAGTACATTAAAGGCTCAGTTGCATAATGGGAAATTTGGGAATACAGTATCTTAAATTTATTGCATTGGTCCAAATATAGGCTGCGAAAGCTGTCTTATGCAGAACCTAAGTATGGCCTCTAATTGTGCTCTTAGTAAGATAATGATAACTTAAGTGGAAAAGATGAAGAGAGCAGTGATGACAAAAATGAATAAAACATCTTCATGTGAATTGCAATAAATGTACAAAAAGCCACTGTGAATATATGTATGTATGTATGGTAATTTTCTGTAATTATCTTTCTGTACATATCTGTCTTTATTTTCCCCAAAAAAAGTGAAGATGGTACAGTGCCATGGGAAGAGTGCTTTACTCAGAGTTAAAGGATCTGAATTCAAATTCTTCCTTTGTTACTTCCTACCTTGTGATTTTGCCCAAGGTCATTTAAATTCTCTGCACCCTAGTTTCATCATATTTAATATTGAGAGTGGGTTTTGGACAAAATGACCTTTCAAAGACCCATCCAGCTCTAAATCAATGACACGATGAAATTTTGTTTTAGGGGTGAGGCTTGTATTTGGGTACAGCCTATATATAGACTAACACTATAACTTGTGTTTTTAAAGGATAAGATAGGATTTAACCAGTTCCCACCCTTATCTTTCTTGAGTTGCAAAAAATCACATGTAATTACTCTCATTTTACAAAAGAAGGATAATTCATAGCAGGAAGTTAATTGATCAGCACATAGCCACTTTGAGAATAGAATTAACTTGGCCATATGAAAAACCTTTGAATTGCCTAAGCCATATCAAATGGGACTCCAATTCATTATTTGAAATTTAATAGTTCATTGCCCTGTGATTTTTTTTTCCACTGTATAAATCCTCTTCACTGATACAGACCACAACCCCTTCATGCTTCACTGGTGGTCTTTATGAATTGTTGCAGCTGGAAAAATTCATCAGCTGGTGGTCAACCCAATGATTCTGACCCTCTTTGAACTTAACTGGGCTGGTCCTTGGATGACAAATACACAGTCCATCACCCTGCCTGTATTAGAAGCCATTTAACTTGGCAGGTCCTATCAGAGCTTACGCCCCACCAGCAATGCATTCCTCTTAGAAACCAGGGTCACTGCCTTGCTATGATCACATATCAGTACTTTTGGGAAGGATTTTTTTTAACACTAGACCTCAAGTGTTTCATGTGTCAACAATTTTAAAACATGACTCTGACCTTGTACATGTTCATATATAGAAATAGCTTACCCATACATTCAATTCCATCCTGCCATTTCTCAGGACCAAAGGATACTGGAGTTTTAAGAATAAATTTAAGTTTAGGCCTCAAGGAGTCATGTTGGAAATTCCCCTGCCCGAATAATTCCCTGAAATGAAAGGCGTTACTAAGTCTCCCACAGAAAGAGATTCCATCCCCAAATCTCCTTGGAAATGTATAGAACTCCCAAGGGAGAAAAGATTGTAAAAGTCACCCAGTCCAGTACCTCATAGAAGATTTCAGCTTCAACCTGAGCATTTCTAGTGACTGGGAAAGCAGTACTGGAAAAGGAAGCTCATTCAGTTTTTTTGGATAGCCACAAATGTGAGGGCATTCTTTCCTACCATGACATGATCTTGGCCACTTGTAACTTGTATGCATTACTCCTAGTTCTGCCTTCCAGAGGGAACAGCATTATTTTCATAGTATAATAGAATCTCAGAAACCGGAAAGATGCAGGTAGCCATCCAGTTTAACCTATACAGAAAGGAATTCTCACTATAGCAAACCTGATAAGTGGTCTTTTGTCTGGTTTTTTTAAATTTTCTTTATATCCCCAGATTTTAGCACTATGCCTGCCACATAACAGGTGCTGAATAAATGCTTATTGACTTACTTGCCTTTGCTTGAAGAACTCCAAAAAGGATGAATCTACTGTCTTTGAAGTAGCCCATTCTATTTTTGGACAACCCTAATTATTAGGAAGTCTTTTGTGACACAGTACCTTAATTGGTCCCTTTGAAACTTTCATCCATTGCTCCTGGTTCTACCATTCGAGGTAAAAGAAAAGAAGTCCCATCCTTCTTCTATGTCACAGCCTTTAAAATACACAAACATAGCTATTATGTCCCCCAAGTCTTCTCTTCAGGAGGTAAACACCCCCAGTTCATTTAATGAATTCCCACATGACATGGATTTGAGATCCTTTGCCATGCTGGTTCTCTCTGGACCTTTTTCATGGACCTGATCATTGTTCTTCTTAAACTGTGTTTTCATCATCATCAGTTATATCTAGGAGGTACTTTATAACTTCCAAAATTGCTTGGCATATGCTATCTCATTTGAGCCTAACTCGTATCCACAAGGGAAGCAATAAAAATTATGTCATATCCATCTTACAAAGGGAAAATGAGGTTCAGGATTGCACAGGGTCACACAGCTAGGAAGTGACAGATTCTAAACTTGAACCTAGGTCTTCTGACTCTCAAACCCATTGTATTTTCACTACACTTTAACTGCTTCCACAGCTATGTAGAATAAATTGAATCCCTTATCTATCTAAGTGACAATCTTCTTAATGTTAAAGAAAACCATCATATTGATGTCCTTCCTTAAATTGGTACCCATAGGACATGGTTTAAAGATCCTTTGTCATCCATCCTTGTCAACTCACTTTGACAATCCCCATAACAGGGGATTTTGTAAAAGCTCCTTCTCAAATCGAGCTCAGATATAGTCTGACCAGCACAGAATATAGTGGGCCTCTGACTTTGCTTATTCTCAATACTACTCTTCTATTAATTAAATCTAAGACTTCATTACCTCTTTTACTAGCCATTTAGGACTATTCTGAGGCTCTCCTCTAACGAAGAATGGGTCTCCTATGTGTCAAAATTATACACAATTCCTTGAAAGGTGCAACAACAAAAACAAGTTTATTCAAAAGCTTTCTTATGATCAATATTATGCATAAAAGAGGGAATCCTATGCTGCCCAAAGGTGTTTGACACTGTCTTAGGGGATGTGTAGTATATATGTTCCAAAAGGAAGATAGATTTCACCTAGGTGGTGAGGTTCTCCAAATGGTGCTGCCTGTGATTCATTTTGTCTTGATTTCATGAAACCTCAGGACATTGTAGGGCCTCTCAATTTAACTTCATAATAAGTTAAAAGAGTTTAGCTTAACTCTTGGAAAAAAAGAGTGGATCGACACTGCTTATTGAAGTTGGATAGATATATATACAACTGTTCCATCAGTATATACAGTTCATGAGTAGAAACTGGAGATAGAAAATGGCATGAGCCCAAAATAAAAAAGAGCAGAAGAATCAGACTGGACAGCCTTTGGAAAATTTTACAATTCTCTAAATGGGTCCAAGCTTCTCCCTAAACAAAAAACCGTCTTTTAAAAAGCAACAATATGCTCCTGGTTTTGCTATATGCCTGAAGTCCATGAGATCGATGTTTGAGAGTCACTCTAAGTACAATAGAGAGATGAATGTTAAGGTGGATGTAGTCACATACATGTTATAACATATTACAAAAAAGAGGAATTAAGCAGAAGAGATAGAAAGGATGTTTTCAGAAATATGTAGTGCCTATAAAAAAGAGAGCCTAGCTAAATAGTGAAACTGAAGGATCATAGTATTATAGGTCAAGAGATGGATAATTTACTGAACATTCCATGTGCTCCACTGGCATATGAAAAATATCAAGAGATCTAGAAATTTGGAGCAAAGTCTCAAGCTTGCTGAATAAACCCCATGAGGATTTGTAGGTGTTCATGGATAAGAATTATACAAATGGAAGGCATCATCATCATTATCACCACCACCACCATCACCACCACCACAACCACCACCACCACAATCATCACCACCACCACCACCACCACCACCACCACCACCATCACCATCATCACCATCCCCACCACCATCATCATCGTGAAAAAAGTTGAAATTTATCTAGTGATTTAAAGATGCAAAAGGTTTTTACATGTATTATTTTCTTTGATCCTCATGAGAAGTTGATACTACATTTTCATCATTTCATAAATGAACTGGGCATGTTTACCTTGGAGAAGAGAAGATGCAGGGGGATGGGGTAACTGCATTCAAGTATTTGACGTGTTCTGCTGTGTAGGAAGGATCACACTTGTTCTGTTTATCACTAGAGGTCAGAGCCAGGAACAAAGGGTAGAAGTTATAAAAGGCAGATTTAGTTTTGATGTCAAGAGAATTAGACCTATGCAACAGTGTAATGGGTGTAAATGGTCATGACTGGTGTGTAGCAATTTCCTCTTCCTCAGAGGTCTTCAAGCAGAGGCCAGATGACTATTGGTATGCTATATTGTGGTGGGAGCTAGACCAGTAAGCTCCCTTCCAACTCTCAAATTCTTTTTTTTTTGGAGTGGGGGGTGGCAAGGCAATTAGGGTTAAGTAACTTGCCCAAGATCACTAAGTGTGTCAAGTGTCTGAGGCCAGATTTGAATTCCTGACTCCAGGGCTGGTGCTCTACTCACTGCACCACCTAGCTTCCCCCCACTCTCAAATTCTACTGTAGCCCATGCTCTGAACTCTCTTAATCCATACTTTTATGGTAAACTGGGTCCTCCGATAGTAGCTGGTTTCTATCTTTAGATTTCTATGGGACTCTGTTGGATAGGACTGTCCTTCTAATGCTCGTGAGACCTCAGCAATGTGCTTTCATTATGATTATTAGTAGATATCAATTAGTTAGTCAGGATTAATTAGCTTTTAGAAAGAGGTTTTTGCTAAGCTATAAAATTCCCTCCCCCCTCCAAAAAGAGAGTTGAAGACATGGTCTCCAAAAGTACATACATGGCCCAAGGGAATGTTTTCCACCTTAGAGAACACACATGGCAAAGGCTAACTCAGAGTTTCTGGCTGCTGTAGGTCCTTTTGTCAACTTTAGGGAGTGTTCAACTCTTTCCAGAGCCTAGAAGCTGTCTTTTCTCAGTGTGTTTATTTTGTCATTGGCTCCTAAATACATTGCCACAAGCTACAGTTATCCTGGGTATACTGCTAGGATGCCAATGAAAAATTCAAATTCTCCAACCCTACTATATTCACCAAGTCATTCTTGGGTCAAGAGTGGGGAGGAGACTGAGGTTCACTTTGTCCTGTCAGAGCAATTCTTTCTCACTGGCTTAGCTGAAACTCAACTCTGCCGGGCTCTGATTGGTTTGCTCTCTTATATAAAACAGGAAAGGTATGATCATGTGTCTCCAGCCAATGCCAACCCACTTGCTTCAACGCTGCTTTACTAAAGCCATTGATCTGCAATTCTTGCAAACGGATCAAAGACTTTTTCTGTACTCTATTAAAATGCCTTCGATTGATTGATTCAATAGAGATGTCTAGGTCTTGTTCGCGTGTGGTTAATACTTCTGATTGAATAATTCAATTCAGAAATACAGGAGCTCTGTAATTATACAGGATGAAGATAACACAACTTAAACTATTGGATTGGGATTCTTGGAAACTGGTTATGAGGGGTTAAGTAAGTAACCTTGAAGTGTGGTGGGATTAGAACCCAGGTCTTCCCGGGTCTAAGCACAATGTTCTATCCTGTATGCAATGCTGAATCATGGGTCTCAATCCACATCTTTGGAGGGACCACTCACATTAATTAGAGAAGAGATCCATCGAATTGCACCATCAGAGCATCACACTGTTGACTGATTTTTAGCTTGTACCTAACCAAAATCCCTAAGTTTTTTTCAAATAAACTGGTAATCCCAAGTCTTCTATTTTTTTATTGCTGGTTTCTGGAACCCACATATAATACTGATATTTGGTTAAATTTTATCTCATTTTAACTTCCATAACATGGTACGGTAAAAAAAAAAGATAATTGTAGATGAAACTGCAAATCTACTATGCACAACTTAATATTCCTTTCAAATACACAATGAAATGATCATGTAAAATTCTTTTTTTTCTTTCCCCCACCCTAGAGATGACTGCCATTAGACCCAAATATATGTATACATATACATATATGTAAAATTATTCTATACGTGCTTCTATTTATCACCTATTTCTCTGGATGCCAAGAGCATTTTTCTTCATATGTCGTTTATAGCTAATTTGAGTGTTTGTAATAGAAAAAAATAACTTATTCATTCAAAGTCATTCTTAGAACAATGTTACTATTACTGTATACAATGTTCTCATGGTTCTGATCATTTCGCTCTTCATTTTTCTGTGCAAGTCTTTCCATGGTTTTCTAAAATCATGGAGCTCATCATTTCTTCTAGCACAGTTTTAACTTTCTGGAAGCAACATTGCTATTATATACCCCAGCAGCCTCTGCCAGCTTTTTAAGTTCTGAACACTTATTTAGCACGTCCTCACTCAAGTCATGGACAAAAATGATTTTCCATAGAGCAGGATCTACCACTGAGCCCTGTGGTAAGACACTAGAGACATACCTTCCAAGTAGTTATCAAGCTTCACAACTTTCTTGAGGCTAATATCTGTTGATGATAGTTGACCTCAGCCTAGTTCATAGACTAGTGTTTGATAGTAATATCCCTCCCAAATAGTAGGTCCCTTCCAAAACTAGTAATAGGCAAATAGGAGATAGGGAGTAAGGGCATCCATTAACCTCATAGCTTATATATCCCCAGGGACCTAATAATATGAATCAGTGATCTCTGCTTCTCTTCTAAAAATATTCACAAACCATATGATTAAATTGAATTTGCTGGGGTTGGGCATCAAGGTAATTTATGGAATCCCTCTCTCTGATGAAAATCAGGGCAGCATTTGTCTATTTGCAGTTTTCTGGTATCTCTCCCAATTTGTAAACTTAAAAAACTCAACAGTAATGGTTAAGGGTTTACATTTTCAAATTCTTAGCCTGCATAGACTTCATCTGGGACTGGAAACATCGAGGCTCCAAGTAGGGAGGTGCTTTCTCACTATCTCCTCGTTTACGGTGATTGGGCTTCAATTTCCTCCATAAAGAATTATCGCTAGAGAGAGGATGGATTCAAAATAGAAGGTGAATTAACTTAACTTCCAACCACTTTCTATCAAGTAGTGTGCTTATCCCTTTCATTGTGTTTTTGCTTGGGCTTGGCTCATCAGAATGCCAAAGCACTCGGATTTCAAGCCAGACTGGCCTTTTTTGCTGTTTAGAAAATTCTCCATTTTCCTCCTGCTTCATTGTCTTCAATTTTAGCACCTTATTAATGAAAATGTTTCTGTAATACTAAAATCTACCAGATCTTAGTCATAACTATACACCCAAAAGAATAATCTTATATTATTATTGGTGTTTGGGTAAAACTTGCATTACCCTGGGCTTTTACCCCCTCATTATACTAATTTCAATGTCTTGTATTCATCCTTATTTTTGTGTTGTTCCTTCTGTCTTTTCAATGTAACAGTCTTTAAATTTGACTCATTGCTGAATTCTCTGTGAGGCTACACACTTTTCTATAGATGTATCCTTTTTTTCTTTTTCTTTTTTATATAGCCCTGGAACAGGACAAGTCTTAGTAATGAAGAAAATTCCATTCCTGTCGACAAGGATTTCTTAAACAGCCACACAAAACTCTGTGCCAGGTTCTAGGGATACAACAATAAAAAACATAAGAAATCCCTCAGTGAGATTATAATCTAATGGGAGGAAGGGGATGAGATGTATACACAAATAAAGAACATAGAAAAATTAGAAAGCCTTAGAAATTAAAGAAGAAATTTTAATCGTGAGTTGAAAATTGTCTTTTTATAAAAATTGGCCATCAGTTCAAACACTTATAAGTCGTTTGCTACATATAAAACCCTAAATTCCAAAGAGAATTTTAATACCCATAAAGAGATGGAGTTTTATTGGCAATTTTTTACCTTTCTTCAAGGGAAACAGTTTAAGTCAATAAGCATTTATTAATTAGTTACCATTGCCTGATGCTATGCTAAATACAGCGGATACAAAGAAAGGCAAAAACAGTTCCTGCCTTCCAAGAGCTCACATTCTCATGGGAGAGACCACATGAAGTGACTACATATAAATAAGATGTGTATAGGATTAATTGGAGGTAATCAGCAGAGAAAACACTCCCATTAAGGGAGAACAGGAAAGACTTCCTACAAAAGGCTGGCTTTTAGCTGAGACTTGAAATATATTTTTATCCCTAAATTCATTAAAAATGTCCAAAATG
>CM053626.1:280403816-280427934 GCA_028646595.1 Phalanger gymnotis | reverse complement strand
GGGCTGGCCCAGAGTCATGCGTGCCACCACAGCTGCAGGGAATGAGCTCCAAGGAAGAGGAGGCCAAGCCCTGGTTTTTATATCTTTGTCAGTGTCAGGGGTGAGTCACACATGGGACTCACCCACATGACCTAAAAAAGAGGTCACAAAGAGGTGAACTTAAACCCACTTGGTCTAAGAGCCTCTGCTGTCCCAGACATGTAAACTAGGCCCTCCCTGGAGCTAGCCCCACCTTGGGCTCCACCTTAGTTGCCAATCCACACCCACATAGGATTTACACCTAATAGAGGTTTGGGCCTGGGGCACTTAGTAAGACTCAGTGAAATACACTGAATTACTCAAAACAAACAAAAGCCAAACTTTTCAAGGGCACTTGTTGAACTAAGTGCTAAGGAGCCCGTTTTGCTTACCAATACAGGCCTATGTTGAATTGCTTGCCTTCTTAGGGAGGGTGGGTGGGGAGGGAAGAGGAGATAGAATTTGGAACTCAAAGTTTTAAAAGCAGATGTTCAAAAAATGTTTTTATATGCAAATAGGAAATAAAATATACAGGCAATGGGGCATAGAAATCTATCTTGCCCTACATGAAAGTAAGGGAAAAGAGGATGGGGAGGAGTGGGGTGACAGAAAGGAGTGCTGACTGGGAACTGGGGCAATCAGAATATATGCCACTTTGGAGTGGACAGAGGGTAGAAATAGGGAGAAAATTTGTAATTCAAACTCTTGTGGAAATCAATGCTGAAAACTAAAAATATTAAATAAATAAATAAATAATTTTTAGAAAAAGAAAAAAACAATTTATCTTTGGGCATGGAGTCACTTCAGAGTCCACCTAATTGCACCATTGTCTAACCTACATCTCTCTAGTTTTTTTCATGAAAATAGCATATCACGCTTTGTACAATGTTTTGCTAAAATTTAGATAAACTGTATCTTCAGCTGTACCTTGACTAACCAGTTTAATACCTGAATAGAAGGATCTGAAGGATGTCTAACTGGTTCAGTGGAGGGACTTTCCCTTAGAAATGCCAATTTGGGTAGTGATAATTTGTATTACTTTTATAGAACAGGGTGGCACAGTGAATAGAATAATGGGCCTGGAATCAGGAAGACCTGAGTTCACATCCAGCCTCGGATTTCTCTAGCTATGTGACTTTAGACAAGTCCCTTAATCTCAGTTTCCTCAATTGCAAAAGAGGAATCATAACAACCCCTGCTTCACAGGGCTGTTGTGAGAACCAAATAAAAAGTTTATCATAGTGTCTGATACATAGTAGATACTTAATAAATGCTTGTTCCATTCTCCTTCTCCTCACCTCATTAATTAGTAAATAAAACCCAAGTAGTAGTTGCCTGAGGCACACTGAGTTGATAATCTACTCAAAGTCAACCAATCAATCAATCAATCAAGAAACATTGATTAAGCACTTACTATGTATCTGGCATTATGCTAATGAAAAAGTTAATACAATACCTGCCCTCAAGGAACTTACATTCCAATGCAGGAAACAAACAACCAAACAAACAAATGAATGAATGAATAAATAAATAAATGAATGAATGAATGAATGAATGAATAAATAAATAAATAAATAAATAAATAAATAAATAAATAAATAAATAAATAAATAAATAAATAAATAAATGAATGAATGAATGAATAAATAAATAAATAAATAAATAAATGGTAAAGCAAATCTATGGATGTTATTGTTCTTGAGTTGGGTTGAGTCCTGTCTCTTTGTGACCCTCTTTGGGGTTTTCTTGCCAAAGATACTGAAGTGGTTTGCCAATTTCTTCTCCAAAATAGATGCATACAAGATATGAAGTAAATACAAGATAGCCTAAGAGTTGGAAGACACTACCCTCTAGGGTGAGATGGGGAGGCAGGGAGGCTGAGAAAGGCCTCCTGCAGAAGGTGGCATTTGAGCTCCTGGAAGGAAATCAGGGATTCTAAGTGATAGAGATGAAGAAGGAAACCATTCTAGGTATGGTGGATAGCCATTGTAAAACACAGAGATGGGAGATGGGACGTTGTGTAAATAAGAATGGGTAGGTCAGTATGGCTGAACTATGAAGTGTGCAAAGGAAAGTAACATTTGAGAAGACTGGAAAGAAAGAACAAGGTTAGCTTAGCCAGCGTTTCATTCTTACAAGAATTTCTATTTGATCTTAGAAGTAATACATTGGACTGTATTAAGGAGAGGGCTGACTAGTTAGACCTACACTTTAGGAAAATCACTTTGAAGACTGAGTGGAAAATGGCTAGGAGAGGAGGGAACGTTGGGACAGTAAAATTTAAATTTAAAACCCAAGTCTTCTTAACTCCAAGTTTAGCTCTCTTTCCACTGTATCATCCTAACTCTGTAATAAGGGTGAGGTTGTTAGTAAATCAAGTCAATTGATCACTCCATTTAAGTGGGGATAGGGAGAGCTAGGTGGCACAGTGAGTAGAACACCAGCCCTGGAGTCAGGAGGACCTGAGTTCAAATGTGGCCTCAGACACTTGACACACTTAGTAGCTGTGTGACCTTGGGCAAGTCACTTAACCCCAATTGCCCTGCCTTCTCCCTCCAAAAAAAAGTGGGGATAAGTGATAAGATACCCAGACAATGTAAAAAAAAAAAACAAAACCTTTGAAAGCCGCTGGATGAAGTGAAATTCCACCAAATTGGAAGTCTTCCAAATGGCTGACAGATTTTGTCATGGCCTCTGGATCTTATAAATAAAGCATCCAGTTAGCCAGAATTGGGAAGGTCCAATAAGTGAAGCAAAAAGAGAAAGTATTCCAGCAATCCCTAAGGAAGAATTACTTGGAGGGAAAGGAGAGCCTTTGGCTTAACCTTTGTCTAGGTCTTCTTCCCTGCACCAAGCCCATCCTCTTTTTGAGAAGAGGACTTCACGAGCTTTGAATGGTCTGGAAAATATTGTTCTGGTCATCCTCCTGCTGTTGTCCTAGCAGTTTGTTCATTCATTAGTTATTGTCCTTCCTCCAATGACATCATGAGGTTCAAATCAAAGTATAGTGTGTCCTACTGTGGCTGATCAGACCAGTTTGAGTTCAGAAGGCTCTACTAAAGGTCAGGAATAAACAGTCCATTTTAATATCTGGAAAGAACAGATGTCTCTAAATTTGCATGTCTAATGTTTCATTTGACTTTACTGAGAATCTACTTTGCTCATAGAACATATCACCTTCTTTGGTGCAGGCATGCCATGCTAGAGAGTCCTATGCCAATGTCTCTCATGTCTCACAGTCAATACCAAAGTTCTTCAGAGACTTTGAGAGTGCCCTTGTATTGCTTTTTTTTTCTGACCCCTGTGTGAGTGCTTACCTTGTGTGAATTCTCTGTAAAATAGTTTCTTAGGCCAAAGTACATTTGGCATTTGAACAACGTGGCAGCCAGCCCATTGGAATTCTCTTTGCAACAGAGTTTGAATGCTTGGCAGTTTAGTTTGAGAAAGGACCTCAGTGTCTGATACCTTATCTTGCCAGGTAATCTTCAAAATCTTCCTAATACAATTCAAATGGAAGCAGTTTGATTTTCTGGCATGGTGCTGGTAAACTGTCAGATTTCAAGACATACACAGACAAGTCAGCACAAGGGCTCCACACACCTTCAGTTTGGTAGGCATTCTAATACCTTCTTTCTCCCAGGCTTTCTTTTAGCAGTGTCTACATTGAGAGATAAGGGCAAATTGGATTTAGATTCCCGAATCTATGAGGAAAAAAGCTACACCAGTCCAGCAGTAGAAAAATGGGAGGAAAAAACTTCTGTTACCCCTTTGCCACATGTGCTAAGTTTGTGTCTACTTTCCTCTGGACTCTGTGTACTTGTGGGAGAATGTCACAGAATTTTGGGGAGCTGTTTTGTATCGATTGTACTTTGTGCCATTTTAGCTAATAAATCTTCCTGAAACCTCAAAATAATTCTCACCTAATAATCTTGGGGAGGGGGCCATGCTGGTGGGGGTTTGATTTGATGGCATTAATCACTCCCAAATCCTCAGGGGTACTCCTAGAACTCTGAGAAGGAGATCTAGTCTTGCCTAAGAACCCGATACTCATCTGTGAGGGTGAGAATTAGGATTAGGATCCTCAGAATTTCTATAGGCTCTACCTCCATACAAGTTTGAGTAAGCCTGTGAAAAAGGGTAGCAGTGTTAGCCTAGCTTGACCCGATCTTAATGAAGACATGATGGCTCTTGGTGATTAGTGCTAGCTCTTCTTAATGTCCTCTATCTTCTTTAAACTACGTTCTCAAATGTTGCCAGGAACCACTGACCTATACCTCCCAAACTTCATTCTCTTCCATTAACATAAAAATGGGATGGAATGACTCCAATTACGTGCTATTTCTCTCCTTTTTCAAGATCTTTTGGAGATCAGTGATAGTAGCTCCGTAATCCTGTTTATCAGTTTTTTCATCACCTTGGAATGGAGTTTGGACCTGGGCATTGGGACTCTTTGTTTCCAGGTCCTCTTACCATGTTTCGTTTTGTTTTGTTTTCTCTCTTTTTCAGTATGAAACACTATTCTGTTTGCAGAGAAAACAAACCAAACAAAAGCTGAGTAGCTGTCTTCACTTCATTGTTCATTACCAGTTGTCCTATTCTGCTGAGACATCAATTCTATCCCTGCTTTATTCTTCCTCTTTCTCCATGTAGCTTTAAAAAATAACCAAGCAAATACATCTACATCTACATATGCATAGACATATAAACAAATATATATGGTTGTTTTTGAAAAGATACATAATATATACATATATATGTATAAATTTATACACGTGTGCATTGGTTGTTCACTCGTTTTTTGGTTGTCTCTGACTTCATGACTCCATTTGGGGTTTTCTTGGCAAAGATACTACAGTGGCTTTCCATTTCCTTCTCCAGCTCATTTTGCAAATAAGGAAACTGAGACAAATGGGATCGATTGTTCAGGGTCATACAGCTAGTAAGTGGCCAAGGCCAGATTTTAACTTGGGTTCCAGGCCTGACACTATCCACTGTGCCACCTAGCTATATATATATATATACATACATATACACATACGTATGCATATACATACATGTATATATGTATATGTGTATGTATATAATGCTATGTCTATGTCTATATATGTATATGTATGCATACACACACACACACACACATAAACATATACACATTATCTATCTTTGGTTGTCCTTAGCTTTCCTTATTAACCAGCCCCTGCTCTTCTTTCTAGCACTCCTGACACTATCCTTAAAATAATTGTGTCAGAATTTTATCTTTATCCTCCATTGCCTGCTCCAGTTTCTATCTTTTGTATGTCTTTTTTTTCCATCTAATCTGGTCAGTAAGTTCCTTTGTGTATTCATGTTTATTTCTTTAGTAAACTCTGCCCTTTTTAGCCCTCATCAGAATTGTTTTATTTGTGTCTTCAGAATTTTATTCTTGAATATTTACCATCTCTCCTGGGCTGATTCTGTAGAATTTCACTGCCTGAGATTCTACTTATCTTTTCTCTGAGCTTTTTAAAAGCATACCCTCAGGAATTTAGGGTACATGGTAGGTGATGCCCAGTGTTCCTCTTCTTACTATCACAAGTTCTAATATGGTTCAGTCTCTTCCTTACAACATTCTCATATTTTCTTTTTCTGAAACTGAGTCCTCCTTGTTGGTGAAGACTAAAGAGAATTCTCTCCCCTGTTTCTGTTCCTTCAGAAAAATGAAGTTATCATTGAAGTAAGTCAGGAAATTATCAAGTGTTTTGCTTCTGGTAGAAAGAGACGTCCAGATAATTGACATCGCAATCACTATTATATCAATCCTCTGTATCAGGCAGTCAATAAACACGTGTTAAACACCTACTGTGTGGTAGGCACTGTGCTAAGCTCTGGGGGTACAAAGAAATTAAAAAATGGTCTCTTATTTCAAGGACCTCATAGTCTAATGGAGAAGAATAAAATAGAGACAGGATATTTGGACATAATTGTGACTGTTTCTTGAACTCATCTATTTACATAACACTTCTGTTTGTGCCTCCCTTAATCTTCACTCTGATGTTCTCTGCCGTGTTTTCCTTCTCTGCTTAAGTCCGTTATATTCTTCTTAACATCACTCTCCTCTTCCCCAAGGCCCCCACTAGTTTAAAGAACTCTTGTGCCTTTTAAATAAGGTATGCTTTTCCAGAGTCATGTTCTAGCCATGGGCCCCATCCTACCAAGTCAAATTTATTTCATTGCATTAGGATCGCTAGTTGTTCCTGCTTGTTGCTCATACTCACTGTGTACATGTTTGAGCACTTCTGAAGCTGCAGGCTTTATTGCTGGCTCCTTTGCTGGATCTTGTCTCCTGTGAATTTCCAGTTGCCTCTCTTGCTATTCTTTTTCTTATACTTTAGCTATTCTCTTTGGTGTGTAACTCAGTGAATATACGTAGGCCGTTTTCCCCTCACATCTCCCTTCCTTTTTTATTTAAAGTGCTTTTTATTAGATTTTCAAGATTCCAAGCAAAGACCTTTGAACTAGTCCTTTTTCTCCTATTTTTAAAAACATTTTTATTTAAAGTTTTGAGTTCCAAATTCTATCCCTCCTCCCTACCTTCTCCCCACCCTTAGATGGTAAGCAATCAGATATAGGTTATACATGTGCAGTCACGTAAAACATTTCCATATTAGTCATTTTGTACAAGAAGACTCAAACAAAAGAAAAAAAGAAAGAAAGTGAAAAACAGCATGCTTCAGATCATGTTCAGTAAATATAATTTTTTCTCTGGATGTAGATAGTATGCTTCATCAATTGGTCTTTTAGAATTGTCTTGGGTCATTGTATTGCTGAGAATAGATAAGTTTACGAAAGTTGATCACCTGGTTCTGTTCACTTCACTATGCATTAGTTCATGTAAGACTTCCAGGTTTTTCTGAAATCATCTTGCTTGTCATTTCTTATAGCACAGTAATATTCTATGCATAATCATATATCAGTTTGTTTAGCCATGCCCCAATTGATGGGTATCCCTTTGATTTCCTAATTTTAGTCACCACAAAAAGAGCTGCTATTTTTTTTTTTTTGCACAAAAAGGTCTTTCACCTTCCAACATACACATTTTTTGGATGCCTTTGAGATATAGACCTAGAAGAGGTATTTCTGGATCAAAGGATATGGACAGTTTTATGGCCCTTTCGGCATAGTTCCAAATTGCTTTCCAGAATGGTTGGATCAGTTCACAACACCACCAACAATACATTAGTGTCCCAGTTTTCCCACATCTCCTCCAACATCCCACATTTTCTATTTCTGTCATATTAGCCACTCCGATAGGTGTGAGGTGGTAACTCAGTTGTTTTAATTTGTATTTCCCTGGTCAATAGTGATTCAGAGCATTTTTTCATATGACTATAAATAGCTTTCATTTTTTTTTGTCTGAAAACTGCCTATTCATATCCTTTGATGATTTTTCAGTTGGTGAATGACTTGTATTTTTAGAAATTTGACTCAGTTCTCCAAGTATTTAAGAAACGAAGCCTTTTTCAGAGACATCTGATGAAAAATAATTTCCCTAGTCTTCTGCTTTCCTTATAATTTTGGTTGCATTGGTTTTGTTTGTAAAAAAACTTTTTTTTTAATTTTATGCAATCAAAATATTTTGTAATGCTCTCTATATCTTCTTTGGTCCCAAATTCTTCCCTTGTCCAAAAATCTGACAAACCATTCCATGCTCTCTTAATTTGCTTACATTATCACCCTTTATGTATAAACCATATACTCATTTTGGTCTTATCTTGGTATGTGGTTTTAGATGTTGGTCTATATCTAGTTTCTGCCATATTTTGTTTTCCGGTTTTCCCTGCAGTTTTTGTCAAAGAATGAGTTTTTGTTCCAAAAGTTTGGATCTTTGGGTTTTTCATATACTAGATTACCTTGGTCATTTAATATAATGCAATTTGTACCTAATCTGTTCCACTGATCTACCACTCTTTTTATTAACCAGTACCAGATTGTATTGATAATTACCACTTTATAATAAAGTTTGAGATCTGGTACAGCTAGACAACCTTCTTTTGCATTTTTCATTAATTCTCTTGATATCCTTTAGTTTTTGTTCTTCCAAATGAATTTTATTATTTTTCCTAGCTCTATAAAATAATATTGATAGTTTGATTAGTATAACACTGAATAAATAAATTAATTTAGGTAGAATTGTCATTTTTATTGTATTGGCTTGGCCTAACCATGGGCAATCAATATTTTTTTTTCTGATTGTTTAGTTCTGAATTTATTTGTGTAAAAAGTGTTTTATAGTTGTGTTTATATAGTTCCTGGTTTGTCTTGGCAGGTAGACTCACAAGTATTTTATATCATCTACAGTTATTTTAAATGGAATTTCTCTTTCTATCTCTTGCTGCTTGACTTCATTGGTAATATGTAGAAATATTGATGATTTATGTGGGTTTATTTTGTATCCTGCAACTTTGCTGAAGTTAATAATTTCAAGTAAACTTTTTAGTTGATTCTCTAGGATTTTCCAAGCATAACATCATATCATCTTTCTTCTCTTATTGTTATAGCTAACATTTCTAGTACAATATTGAATAATAGTGGTGATAATGGGCATTCTGACTTCGCCCCTGATTTATTGGGAAGGTTTCTATCTTATTCTCATTATACATAATGCTTGCTGATGGTTTCAGATAAATATTACTTATCATTTTAACACAAGCTCCACCGATCACCATGCTTGGTAGTGTTTTTAGTAGGAATGGGTGTAGAATTTTGTCAAAGGCTTTTTCTGCATTTATTGAGATAAATCATATGATTGGTTTTGTTATTGGTATGGTCAATTATGCTTTCCAATTTTATTTATTTATTTTATTTTATTATGTATTCCTAATATTGAACCAGCCCTGCATTAATGGTTTAAATCCCACATGGTCACAGTGTATGATCTTTGTGATATAGTGCTGTAATTTCTTTTCTAGTATTTTATTTAAAAATGTTTGCATCAATATTCATTGGGGTAATTGGTCTGTGATTTTCTTTCTTTATTTTGGTTCTTCCTGGTTTGGTTATCAACACAATATTTGTGTCATAAAAGGAATTTTAAAGGACTCTTTCTTTGCTTATTTTTCCAAATGATTTATATAGTATTGGGATTAATTGTTCTTTAAATGTTTCATAGAATTCACTTGTGAATCCATCTGGTCCTGGGGATTTTTGTTCATTGATGGTTTGTTCAATTTCTTTTTGTAAGATTGGATTATTTAAGTATTTTATTTCTTCTGTTATTCCACATAATTTATATTTTTGTAGATATCAATCTATTTCATTTAGATTGTCAAATTTATTGGCATATAATTGGGCAAAACATCTCCTAACAACTGTCTTAATTTCCTCTTCATTGCTGGTGAATTAATGCCTTTCAATTAGATACTAGCAATTTGATTTTCTTCTTTCCATTTTAAAATCAAACCAACCAATGGTTAATCTATTTTATTGTGTTTTTTTTCATTAAACTAGTTTCTAGTTTTATTTATTAGTGTGATGGTTTTCTTACTTTCAATTTTATTAATCTCTCCTTTGATTTTCAGGATTTCCAATTAGGTGTTTAATTGGGGATTTTTAATTTGTTCTTTTTCTAGTTTTTTTAAGTTGCAAGCCCAATTCATTAATCTGCCTTTTCTCTATTTTATTGATGTAAGTAATTAGAGATATAAATTTTCCCCTAAGTACTGCTTTGGCTGCATCCCATAATTTTGGTATGTTGTCTCATTGTTGTCATTTTATTTAATGAAATTATTGATTGTTTCTATGACTTATTCTTTGACCCACTTTTTAAAGATTAGGTTATTTAGTTTCCAAATAATTTTTAATCTCTCTTTCCATTGCCCATTGTTGAATGTGATTCTTATTGCATTATAATCTGAAAAGGATGCATTTGCTATTTCTGCTTTTCTGCATTTGGTTGAGGTTTTTATGTCCTAATACATGCTGCTGAGAAAAAAGTAGATTCCTTTCTATGCCTATCAAACTAGGCCTTCTTTTTAAAAATTTATTTAGCATTTTATTTTCCCCAATTGCATATAAAAACCATTTTTAACATTTGTTTTTAAAACTTTGAGTTCAAAATTCTCTCCCTTCCTCTTTCGTCATCTCCATTCACTGAGAAGGCAAACAATTTGATGTAGGTGATAGATGTATAGTAATGCAAAACATATTTCCATATTAGTCATCTTGTGAAAGAAAACATAGACAAAAAACTCAAGAAAAATAAAATAAAATTAAAGTATGCTTCAATCTGTGTTCAGAACCATCAGCTTTTTGACTTGGAATGCTTAGCATTTTTCATGATAAGTCCTTTGGAGTTGTCTTGGATCATTATATTGCTGAGAATAGCTAAGTCGTTGAGTGTGGATCATCTTAGAATATTGCTGTTACTTTGTACCCAGTACATTTCACTTTGCATCAGCTCATGTAAGTCTTTCCAGGTTTTTCTGAGAGCATCCTGCTTATCCTTTCTTATAGCACAATAGTATTCCATCACAATCACAAAGCATGATATGTTCAGCCATTCCCCAACTGTTGGGAATCCTCCCAGTTTCCAACTCCCTGCCACCAGAAGAGCTCCTATAAATATTTCTTTACATAGGTCCTTTTCCCTTCTGTTTTTTATATCTTTTTGGATACAGACCTAGTAGTGGCACTTCTGGGTCAAAGGTTATTCACAGTTTTATAATTCTTTTGTCATAGTTCCAAATTGCTCTAAAAGTGGTTGAATCACAAACTAATGCTTCTTAAGTAAACTCTATCTCATTTCAGAAGTCCACCATTGCTATATTTTAAGCTATGGTACAGAAATCCAAAAACTTTTCTCAGATGCTTTTTTGAAAGTAAATGATTTTTTAAAATCAAAGAAAAATATGGTTAAGTTTAATTTTTTACCACCATCAATTTAAGTGCATTGTGTTTCTTGTATTCATGCTTCTCAGGGACCACCAGAGCAAAGACTCAGCAGTGGAATATCTTGGCAGTCTAGTGATTTTGCATAAAACATCATGTGAAGTATGAAATATTTAAAAAATTAGCAAAAAGCTGAGGCTAACAATCTTGACAACACCCCACCAAATATCATTTTGTTCTTTCAGAAAAAAAGTCACAATGTGCCACATCGTTAAGTGCTTCTGGATTGTAACTCTTGAGGTCTGTACTAAATGCATTTATTAGGTTGTGTTGTCTTTTTTAAAATTCAAGCAAGGTAATGACAATATATGCCTCAAAAGGGGTGATACATAGAAGAGGCCCTAAGAGTGTTTGAGGGAGTATAGTAATCAGCTAACGATAAGCAAAGCATTTTTTTTATAAAAACAAATTTTTAAAATTAATTCTAAACTTAGAAACACACACACACACACACGCACACACATACACACACACACCCCTACAAAACAGAAAAGGGGACCTAGGTCCATCAAATAGAAACTGATTTATGAAAATGTCAATGCAAAATACTTTTAACCTCAATGAATAGTTTTCTCACCCTGAGATACTTAATAAAACAAACATAAATAAATACAAGGTCTACTATTTTTGAGGAATAGAATTACCTTATTTTTCATAATAATCTCCCCCTTCAACCAGCCATCATATAGAAGAATAAACCCTATAGATAAGTTACTGGCTATGCCCATCAACTATCAAGCAACCAAGCCCTATCTATTTGTAGCAATAAATCACCCTGAGGGAGAGACAGGAGGTGGCATGTGTCATGCTCATCAAACTACCACCACTACTCAACTTCAACTCCTTTTCAGGGATGATGATAACCCAATAGCAGAAGGCCAAGAGTCTGGAAAATAGCATTTCCTCCTTTTCCCCCCTGCCTCCTCCCCCACAGAAGTAATCCAGATCCTAGCCTGGCCACCATAGACATTATGGATAGAATCGACTCTTGTGAAGATGTGACCTAGCAACTGCCTCTGTAGGTGCTATAATCCCTGCTTCCACAGTAGCCACAGTTACCAAAGACCGAGAAAAGAATGTTTTCATATCCCCAAATCCTTGGCACCATCAAATAATTCAGCATTTGAAATGGATACAGTTTTTTTTTTTATCAATGTATCCATTTATCAACATTTAATCAAATGTTAATGGAGACACATGATGATTTGCTTTGCTGAAGAAGAGGTATTTCCATCTGACATAGCTGAAACCTCTTACGTGTATCATCTCCCCCTATTAGAACATGCACTCTTTAAGAGAAAGGCCTGTCTTTTTTTTTTCTATTTGTACCCACAGCACTTGGCATAGTGCTTTGTACTTAGTAAGTGCATAATACTTTTCATTCGTTCAATCATTTGTTCTTTCATTTACTCAAATTCCAATTTCAGAACCAATTTTGCCTGTAACTAAGTTATTATGGAGCATCTGAGAAGTATTAGGATATTCTTGTTAAATTTACCACTGTGTATGAAGAAAATGAATATTTTGTAGTCTCCCACGGGGACACAAATGTAATTATTTGGAAGTTAGTATTTAATTTCTTATAATGCATTGCTGCATTCATTCTTCTAGCACTGAATAGCTGAAATATTTTAAAATGGATATTTTAAATAGTATAACACTTAACAATGTAATTACATTATGATAATTTCAAAATTAATCACCACATTTATGTCATATATCAGAAACTCTAAATATGCATCAATTTCCTGGAATATTTTAAATTAAAAAATCTCATTGGCACTTTAATAACACATCTAAGGACATAAAAGCAGGTTTTTTTTCAGAAACCATCTGCCACATCACATTATCTTCAAATTATTATCTAAAGAAATTTATTAAAGGTAGAAGAAATAGGGAGGGTGATAAGCACAGTAAGGAATTAGAAGAAGAAAATCAAAAAAGGGAGAGAAAATCAGGAAAAAATAATTTCAGCTACATCCCAAAGAAGAGGGTGAGGCCAGGTCTGAATAATTTAAGTAATTATTTTTACCCTCTGCTTTGTTTTTGCTGTGCAGACATGGTTTGAGCAAACTCTATTCCCAGAAATCATCCCGTAGAATGGAAAGGCTAGGTCATTCTTGCCAAACTGTTTGGGAATTGGCACTGAGCAATAATCAGACTTAAGTTGGCAATCTGTGATGATACCCTCTGGTTTTTAACAGTAGTTATCTTTGGACTTCCATTTGTTAAAGCTTCTATTCATCTGCACACAAGGCCCTGACTATGCTTTCTGAATTTTCTGGCACCTTACATCTCCTTCCACACAGAGGAAAAATTCAATCTGCAAATACCAATATGCTAGGTGGTTAGATATGTCTTAAAGATTGTGTGCTGATCAAATGAGATCTCATTTCTTCAACTGAACCTTTCTCAAGTTGTCTGGTATATAAAAGTTGAGGCTTAACAAGCAATTGGAACCTATCACTTATTCAAAGGATTCATGTGATCATTCCATTTCTTCACTTTTATAAAAAGAGAGGGGTGGTTAAGTTAATCATAACATCACATAACCCATCAAAATATGTATTAAAATCCATTATGTAAAAAAAGTCAGTGAAGAGGCACCACGATGTAGAGGAGGCTGGCTTCAAAGCAGGGAAGCCCAAGTTCAAGTCCCATCTCTGCTATATAACAACTTGCATAACCCTTGGCAAGACAGTTAAACTTTCTGTGTTTCGAGCAAATCTCTAAAACTCTAAGTTTCCATTAAAGTATTGACTTGCATCAGTAAAGGGAATTTCCTTATCCCATTCCAATGAATTCACAGAACCCATATCTATAAAAAAAATCAGTACAACCAATTAAAGTTGTCTCACAACTATGTACATTTAACTTTGTGAACTTCAATGCTCAAACTGTCAAAAATTTTAGGGCATTGATTCAAATCTCCAACAAGATTTTTTAATCACCTTTCCTGTTTCATGGCTCTGTTTTTCATCATATTGTTTTGACTGCTGTTTTTTTTCACTTTGCTTTATCTCATAAAGGCCCTTCCTGATTCCTTCATACTCATCAGACTTGCTGATCTTAATTCCATTTTGCCCTCTGATTATATTAATGTATCACAATTCATTTAATCATTCCACTGTTATTGGACATTTAGGTTGTTTCCAGGTTTAAGCAATTACAAATATGTTGCTATAAAAATCTTTGAACAGATAGACTTTTTTTTGTTTGTTTTTGATAGTGTTCTCAGGGTATATTCCCAGCAATGATATAATTGAGTCTCAGGGAATGCTTATTTTTATAACTTTTCCTGTAAGTGTCAGCACAAGAGTTACTTCTCTGAGTCCTTTTTTTGATCCTCATCTCCATCTGTTAGCACCCTTAGTCAAAAAGATCACCTTGTATTTATTTTGTATATTCCTATATATGAAAATGTTGTCATCCCTGATAGAATATAAGTTCATTGAAAGTAGGAGCTGTTTCACTTCATCTTTTTATCTTGACCACTTAGAAGAGTTCCTGGGTCATTAGTAGGCACTTAATAAATGTTTGTTAATTGATATCATCAGGTCCTGTTCAAGAAGGTTGTGTGAGGTTACAGTTCCACCCTTAATGAATGTATGTATCAGTTTATTCACAACTCCCTAGTATAGACTTTTGTTACTTTTAATTATTTTGGCTAATTTGATGAGTGTTGAGGAAAAATCTTGATTTTTAAACATTTGCATCCATATGATTATTATGAGGGTGAATAAATCTTTTTCAAGTGCTTATTAACAATTTGTGTTTCCTCCTTTGTGTCAGTTCAACTTTTGTTTTGCCTCCATCAAATTGGCAAAGAATACAAAAATATATAGAAAATAGTTACTTTTGGAGGAAAAGGGAAAAGCCAGGTATACAAATGCCTTATTGATAGAACTGTGAATAGGCTGAAACATTCTGCAAAAATATTTTGCCATGATGCTAAGATGGTGATTAACTATACTTTTTTAATCAATCAATCAGTAAACATTTTTTAAACAATATTTTTTTATTCTTAGTTTACAACACTCAGTTCTATAAGTTTTGGGGTTCCCAATTTTCTCTCTCTCCCTCTCCTCCCTCCTCCTCCCTCAGGATGGCATGTAATCCAATGTAGGTTCTGCATATACTTTCACGTTGAAATTATTTACATAATGGTCCAGTTGTAAAGAAGAATCATAATCAATGGAACGAATTGTGAGAAAGAAGAAATGAAACCAAAAAAGAAGGGAAAAAAGAGAACAAATAGTTTGCATCAATCTGCATTAGGATTCCGTAAATCTTTCTCTGGATATATGTGTAGCTTTTTCCATCATGAGTCTTTTGGAGCTGTCTTTGAACCTTGCATTGATGAGAGGAGCCAAGTCTATCAGTCCTTACAGATAACTGTGTCTGTAATTGTGTATTATGAGCACCTGATTCTGCTCCCCTCACTCAGCATTGTTCACATAAATCTTTCCAGGTTATAATGAAGTCTGTCTGCTCTTCATTTCTTATAGCACAATAGTATTCCGTTACATTCATATACCACAATTTGTTTAGCCATTCTCCAATTGATGGGTATCTCCTTGATTTCCACTTCTTTGCTACCACAAAAAGAGCTGCTATAAATATTTTTGTACATATTGGTCCATTTCCCACTTGTGAGATTTCTTTGGGATACAGCCCTAGAAGTGGTATTGCTGGGTCAAAGGGTATGCACATTTTTATAGCCCTTTGGGCATGGTTCCACATTGCTCTCCAGAATGGCTGCATCAGTTCACAACTCCACTAAGAAAGTAACAATGTTTCAATATTGCCACATCCTCTTCAGCATTTATCATTTTCCTGTTTTATCACATTAGCCAATCTGACGGGAGAGATGTGGTGCCTAAGAGTTGTTTTGATTTGCATTTCTCTAATCAGTAGTGATTTAGAGCATTTTTTTCATATGACTACAGATATTTTAATTTCTTCCTCTGAAAACTACCTTTTCATATCCTTTGACCATTTCTCAATTGGGGAATGACTTGTATTCCTATAAATTTGGCTCAGTCCCCTGTATATTCAGTAAACAATTCTTAAGTGCCTACTTTGTGCCAGGCGCTGTGCTAAGCAACGGGGATATCACAAGCAGCAAAAGACAGTCTTACCCTCAAGGAGCTTACAATCCAATAGGGGAGACACTATGCAAATAAATATACCAAGCAAGCAGGAAAAATAGAAAATAACAGAAGGAAGGCAGTGGAATTAAGAGGAGGTAAGGGAACCCTTCCTTTCATGAAGAAATTCCATTGATAGTTAAATACTCCAAGGAAGGTAGAAAGAAAGCTTCCATATAAACTAACATTTATAGTAATATTGTTTTGGCCTCAGCCAATAACTGGAAATCAAATAGATGCCCATCAATTGGGGGAATGACCAAACAAGTTATGGCATGTGAATGTAATGGAATAATGTTATGCTATAAGGAATGGGAAATATGAAGATCAGAAGGAAGCACAAGAAAACCTACAGGAACTGATACAATGTGAAGTAAGCAGAAAGAGGAAAACAATATGCACAATAGTTTCAACAATATAACAGGAAATATCAACAAAAACAAAAGGGAATCTTGTCTAGTTAATGAACAAGTATGTCTGCAACAAGAGGTGAGAAAATATATCTCCTTCTATTCATTGGAAAGCAGAGGATTATGGGTGTGAAACATGACATATATTGTCAGACTCTGTTGATTAAATTGGCAGAACCAGCTTTTTTTCCTCTTCATTATTTATTTCTTGCTACAAGTGATGATTCTCTAGGCAGAGAAGAGGGGAAGGATACATTTTGAAATGAAGATAACATAAAAACAAAAGATAACAATCAAAAGAAAATTTTTAAAAAGAAAATTGTCTCTGCTTAGTCTTTTACTATTTAATTAATTGTAGACCAGGTATAATTTTTGTAAGATTTCTTTAACAGTTTCTTAAATATTTTAGATGTCAAACTTTATCTCTCATACTTATCACATAATATTCCCCCAATCTGTTCTTTTTTTCTTTCCCTTTTAATCTTATACCCTTCTATTGTTGTTTCAACTCCCCAGTCAGTCTGCTTTTTCTTGTTACCATGAAGAGTCCTCTGAATAGGATCTGTGAGACTTTCGTCTTTTGTGTTCAGTGACTGAATCAAATTAATCATGTCTTCCTCTTCTCTATCTCAAAATATTTCTCTCTTCTAATCTATCTTCTGTTCTGTTTATATCAAAGGAAAAAGCACAATGCCGTGGGGGAAGACCACAGAACTGGCAATCAAGACCCTGGGTTTCTAGTCCTGGCTTTGTTGTTAGCTAACTGTGGGACTTTGGCAAGTGCCTTAACCTATGGGGGCCTTGGTTATATTATTTAAAATTTAAAAAAAAAACATGCACAAGGCAACCACCACAGTGTTTTGAAACACTAAAGTCTACAGGTCTTCTTGTCAGTGATGTCAGTCCCTCTCATTATTCCTAGAACTTTACTCTCTCATTTTTGTCTGAGATTATTCTTCAATGTCCTCCTATCTGTCGGAGGTTTATTATCCTCTTCTGTAAACCTGCTGGGGTTCCTCCCATTTTGCCCAATTTTTCACTTAATCCTACTGACTCATTGAGTGATTGTCCTATTTTCCCTTTTCCATTCAAATGCAAAACTTCTTGAATGCTCTATAACTATTGTTTCTACTTCCCTACCGTAGCCTCTTGCTATCTTACTTCACTCTGTCACTAATCCTCTTTCATTCATTAAAACTTCCAGTGGTTCCATATTACCTGTAGAATAAACAATAACTTCTCTGTTTAGCTTTTAAAGTCCTTTACGACCTGGATCTAATCTATCTTTCCATCCTTATAGTATATCACACCTCCCTCCTGTGTTTCATAATGCAAGCTGACCTTCTCTCTGCTCTTCCCACACAACACTCTGTCTCTTATTTTCCAGTCATTTTCCATGCCTAGAATAGGGCTCCACCTCATAGAAACTCTCTCTTCCTTCAAGAAACAGTTCAATGCTAATGTTCTAAATAAACACTTTTTGGAACTTCGCCTCAACTGCTAATGCCCTCTCTCCCATAAACATCTCATCTTTAATTACCTTGTATTTATTCTGTCTACATTTTTATATGTACTTGTAGTCTGCCGAGTAGAGAATGTTTCATTATTTGTGTACTTGTACAAAGAGCATAGCACTGTACTTGACATATAGTAGATAATTGATAAATGATTTCATTGATTGATGTTGCTTTGGCCATTAGGATTTTTCTTAGAGGGCTAAAGCCCTCCCACTGTCAGTCTCTCACATCATGCCCAGAATATTCACCTTCCTCCCCTCTGTCTCTTGCAATCCTTAGCATCCTTTAAGGAAGTATCTGAAAGAAGTGATCAAGGAAGTAATCATTGAGATAATCAAGTGATTCCTCCTACAAAATGTCTTTTCTGATCCTTCCCACTTGTTAGTATTCTCTGGCTCTTGGTAGCTAGATGGTACAATGAATTGAGTATGCTGGGCTTAGAATTAGGAAGACAAGTTAAAATCTGGCCCCAAATACTTACTAGCTGTGTGACCCTGGACAAGTCACTTAATCTCTAGTTTGCCTCAGTTTCCTCAAATGTAAAATTAGGAGAATAGCAGTAACTACTTTGCAGGGTGATTGTGCTAATGAGATAGTATTTGTAAAGTCCTAAGCTAAGGTCCTGGTACATAGTAGGTGCTTAACAAATGTTTTCCCCCTTTCCTTTTTAAATGACTGCATTATTTTGCATTTATTTTGCCTTTATTCAGCTGGATTGATGTTGTATCCCCCAAATAGAATGTAAGGTTCTTGAAGTTAGGAACTATTTAATTTGTGTCTTTGTATTCACTGCATTCAGACTATAGTAAGAATTTAATATGTACTTCTTTAATTGAATTGAATCCATATTAATTAAATGCATGGATACAATATACAATGTAGTGATTGCTCCAAATAGCTCTGAGGTTTTGAGGAAGGAACTGGGAAGGATATCTGGCTTGAATGTGCCATCATGGGGAACTAGAGAGGGGTGTTATTTGAAATTTTTCCCTTTGAGGCCAGAATTTAAGCTTACATTGCCAAATAAATGAGAGCTCTAAACCCAAGGGAATTCCAAAGACAGGGGGAAGAGCTCTGAAGAGGAAGATGAATTTGTCCCCGAGATCCCAATTTGTTGCAATTTCAAACATTTTATTTAGCCCTCGGGAAAGACAAAATGATGCATTGCAACTGTCAAGTTAAAAAAAAACAGAACTACTTCACTTTCTTCTCTAATTCTCCCTTCTTTTTTTTGAGGAGAGGTGAAGGTACAAAGTACTAATTTCAGATCAAGGTAATGAGAAAAATCGTTTGAAATTGCAAGTAAATAATCACAACTAATTTGATGGTTGATAGCATCCTGCAAATGTAACCATGGACACCATGGAATAAGAGTGGTAGTCATGGAGATATTCAACACCCTCAGGTTACCAATACTTTTGTCTTGAACAATCCTAATAATCAGGTGTAGGTGTAAACTTATATGAGAACATCAGAAGAAATCCAATGGACAGAGTGGTTGGATTGAGGTCAGCCAACTGATAAATGAGAATTCTAATATATAAGTTCATAAACTCTGAGTATTAATGTTTTATCACCCATATTGAGTTCTTGAGTACAAAATACTCCTGTCTACATGGCCATCCAGAGGTAAAATATTTAGCCATTACTCAGCTATTGGGATATTTGTCAACATTCTTAAGTCCTTGCCATGGTCCAACCAATCAATCAATAAACATGCTAAGCACTTGGGATACAAAGAGAAAGGGGTCCAGGAAGCAGAAATATCTAAAGATCACCTTAACTGTCCAAGGAAGTTATACAGAGCAATTAACCAAATTTACTGAGATGGATGAGGGGGCAGCTTTCACCATTAATCCTGAGGAATCCTTGTGGTGTGGTGGAAAGAAGTTAGTGGGTTTAAGTAACACTTCTGGCACAAATGAGCTGTGTGACCTTGGGCAAGTCACTTCAACTTTCTGGGCCTTTTTCTTCCTCTGAAAAAGAGGTGGTTGGACTAGATTATATTTCTTTTTTTGCAGGGGAGAAGGCAGTATACTTGGGGTTAAGTGACTTGCCCAAGATCACACAGCTAGTAAATGTGTCAAGTGTCTGAGGCCAGATTTGAACTCAGGTGCTCTTGACTCCAGGGCTGGTGCTATACTGACAACACCACCTAGCTTCCGCAACTAGATTATTTATTTATTTATTTATTTATTCATTCATTCATTCATTCATTCATTCATTCATTCATTCATTCATTTATTTATTTCTCTATCTATCTATCTATCTATCTATCTATCTATCTATTTATTTATTTATTTGATTATTTATAAAGACCCTTCCAGCTCAGACATTCTGTGCTTAATTGGGAAGGAAGTGACATTATACTCATGTCCTCTTTCAAAAACAGGAAATAGGGGCAGAGTGAAGATGATAGAGAAAAGGCAGCTACTCACCTGAGTTCTCCCTAAAACACCTCTGAACACCTTTAAATTATGCCATAAAATAATTCCTGGAGCAGAAGAACCCATAAAAGGATGGGGTGAAATGATTTTCCAGCCAAAGACAACTTAGAAGGTCAACAGGAAAGGTCTGTTGCACTGGGTGAGCGTGGAGTACAGGCCACACCAGTGTAAATGGGCCCCAGCAAACAAGGAACAATCTTTAGGAGCCACTGAATCAGCAGCAGCAGCAGTGGCTTCTTCCAGAGCTCTAATCCCACAGTAAGGGGGTTGAACAACTGATCAGAAAGAGATTGCAGGGGTCTCTTTGCAGCTGCAGTGGAGCAGGGACCCTCATCACAATTCTAGGGCAGAAAAGAGTGCTTGTCACTCACAGAACCAGAGTATAGACTAGGAGAGTAGCAAATACATCGTTCTCTCCTTAGATCATACCACCTTTGAAGAACTGAAAACTTACAGGTCCCTAGAAATATCTCTGAAAACAGCTGCACAAAACCCCTAAAGCTTGGTACAATGCACCCTTCACCCTGGAAGCAGAGCCCCGCTTTACCAAAGAGTTAAATGTCAAAAAATAGACTGGAAAAATGAGCAAACAACAAAATTCTGACCATGGAAAGTTACTATGGAGACAAGGAAGATCAAAATGTACGCTCAGAAGAAGGTAACAAAAATCAAAGGTCTAACATCTAAAGCCTCCAAGAAAAATTTTAAGTGGTCTCAGGCCATGGAAGAACTGAAAAAGGTTTTTGAAAGTATAGTAAAAAAAAGGTAGAAGAAAAATTAGGAAGAGAAATGAGAGTGATGGAAGAAAATAACAAAAAAAGAGAGTCAACAGCTTTGTAAACGAGAGAGAGAGAGAGAGAGAGAGAGAGAGAGAGAGAGAGAGAGAGAGAGAACAGGTGAATTGGTAAAAGAGGTACAAAAAGCCAATGAGGAGAAGAATACCCTGAAAAGCTGGATTGGCCATATGGAATAAGAGATACAAGTTGGTGAAGAAAAAACAAACTCCTTAAAAATAGAATTGGCCAAATGGTAAAGGATATACAAAAGCTCATTGAAGAAAATAATTCTTTAAAAATTGGAATGGAGCAAATGGAAACTAAGGACTTTATGTGAAATCAAAAAACAATTAAAAACAAAAGAATGAAAAAATACTGGAAAAACAACTGATCTTGAAAATAGATCTGAGAGAGATAATTTAGAAATTATCAGACTACCTGAAAGTCATAATTGTGAAAAGAACATCAACATTATCTCTCAAGAAATTATCAAGGCAAACTGCCCTGATATTCTAAAACCTGAGGGTAAAATAAAAATTTTAAAAAATTAACCGATCACTTTCTGAAAGAGATCAGAAAATGAAAACTTCCATGAATATTATAGCCAAATCCCAGAGCTCCCATATCAAGGACAGAATATTGCAAGCTGCCAGAAAGAAACAATTCAAGTATCATAGAGCCACAGTCAGGATAGCACAAAATTTAGCAGCTATGTTAAAGGAACAGAGGGCTTGGAATATAACATTCCAAAGAGCAAAGGAGCTAGGATTACAACCAGGAATCACCTACCCAGCAAAACTAAGTATAATCCTTCAGGAGAAAAATGGATATTCAATGAGATAGAGAAATTTCAAGCATTTCTGGTGAAAAGACCAGAGTCAAAAAGAGAATTTGACTTTCAAAGATAAGACTCAAGAGAAGCATAAAAAGGTAAACAGGAAAGGGAAATCATAAAGGATTTAGTAAGGTTAAACTATTTACATTCCTACACGGGAAGCTGATACTTGTAACTTCCAAAAATTTTCTAATCATTAGGTGAGTTAAAGAGCATATATATAGACAGAGGACACAAGTGTGAGTTGAATATGAAGAGATGATATCTAAAAACATCAAATTAAGGGGTGAGAGACGAATGCAGTGGGAGAAAGGGAAAGGGAGAAATAGAATGGAGGCAAACTATTATATATAAAAGAGGCAAGAAAAAGCTTTTACAGTGGAAGGGAAGATGGGCAGTCACTGGGGGGCAGTGAGTGAACCTTTCATCAGAATTGGCTAAAAAAGGAATAACATATACATTGAACTGGGCTCAGAACTCTATCTTACTCTACAAGAAAAGTAGTAGGGGAAGGGGATAAAAGAAGGGGTGAGGGTGATAGAAGGGAGGGCAGATTGGGGGAGGTGATAACCAGAACCAAAACACTTTTGAGGAGGGACAGGGTGACAGTAGAGAGAGAATAGAATAAATGGGGTGAAGGGAATAGGATGGAGGGAAATACCTTTAGCAATCATAACTGTGGAGAAAAATTTGAAGCAAGTCTCTCTGATAAAGGCTTCATTTCTCAAATATATAGAGAACTGAGTCAATTTTGTGAGAATATGAGTCATTCACCAATTGAGAAAAGAAAAAAAAAAGATATGAAGTTTTCAGAAGTAAACAAAGCTATCTATAACCATATGAAAATTGCTCCAAATCACTATTGATTAGAGAAATCATAATTAAATTAATTCTGAGATACTTCCTCATATCTATTAGATTGGCTAATAGGACAGAAAAGGAAAATGACAGATATTGGAGGGGATGTGTAAAAAATTAAACATTAATGCACTTTTGGTGGAGTTGTGAACTGATTCAAACATTCTTTACAACAATTTGGAACTGTCCAAAGGGTCATAAAACCTTCTGACCTAGCAATGTCACTACTATGTCTATATCCAAAAAGAGATTTTAAAAAAAGGAAAGGGACCTATATGTACAAAAATATTTATAGCACTGCCTTTCTGGTGACAAAGAATTGGAAACTGAGGGGATGCCCATCAATTGGGAGTGGCTGAACAGATTGTGCTGCAATACTATTGTGCTATAAGAAATGATATGTAGGATGTTCCCAAAAAACCTGGAAAGACTTACATGAGCTGATGCAAAGAGAAATGTACTGTGTACAAAGTAATAGCAATGTTGTAAGATGATCAGCTGTGAATGACTTAGCTATTCTTAGCAATACAATTATCCAAGACAGCTTTGAAGGATGTATCATGAAAAATCCTATCCATCCCCAGAGAAAGAAATGATAGTTTCTGAATACCAATTGAAGCATACCTTCTTTTCCTTTCGTCATTTTTCTTGAGGTTGTTTTTTTTTGTTTGTGTTTTCTTTCACAACATGATTAATATGGAGATATTCTACATGACTACACATGTATAGCCTATATTGAATTGCTTACCTTCTCAATGAGGAGAGTGGGGAGGGAGGAAGGGAAATAATTTGGACCTCAAAATTTTAAAAATGAATGTTGAACATTGATTTTGCGTGTAATTGGGGAAAATTAAAACAAATTTTTAAAAAACAGGAAATAATCATATATCACTACTCTCACACAGAAGAATAATTTACCAATGAAGCCAAATGAAATCACGGTAAGCCTGGATTTAGACCTCAGAACTAAAGCAGCCAACATACACACACACACACACACACACACACACACACCTCTGCAAATTTATTGTTTTGTTTGTTCTTTGTTTGATTTTCATGATAATTCATGCCAGAGATGAAGACAGAGTGACAGTGACAAAGACCAAAAAAGAGACAGAGACAGAGACTGACAGAAAGAAGCAGTGGGAGAGAGGGAGACTGTATGAGTGGGAATCTAACTG
>CM053626.1:280372399-280394974 GCA_028646595.1 Phalanger gymnotis | reverse complement strand
TTTTTATAGGTTTTTCAAGGGACTTGGCAGGGAGCTCATGCTAGTCCCTGCTTTCCAGCTGCCATCTTGGCTCCACCCCCCTGATTTTTCTATTCTACTTTTCCAGCTTTAACTTGTCTTCTGACATCCAGTCATGTATCTCCCACTGCCTCTCAGACATATTAAACTGGGGGTCCCATAGACATCTTAAACTTGATGTGCCCAAAATAGAATTCATTAACTTTTCCTTCAAGTCCTGCCCTATTCCCAATTTCCACATGATTGTTGAGGTTACCACAATCCCCCAGTCACTCAGGCTTGCAACCTTGGTGTCATCCTCCCCTCCTCATCAACCTTACCCCACATATCCAATCTATTAAATCCATTGTCAATCCCTGATGGTTTTTACCTCGACAATATCTCATCTTTATTTCCCCCTTTATCTATTCACACTGGTTCCATCCAATCATAGGCCTTCATTATGTCATATCTAGACTATTTCAGAGACCTGTTGGTAGGTCTTCCTGCATCGGGTCTCTTCTTACCCCAATTCATCCTCTGCCCAATTGCCCCAGTGATTTTCTCAATAGGCAGGTCTGACCTGCTCTATCCAATCATCTCCTTTTACCTCCTGGACGAGATATAAATTCCTCTTTTTGGTTTTTAAAGTCCTTCACAACCTAATCCCTTCCTACCTTTCCAAACTAGTGACACTGACCTCCTTACTTTTCCTTGAATACAAACCTTAAAAGGGCCATAAATATTCTGGCTATTATGGTTTATTATTACCATTACTACTACATAAGACATCTACTACAGCCTTTTCTTTTCACAGTCTAACCCTCAAGCCTGGATTCTTCTCCTTCCTGACTTCTGATTCCTGGACTCTCTAACACCCTTCAAGACTCAGGTCAAGTACTCCCTACTGTGAGGCCTTTTCTGATTCTCCTTTGTTGTTAGTGATCTCCCCTAACCAGATCACACTTATTTTGCATATTTTAAAATTAAAATTAATAATTTATATTTACTTAGGCACATGATTTACCCCCCTCAGCAAGATCTAAGCTCCTTTAATGAAGGGATTGTTTAATTTCGTTTTTATTTCTCTTGTACCCAGTGCTTATTGAATTGAAATGAATTCTGATTCTTCTATTTATTACCCTATGACCTTGGCCCCAGTTAATTAAGCATTTTGGGTCTCAGTTTTCTCAATTGTAAAATGAGGGGATTATGCTATGTTATCTCTAAGGTTCTTACCATCTCTAAATATATTTTTCATTGTTCCTGCCAAGAGGGACAAAATCCTAATTCTACTTGACAGCAGAGCTTTTAAGGACCTCATGCCACTGACTGCCAGGACACAATATAGGCACACCCGAGGGAATGGGGAATGACTCAGAAGGTGCTGTCAAGGATGCAGCTATCTTACCTTGTGACTCAGTTTGGATACTGCCCAAGACTTTGGTATATTATATGCCTAAGACCTGAAGCAGGATACAGCACATCCAGCCCACAGAAATTTCCCCAGGGGCACCCATAAAATTTATCATTCACAGAAGACTTTAAAGTTTGCAAAGTACTTCACAAATATTATCTTATTTTATCCTCATAACAGTCTGCGTTGGTAAGTGTTCTTATTATCCCCATTTTTCAAATAAGGAAACTGAGGCAGAGAGTGGTTAAGTAACTTGCCTATTAAGCTTTATTATTTATTATTATTATTTATTTATTTATAAAATTTTTATAAATATTTATTTATATATTTTATAAATATTTATTTTAAAATATTTATAAAAATAATTTATTATTATTTATTTATTATTATTATTAAGCTATATTATTTATTATTAATTGCTTAAGCTATTAAGGTCTAAAACCAAATTTGAACTCAAATCATTCTAACTACAGGTCCAGCACTGTATTTACTGGGCTACCTATCTATTGGAGGGGAATACAAATACTGCCGCATATGGAAAGGTATCCAGGTAACTTACCAGCCATAAATATTCTGGCTATTATGGTTTATTATTACCATTACTACTACATACGACATCTACTACAAGGTATACCAGGTAACTTACCAAAGTTATATTGTTCAGTCACAGAACAGTTTCTTCTAATTCTCTTTGCTTTCACTCCTTCTAAAATATGTAGTTGAACTACCACAGTAGAATGGGAACACCTCCAGCCAATCCAAAAGTCTGAACTCTTACTTTTCTATACTGCCTACAAGTTGCCTTCGGGTATCCCTTCCCTTAAGGCTATTAGGGAAGGGAGAATGGAGGAATAAGACTATATGTAGGTGTACTACATACTAGGTACTGTGCTAGGGCTTTTTTTTTTTTTTTTTACAAATATCTCATTTGAACCTAACAGTAGTCCCGAGAGGGAGGTGCTATAATTACAATCATTTGACACTTGAGAAATCTGAGACAAGCAGAGTTTGTAATTTACTCAAAGTCCCAGTTCTAAGTCCAGTGTTCTTCCTATCCCAATCTCTTTAGGTCATTTGCCTTCTTGGTAGTCAGGGAATCTAGGTTTGGATTCTGTTCTTTCTTCCCCATACTACCTGTGTGACCTTGAGGAAACCATGCCATTTTCCTTATCTGCATAATGAATGGGTTGGATGAGGAGACACTCAAGATTTCTTCCAAAACTGAATCATAAGGCCTTAGGGATGGTCTCCAGTAGTGAAGGGAGACCACGGCAAGTCAAAAAGGGAATCCGATCTGCCTTAGTTTTGGAACCTTTTGTGTCTAGGTGGAATTAGCAGTAAAATGTAAACAAGTGCACTTGTTTCTGAAAACTCTCCCAAATAGTTTTCATGAATAAATTAATATGGTTTTCTTGTTTTTATCAGTGCTTAGAACTTGAAAGGAAGAATCCTCCATTCTCAAAGAACTCACTGCCATGAATCACTCACACAGGCCTGAATGGCAAAAAGATTATAATCAGAGGCCTGGGTGCCCTGTGGTTGGGCACATCTTAATCTCTCCCCACCAAAATTGCTCTGTTTCACCTCATTTTTAAAAATTTACATTTTTGAAGTTGTTAGTTTTACTAAGTTTGCTAAATTTTAGTGTCTTCATGCTGATGAATAAAAATGTCTTTTATGATTCAGTGTTCAATAAATATTTATCTTTATTTTTTTTAATTCTCAGAAATATAACCTAATGACTTATGCTGCATATGACCATGATAATGACAGGGGTGTTGAATCTTGGGGATAGCAGCAATTGCTAGCATTTCCAGAGTGCTTTAAGACTTTCAAAAGTGCTTCACGCATGTTATCTCATTTAATCCTCACAACTCTGGAAAGTGGGTGCAGTTACTATCACCATTTTAAACATGACGAAACTGAGGCAGCCAGGTTAAATGACTTGCCCAGGGTCACACAGCTAGTCAGTATCTTCGACAGAATTCCTGACTTCTGAGAGGGGCACTTTATATAGTGTGATAATATAAAGATAGTATGAAGGCTTATAGTCCAGGAAAGAATGTTATATAAAGCAAGGCAAATGTAGATTACAAAAAAAAACTTTAAAAATTATTTAAGTTCCATTTTAAGACCCTGTATCGGAGAACAGGGGAATAGAGTTTCTACTAGGAAAGCAAATTTCTGGTGGAGAGAGTGGGAAAAAGCATTACTGTTATATAACTTTAAATGGCTTGCTAATAAATCTTTCATCCCCTAAGTAGGCTCTTTTTATTTATTAGGGAAGATTTTATATGAATAAAGGCCACTGGATCTGCAGGCAGAGAATGCCCTGCTAAGCAGTCCTTTAAGTTTTCATCCAGGCCTTTCCTAATACTTCCATAAGCACTGCCATTTCCAAGTCTCAGTCATTCTCAGCTGGTGGAATTTGTTTAGAGAAGCTATCAGAGGGTCCTCCTGCCAGGGACCCAGCATGGCAGTAACAGCTAAATTATAACTGTTGAATCTTGCTGGCAATGGGGGAACACCAAAATCACCCCAGCAGGAAGTGAAGCTTGGCCAAGTCACCAAACAGAGAATTTATCTAATCTAGGCTGAGTTCTCTCCCCCAAACCAGGTAGGCCTCTCCAGGATGGCTTCTCACCATAAAGGCTCTTCTTGGCAGGTTCGTTGTGAAAGTTTGTGACTGGATGTTCAGGACATTAGCCTAGAAATAAAAAAAAATCTTATTCTTTTGTCCTTGCAAGGTAGACTGGGGAAACAAGGTCAGACTTAGGCAGCCGCAATGTTAATTGGATGTTCTGGTAGAGCTGCCAACATCCCCTATATGAGACATTCCTGGTGTTCCCCAAACCCAGAATCTTATTCTAGCAGCTGCTTAGCCAGCCCATGGATTCCCTGCCCCATGCATTACCTGTATTAGTTTCTCTAAGGTTATGGAGGAAGTAGAGGTTACTCTCCATGGTATGCATACCCATTAAGATCACACAATACTGCTACAGCTGAAGAAATGTGAAAAGGCTCAGAAAATGTCATGTAGAACAGAGTCAACACTGAATTCAAAAGAGATTTGTATTTTGAGTCAGGAGGAGTGAGTTCAAATCTTGGCTCTTCCATTTAATAACCTGAGTGACCTTAGTCAAGTCACAACTTCACAGATTCAGTTTCTTTAGGTGTTGTTGTTGTTTGTCCTTAGTTTTTGAAGAGGACACAGGTGATATCCTGATTTATGCATGAATTGGATTTAAGTGAGGTAGGGCTGCACAAAGTTGTCAGCCTTACTATCTTTTTCCAGAGTCATCAGAGGCCAGTAAGACAGAAGTCAAGATGACTGGTAATGGCCTGGGATGCAATGGATAATCCCAAGACATCTTTGATGTCTGACCAAGCTCTAAATTTTCCATAGTGTCTGCTTCTGCCACCTTCATGACCCATTGAAACAAATTGTCCACATCTGCCAATTCCATCCTGGGAAGTCTTCACATGCTTAGGGTAGACCCCTCCCACCAGCTCTCTGATGGGTTCGAAGCCCATTGATTACCTTCAAGCAGCCCAGTCTACCAAAACAACTTACTATGGTGTGACTGCTGCACACGATATAGCTTCTTGGACCCATAAGTGACAGTTGGGTGTCAGATCGACACCAAATATGAAAAGCAGTCCTGAAAAAGACAATAGCCTTCACACCAGAGGTACTAGACTTCCCTGAATACCTGTATGCTCTCATTTGTAGAGGTTGATGAGATGATCTCTAAGGTCTCTTTCAACTTAAAATATAAATGTACTGAAGTATTACCGCCTTGTCATTTGGTCCCTTATGTGACTGAGACCTCAAATAGTTCACATCACAGTCCAAATGTGTAAGACTCCCTTTAGAGACATAGACAACTCGATTAATACAAATGCCAAGGCAAAAAGAAAGCCGCTGAGGTAACCACATTTCTTTAAGTTGTACTCTTTTGCCAGACAAAAGGCAAAAACAATTCCTATCCTCCAGGAATTCACATCCTAGTGGGGGAGATAACATGTAAACAACTATGTACATGCAAGATGTATACAGCATAAAGGAAAGGCAATCATAGAGGAAAGGCACTCAGATTTAGGAGGATTGGGAGAGACATCTTTTAGAAGGTGAGATTTTAGCTGAGACTTGAAGGAAGCCAAAAAATCAAGAAGTTAGAAATGAGGAGGGGGAAAGTTCCAGGCATGGAGGACAGCCAATGAAAATGTTTGGAGTCAGGAGATGGAATACTATGTGCAAGGAATAGTAAAGAGGTCAGTGTCAGTAGATCAGAGAGTATGTATAGGGAAATGAAGTATAAGAAGATTAGAAAGATAGAAAGGGGGCAGGTTATGAGGTTAAAGTCCCGAACAGAAGATTTTATAATTGGAGGTAATAGGGAGCCATTGGAGTTTATTGAATTAAGTGTTCGTGTGTGTGAGGGGTGATGTGGTCAAGCCTCTGCTTTAGTAAGATCATTTTGATAGCTAAGTGGAAGATGGACTGGAGTAGGGAGACATTTGAGACACAGAAATGAAACAATGATAGTGCAGGGCCTGAGACTCGAAAGAAGCCATGGATTTTAAGAGACTGAGGCCTCAGGCTAGTAAAACATATCTAAAACACCGGGGACATGGAAAGAAAACAGAATGTCAAGTTAAAGAAGCATCTATTGGGGAAGTAATAGGCTGTTTTGGCCAGGATATTGATTATGTAGAGGATAGCAATATGAAATAAGTATGAAAAGGTAGATGGGAGCCATATTGAAGTTAGTGCCAAATGCCTTCCAAAAGCTGAGGAATTTGGTTTTATCCTCAAAGCATGAGGAAACCATTAAAGAATTCTGAACAGTGGAGTGATGTGGTAAGATGTTTGTTTTAGGGACTTATGATGGCTGTGGGAAGGATAGATTGGAGAGGAGAGAGTAGGTAATCAGGGAGGCCAATTAACAATTTCAACTGATTTCAGTACTCCTGGTGAGAAAGTTCACAGACTAGAGTACTAGAGTAGTACTAGAGTCCTAGTACCCTATGAAGGCCCCAGAAATCTCTTTACTGTGGAACTTCACTCTATCCCTGGGCTTCACACACTGGCAATAATCTTTGCCACTGAAGTTTCTCCTCTGATTGGCTGGTTCCTCCCAGATCTTCCACTTTAAGGAGGATACCCAAGCTAGCCATGTCTTCATACCTCTCCAGGCTTGGACATTTATGTGTTAACACCCCCCATTAGAATATAAATTCTATTTGAGCAGTGCTTGTCTTTCTTTCTGCTTGTATATGTATTTCCAGTGCTTAACACAGTGCCTGATATATAGTACCCACACAATAAATGTTTGTTAACTTGAATGAATGAAGAGAAGAGGATAGTTGAAAAAGATGTTGTGGAGGTAAAATTGATTGGATACAAGAAATGAGAGTCAAAAGTCAGAGATCCCCCTGGTGTCTTGAACCTAAAAAAATGGAAAACTAGGAATACCTTCAAAAGAAATAGGAAAACTGAAGGAGAGAAGGATTTGAGATGAAGATAATGCTGTGCTCCCTTTACTAGTCTAAATGACACCTCTTCTGACAGTTAAAGAAAATGGCCATCTCCTCTGTGAATATTCTCTTATCCAGAAGAAATAACCCTGGATCCTTCAAGAATTTAACTAATTGATTAAATGAGTATTTTTAAAGTACCTGTGCTTAATAAATTTTGTGGGCAAAGCATTTTGTTAGGAGCCTCTGATCTACAAGGGGGACATGTAAAACCAGTTACTGCACAGGAAACTGGGATTTAGAGACAGAAGATGCTTGGAAATTATCTAGTCCAACCTCTCCATTTACAAATGAAGAAACTGAGGTTCAGAAAAGTTGTAATTTGCTTGAGATCATATAAGTAGTAAGTATAAAAATTGGGATTTGAACACAGGTCCTCTAAACTTCAAAATCAGTGTTCTTTCTTTTACACCAAACTAAATAACAGGCTGAGCAAAGATAGACTGACCTGTGATTTCAGTGGTACAGGGATGTTTCAGTTAAAGGAACTTCTGCCAATTCAAGTTGACATTTTTTTCTGCAATTTATGTCTGAAACAGTATCCTAGAGCCATGGTGTCAAAATAAAATAGAAATAGATGACATTAAACCATAGTCCCATCAGATTAAAAAAGAAACTAATAATATTGAAGTGAAGCTCTAATTATTTTCCCATAAAACAACCAAGAATGCCCTGAAATCTATTCATGGTAAGAAAGAGGTCTCTGCTCTTGAGTTAATTTATCTCAGATTTCTTATCAATTTTTTCCATCATTTTTTGTTCAATAGTGATTCTTTATCCCAGTAGCTGTTTTCATAAGGTTTATTCAACACTATGTAACTCTCTTCAACTGTTTTTGGGTTTGGGGTACCTAATTTCTTCCATTAATCTCCTTTTTTCTTTTTCTTAAAATGAAAACCAAAATAGATTTGATGGTTATTGCTTTGTACCATACCTCGAGATCTGGTACTCTTACTCCCTCTTTGGTACTAATTTGTTTTCATTATTTCCCTTGAGAATTTTGATCATTCTCTCCTTCATTCTTTTTTTTGTTATCAAATTAAACACTGATTTTTCTATTCTATTGTTTTTTTTTCATAAAACCAACTCCTAGTCTAATTTATTAGTCCAATCTTTTTTACTCTCAAATTTAATTAATCTTCCCTTTGATTTTTCAGCATTTCCATTTTGGTATTTAATTGGGGACTTTTTTCTTTTTTCCTAGTTTTCTTAGTTATATGCCCAATTTGTTGATCTGGTTTTTCTCTCTCTTTTATTTGTGTATATGTTTAGAAATATAAATTTTCCCCTAAATATTGCTTTGGCTGCATCCCACTTATTTCAGTATGTTGTCTCGTTGTTATCATTATCTTTAATGAAATTATTGTTTCTGTGGTTTACTATTTGTCCCCTTATTCTTTATGATTTGGTTATTTAGTTTCCAGTTGATTTGAATCTTTTTCCACAACCCTTTATTGAGTATGATTTTTATTGCATTATAATCTGAAAAAGGTGCATTTAATGTTTCTGTTTTTCTGAGGTTTTAATGTCCTACTACTTGGCCAATTTTTGTGAAGGTGCTATGTACAGCTAAGAAAAGCAAATATTCCTTTCTATTTCCATTAAGTTTTCTCCAGAAGGCTATCATATCTAACTTTTCTAAAATTCTATTCATCTCCTTAACTTCTTTGTTATTTTATGGTTATATTTATCTAGTTCTGAAAATAGAAAGTTGAGGTCCCTCACTAAAATAGTTTTACTGTTTATTTCCTGCTGTAACTCATTTAAATTTTTCTTTAAAAATCTAGATGCTCTGCCATTTTGCACATATATGTTTAGGATTGATATTACTTACTGTCCATGTTTCCCTTTAGCAAGATGTAGTTACCCTGAATATCTCTTTTAATTCAATGTATTTTTAATTTTGCATTATCTGAGATAATGATTGCTACCCTTGCCTTTTTCCTTCAGCTGAAGCATAAGAGATTTTGCTCTAGTCTCTTATTTTAACTCTGTTTATGTCTTTCTGTTTCAAGTGAGTTTCTTGTAAAAACCATATTCTTGGATTCTGGTTTCTAATATATTTCTCTATCCTTTTCCACATGGGTAATTTAATTCCATTCAAGTTTACAGTTATGATTACTAACTGAACATGTCCCTTCATCCTTTTTTTTCTTATACTTGTTTTTATTGTTTATTTTTATCTTTCTTTTTACCTGACCCTCCTTAAAAGTCTGTTTTACTTCAGACCATTGCCTCCCTTAATCCACTTACCCTTTTATCACCCCTCTTGACTTTTATCCCCTTCTCCTCCTACCTGCCTGTTGAATAAGATAGATTTTTATTCAACTGAATACACACACACACACACACACACACACACACACACACTTCCTTGTTTGAACCAATTCAGATAAGAGTGAGGATCAAACATTGCCTGCCCTCCATTTTCCCCAATACTATAAAAGTTTTTCATTGTGTGCTTCTTGTATATTAGAAAAAATTCCCCATTCCTCCTCTTCCTTTCCTCTTCTCCCAATGCATCCTTCTTTCTTACCCATCTACATTTTTGTGACCATATTAACATAATTAATTCACATCCATGCCCTCTGTCTATATAGAATCATTCTGTCTCAATAATGATAAAGTTCTTAAGAGTTACATGTATCATCTTCCCATATACAAATATAAATAGTTTAACCTTATTGAGCCTCTTATGATTTCTCCTGCATGCTTACCTTTTTGTTCTTCTTTTGAGTCTTGTATTTGAAAATTAAGTTTCTATTCCTCTCTGGTCTTTGCATCAGGAATTATTGAAAGTACTTTATTTTAATAAATTTCCATTTTTTTCCTCTTAAGGATTATACTTAATTTTTCTTGGTAGGTTATTCTTGATTGTAATTCTGGATTTTTTTTCCCTTCCAGAATCACCTAGTTTAGGCCCTCCACTCCTTTAACACAATAGATGCTAAATCTTGTGTGATCCTGACATTTGAAAGGTTTCTTTCTGACTACTCACTGTATTTTCTCCCTGATCTGGGAGCTCTTGAATTTAGATATAATATACCTGGGAATTTTCATTTTGGTATCTCTTTTAGGAGATGATTGGCTAATTCTTTTTTTACTTCTTTTTACCCACTGGTCCTAGGATATCAGGGCAGTTTTCCTTTACAATATCTTGAAATATGATAGGCTTTTCTTTGATCATGGCTTTTGGGTAGTCTAATAATTCTTAAATTATCTCTCCCCAATCTATTTTCCAGTTCAATTGTACATCCAATGAGATATTTCACATTTTCTTATGTTTTTGTTCATTGTTTTCATTTTATTTTATTGTTTCTTGATGTCTCGTGGAGTCATCAGCTTCCACTTGCTCAATTCTAATTTTTAAGGAATTATTTTCTGCAGTGAGCTTTTGTACCTCCTTCTTCCATTTGGCTAATTTACTTTTCAAGGAATTATTTTCAGAAGTGAAGTTTTAGGGTTCTCTTTTAGTATTTTTGTGCCTTTTACCAAGCTGCTGATTACCTTTTCATAATTTTCTTGCATCACTCTTATTTCATTTCTCAGGTTTCTTCTACCACTCTTTTTTGATTTTGTTTTTTTTTGTAAATAGTATTTTATTTTTCCAATTAGATGTAAAGATAGTTTTCAACATTCATTATTATAAGATTTTGAGTTGCACATTTTTCTCTCTTACTTCCCTCTCTCCCCCTTCCTCAAGATGGTAAGCAATCTGATATAGGATATACATGTGCAATCATGTAAATATATTTCCACATTGGTCATGTAGTGAAATAAGAAACAGAATAAAAAGATAAAGACACATTCACACACAGAGACACATACACACACACAAAGGTGAAAATAATATGCTTTGATTTGCATTCAGACTCCATAGTTCTTTCTCTGAATGTGGATAACATTTTCCATTATGAGTCTTTCGGAATTGTCATGGATTATTGTATTTCTGAGAAGAGCTAAGTCAATCACAGTTGATCACTGCACAGTGTTACTGTTACCATATACAATGTTCTCCTGGTTCTGGTCACTTCACTCAACATCAATTCCTGTAAGTCTTTCCAGGTTTTTCTGAAGTCGACCTGCTTATCATTTTTTATAGCACATCTTATTTGATTTTTTAAAATAATTGTTAGCTCTTGCAGGAATACTCGTGATGGTTTTAGATAGATACTACTTATCATTTTATGGAAGGTTCCATTTATTCCTATGCTCTCTAGGATTTTTAATGGGAATAGGTGTTCTATTTTGTCAAATACTTTTTCTGCCTCTGTTGAGATGATCACATAATTTTATTGGTTTTCTTATTGATATGTGATCAATACTTTCAATGTCTTTTTATCTGTTACCACTCTTCACCTAGTTCAGACCCCAATCAATTTCTCATAATTTCTTTCCTTCCTTTTAATTTCCCCCTTATTTATTTCTCAAAAATAAAGTTTATTTCACTTTTGACCTCCTAAACTCTGGAGCTAGGTTGACCTGTTAGACTTTATTTTAACCATTTAATTTGGAATTTTCTTATATTTATGCATATCTCTAGCTTCCTTTCCTTGACTATGAAAAACTTTGTGTAAGTGCTAAACTTTACCCCCTACTGTACTTTCGGTTAGGTTGTGGAGATGATTTTTCCTGCATTCATTCTCTCTCTCTCTCTCTCTCTCTCTCTCTCTCTCTCTCTCTCTCTTTCTCTCTCCATATATTATGTATCTATATGTACATATATATGTGTGTATATATACATATATATTTGTGTATGTATCATGTATTTTATCTTTCTATATATTTCTATATTTTAAGATGTGGCCAAGAAATTAGATGTCGCCTTCCCAACCTACTGCTTGTTTCTCACTTCTGCCTTTCTCTTCTAAAACCCTTGCCTTTGACTGAGAACAGTATTAAAAACACCACCCATGCCACTAAGGTCTTCAGTTTCTTGAAGATTTTCATTATTCTAAATAATGCCTTTAGAATTCCTCTGGAAATAGAGTTTATGCCTATGTGAATCACTAGAAGTGAGCAATATTCATCTGGTTTGACAAATCTTAGTAAGTGCTCTATCATTTCTATGATACATGGCCCAAAAGAGAGCAAACGTTCTACTGTTATAGGTAACACAAATAACTGCCTCAGTACTCCTTAGCAAGTGGTCACCAATTGCCACTATCTCTCTTCTTGTCCTTCCAGAGTTTCATATCCTGGCTCTCACCTGATGGCACTTGTGTATATATATCATTATTCCTTAAAGGAAAAGAAACTTTTTCTTCCTCCAAATGCTAAGCTCTCTCTCCTTCAGGAAGAGCCTTATATCTGTCATTTGTTACCAAGTGTTCTATGATTCTTTCATTTCTGCTTTGTGTGATATTCATGCATCCTCCAACCCACTGACAAGGGTCAGGATTCCTCTTTTCAGATCCTTTTTCTTCTTTGTTTTTGCATTAAATTCCTTCTATGTTTTTGCTGTTGCTATTAGTAACCCACTCATTCTCTTTGATAATTTGGAAAATAAAGAGACATTATTTGAGCCCCTTTATCTTTTTTTTTTAAAAAAAGGGAAATCAGCCTGAACTTTGAGCATACATAACAAATGTTTGACCATAACAGAGACACAAGCATCATCCATTCTGTGATAGGCACTGTAAACTTCTCCCTGTTCTCCATACTTTCTGGAAGCAAGATCTTTGGCCTCTTAAAACTTTTCAGCTTGGACAGTGACTACTCACCACTGGTGAGTATTGTTGTAACAAATGATATTGATGAAAGCAATCTAATTAGCGTTAGGAAACATTATGAAGCCCTGGGCAAGAGACAGAATTTTACATGAACACAGGTCTCCTTTTCAATCATCACTGCTGTCTATTCAAAATTGGGACTTCAGAAGAAACTCAGATTTGGGAAGTAGATTTCGTGAGTATAATTTGGATTTAGGAGCCACAGTTTAAATTTTAAGAATCATATCCAAAGATGTGACACATTTATAGAAAACGCTTAAAGATATTTGCCTGGAGTTTTGTCAATCTAATCAAGAGGAATGATTTAAAATGTGAAGGGGTGTGATAAAAATGACCTATAAGTATTTGCTAAGCAATAATACATAATTGTTATACTAATATGCCATAGCAAATACAGGGTAGGAAGGAGAATGGCACATTTCACAGAAGCAAACAACAAAGAGGGTAAAAATAACAAGCCACCCCCCCCCACCCCCATGGCATTAGAGAGCTATATACAAATGTATGAAGTATGGGTGAAAAACAAGATGAAGTAGAGATTACAGCAAGCTTGCAAAATTGACCTGACAGGTACTGCTGAGATTTGATAGAATGGAATGTATGATTGGAATATATTCAAAAGGCAGACAACAGATGAAAGGGACAATGAAGTTTAGTGTATATTAAGAAGATAAATTAATATGTGAAGAGGTTCAGGAAAAAGAGGAGTGAAGAACAGGGGGATTTATTTGGGAGTGTACCAACCTAGGAAGAAATTAAAGTAATATTGTCAAATTAGGAGTGGGGAACCTGCAGCCTTGAGGCCACATGTGGCCCTCTGTGTCCTCAAGTGCAGCTCTTTAACTGAATTCAAACTTCATAGAACAAATAAGATGATTTTTTTCTGTGAAGTTTGGATTCAGTCAAAGGGCTGCTCTAGAAGAGCACATGTGGTCTCAAAGTCTCAGATTTCTCCACCCCTGCTCTAGATCATCTGAAGACCTCTAACTCTTTGTATATGTGAGAGTTTCCTTTTTACTAAAAGCAGAACTGACCATTTCAATCTTCAAAAGGTTAGGAAGACAACAAAGGGAACTACTATTTGAGCTATGCATGTTACCAACATGGAGGAATAAGTGCAGAATTTAAAAACAAAGGTAAACTTAAGAGCGAGAAGAGGATAGGGATAAGCATTCATATAGCACCTACTAAGTGCCAGGCACTGCGCCAAGTAAGCACTTTAAAAATCTTAACTCATGTGATCCTCACAGTAGCCCTGTGATATAGGTTCTATTTGATCCCCATTTTACAGCCAAGAAAACTGAGGCAGACAGAGGTTAAGTAATTTGCCTAGTAATTTGGTCACAAAACTTTTAAGTATCTAAGGATGAATCTGAACTCATCTTCCTGATTACAAGCCCAGTGCTCTATGCACTACACCACCTTGCTGCAAGGACAAGGGACAGTTCTGTCTCAGAAACTGTAGTATGAAGGAAAGACAAAGCCGGGCATCGGTGTACTCCCTATCATTTAGAGGGAGTATATTTATATTGTTCAGAGAACAAATAGGAATGTGTGGCCTAAAATTCTCTAGAGGAAGCTATCCTAGGTAAGACATGAAAGTGTCAAAGATGCGATTCTGAAGACAAACAAGAAGAGTTCTGGTTTGGACGGAGAGAAGAAGCTATTAAAGACACCTAAGTAAATGGAGGAGGAAGCCAACATTTAACTCAAATATTAAAAAGACATTTATAGATAACATAAGTAAGGGCAGGAAAAACAAAGACTAATGCAAAAGAGTAGCATGTTTCTGTTAGTATAGTTTTGGGAGTACTAAAACTCAGGATAGACTGAGGCTGTTAATGAGTGTGAAGAGCAACAAAAACAGCTTTTAAAAACAGCTTTTGAAGTTAACAGCCCAGGACCACTACCCAGAGTAGGACAGATATTACTTGTGCTTTTGTTCAGTCATTTCAGTCTTGTCCTATTCTTCATGATCCCAGCTGGGGATTTCTTGGCAAAGATACTAGAGTTATTTGCCATATTCTTCTCCAGCTTATCTTACAAATGAGGAAACTGAGTCAAAAGGATTAAGTGACTTGCCTAGGGTCTCACAGCTAGTAAGTATCTGAAGCCAGATTTGAACTCAGGAAGATGATTTTTTTTTACTTCAAGCCTCGCACTCTATTCACTAAACCAATAATAATGCTGCCCTGGTAATAATGGGTAACAGAGAAAAGGCAGAACTAATCGATGCTTAATTTTATGCTTATGCTTTATGCTTAATCTGTTGCCAAGAAGAATTATGCTATCTATATTGTTATAATCACTTTACAGATACACAGCTCATAAGTGTGAAAGACAAGATTCAAACCCAGGTTTGACTCAGACCAGCATTGTTTCCATTACATCCTCCTGCCTCTCAAAAATCACAGAGGATATGGATCAAGAAAAGGTCATTTAATTTGGTAATTAACAGGTCAGTAATAAGCTTGAAGTGAGCAATGAATAGATTAGTAGAGATAGAAGGACTGAAAAATGACTGGAAAGGAAGAAAGTCAAGGTACTGACCATCAAGTGAGTATATATTATTCCTTCTAGGAGTGTGGCAAAGAAACAGATGAAAGAAATCAAGTAATAACCTGAGGATGTGGCAGGATCTAGAGTTGGATATTTTAGGAAAAGGAAACTTGGGCATGTTTCCAGAAAAAGAAGAAACCATTAGATGGAAAGATGGAAGATGAAAAAATAAGAAAAGAATGATTAACAGACCATGATCTGGGAACAGATGGGATCAGGGTATGGATAGAGGAATTTTGTTTTTTGCAATTATAAGGAAGGATGAAAGGATGGATGCTGATATGAACAGTTTTTAAGACATGCCAGAGGCATGTTAGATTTCATGAATTGGTTTTAATCCTCTTAGTAAAGGAGGAGATGGGATCACCTGCTAAGACTGAGTAAGATAGGGAAATAGTAGGAGGGCTGAGGAGACAAGAAGTTTGGGATAGTTCTGTAAGGGCTACAATGAGGAGATGAAGAGGGTTACTATATGCTATTCAGGGGACAGTTGTGAGTAGATAGAATATATTTTAGTGTACCAAAGAATTTTTGTGATTGCCATTTGTGATGTTATTCTGCATCTTTCAGAAGTATGTGGATAAAAATGAATAGGGGTATCATGGGGAGAAATTCAGAATTGTATATTTTTAGAATTGGAATAGAAAAATGACAATGCCAAAAAATTCAAGAGTGGTGGATAGTAGCTTGAAGTGATGCCAAAAAGGGAAAACAAAACTTTTGACATGACAATGTAGAAGCAACAAAAAATACGATGACTTGGGAGAACAGATACTGAATGTCACATGCAAAGATCAGGCAATGAAGTAATGGGAGAAGTGGAAGATAGGAAGTTTTGACCAGAGAAAAGAATTTCAGAGTTTAGAACCTTGGAAGTGAGGCACTTTAGAGTGATAATGTGATCTAAAGTTAGACTACTCTTGTGGGTAGCTGAGGTATGGTAAAGCTGAAAATCATGGCAGTTTACTATCCAGTAATCAACACCCATTGGGTCTACTCATCTGAACAGTTCTGAAACTACATAAATGTACTAGCATACAGGCTACACCCCTCTAACTTGGCCAGAATAAAACCATGTAACAATGTCAGGTGTCCAACTGTGATCCAGGCAACTCTGTCTAAGAAAGAAATATGTTTGCTTTGGAATGAATCATTTTTTTAAATATAATTTTAATTGATACCTTTTATATCACCAAAACTTCTTCCAGCATCCTTCACCTTCTCCGCTAAGTGAGGCTGGTGACCTCGCACAGCCATCCCTTACTCAAATCAAAGTCAACCGCAAGTCACATCATCATTTCCCTGATATCATAGTCCTCCTTGAGGACAAAGGACAAACACAACACGACTTTCTCCCCCACTCAAAGAGCCATTATATAAAACAAATAATTATTTTTAATCAGTCAGTTGCACTTCACCAAGGTGTATCTTGGGGTGGCGGCTATTAGATGTGGCAATCCGTTTTCATACATACACAAAGAAGGTGGTAAGTTACCACTTGGAGGTAAGTGAAACAGCTGCTCCATGATGGCTAAGGTGTTAGTCTTCAGAAAACCTTATGGAACTTCTTGGCATAGGATCAACACTACTGTGCATGATCAGGAAATTATCTCTCGTTGGGAGGCATTTCAATGTTGTCTTGTCCTGTCCTCCAGGGGAGGAGAGTACCTATAGCAATGACTGCCCACTGGGACTGAGTTACAACTACTCCATGGTGACCATAGCCGTGGCCATCAGGAAACATTGTCATATTTGTCAGCAGCTGACTGATGCCACTGTAAGATGCCCAAACACTCATCACTCATTAAAAGACATTTCGGATGAGGGTTTGTAGGAGCCATGACAGCTTATTACCCTGTCCAAGGGAGGCAGGTAATAGCAACAACAACGGCTGTGGTATGTCAGGGAATGGCCTGAATCAGACACGGCTGCTTTTCCACCTTCTCACCTGTCATGACCTTCTGCTCAGCTGCCATTGTTGCAGTTACCAAGGTAGAAGGCAACACTGTGGGAGGCTAAACCTTGGTAATGGGCTATAGCAGTGACAACTCTGTCCTTAGCCCTGTTAATACCTGAAAATAAACATTTATTAAATACCTGCTATGTGCCAGTAACTGTGCTAAGTGCTTTATAATTATTTTCTCATTTGATCCTCACAACAACCCCGGGAGGTAGGTGCCATTATTATCCCCATTTCACAGATGAGGAAACAGAAGCAAAAAAGTTAAGTGACTTTCCCAAGGTCACATACTTAGTAAGTGTCAGATACAAATCCAGTTCTTCTTGACTCCAAGTCCAGCGTTCAATCTACTACCCCGCCTGGCAGCCCTAGATTGTAAGAGCCTCAGGGAACCCAGGGGAAGTGGCAGTCTTGGTATTGCCCTTGCACCACTGTATAGAACATTAGACTAGGAGTCAGAAAGACTAATCTTTATGAGTTCAAATCAGGCCTCAGACACTTGCTAGATGTGTGACCCTGGGCAAATCACTTAATCCTGCTTGTTTTAGTTTGTTCATCTGTAAAATGAGCTGGAGAGGGAAATGGCAAACTTCTCCAGTGTCTTTGCCAAGAAAACCCCAAATGGGGTCAGGAAGAGTCAGAAATGACTGAAATGACTCAACAACAACAAATCAATGGCACCTTCTTTGAATGAACATCTTGCTTTCTTCAATAATGAGATGCTGAGGTGGCATGTATTTCCTAGTGGGAATGGGTTTGGCTAATGCTCTTTCCAGATTTCTGAGGGGCACTGCCATTTTCCCTGCCCCCTTGTCTCTGGGTTCCTGGCTATTGCCATATATCCTTCTACCATGCCCTCCAGACTTCTTGGCCTTCTCATCCATCTTACTGTGGGGCTTTAAGAACCATTCGTCCTTTCCATCTGCCCTGCATCTAAATCCTCCTATCCATTAGCTCATGAGCTCACTGAGAGCAAGTACTATCTTACTTTTCTATTTGTATCCTCAGCTTAGTGTAGAGCTTGGCACATAGTAAGCACTTTTAATAAATGCTTTTTCATTTGTTCATTCAATTATAAGGAATTAGTTTTGTATGCTAACACTTCTAATGAACTTGAATTCCTTTTTCTGCAGCTTATGATGATCTGTGTCCTGGAAATCTATTTTTATGTTTCTCTCCAATACTTTAATTTTGGAGTGTTGGGAATTCACTTTGGTAATAAGGTCTCTTGCTTACAGATACCATGTTGTCATTCAGGCACGATTCCAACTGGCAAAGTTCTTGCCAACATTTTCAGCACTTTCTTTCATAGACCACCTGCCCAGGATCCCACTTTTTTCTGTTTCCTTATCATTAAGCATAGAATTCAAACTAGAAAGGACTTTACCAATAAATCCTGTCATTTTGCCGATTGGGAAACTGCGGTCCAGAGTGTTTAAATGACACATTACATGGGTAGTACAGTTATCCCTTTCACATAACAGGGGTTAGGGGTGTAGCATCCCCATGATCTGGAAAAATCCCATGAATTTTTTGGCGCTCTCTTTGTACCAGAGAAGAAGTCTGAATTATTATGGTATTAAAAGATAAAATATTTTGATATTATATAATAGTACACATATATTTTATGCATTTCTGAATTTCTAAACTTTTTCTGTGTCATCTGCTGGCCTTTGCATGTCAACTGTGGTTTCCACAAAACTGCTCCAAAATTCCCATATAAGTTCTTATGCCTGCCCTAAATATATTGAAACTGCGGTGGAAAAAGTCACAATGTGGAAGGGATAACTGTAAATAGAGGAGCCAGGATTTCAACACCTGGTCCTGTGGCTTCATGTTTTTCACTCTTTCTACTGCACTGCCCTGCCTCCAACTTGCTAAAACTCAAAGGCTTAGCAGTGTAGAAAAATGGCCTCAATGACATCTTTGACTCTTGTTCTCTCTTAGACATCTCCAAATCTCTTCACAGACTGACATGTTGGTAGGTTTGTCTGTCTGTTCCAAGAAGCAGTGACTAGGAATATTATTATTCCATAATATAGGTGAACTCTAGTCATTTTTGCCACCTTGTCTGGTGGGCTGGACCTCTCTGTTTTCAAAATGAGACATTAATTTCCTAGAACAATTGGGTAGAGTTGGAGTCAAGAAGACATAACATTTCCTAGCTGTGTGTTCCTGGCCAAGTCATTTGAATTATTTGTACCTTACTTTACCTCTTTTGGAAAATGAGGATAACACCTGCAGTACTTATATCACAGGTATGTCAAGGTTTAAATGAAAGCTTTGAAAGTTTGAAGGATTACTTACATGTCAGTTGTAGTTATTGGTATTATAGCATTCTAAAACAAAATTAGATTCACAACCAAGGTCATTCACTGAGCTTCATATGAGCTTCCTCTGGAATTGCTATTCCTAATACAAAAAGGGCAGGGCTGCTAGGCTCCCAAGAAAAATGTAGGTCCAATCCTCCTTCCATGTAACCTATGACAGGTTTGAATATGCAGCCTTACCTCTTTCAGACTTTTTATTTTCATGAGTGTTATCTATGAAAATGTCTGATGAATTCTATTCTCTAATCTATGGGCTACTCCAAGCAATTAGTCAGTCAATGAATCAGCATCTATTAAGTACTTAATATATGTTAGGCCCTGTGTTAAGTGCTTGGAATACCAAAATTGGGCAAAAATATAGCCCCTGCCCTTATGGAGCTCACATTCCAATGAAGAATGTACATTAAAACATATACACTGCAAATGGGAATCATCTCATTCTGTTTGGAGTAGGAGGGAGAGACTGCAAAAGACCTCTTACAGAAGGATTTGAGCTGAGTCTTGAAAGAAGCCAAGGAAACCAGAAGGTGAAGGTGAGGAGGAAGATCCTTCTCCGGCATAGGGAACAGCCAGCGAAACAGGGTATTTGTCTACCTGAATCCACCACTACAGACATAGTGGTGGCCTCTCAGAAAGGGATGAGTTATCTGCCAGTTACTGGATGAAAGCAAATGAAGAGAAACCTCCCACCAGGCTCCTAGGGAGGGGAACCAAAGAAGGTACAGCTCACCATGCTATCAGGAGCCACGGTTTATTAATTCCTTAAGCCTCTATGTAAAGGACAAGTATTGCAGTTCCAGGCCAACGCTGGAACTAATGAAGCCAGATGGGACCATCTCTCACTTCCAAAAGCTTCCACACTCCCAAGTTCTAGGACCTTTGCCCTTCAGTTACAGGCGAATTGCCTTTCTTATCCTTGTTACATTAGCTTAGCTCATAACTTGGCACCAGGGTGTGTTTTTTGTATGTTTCAATATTGGTGACCAGGGAATTCAATGAGACTTTTTAAGCTCCATCCATTGCCTTCTCCCCACCATTCCACCCAAGTCTTTTTGTAAAGTATATGGACCTTTGCCAATCCCAGAGAACAAGCCTGTCAGATTATGAATCACTAAAGAAATGAGAAATGGAAATGGGAAGTCAAACAAAAGAAAGAGTTTCTCTACAGGAAGCAAGGATGATTACCCAAGTTGATGTCACCAATTATCTTTTGGGTTTATTTGTCACAATAGGCGGCTAGATTTTAGTGCTGGGCTTTGAGTCAGGTAGGCCACAGTTCAAATCCGGCCTCAGATATATACGAACTCTGTGTCCTTAAGCAAGTCACTTAACCCTGATTGTATGTCTGCAAAAAAAAAGCTGGAGAAGGAAATGGCAAACCACTCCAGTATCTTTGCAAAAAAAACTCCAAATGGGGTTATGAAGAGTCTGACTGAAAGGAATAAACAACACAGAAACGTGTCATAATAGTATGATGTTGGTAAGTGAAGCCTCCTTAGAAAGTCATTTTCAGGTAAGAGTCAAAGTTTTGGTCCTTCATACAATCTCTTAGGTTCAAGACACAGTAAGGGGTAGGGGCGGGAAGTGAGTGGGGATATTCATTTTAAGAATATGACATAATTTTTCAGTCTCTACCAGGTGGAGTAGCCCATACTTTTTATCCATTTTCTGCCCATTGTTAGCCATTGGAAACTTGTTATTTGTCTTTCATTTCAAAGTGGACCAATATCATCATGGGGTGATTTCTTGACTTGTATACAAATTAGATTAAAGTGAGGTAGAGTTACACAAAGCCTGGGAAAGTCTTCACGTGATTGGAGTAGACGTGCCCCTAACTCACCAATGAATTTGAGGCCAGTCAATTACCCTCAACTTGCTCTAGCCCCTTTCAAGTGCAACATCATTCTTCCAATTCCTTAGGTTAATGACCATGGAACCATCTTAGCTTCTTCACCCTCTTCTATATCCTCCTGGATATCCAATCAGTCACCATGTCCTGACAATTCTGCTTCCACATCTCACTCTCTCCCTTTCTCCATACCCACATAGCCACCAGTCAAGTTCATGTCCTCCTCATGCCTTATCTGGACTATTCTAATAACCTTCTGCTTGATCTCCCTACCTTACATTTCTTTCCTCCTTTCCATAAGTGATATTTCTTAAAAATAGGTCTTGTCATGTCACTCCTTTGCTCAAAAGGGCTCCCTCTTGCCACTAGGATAAGATACAAACTCCTCTGCCTGGTATTTAAAAGCCATTTTCAACCTATTTATTTAGACTTATTTTTAAATTATTGCCTGTACCATTTCGAACTACGCCCAAAGAGTAACCAAACTGTGCACACCCCTTGATCCAGCAATACTACTATTAGACTTGTATGCCAAAGAGATCATAAAAAGGAAAAGGAACCACATGTACAAAAATATTTATAGCAGCTTTTTTGTGGTGGGAGAGAATTGGACTTTGAGGAGATGCTAACCAATTGGGAAATGGCTGAACAAGTGGAGGTATATGAATGTGATGAAATACTATCGTCCTATAAGAAATGATAAGCAGGCAGATTTCAGAAAAACCTGGGAAGACTTAAATGAACTGAGGCTGAGTGAAGCAAGCAGAGGCAGGAACACATTGTACACAGCAAGAGAAATACTGTGTCATCATTACTGTGACAGACTCAGCTCATCTCAGCAATACAATGATCCAAGACAATTCCAAAAAACTGGTGATGTAAAGTACTAACCACAACTAGAGAAAGAACTATGAAGTCTGAATGCAGATCAAAATACACTATTTACACATTTTTTTTCTTTCTTGTGGTTTTTCCTTTTTGTTCTGAATATTCTTTCACAACATGACTAATGTGAAAATAAGTTTAACATGATTGTATATGTATAACCTATATCAGATTGCTTGTTGTCATGGGGATAGAGGAGCAAAGGGAAGGAGGGGAAAGTTTGGGACTCAAAATTTTACAAAAATGAATGTTGAAAACTATTTTTACATATAATTGGAAACGAATAAGGTACTAGTAAGGAAAAA
>CM053626.1:280354683-280371899 GCA_028646595.1 Phalanger gymnotis | reverse complement strand
TGGCTCGCCTTTCCTCCCAACTGAGCCTCTGGCATTCTCAAGCCCCACTTCAATGACCAGAGACCATTGGTTCCCGAGTTGGCCCCTCTTAAGTCATTAATCTACACCCACACAGGTTTCACACCTGATAGGGCTTTGGGCCTGAGGCTTAGCACTTAACTGCTGAAAGTACTTTCACTCAAAGTAAACAAAAGCTAAAACTCCTGAAGTTCCTTTCACTCAAAGTAAACAAAAGCCAAACTCTTGAAGTGCTAAGGAGCCCATTTTGCCTTACCGACACACCTACCCATGAGCAACTGTCATTTTTCAAGTTGTTTAGTTCTGACATTATTTGTATGAAAAGTATTTTGCAATTTTGTTCATATGGTTCCTTGGTTTGTTCTGGCAAGTAGACAGCCAAATATTTTATGTTGTCTATAATGATTTTAAATGGAATTTCCCTTTCTAACTCTTGCTACTGGGCTTCGTTGGTAATATATAGAAATGCTGATGATTTGTGTGGGTTTATTTTATATCCTGCAACTTTGCTAAAGGTGTTAATTATTTCAAGTTGTTTTTTTCGGTTGATTCTCTAGGATTCTCTAAGTATACCATCATATCTTCTGCAAAGTGATAGCTTTGTTTCCATATTGCTCATTCTAATTCCTTCTATTTCTTTTTCTTCTTTTGTTGCTAAAGCTAACATTTCTAGTACAATACTGAATAATAGTGGTGATAATGGTCATCCTTGTTTCAACCCTTTTGTCACTAGGAAAGCTCCTAGCTTATCCCCATTACAGATAATGCTTGCTGATAGGTTTAGATAGACACTAGTTATATTTTAAGGAAAGCACCATTTATTCCTGTACTCTCTAGTGTTTTTAATAGAAATAGTGTTTTAATAAGAGTGCTGTATTTTGTCAAAAGCTTTTTCTACATCTATTGAGATAATCATATGATATCTGTTTATTTTGTTATCAGTATGGTCAATTATGCTGATTGTTTTCCTAATATCAAACCAGCCCTGAATTCCTGGCATAAATGCCATCTAGTCATAGTGTATTATCCTGGTGATAAATTACTGCGATCTCTTTGCTAATATTGTTTTCAAAATTTTTGCATCTACATTCATTAGGGAAATTGATCTATAATTTTCTTTCGCTGTTTTGACTCTTCCCGGCTTAGGTACCAACAACATATTTGTATCATAAAAAGAATTTGATAGAACTCCTTCTTTGCCTATTTTCCCAAATATTTTATATGGTATTGGAATTAATTGTTCTTTAAATGTTTAGTAGAATTCACTTCTAAATCCATCTGGCCTTGGAGATTTTTTCTGAGGGAGTTCATTTATGTCTTGTTCAATTTCTTTTTCTGAAATGGGATTAAGTGTTTTGTTTCCTCTTCTGTTAATCCTGGCAATTTATATTTTTGTAAATAATCATCTATTTCACTTAGATTGTCATATTTACTGGCATACAGTTGGGCAAAATAGCTGATAATTATTGTTTTAGTTTCCTCTTCATTGGTGATGAATTCACCCATTTCATTTTTGATACTGATAATTTGGTTTTCTTCCTTCTTTTTTTAAAATCAAATTAACCAAAAGTTTATCTATTTTATTGCTTTTTTATAAAAACAGCTTTGAGTTTTATTTATTAGTTCAATAGTTTTCTTACTTTGAATTTTATTTATCTCCTTTGATTTTCAGAATTTCTAATCTGGTGTTTTATTAGGGACTTCTAATTTGTTCTTTTTCTAGCTTTTTAAATTGCATGTCCAATTCATTGATCTGTTTTTTTTTTCCTATTTTAGTCACATAAGCATTTAGAGATATAAAATTTCCCATAAGTACTGCTTTGGCTGCAACTCATAAATTTTGGTTTGCTTTCTCATTGTTGTCGTTTTTTGATCAAATTATTGATTGTTTCTGTGATTTGCTCTTTGACCCATTCATTCTTTAGGAGTAGATTATTTAGTTTCCAGTTAATTTTTAATCTGTCATTCAATGACCTTTTGTTGCATCCTGATCTGAAAAGGATACATTTAATATTTCTGCCTTTCTGCATTTGAATGTGAGGTTTTTTATGCCCTTATACATAGTCATTGTTTTGTGTAGGTGCCATTTGCCATTAAGAAAAACAATGTATATTTCTTTCTATCCCCATTCGGTTTTCATCAGAGGTCTATCATATCTAACTTTACTAAAACTATTTACCTCTTTAACTTCTTTCTTATTTATTTTGTGGTTAGATTTATCTGGTTCTAAGAGGGGGAGGTTGAGGTCCCACATGAGTAATTTTGCTCTCTATTTCTTCCTGTAACTCATTCAACTTCTCCTCTAAAATTTGGATGCTATACCACTTGATGCATATGTTTAGTATTGATATTACTTCATTTCCTATGGTACCTTTTAGCAAGGTGTAGATTACTTCCTTGTCTTGTTCCTTGTCTACATTCACTTTTGCTTTGTATGAGATCTGGATTGCTATCCTTGTTGTTGTTGTTGTTGTTTTAACTTCAGCTAAAGCATAATATATTCTGCTCCAGACTTTTACCTTTACTCTGCATGTGTCTCTGCTTCAGATATGTTTCTGGTAAACAACATATTGCAGGATTCTGGTTTTTAATCCATTCTGTACTCTGTTTCTGTTTTATGGGAGAGTTCATCCCATACCCATTCACCATTATAATTGCTAACTATCTTTCTCTCCATCCTATTTTCATGATGTCTCTCCTCATCAGTGTTTTGCTTTTGGCTAGTACCTCCCTTAATCTGCCCTCCTCTATATCACCCCCTCCCACTTCTCTTTTTCCTTTCCCCTTCTACTTCTGTATAGAGGAAGATAGATGTCTTTACCCAACCGAGCGTGTATGTTATTCCCTCTGAGGCAAATCATATAAGAGTAAGGTTCAAATAATGCTCAACCCTCCCTTCCTTATCTCTACTCCAACTGGTCTTTTGTTTCCTCTTCATGTAACATATTTTATCCCATTGTGCCTCCCCTTTTCTTCTTCTCCAAGCACAATCCTTTTTTTCACCTATTAATTTTTTTTATCATCACATCAAAGTCAACTTGTACCCATATACTCTAAGTATACTCCTTCTAATTCCCCTAATACAGATAGAGTTCTCAAGAGTTTTATGTATCATCTTTCCATGTAGAGATACAAACAGTCTATCCTTATTGAATAATGTGTTTTTTCCTGTTTACTTTTTTATGCTTCTCTTGAGTCTTGTGTTTGAAGATCAAATTTTCTATACACCTCTGGAAAGTTTGAAAGTCCCCTATTTCACTGAAAGTCCATCTTTTACCCTGAAAGATTATGCTCAATTTTGCTGGGTAATTGATTCTTTGTTGTAATATAACCTCCCTTCACTTCTGGAATATTATATCCCAAGTTCTCTGACTCTTTAATATAGAAGCTTCTAAGTCTTGTGTCTCCTTGATATTTGAATTGTTTCCTTTTTACCGTTCCCAGTATTTTCCCCTTGAACTGATAGTTCTGGAATTTGGCTAAAATATTCCTTGGAGTTTGAATTTTGGGATCTCTTTCAGGAGGTGATCTGTGTATTCTTTAAATTACTATTTTACCCTGTGGTTCCAGGACATAGGGGCAATTTTCCTCGATAATTTCTTGAAAGACCCTGCCTACGCACTTTTTTTTTCAAACATAGCTCTCAGGTAGCCCAATAATCCTTAAATTATCTCTTCTGATTTATTTTCCAGGTCAGTTGTTTTTCTAATGAGGTATTTACATTTTCTTCTAATTTTCATTCTTTTGATTTTGACTAATTCTTGATGTCTCATAGAGTAATTAGTTTCTACTTGTCCAATTGTATTTTTTAAGGAATTATTTTCTTCAGTTAGCTTTTTTCCCCTTTTTTTGAATTTAATTTTTCCCCTTTTTTTGGAGTGGGGGGAGGCAAGGTAATTGGGGTTAAGTAACGTGCCCAAGGTCATACAGCTAGTAAGTGTGTCAAATGTCTGGGGCCAGATTTGAACTCAGATCCTCCTGACTCCAGGGCCAGGGTTCTCCTCAATGTACCACCTAGCTGCTCCTTTCAGTTAGCTTTTGTAACTCATTTTTCCATTTGCCCAATTCTACTTTTAAAGGAGCTATTTTCTTCAGTCAGTTTTTGTGCTTTCTTTTCGAAGCCATTAACTCTTTTTTCATAATTCTCATTTATTTTCCCAATTTTTCTTCTACCTCTCTTACTTGATTTTTTAAAATGTTTTTTGAACTCTTCCAAGAATACATTTTGGGCTTGAGACCAATTCATATACCCCTTTGAGGTCTGCAGGTAGGCATTTTGGCGTTGTTGTCCTCTTCTCTGGTTGAGTTTAGATCTTCCCTGTCGCCATAGTGGCTTTTTATGATCAGTGTTCTTTTTTGTTTTTAAAATTTGAGCTCTGCTCCTGGGGTAGAGGGGGCACTGTCCCAAGATTCTTGCACTGGGGACTAGGGGCCTGATCAATGGCTTTCTGGGCTGGGGCCTCTGGGGCTGGTGGCTTCCCCACTGCACTAGGGTGGCCCAGTCTAGTCATGACTGTTGTGCCCTGGGTTCTGGAGCTGGCAGTTTGCCTCTCAGTCTGGGGATGTAGGCCTCACAACTGGTCTGATATTCCATAGGCCTACTGAGCCAGGATTGCAAGGTTTCAGGTGCTGATCTGTTCTGTGGCCAAGGGCCTCTCACTGGCTTGCTTGGACACCACCTGTGCTAGGCTCTGCTGACCTTCTATGCAAGTGAGACAGACCTTTCCAGAAGTCCTTCTAAATTATCTTGGGGTGGAAAATTGTTTTACTTAGTCTTTTGTGGATTTTGTTACTCCAGAATTCTTTTAGAGGCTTAGTTTAACATTGTTTCTGAGGGAAACTAGGGAGAGCTCAGGCAACTTCCTGGCTTTTCTCTACCATCTTGGCTTCCCCTGTAGGGGAAGAATTCTTAGCCAAACAAGGGATAAAGGAGATATCAGAGAGGATAAAATAGACAATTTCAGTGACATGAATTAGAATTTTCTTGTATGAACCAAATCAATGCTACTTGGAATACACAAGATGCTTCTAATTGGAGTAGGGGAGCAGAATCTTATGAAATGTCACTGATAAATATCTACTATCCATTATATGTGGCCATCATCAGATCATGGATTTAGAGCTGAAAAAGATATTAGAGATTATTGCTCACACACACACACACACGAATAGCACAAAAATTGTACATATAGTAACGACACATTGAAAAAGCACATACCCATTGTTTGGGGATTGGGTAAGTGAATTGTAGTATGTAAAAATAATTGAATATTATAATGCCATAAGAAATTGTGAATGCAAGAAATCAGAAGTATATGGGAATATTTTATGAACTGATAAAGAATAAAAGAAGTAGAATTGGAAATAAGGTTCACAATGATGATAATGGCATAAATTTAAAAAAAAAATTAAACTGAGTTCTGTATAATTATAATGACTAATTATCTTCCTGGACAGGAGGTGAAGAAATGTATCCTTTTTTGTCTGGAGAATGTAAAAGCCTATCTTTTCTCTTCACATATTTTTATTTAATGTATGTGTATAGAATTTTCTCACAAAAATTGATAGAAATAGCCAAATATGTATACAATTTGGCAATTGTTTGTATCTGCTCAATTTCCTTTCTTTGTTCATATCATTTGTGACTCCCTGCCCAATCGTCAAGAATCTTCTTTGCTATTTTTAATAGTCCATTATAGTTATAGATCACTTTGAATATATTATCTCATTTGGTCCTTACAATAACCCTGTGATGTAAATGCTGTGAATGTTTTCCAGATAGGGAAACTGAGGCTCAAAGAGATGTAATAACTTGCCCAAGGACACAGATACCATGCCCTATACTCTAACTCATATTTTCTGATACAATAACCAGTGAATTTCCTAATATACAAGACTCTCTCTGAAGCAGCCAACTGGTCTTCCTTTACACTAAAACGACTCCCTATAGAATTCTGTTTCATGGAAGATTGGTACTAAGATGGTTAGGGTGTCTCAGGAACTTCTGGTGACATTAAAAGGGATGGAATAATAAAGAAAAGTGTCGTTAGTATCATAAGCAGGGATAAATGCTTGCTCCATTAGCATATCTACTGTGATAGAAATAATGAATAGAGAGGAACATGGGACAATATCATCCAGGCCTTCCTGGCTTCTCCAATATGGAAAATGTTCAAAAGTTTGCATTTGATTTCCCAGAGTAAATACTTTCCATTTCTATGACAGATGTTCAGTCAGTGGGAATCTCTTAGGTACAAAAGAAGCCATCTGTCTTCTCCACAAGCACCTATTGTTAGGAAGTCTTTAGGGTTCTATTTAGCATTTGGACCTCTCTGCTCCTTGTATTGCATTGTTTGGAACAACTTCCCATATCTGACATGGAAGACTTGGAAAGGTATAGAAAAGGATCTCAAAATGGTGAAAACATGAGAAGCAAACAACATTTTTTGTAGCAACCTACCATAAAGGTATTGGGAAGAAAATGGCTGATTGGTAACACAAATGCTCTAGGGTCATTGATGAGTGAGACCAGAATGGACAGTGCAGCCATTGCTAGGTAGGCACTTCAGAGTCTCCAAATTGAATGAGTTAGTTTGAATGGAATGAGGCTGCCAAAGCTGCAGAAATGGTTGGCATTGAAACAGTAAGGAGAAAACCTAAAAGTCAAATAATGAGGTTAGAAAAGAGGAGATATTGAGATGCAGATTAAGTCAAAGCTAGATGAACTGGTGGTTAAAAATGCAGATGTGACAAGGCAAAAAAAACCAGTGAGGAGACAAAATTAGGACCTAAAGAGTCAGGTGGGGAAGAGGCTTTGCCCAGGTTGCCAGCCAAGAGAATATGTGTCCTGATACATTTGTCCCAATAGCAGTTATTTTAAAAAGATTTTCATGGATGTGAACCAGTCAAAAACACTTTTAAAAAACTGACTTGGTCACTAGGGCATATTACCTTTGATAGCTTAGAAGAGTCCAGATTTTGGATGAGGTGAACTTAAGATCATGATGGAAGAAGGAATGGGATGAATTATAATGTGGGAGGCACACACTTGGACTGGCCTGTAAGTTTATACTTGACTCTTGTCACGTGTTCCCCTTTTTGTGTCAGCAAGTCTATGTCAGTTCCACTCAGCAGGACTCCTCCTCCATGTGGAAAAGGAGCAAATATTTTATAGATAGTGGCTGGATGAGGTAGGCACCAATTAGATGTAGAAGTTGGAAGTTTGCAGCAAAAAGATCTAGAGAATGGACAGGCTGGGGATACCAAGCAGGTAGAAAACGTAAGGCAAGAACAGAAACATCCTGCTTAAAAATAGCTTGGCTGCCCCAAATCAGAAGTTTGTCTAATGACCACAAATGGCCTCTGCATTGCTTCATTTTAATAGCAGATAAGGGACCTTAGAGTAGGTAGGGGAATAATTGCTTCCTATGTTTTAAAGAAGCAAGCTTTCTGGGATTTGGCAACTGGACAATTGAAGTCAAAGAGATGAGTTAGCAGACAAATATTTATTGAACACCTGTAATTTGTCCAGCACCGTGCTAAGTGTTGTGGGAGCACAGAGAATAGTGACAAGTTATTCCATTTCCTTTGAGGAAATGGCTTTGAATTACTCCATGAGAGATTTAGGGAAGATATAAGGAAGAACCTCCTGGCAGGAAAGGTTATTAAATGCCAGAATTGCTTATGATGAGGGGAATTGAAGAATGCCCTCTTCCAGAAGGCTATAAAAACAGAATGGAGTCAAGTGGGTCTGGGATGGTTTACATGTAGAACTACCCAAAGACAGGGGGATGAACTTCTGTTTTTGTGGATCTATGAATCATTCAGATATAAAGTCATTAGAGAAACTGAGCCATTTTATATGGATTTGTTTTCCTCTGAGGGAACTAAGCTAAAGTCTACCACCAACTTAGTAATGTGGAGAAAAATATTTTAAGGCCTTTCTCACATATAAAAGAGTCCAGTGCTCTAATATGTGAGCATAATATCAATTTTGATGACAAAAAGAACTGAAATTTTAGTACAGGAATGTGGCCATCTCCATGATACAACTATTCAGCTATAAACTGAAAGGTTAGTGGTTTGAGTCTAACAGGAGGTGCTTGTCATGGGCAAATCTGATTAATCCAATTTGTTTGTTTTGGAAGGTGCCAAGCATAGTGGATAAAGTGCTATAATTAAAGTCAGAAAGGTCTGGGATCATTTTTGGAAAAGGCATTTTTCTGGGTCATAGATCAGAAATTTCAAGCTAGAAATAGACTGTAAAGTCCAGTTCTTTTGTGGTCCACATGAAGAAAGTGAAAACCAGACAAATGAATAACATCTCGAGTGTAATACAGTTTCTAAGAATCTGAGGTGGGATTCACAGTCAGGACTTTCTGGATTGTGTGCTATCAGACAATCAGCCTGGTGAATCACCATGATCATTGCCATCATTATTCAGGATAATAATTTATTGATAATAATGCCAAGATCTTGAACCCTGAAGGGAAGCTAAGTAAAAAGGCAAAATGTGGGGCAAATGAAAACTTGCCAGAATAATCAGAGGAAGAAAGGGTAGGGACAGATTTTACCTTTGTAGGAAGCTCTAGAAAGAAAAAAAAGACTGGAGAGAATTTCATAGTATGGAAGTTTGACTCCTTTCATCTCAAAGACACATTATAGTATAACAAAACAAGGGAGACTATAAAAGGGCCAATAAAATATTAAGTAAGTAGGAGGAAGAACTCTCTGAATTTTAAGATGTGTTTATGGATATTTGACCATGAGGGTTACAGCCCTGCAAAATGTGATATCATTAGTGCCATATGCATTAAGTTTCACATGTTTAATATTGCATGTAGTTATTTGGAAACACTTACATCTCTTCAGTAATTACTGGCAATGAAGCAAAATATCACCAGAAAAATATTTTTATTTTATAAATGTTTGCAACTTTTAAAAAACACATATAAAAAGTAAAGTGTATAGTGAATGTCAAATGTGCGCATTTTTCTATTTAAATAGGAAACAATTTGTGCTAATCATGCTCTGTATTTTTATTTTACTTACGCTTTAAAGAACTCATAATAATTTCATAGTATTGTTCAGTTATTTTGTACAATGCCTATGTTTTGGTAGCATGGGGTAGGATGAAGGTCAGGATCAGATGATCTAATATTAATTTTGCAGTTGGCAAAACAGACACATGAAGATGGGAAATCATTGGCAACGTATCAGAGCTGTAGCTCTTACCTAGGAGACATAAAGACTCTACGAAATAAGAACTCCAAGGAAGATTTTTCCAGATTCAGCCATTGCTACTCCCTCATCCCTCATGGAGACCCAAACCATAGAAACTTCACAGAGCTTAAGAATTCCTGTTAGGTTAGATGATACAGCACTACCATTGATGTAAATATGTTGGAGTGACGGTACAGTGTATTCAACTATGGCTTTAAAGTACTAGAGAAATTTAGATGCCCACCTTCTCCCAGAAGGCCAGAATCTGGAATACAAATCCTAGTACCCTTTGAATCTGAAAGTCCTTTGGAACCTTGTGTTAAACCTAGTGCAATAACATCCATGCTGAGGTGTCCAGGGTCCTAGAATCTACCTAGATGGTTCCTTATCATTTAGTCCTCAGTTTTGTTTCTAGTAGTTCTTATGCATATTTTATCTTGAACTATGTCCACTCTTATCACTGTGACTGCTCCTATGTATGAATTTGAGTAGTCTATGCCCATAAGTTGCCTAGGTTACAACACACCTGCTCAAACAGAACATATCTTTTCATGCAGCTTGGAAAAACGTCAATCACAAATGCCCTTGTCAAATCTACCTCTGATTGAAAGCATTTGCACATAGAATTTAACTGGAAATCAGAAGGCATAAGGAAACTTCACATTATATCAAGCAATATTTTCCCATTACACTAAACATGAAATCCTCACAAATATTAGAAATATCCAGCCTTGCACTGTGGTTAGAGGGCTGGCCTTAAAATCAAGAAGACTATTGTTCAAACCCTGTATAACTTAAATTCCCATTACCCTAGAAAACTCTCCAACACTATAATTTATAAATGAGTCATGCATCTGCAAAGGTGGCAAGAATTTCTACAGTGAAAATTCATTAAATCATGTTACAGAAGAAAGGAAGAAGGAAGGAAGGAAGGAAGGAAGGAAGGAAGGAAGGAAGGAAGGAAGGAAGGAAGGAAGGAAGGAAGGAAGGAAAGAAGGAAGGAAAGAAGGAAGGAAGGATGCCATTTTTGACCTTGTTGAAGGTGCCTGACAACATTGTTGAAAACATCATGCTAAAAAGCAAGAGAGCAAGCACACAGCTTTGCTTCACTCCATTGGTAACTGTGAAATCATGAGAGCATCATCCATTATCCAGAACTGGAGCAAGCATGCTGTCATGAAACTGATGTACAATACTGAGGAACTTCTCCTGGAAACCAAATTTTGAATTAATGTTCCACAAGCCATCACTACTGACAACATCAAAGTCTATGACTAGATCATTGAATGTGGTGTAGAGACCTCTGTTTTGCTCCTGGCATTTCTTCTAGAGTTGTGAGGCAGCAAACACCATGTTGACCATTCCTCAGCCCTTTCTGAAACACTGGCTGTCAGGTAGATGACCGTCTTCCAGGTGAAGGGTCAGGCCATTAAGAATGAGTCTGGGGGCAGCTAGGTCTTCACCTATACCTCTCCTAGCCCTGCATCCCCCATTGGCTTTTGCTCCCCAATCCTCCTTTCCAATTGGCTTTTTGAACAACGAAATTAGTTAATCACCCTGGTCAGGCCCTCCAATGCTAGCTCCAGGCTCAGACACCTCTTGCTTCCTTTACCTCCAACCTCCAACACCCAGTCACATTCATTTTTGTCACACAGGGGAGATTGGACAGTGAAATCTAAATGGGTTTTTCCTATTTATTGATACAATTTCATGGCAAGAGCAATTTTCAGACCTTATTTTCCACTCCATTGAATCCCATGTTACCGCAAATGAATATATTCCTCGGTCAGTGCAATGGCAAAACACAGTTGTAAGTGCTTTATGCTTCATTTGGATAAAGAGTTCAGGATATTACCAAATATAAAAAGAAGTTAAGGAGCATATTTCATTAAAAAGTTGTTTCCCCTGTTAATAACACCTGACGCTCATGTGTGATTTGTATAAAGCCAGGGAAGAGACTCACACCCTAGTTTGGCATTCAACAGGCCAATATACTGATTCCAAATACCACCCAAGGAATTTGAATCACTTGACACCCTCTCTAATCCATGCAAATGAATGCCAACCTATAGGCTCTTGGGTTTGAAATAAATCACACCACAGAGAGATAAGGAAGAATCATGACAGAAAATTGGAAATTCTACCCTTAACCCCAAGAAGCTCTCTAACATAGTACTTGTATAGAGTACTGGTCTCAGAATCCAAAGCCTTGGGTTCAAATCTATAATCCATCACTAGCTAGCTATGTGACTCAAGGGCAAATTATGTAACTTTTTCAAGTTTCCTTTTCTTAATCTATAAAATGGAGAATACAATAACTTTTATCACCAACCTATGTAGTCTCTAAATTTTTTGTGAGGTCTCCAAAAATTTGCTATTGCTTACCCCTATCATTAAAAAATGTGGATATACCTTTTTAATACAGGCATAATTAACTATTCATGTTATATACATGAACTATCATACTAATATTTGTTATAAAGAATGCACAAAAATAACAATTTTTTAAGTATGTGATGAAGATGAAATAATACTGGATCTAAGAGTCAGTAAGGAGTCACTGACATTTGTTGAGGAAGTGAGTGACATGAATAGCTTTAGGAAAATCACTTCAGCAGCTTTGAAGAGGATGAATTTGTTACATTTGAAAATTAAGGTCAACTGAGAGACAAAATAGTCTTAGCATGATGAATCTATTAGTTAGGCTAGTAATGAACAATAAATTGAAACAGTGGACACTATCAATGGCTAAAGACCATGAGGTAAGGCTTATTACCTTTTATACAGTTTAGGGAAGTACAAGAGAACAAAGAAGAAAATTGGTAGGTGAGGAAAACAATGCAATTGGTTACAAAGCAGACAGCTTCATGGGGGTGGGCACAACATGATGGGTTGGAAATTGGGAATAAAAGGATGGCAACAATCTCCCCCTTCACTCCTGTGGCTAAGAAATATTCATTTTTGGGGTTTACCTACAAGGTTAGAGATAATGGACCAGACTTCTTTGCATAACAAACCCCACAGCCTTGAAAGATAGCTTGGTGGTATAAATATACTAGATCAGACTCCCTGATATCCACCTGCCTCCTTCAAAGGTAGCAGATTTCCTTGACAGAAGAAAAAACTGATTAATATAAGAAGTAGATTTCTAAACTTTACTCATTATGGGACAAGCAAATTTCTGGACTAAGCTCAGAGACAAAGAATCATGACTTAGGCAGTTACAGGACAACAACAATTGATTATAAAGAGGATCAATTTAAAAAGACACAGAATCAATCTGATTCCTTATGATTGATTTGGGAGAGAATTCATACAGAACAGTTAGGAGAACATTGCAATAGTTCAGGTGAAAGATGGTGAGGGCCTAAGCTGCGATGGTGAAAATGTGAAGAGTGACAGAGGGTCAGAGGTTAGCGATGTTGTAGAAGCACAAACGGTAAGATTTGTCAACTGATGGGCAATGTGGGTGAGGGACAGAATGAAGTCAAGGAGAACAGGGAGGTCACAGAGCTAAAGGATTCGGAGAATGGTGGTGTCCTCAAGACAAATAGAAAATTCTTTCTAGGCTTTGGAAGGGAATAGGAATCCAACTGCAACCCATCCACGACAATTTAGGCTGTGCTGTTAACTCTCTTATTGAAAACTGTAAATGGTATCAGGGTGGGCTCCCCATTGGACACTGGTACAGAGTTTACTATCATGAGACAAGAGATAGTGATATGTAAGGGGTGGATTTTATCTCACAGCTGCTTTGGTTGACTAGCTTACAATCTTCCTGAGGAGATCAAATGAGATAATATATGTAAAGCATTTAGCACAATGCCTAGTACACAGTAGTTGATTACCAATGCTTTTTTTTCCCTTCCTTCTCTCCTTTTCCTCCCCACAGGTGCCCAAACCCTAGGCACCCACACTGAATGTCAGTTGTGGGAGGGTACAGAGTGGAATGTTGAAGTGAGTTGGGGAGGAAAATTGAAGACAGGCCTACAACTAGGTATGGGGACAGAGGAAGAGGAAATATGACTTATCTTCCCACTTTCCAATACATTGATCATAAATTTCTTGGGGCTACAGGCCTTTTGTTCTCATTCCATGTCCCTATAGTCCTTTTGTCCTCAATCCATGTTCCCAATTTTGGAAACCACTTGTTCTATGTCACAGGGTTTCTGAGAAGAGCACTATGAAAAATCTAAGGTGCTATACATAAATGCACATTGTGTGTGTGTGTGTGTGTGTGTGTGTGTGTGTATGTGTGTGTGTTTGTGTGTGTGTGTATACACAGACACATGTATTTGCACACATCTTAAAGATGGGGGAGAATTAGGCATGTTTGAAGGGAGAATAGAAGGAACCAGTAGATAAGAGGGGCTGAAGATTAGGAGTGTGAATGTTTGAGTTTGCAATGTGCTGAAGAAGAAGAAAGGGGATGAAATCAAGGGTACATGTAATGATTTTGCCCTTGGCAAGAAGAAAGACCACTTCATTGCCACACCGTCGAACTGGGGAAGGGAAGCGGAAGAGGGAAATAATATTTAGAGATTTTGAGATGAATAGATATGGAAAAGAGGAAAGTCACAACAAAGGGCCTTGATTTTCTCAGTAAAGTAGGAGGTGCAATCCTCATCTATGAGGGGAGGTGGGTGTGGGGGAGGTTTAAGGAGAGAAAAGAAAGTTTATAAATGGCTTTGTGAGGAGTAAGATAAAGAATCAATTAGGAAAGAATAAAAGCTACAAGTCAAGAACCAGTTTGAGTTGGATGACAAGAGTACAGGGGATTAGAACAGCAGAGGACAGAGTTGAATGCGTTAAATATAGGATCAGTATTAGAGGTTGAGGAAAGTAGATTCAAAGCAGATACAATGGCCCAGAACACTACCAGAAGGTGGAAGGACTGGAGTCTTGATGAGGGCGAAGAATTTTTTTTCCACGAAGGGTGAGGCATAGGAAGAGATAACATGCTAGAAACTATGGCAAAATAGGATACAGATTTTTCACTAGAGAAATGGAAAATTAGGGGCAGCTAGGCGGCACAGCGAGTAAAGCACAGGCTGTGGAGTCAGGAGGACCTGAGTTCAAATTTGACCTCAGACACTTGACATACTTACTAGCTTGTGATCTTGGGCAAGTCACTTAACCTCAATTGCCCTGCCATCCCCCCTCGAAAAAAAAAAACAAGAAATGGAACATTGTTCTGTACTGGTGAGATCCACTGTGTGACCATCCCTATGTGTGGCTGAGTTGGAGTGAAGAAGTAGAATATAAGATTTAACGAAGATGAATAATTGAGAGTTTAGGGAGTTTGAATACTGAAGTCCTATAGTATAAGGGGAAGAGTTGGAGAGGAAAATTCCAAGCCAGGTGCTGAACTCCTTGAGAAAAGAGGAAGAAGCACTCAGAGACTGTTTTAAAATGGTAACTATTATCTGGATTGGGTGGGAAATTTTGGTATTTCTAACTTCAAAGGAAGTCAAAGAAAGATTATGACTTCCCCTCCAGAACTAATTTGTCTAGGGATATGAGTTAAGTGAAATGACTATCAATTTTATATATTTGTACAAATTCCCTACAGATTTTAGCTATCATCTATTCAGAGATAATAATGAAAAGATTTTTCTACCATCTATATATGTTTTTATTTTAAGCACATTGATTTTTTTTGTGCAAAAGGTTTTAATTTTCTGTAAATAAGAAGATCTAGGTTTTTTTTTAGAAATCTCATCCATCTCATGTCTAGTTCTGTATTTGTCTTCTATCTATAGTTGTAAGAAAAAGAAAAAGAAAAGAAAAACAGCCTTCCTGTATAGCCTAAGAATAGGAGAAGAATACAGCTCTGGAAAAGAATGTCTTATTTTAAAAAAAGATGGAATAGATAAAATATGCAGAAAAATAACATTTTACAGTAAGAAGACAAGCTCAGGTAAAAAAAAAATACAGAAATCAAAGGGGAAAACTTGGTGAAGAGCAGAGGTGACAAATACATAGCTACATGTGGCCAGAAAACTCCCAAGTGTGGCCTGAACCAGATTAAAATGTAACTGACAAATACTGAACAAAATAATTTTAAAATACAATAAGATGTAGATAACATTACATTTTAAAGCTAAGTCACTATGTGGTAGATGGGAATCCTTATTTTCATATCTATTTGAGGTTGATGCCTCTGGTAAAGGGCATTTGGGTGAAGATAAATGGAGACAGAATTAGAACCAATATTGCTATTGATATATAATAGGCAGCTAGGTGGCACAGTGGGTCGAATTCTGGACCTAGAGTCAGGAAGATACCAAAGTTCAAATCTAGCCTCTGACACTTAACAATGTCCAATTGACACTGGACAATGTCCAAGTCCATCAACTTCTGTTTGCCCCATAAAAATTGGGAAAGGAGCAGCAACTATGTCACAAATTGTAAGTATCAAATGAGAGAAAATTTGTGTGGAAGCACTTATTACGATGCTTGGAACATAGTAGGTACTTAATAAATGCTTTCCCCCTTCCCAATCCTTGATAGGTCACTGAAACTGAACAAAGGAGTACATGAGTTCAGGAAAGAGATTAAAACCATGGCACAGGGGCACAATATAGTGGTGATGAGAGAATTCAATTATCTGGACATTTGCTGGCAATTTCACACTACTTCAAGCAGAGTATCTAATAGTTTTTTGACTGCCATTAATGGTTATTTTATCCTTCAAAAGTTGAAGCAACCAACTAGGGGGACCTCCATCCTGGATTTTATTTTTAGCTAAAATCAGAGAACGGGTCCTGGGCTAAGTGTAATGAAAATATTTTAGGGAAGTGAACATGCCATCTTAGAATAATTGATGAAGGAGGGGGGAAACACAATAATCTGACATGTACTCTAGATTTTAGGAGAGAATTCCTAAGGTTAGGAGAAAAAACATGTAGAATCCCATTGACTAAAATTCTGCAGGTAAAGTAAACCCAGGAGGATTGCAAAGCACTAAATAATGAATTCCCGAAGACACACAAAAAACACATTTCTGTTGAGGAAGAAAATGAGAAGCTTTTTATCAAGAACAATTTGGAGTTAAAAGGAAGTCATCAAACAATCTTTTGAAAAGATATGTAGAAGATGGAAGCAATAAGATAAGAAATGATGACTATAAAAGCATGGAGTATCAGGAGCGTAAATGCTGAAAATCCAAAATGTCAAGGCAGGATAAAGCAAACAGGAAAACTTCTATTTTGCTGCTGCTGCTGTTGAGCTAAGTTGGGTTTGAGGAGAGGTAGGAGAATTGAAGAAGGGCTAGGACCACTACTTGAGAAAGCAAGAGAAAAGGAAGAGTAACTCAAATCTTTAAAGTGGAAAGGATGAAGCAAAATTCCTAAAAAGTACTTTAGTTTCTAGCAAAACTCTAGAACAAGGGCCAGCCTAAGCTAATTTTCTTTTTTGACATGATTGCTAGACTGGTGGATCAGCAGAATACTATAGATCTCACTAATAAAACATATGATAAAGTCTCTCATGCTATGCTTGTTAATGAAGTAAATAGCAGTTGGGCTCGCAATCCTAGAACAAGGGTGGCAACATCTCCAACATTCTAGGGGTAGCCCTGAGGATTTATGAATCTTTCTCCAATGTCATTTGCTAAAGCCCCCATTCTAGTGCATTCCCTCTGCTGTTAGCTGTCAGTGACTAGCTCTCTAATTCTATTCAACTATAAAACATCAATTGGCTTTTGCAATGGAATATTTACTTTATAAAAATACATCAAGCATGAAAGCACAACACCCCCTTTGGGGAGAGCCTAAACAAGTTTGGTCTCTGGGTTCAGTGAGTTCAGCCTTAACATATTTTATGGTATTAAGTCTGCCAAATGCACCTTTTGCTGGATGAGTCCTCATACAAACTACTACCGGGCTGCATCCCAAAGACCAATGGTTACTTACTGTGTCTCAGCGTACTGACACTGCAAAAATTGGTGTGGACCCCGATCTTGGACTTTGAGT
>CM053626.1:280268378-280354183 GCA_028646595.1 Phalanger gymnotis | reverse complement strand
TTCGGTGGTATTTTCCACCAAAGACATCTTAAGCTATATTTCATAAAGGTTGGTACGTTATTTCATTGTTTTCATTCTCTTTCTGTTGTTGTTCAGTCGTTTCAGTCATGTTTGACTCTTAGTGACCCCATTTGGGAATTTTTGGGCAATGATATTAGAGTGGGTTGACATTTCCTTCACCAGGTCATTTTACAGATGAAGAACTGAGGCAAACAGGGTTAGTGACTTGTGCAAGGTCACGCAGCTAGTAAATATTCATTCTCTTTAATGTGGCTTTTTATTATTTCTATGACATTTTCTTTCACCCAACCATTATTTAAATATCTATATTTCCTCACCTATTTGGTTGACCAAACTTCACTTGTGATGCCTCAATTTTGAGAGATGTCTTCTTTGGTTTTCATCCTTCAATCATTCAGAATGCTCCTGACTAATCAACCTTCATGGGATTAGTCCTTTGTTGTTCACTGTTGTCAAATGGCCCTATCACAAGATTAGACTTGTAAAAGTCTTGTGCCCACTTTGTAGCATTTTAAAATGTAGCAATTACCTTGTTTTTTCATGGTATAAGGACTTGCTTATTTTTTTTTATTTTGGTTTTTGGATTTCTACTTCAAAAGCCCTTCTCAACTTTGTGTTTCTTTGATGAAATTATTAAATGCCTGTGTCTCTTTTAAGATTCTTAGTTTTTACAGAGGTGTATATTCAGTGCTGTGTGATATGTTACTGTGTGGAAACTGTTATTTGCTTTTGATTTACTGGATGCCATTTGGTTTCTTTTCTTGTCATTGTTGAGTGATTATGAGTGATTTGAATTGGTGGTTACTTGATTTCTGAACTTCCTATTTTCTGATATCTTGAAAAACCTCTCTTCAATCCTAAAGCTATAGAACTTGAAAACTACATTTTTGAGTCATTCAAACTATTGGTTTCCTTATTATGACATCTATGGAATCTAGCAATGTACATTTACCCCTCTCTTAGCAATAATTTCAGGTAATCTTTTTGTAACATTTTCTGGAAAAATAACATTTAGATACTTTGTTCAATTAGAGTTTCCTTGAAGGGCAATGATTTTTAGATTATCTTGTCAATCTTCATTTTCAAGGCCAATTTCTTTTGTTTTTTAATATCTCAAATGTTCTTTCATCTTTCTGACTTGCTTTTTCACTGAAATTTGTTGTTCGGCATGTTAATTTTCATGTTGTCTCTTTGTCATTCTTTTTCCTCTGTATGCCTACTGATTTGTTATAATTTTCATTTAAAAATAATCATTTTTTCAAGTCTTAAGTAAGAGCTCTATGTCTTTCAATTATTTCATTGTTTCTAAACAGCTCTGTGGAGTTTTGTAGTTGTCACATTCTCATTTCATTTTGTTGTTCTTGCCATATTGTTTATTTCTTTTGGAAATTTTAACCTATAATAATTATTTATTGTGCTAGAACCTGATATTCACTCAATTTTAGTTTTTAATATGTTTCATTTCTTTTCATATTTCCTTGTGAGGACTTTTTTTTTCTTTTCTCTCTTCTTTTTACTTATTATTTTATTTTGCAGTGCTCTGAGTGACACCAAGCTTCTCCTGTAAACAAAGACCTCTCTTTTAAACCCATAATATCCTAGCTGCCTTGCTAGGCATCACAAAGTCTCTAAAGTTTCTAAAGAATTAAAGTTGAAGATTATACAAAGGACGATGGAGAGGTGCACAGTTGGCATTGCAGGATGTAAAACGATTCAAATAAAGAAGATACAGGAGTAATGGTGAAAAATATACATGAACAGAAAAAATGGGATGGTCCCATTATAAGAGCAAGGGATAACTGATGAATACTCCAATCTCAGGAAATCTAGAGAAATACTTCCATCATATTTAATAGAACTTCTGTGAATTATTTATAGGACAGCATTAAAATGAAAAACAGAGCTTGGCAGGCATGGATGTCTTGGGATTTTCATTGTTTGAGGGAGTTACCTATATGGATGAGATTCAAGAATACCATAATTGTACTGTTAGAACAAAACTCCATTCCATATAAACCAATAATCTATTAAAGTATCAAAGTGGTTTTTTATTTTATTTAGTGTATTTCTTACTTTGGGATGATGAGAAGGCATCTGTGTATAAACATTACCATTTATTCAACCACGTTTCTGGAAATCTATTCTTCATTGTCTCTTTAACAGTGCACTAAGAATAGGAATAAGGAACAGTGCCTCTTCTTCTAGATGGAAAACCTCAGGCTCAGATCCAGGAAAAAAAAAACTAAGAAAAAAGTTGATATTATGATTTAACAACCAAAGGTTGTTCTAAACAGAAGTTCTTTTTTGTTCCACTCTGCAACCTATCACCATACTCCTATCATCTATACAGAATCATCTAAATTGTAATATTCATCACTTTAAAATGCAAATCTATTTTACTACCAAAAAACCCTTCAAGTACAAGCTAGCATTTATAGAAATGCTCACCGTAATATCTGATTCCATTTTGACACAGTTTAACATATGACTGGATGTTCCAGCCTAATCTATTTCCAGCCCAAGTTTGGTTTATACTCTTTCCTTTAGCTCCTAGTCCCTAAAGCATATTAAATCTTTTTCTTTTTTTATGGCTGGGTGCCACATGCAACCTCCAAATTTAGGTTACAGCTATTCTCAAAAGTCACCTCACAGCTGTACTGGATCCAGCCATCTACCGAACTTGCCTTAAATATCCCACACATCTCTAGCCCTTGTCAAGTTCTGGAAGAATTCCTGACTGTCACATCACCTTGTCCTTAGGCAAGTTCCTGTATCCTATCCTGATTTGTTTGCTCCCTCAAATCCCTTACTCAAATAAGATTACAATTAAAAATCCACTGACTTTACATCAATGTCACACTCATTTCAATCAAACAAGGTGATATAACACAAAAGAGTGCCTAGATCTCATCACAATGAACAAAATCGAGAGAAACCATCCTTGTTTCAGTAAGATACACGTACCTGGAAGACTAAAGTTAAGGCAAAAAGCAGGCAGTCCTTGCTCTGGGATCAACTATTATTCTAGAGTTGTTCTATTGTATATACACCTACCTGACTGAGAGGGTTTACTACTTCTGTTTTCCACCAGGAAAACCCAGCAGAACCAGGAGAGCCCCACAGCCATGCTCTCAGACATGAACCTCATTGATTCTGTTAAGGAACAATTCCTCATCAGTAGGTGTCATCAGTCTCACTAGTTCAGGTCAGTTACTTGGGTTTTTTTCCCCCCTCATTACCCACAGAGCCTAATTAGAATTATTCTGTATTACTATAGTATTACTACTCTGTAAAATGAGTACTAGGATGCTCATATTACCCTTCACTTTTCCAGTCATTCCAGCTCTCTTGGTCAAAATACAGTGTGAGTTCCAAAGGCTCTAACCAATAGAAGAAAATATAGCGTACTCAAAGGACCTACTAGACAAACACAGGCACTATAGGAATTGAACTCCCAGGAGCATATGATACTATACAAGCATGCTGGTTGTAGAGTTCTACAGTCTGTAACTGTAATTATGTCTCTTAGAAAGCTAGGAAAGATGACTGTTCAAATCATTAGCATGAGAAAGGCCTCTGACTCTAGGAAACATATGTATTTCTAGGTTATTTGTCTTGGGATTAGGTGGTCATTGATCAGAACATGGTTCCAATTGAGCCATCAGCATGTCTACTTGTCACCTACTCTAAGTCTGTGTCCTTGCTCCATCTTTGCTATGATGGCCAATATTATTAAGGGTAATGACATGTTACATGTGGAGTATGTGTGTCTGTGTGCGTCTGTGTGTTTTGCTTCCTGAAAGGTGCCTTCATTCTGAAGCCAGAGGGTGTTTTGCTGTTGAAAACTGCTACAATTTTGAGCTGGTGATATCACCTGCCTACTTTTCTCCTAATATTCCTGGGTTCTTTCCCTAGTTTGACCCCTGATCTATAACTTTTTCATATATTTAAACCCTGTGCCTATTGATGCCTCCTATTTTGAGCCTCAGGACTTTGACCATATACTGTAACTTAGCACCTTCATGTTCAGTGACAGCCCTTCCTACTCTGGTTTCTCTACAAGAACCAGGAAGCATATCCCTGCCCTTCTTCAGGCAGTAGGAAGAAGAATTGATAACCTCAGACTCACATCTTTTCATCAACTCAGGTATGACTGGCTTTCATCATTGGGAAACTAGAAAGCACTGCACTTGATCAGCTAGTACCTTTGATGAAAGGTAGGTAATTGTTAGACTAGCCAGAGGACTATGGATGCCTTGAGGAGGAATTCTGGACTATATTCAGGTACCCTCATGGACATAAGATGCTAAACTTTCAAAGGTGGGAATTGGACAGGGTTAGAAGTGTTACTCAAATGAATAATGATTTCTACCAATTGAGAGCCCTTTGGGGTTGGAAGGAAGGGATGTTAATATGAATTTTGAAAAGGCCTTGAGGAAAGGTCTTCAATACTAATTGTCAGGGCACTGAGTTCCAACATCCATTCATGATGAAAATGGTACCAGGTGAGTGAGTGAGGTGCTGTCGTTATGCCCATTTTACAGATAAGGAAACTGAGGCTGGAGTGACTTGCCACAGATCACATAGGTAGTAAACATGTGAGACAGAATTGAAATCCAGGTATTTCTGACTCCAAGGAAAGCATTCTAGCTGCTACACCACCCACCTTAATGACATATTAAAATCATCACAAACCGTAGAACTCTGACTCACTCAAGGAACCTGGGTTCTATTACCAAACTGTGGAATTTGGAGCAAATCACTTAAGCCCTCTGGTGCTCAGATTCTATCTCTGTAAAAATTAAGAGATTGAATTAATGGGCGACAAAGACCCTCTCTTGGGCGGCTAGGTGATGCAGTGGATAGAGTGCTGGGCCTGGAGTCAGGAAGACCTAAATTCATATCCATCCTCGCTAACCGTGTGGCCCTGGGCAAGTCGCTTAACTCTGTTTGTCTCAGTTCCCTCATCTGTACAATGAGCCAGAGAAGGAAATGGCAAACCACTTCAATGTTTTTGCCAAGAAAACCCCAAACAGGGTCAGAAGAGCAGGGCATGACTCAACAATAACAACAACATGGACCCTCTTAGCTTTAAATCCTGATCCTATGGCCTCAGGCACTTAATAGTTGCATGCCTGTGGATAATTCACTTAACTTCTGCCTGCCTCAGTTTTGCCATCTGTAAAATGGTGATAATAAGAACACCTATCTCCCAGGGTTGTTGCAAGGAATAAATGAGATAATATCATAATGTTTAAAGGTCCTTTGCAAACCTTAAAGCACTACATAAATGCTGCTGCTGATGTTACTTTAAACACTTACCATGTGCAAAGCACTGTTTTAGGTGCTGAGAATACAAAGACAAAATGAAAGTCAGTCCCTGTCGTCAAGGAGCTTATGTTCTATTGGACAAAATGAACCATATAGATCATGGATTTGGAGCTGGGGAAGAGACCTTAGATGGAGGCCTCTTCATTTTACAGATGAAGAAACAGAGTCACAGAGAATTTAAGCTACTTGCTCAGGGTCACAAAGACAGTAAGTATCTCAGGTGGGATTTGAACCCAGGTCTTCCAAGTTAGTACCCTGTGTATTATGCATATTTACTTGTCACTATACTATATGCTTTGCCAGGGGAAGAAGACCAGCATGTGAATGTATTTGAGATCAGTGTTGATCGGCAAAACTTCATAAGAGGCGAGTGATGAGAACACAAAGTTTAAAGGATCACAGACCTTGATCAGGAAGGCACCTCAGAGGCCATATAGCCCAATCTTATCTTACAAATGAGGCAACTGAGGCCAAGAAAAGTGAAATGACTTATCCAAGGCCATATAGGTAGCCATCTTATTTCATTAGGAATCAGCAGGTTTCTTAGAGCCCCCACTGCAATGAGTGAGGTACTTTGGTGGAATCAGATTGAACAAAGTAGGAAAAAGCAGTTGTGCAGGGCCTAGAATTAGATTTACTTTCTTTAATTTAGAGCCTTTTATTTTAGAGAGCTCCTGTTGCCACCTCATTTCCTTCAAGTTCAACCATGAACAGAGGAAGGGAAGAAAGGAAGTCCTGAAGCATTCTCTTCCACAAGAGAAGCCCAATTTGCTTTACAATGCTGCCAAGGACCAGCCTGGGGTGCAGAATTCCAAGAGGCCTATGAATGCCTGTGGCCTCTGAGAGACCATCTGTGGCACCTATTTGAAAGAGTGAGACAGGGAATAAATGTGAAGACAAAGAGAGGAAACTGATATAGAGAAAGACATTCCTCTTTCCCCCACTCACTGCCTTTTACTCTGCCTAGTTAAGTTAAAATAGCTCCTAGAAGAGTCCAAAGTTTTCCCACACACCAGGTCTAAGAAGAATTGAACTCCTCCAGAATGCTAGACTTGACCTGGCTTCTTGACGATAACATAGAGACATTTTTAATCAACCTTCCTAAATCCTCGACCCTCTAGGGAAGCATTTAGACATAGAAGATTAGCGAAGCGAGAGTTGCTAGAACTCAATTTATGATGCACTGTTCGAGCTCAGACCCATGACTTCATTCCTCTGCGCTTCACTTGCAAAGGAAGAGGTATGATTTGCCTATATTCAAATGAGATACATATGAATTTTGTTTTGCAACCTCTAAAGTGCTATGTAAATGCTAGTTAAATGCTGGCCGTACTTGAAAGTAATGGAAATCTAGAATGGATATATAATCTGAATAGAGCTTAAGTATTACTTAGAGCCCATACTTGGTGATTTTCACACAGCTCACCAAAAATGAGAATCAGAGGGAAGGAAATAAGCATTTAAATTACTCCTATTATGTGCCAGGCACTAAGCACTTTATAAATATTATTTCATTTGATTCTCACCAAAACCCTGAGAAGTAGGTGCTACTATGACCCCCACTTTATAGCTGAGGAAAATGAGAGATAAACAACAGTTAAATGACTTGCCCAGGGTCACACAGTTAGTAAGTACCTGAAGCCAGATTTAAACTCAGTTCTTCCTAACTCCAGGCCCAGCACTGTCTCCATACCACCACCTTCCTCTAAAGGAGCTGAAACTGGGAAATGATAGTCAGACACTTGCATAAACTAAAAATCACTACCCACTATATTTTCTGAAAAGAATAGCCTTCATCTTTTCTTATCCCTCTTTTGCCTTTGAAGATATAAAACACAGCATTCAGGATCCTTGGCTAAATTACATTGTCAGCTCCCAAGGGAGGAGACGCATTGCTCTGTGTCCTACAGAGTTCTTTAGTACCCTGCTAGGTCTCCAAACACTTGCTAAATCAGCAGGCCAGCTCTGAGCAAGATCAGATAGCTGCTCTTGGATTCTGAGAATTTCTAAAATTGTAGCGCTGAGCCTCTTGGACAAAGCAGACAGACAGTTAGGGTGATAGTCACTATACAAACTGTGAGTGTGACCTCAATGAGAACAGAAAGTTTCCATTGGTCTTCTGATGCTGTGACTGGGGATTCAGAAGATAGATAGACAGGCAGACAGAGACAGAGATTAATTGGCTATTTGATTAATTGGGTACAGCGCCTGCCTAAACAAAGAGAATGAAGGCATGGCTCAAGTACATAGCTGGAAGCATTTGTTGGGTGAATACAGCACCCAGCAGAAACTAGTCTACTGTTCCAAAGACTGGGAGTTTAAAGAGTGGTTTATATGGTTTTACAACAAAGGGACACAGGAGAATATGTAGGAATACAAGGTACCTGGGACCAGGATGTTTATGTAAACTCTGTCCATTTGGGGCCAGTATAAACCAGTCTGAGCCAGCCTTGTGGTTGCTGGCACAGCAGAGGTATTCCAAGTTCATCCAGTGGACACAGCAAAGGATCAAACTTGGTATGGTATGACTGGTATGTCAAACTTGAGCAACACTCATTCTGCCTCCTGACTGGCTGATTTTGATTCCCAGGTTATTTCAGCTTCTCCTAGAGAATAGGGGAGCTCAAAGAAACCAAGGTGATTAGTAAACTCATTCAATCTATTTCTACAATAGATAGATAGATAGATAGATAGATAGATAGATAGATAGATAGACCGACCGATACATAGATACATAGATAGATACATAGGTAGATACATAGGTAGATAGAGCATTAGTAAGAATTGACTATTCCAGGTTCTATGCTAAGCATTGTGGATAAAAATTCAAGCAAACAGGATAGTTTCTTTAAGGAGCTTATGTTATAATGAGGGAAGACAACACATAAAAGGGAGAAGAAAAGAAGGGGTATATACATGCATGGTAGCATGGGTGTGGAGATGGCATAGAGAGCAGGATCAAGATCTAGTTTCCAGAAATATAAGTCCAAATCTCACCTATTTTATCTGGGTGACTTTGGACTCTGTCCCTGAAGGGGAGTGAGAATGATGACTAGAGTATTGGCAGCAGAGTGAGGAGAAGGCCAAGAAGTAGTGTGGAGGTCAGTTCAGGGGAAAATTTGGCAAAAGTCCTATCGGAGCTAGGTGTTCCAGGGGAGGTGAGTAAGGCTGGGGTGGGGTAAGAAACAGTGATGAGGGGGATGACCAGAGTGTAGATGACCTGGTATAATGATGACCATGGTCAGAAACTCTGACTTCACTGCACTTTGAGTACAGTGATTGAGGAAAATCCAAAGAAAATTTCCATAGGCACCACAAGCATTTTATCTTTGCTCACAAGCTTAGTTCTGAGTAAAGTTCTTTAAAGCTAAAAGAGTCCTTAGTGATGGCATAATCAAACAATCAACAAGCATTTCTTAAGCACCTACTATTTGTTAGGTATCCCCTTGCTGTACATCTTTTACAGGAAACCTCCCCTAAGCCCTCTTAATTTCAGTACTTTCCTTCTGTTAGTTATTTCCTATTTATCCTGTTTATAACTTTTTGAAGTTTTTTTTTTTGCATATTGTCTCCTCCATTAAATTGTAAGCTCAGTGGACAGAGTCAAGATGGCAGAGTAAAAGCAGGAACTCACCTGAACTCTCCTAAATTTCCCCCCAACAACCTTTAAAATAGTGCATCAAATTAAATTCTGGAGTGCAGAAACATCAAAAGCTCTAGGTGAAACAATTTTCCAGCCCAAGACAACTTAAGAGTTTGGCAGGAAAGGTCTAACTTGCCAGAGTGGTGGTCAAGCCTGGAGTGCAGTGCAGAGGAGGCTGTACCCCAGCAAGCCAGCTGTAGGCCTTGCAGGCAGCTGTCCCAGTCATAGCAGAGCTCTCAAAAGCTCTCAACCCACAGACAGTAAAGGGATTGGATAACTGGTCAGAAAGACATTATAGGTTGCTAGCACTGGGTGCTGGGTGCAGGATCCTGTTACATTGCCCATATACAGTTCTAGGACACACTCACAGGACAAAGAGGAGCACTTTCACTAACACTTATGGCCTAAGGGGAGTAAGGGCCCTATTCACAGTCCCAGGGCAGAGAAGAGTGTTTGTGGTCATTCAGAAACTGGAGAACAGGCCAAGAGAACTCTGACCTTACCTCACACTACCTTGGAAGAACCAAAAGCATATAAACCTCCAGAATGAGCTCTGAAAACAGCAGCATGAAAAACCTGAAGCTTGGGAAAGTGACCCCTCCACTATAGGAGAAGAGTGCAACTTTAATTTTTATATAAATTTTTATTTAAATTTTTAAATTATTTTTTAATAAATTTTTAATATTTTTAATAAATTTAATTTTTTTGTAAATTTTTAATAATTTTTAATTTCAATTTTTATAATTTCAATTATTCAATTCAAAAATTTTAATTTTTAATAAAATTAAAAGTCAAGAAATAGGCTGGAAAATTTAAAAAAACTGACTATAGGAAGTTATTATGATGACAAGAAAGATCAAGACACAAACTAAGAAGGAGATGATGAAGTCAAAACAGCTATATGCAAGGCCTCCAAAAAAGCTGGTCACAGGCCTCCAAAAAAAGTTCTGGAAGAGCTTAAAAATAATTTTAGAAAATCAATAAGAAAGGTAGAGGAAATTCAGAAAATAAATAATAGTGATAAAAGAAAATTATTTTAAAAGAGTCTATAGTTTGGTAAAAAAAAAAAAGTCCAAAAATATTGAGGGAACTAGCACCTTTAAAATGGGAAAAATGGGAAAAGAAGAACAAAAATTCACTGAAGAAAATAAATTTAAAAACTAGAATTTGCAGGAGGCATAGCCAAGATGGCAGCTGGGAAACAGGGACTCACTTAAGCTCTCCCCCAAACCCCCTCAAACGCCTATTAAAAATGTGGCTCTGAACAAATCCTAGAGCTACAGAATCCACAAAATAACAGAGGGAAACAAGTCTTCAGCCCAAGATGGCCTGGATGGCGGCTGAGAAGGGTATACTGTATCATGCTGGGAGTGAAGCGCAGCCCAGCATGGACCATGCCAGGACAGACCAAACTGAAAAACTGTTCTGATATTCTGGAACTAGAGAGTAAAATAGAAATTGAAAGAATCTACCAATTGCTTCTAGAAAAAGATCCCCAAAAGAAAACTCCTAGAAATATTGTTGCCAAATTCCAGAGTTCCCAGGTAAAGGAGAAACTATTGCAAGCAGCCAGAAAGAAACAATTTGAGTATTGTGGAAACACAATCAGTGTAACACAAGATCTAACAGCTTCTACATTAAGGGATTGAAGAGCTTGGAATATGATATTCTGGAGGTCAAAGGAGCTAGGATTAAGACCAAAAATCACCTACCCAGCAAAACTGAGTATAATACTCCAAGGCAAAATATGGATGTTCAATAAAATAGAGGACATTCAAGCTTTCTTGATGAAAAGACCAGAGCTGAATAGAAAATCTGACTTTCAGATACAAGAATCAAGAGAATCATGAAAAGGTAAACAGGAAAGAGAAATCATAAGGGACTTGCTAAAGTTAAACTGTATTGTTTACATTCCTACATGGAAAGATGATATTTGTAAATCATGAGACCTTTCTCAGTATTAGGGTAGTTGAAGGGAATACACACACACACACACACATATATGCACATATATGTATGTATATATAGACAGAGGGCACGGGGTAAATATGAAGGGATATCTAAAAAAATAAATAAAATTAAGGGGTCAGAGAGAAAATAGAATGGGATAAATTATCTCACATAAAAGTGGTAAGAAAAAGCAGTTCTGTTGGAAGGGAAGAGGGGCAGGTGAAACAGAATGAGTGAATCTTGCTCTCATCGAATTTGACTTAAGGAGGGAATAACATACACACTTAATTGGGTATATTACCCCACAGGAAAGTAGGGTGGAAGGGGATAAGAGGGAGATGATAGAAGGGAGGGCAGATTGGGGTAGGAGGGTAATCAAAAGCAAACACTTTTGAAAAGAGACAGGGTCAAGGGCGAAAATTGAATAAAGGGTGACAGGATAGGATGGAGGGAAATACAGTTAGTCTTTCACAACATGACTATTATGGAAATATTTTGCATAATTATACATGTGTGACCCATGTTGAATTGCTTGCCTTCTTAAGAAGGGTGAGTGGGAAGGGAAGAAGGGAGAGAATTTGGAACTCAAAGTTCTAAAAACAAATGCTCAAAAAAGTTGTTTTTACATGCAACTGGGAAATAAGATATACAAGCAATGGGCTATAGAAATCTATTTTTCCCTACAAGAAAGTAAGTGGAAAGGGGATGGGGGGGGAGTGGGGTGACAAAAGTGAGGGAAGACTGAGGAAAGGGGCAATCAGAATAAAAGCCATCTTTGAGTGGGGGGAGGGTAGAAAAGAGGAGAAAATTTGTTGCTCAAAATCTTGTGTGAGGGAAAGTTGAAAACTAAAAATATTAAATAACAAAAATATGGAAAAGAAAAAAAAAAGTAGAACTTGCCAAATGGAAAAAGGGTACAAAACTCACAGAAGAAAATAATTCCTTAAAAATTAGAATTGGGCAAATGGAAGCTAATGACTCTATGAGACATCAAGACACAATTCTTAAAAAACCAAAAGAATGAAAAAGTAGAATATAATTTGAGATATTTAATCAGAAGAAAAACTGACCTAGCAAAAGATTGAAGAGAGATAATTTAGAATTATCGGACTACCTGAAAGTCATCATCAAACAAAAAAAAAGAGCCTAGATAAAATATTTCAATCAATTATCAAGGAAAATTGCCTGATGTCCTAGAACCAGAGGGTAAAATAGAAATTGAATGAATCACTGATCACTTCTTGAAAAAGACCTCAAAATGAAAACTCCCAGGAATAGTATAGCCAAATTTGAGAGCTCCCAGTCCAAGGAGAAAATTTTCCAAATAGCCAGAAAGATGTAATTCATAGATTGTGGCACCATAGTCAGGATAACACAGGATTTAGCACTTCTACATTAAATGACTGGAAGATTTGGAATATGATATCCCAGAAGGCAAAAGAGATAGTATTACAATTAAGAATCACTTGCCCAATAATATTGAGTATAATTCTTTGGGGGGATGGGAATGGGATGGAAATGGATATTATTTAAAGAAATAGAGGATTTTTTTGTATTGCTGATGAAAAGACCAAATATGAATAGAAAATCTGACTTTCAAATACAAGACACAAGAGGAGTATAAAAAGGTAAATAGAGAAAAGAAATAAAAAGGATTCAATAAGTTTAAACTATTTACATAACGTATAAAAATGATACTTGTAACTCCTAAGAACTTTATCATTATTAGTCATTTGGAAGGAGTATATATACACAGAGGACCTAAGGGCGAGCTGACTATAATGGGATGATTTCAAAAGAATAAAAGCAAGGAATGGATGCACTGGGAGAAGGGGAGATGCAAAATGCAGAAAAATTATCTCACATAAAAAGGCAAAAAAGAGCTTTTACAATGGAGGGAAAGATAGGAGAAGGAACATGAACCTTACCTAATTAATCAGCATTGGCCTAAAGAAGGAATTATATACTTCCTCAGTTGGTTCATCTTACCCTACAGGTAAGTAGGAAGACAAGAGGATAAGGCATGGGATAGGGTGATAGAAAAGACCACAGATTAAGGGAAGAAGTGGTCAGAAGAAAAACAGATTTTTGAAGAGTGACAGATGATGGAGGGAGGGAGGAAGGGAGAGAGAGAGAGAAATGGGAGATAAGATGGATGTAAATACATGTGAATGAGATTAACTCACCCATAAAATGGAAGCAGATGGTAGAATGGATAAAATACAAGAATCAATGTGTTGCTTACAAGAAACACACTTAAAACAGAGAGACATACACAAAATAAAAATAGGGGGATGGAGCAAAATATGTCACCTACAGGAAAAAAATCAGGGGTAGCAATCATGATCTCAGACAAAGAAAAATATACCTAATTAAATGAAATGTGAGGAAACAACACTATTCTAAAAGGTACCATAGACAGTGAAATTATATAAATACTAAACAGATATGCATCAAATGGTGTAGCATCCAATTACTTCAAAGAAAAGTTAAATGATTTACATGAGGAAATAGACAATAAAAGTATACTAGTAGGGGACCTCAACTTTCCTCCCTTAGAACTAGATACATTTACCTATAAAACAAACAAGAAAGATGTTAAGGAGATGCATAGAATTTTACAGAAGTTAGAAATGATAGGCCTCTAGAAGATATAAATAAGTTTACTTTTTTTCAGTTGTACATGCCCCTTCACAAAAATTAACCATATATTAGGACATAAAAACCTCACAACCAATCAGAAACTCATAAATATTAAATGCATCCTTTTCAGATCATAATGCAACAAATATAATATTAAAGGGTCACAAAAGCATGGATTGAAAATTCATTGGAAACTAAATGATCTAATCCTAAAGAATGAGTGTGTCAAAAAAAAAACCAATTATAGAAACAATAAATAATTTCACTAAAGAGAATGACAATGAGACAAAAGTTTATGTGATGTAGCCAAAGCAATAAAAAGAACAGAATAAGCTTTTGACAAAATACAACACTCATTCTTACTAAAAATACCATAAAGCATAGGAATAAATGAAGCTTTTCTTGAAATGATAAGTAGTATGTACATAAAACCATCAGCAAACATTATCTGCAATGTGGATAAGCTAGGAGCTTTCCAATTAAGATCAGTGCAATCAATATTAGAAGAGAAACTGAAAATTGAGAATTTTTTGTGTTTCTCTGATAATGGCCTCATTTTTCAAATATAAAGAAAACTGAGTCAAATTTTTAAGAATACGAGTCATTCCCCAATTGATAAATGGTGAAAGGATATGAATAGGTAGTTTTCAAAAGAAGAAATCAAAGTTACTAATAGTTATGTGAAAAAATGCTCTAAATCACTACTGATCAGAGAAATGCAAATTAAAACAACCCTGAGACACCACCTCACAACTATCATATTACTAATATGACAGAAAAATAAAGTGACAAATCTGGGAAAGGATGTGGAAAAATTCATATGCTAATGCATTATTAGTAGAGTTGTGAACTATCCAGCCATTCTGGAAAGCAGTTTGGAACTATGCTCAAAGGTCTATAAATCTGTATATCATTTGACCCAGCAATACTACTACCAGGTGTACATGCCAAAGAGATCAAACAAAAAGGAAAACAACCTATATGTGCAAAAACGTTTATAGCAGCTCTTTTTGGTGGTGATAACAATTGGAGGGGCAGCTAGGTGGCACAGGGAGTAGAGCACTGGCCCTAAAGTCAGGAGGACCTGAGTTCAAATCCAGCTTCAGATACTTGACTCACTTATTAGCTGTGTGACCTTGGGCAAGTCATTTAACCCCAATTGCCCTGCCTTCCCCCCTCAAAAAATCAATTGGAAATTGAGGGAATGCCCATCAATTGGGGAATGGCTGAATAAATTATGATATGATTGTGATGGAATACTATTGAGCTAAAATAAATCAAGAGCAGGATGGTTTCAGATAAAGCTGGGAAGACATAGGAACTGATGCAAAATGAAGTGAGCAGAACCAGAAGAACATTGTGAATAGTAAAAAATAATATTGTACTGTGAATATTAAATGGTGAATGAGTTAGCTATTCTCCACACTGCAATGATCTAAGACTATTCCAAAGGATTTATGATGAATAAAAGCTTTCCACTTCCAGGGAAAAAAATCTAAGGGAGCCTGAATAAAAATCAAAGTATACTTTTAAAAAATTATTTTTCTTGGATCTTTTGTCTGTTTTCTTTTGTAACACGACTAACATGGAATGTGTTTTGCATGACTAGATTATATGCATAATCTATAGCAAATTATTTGCTTTCTCAAAGCGGGGAAATGGAAAAGAGAAAGGGAGAGAATTTAGAATTGAATTTTTTTTAAATGAAAGTTAAAACTTCTTTTACATGTAACTGATAAAGATAAAATAAAAAAATTTTAAAAGATTGTAAGCTTCTTGAGGGCAATGACTGTATTTTCCTTCTTGTTGCATTCCCAGCACTTACCATGGTACCCAACACATAGTAGACACTTAAATATTGATTGCTTGATATCATAATAATAATAGCCAGTATTTATAGTTTTTAAAGGTCGCAACACACTTACACAATATTATCTCACTTTTATCCTAAAAGCAACTCACCAAGGTGGGTGCTATTATTATCCCCAATTCATAGATGAGAAAACTGAGGTAGGAAGTGATTAAGTGACTTGCCCAAGGTCACACAACTAATAAATGTCTAAGACCAAATTTGAACCTAGGTCTTTCTGACTCTGAGTTCAACATTATTCACTGTGCCTCCTAGCATCCTCTAATAAAACTGAGATAGAATTCTATGGCCTAACTGAGGTCACACAAGTTAATATTGTATCATGAATAAGATTCCTAGTTCTGTCCTTAATCCACTCTATTTCCAATCAAGAGAGTCTCCACACAAGTCTGATCCTTCTTAACTTTATCTAGGAGCATAGAGATCTAGTATAAGACTTTTTCTCCAAGGATATTTAGATAAAATTGTATATCAAAAAATAAATTAGGAAGTATTTATATAAGTGCCTACTATATGAAGGCACTATACTAGGCCCTGGAGATACAAGTATAAAATGAAACAATCCCTGTCCTCAAGAACCTTATATTTTATCTGGGGAAGTGATATGTAAACATATGAGTTTAATGGGTTTCCAGGCTCTCCATCTCAGGGGATTAAGGCATGTGCCAGACCCCCATTATATAAATACACACAAATACATACATATGTATATAATCTATCTATCTATCTATCTATCTATCTATCTATCTATCTATCTATCTATCTATCTGTCTATCTATCTATCTATACAAGCACAATACATTTTTGGAGGGGTGATAGGTAACGGCAGCTGGGGAGATTTAGAAAGAGTTCATGTAGGAGGTAGAGCCTGAGCTGAATTTTGAAGGTACCTAGGGACTTGAAGACACAGAGATGAGAAAGGAATGCATCTCAGCCATTGGGGACAGCCTATACAAAGTCACAGCAATTGAAGATAGGATGTCACGTATCAGGAACAGCAGGAAGACCTGTTCAGCTATAGCAAAGACTGCATGAAAGGAAGTAACATATAATAAGCTTGGAAAGGTAAGTGGAAGTCATGCTGTAATCGTATGCATATAAAACTTCTAGATGACACAACTCAGGGAATTGGTAGCTAATGTAGTAGATGAAAGAGTCAGGAACCAAAAAGATCTTGACAGACTAGCAAACTTGGCCAGATCTAATACTATGATATTAAATAGGCATGAATACAGAGTCCTCCTTTTGGCTTCAAAAATACAACTGCCCCAGAATGTAGTTTGATAATAGCTCATGAGAGGCAGTATGGTATATGATAGGAAGAATGATAGAGTCAGAATCAGGACAGAATTCTGTTCTAAGCTCCACCACAGACACTACTAGGTATCTGATAAAGACTGAGTTATTTAAGTTCTCTGAACTTTGTTTGGTGTTTTCATTTGTAAATTTTGGATCTTAATTTCTGAGACATTTATTTCACAATATTGTTATGAGGATCAAATATGTTAAAGAATGTAAAGGACTTTGCAAACCTTAAAGATGTAACAATATCTGAGTAGAGATAGTAGTATTGGAGTTAATCTTATTATTAGTTATATTAGTATTGGGGGAATTACGCATTTCCACATTATTTATTATTAGTTGTATGTGGGAAAGGCCCAGAGGATTTTAGTAGCCTGTGAACTCGAAATGAGTCAAGAGTGAAATCTGATGACCAAAAGGATGACCAACACCTTCAGCTATGTAAATGAAGCCAAAGTGTTCAGAATGAAGGAGATGATAGGTCTGTGTTACTCTCTCATGATCAAATCACATCTGGAATATTATGCTTTGTTCAGGGAGTTATATTTTTAGTACATTGACCACCAAAGCAGGGATGGAGAAAGGCAATCAGAACAGTGAGGAGACTAAAGACAGTGCCAAGTGGACTATCAAAGAAACAGAAGATATTTATTTTGGAAATGAAGGCAACTAGGTGGCACAGGGGGATAGAGTCAGGAAGACTCAACTCTCTTAATTCAAATCTGGCCTATGACAATTATTAGCTGTGTGACCCTGGGCAAGTCACTCAACCCTGTTTGCCTCAGTTTCCTTATCTGTAAAATGTACTGGAGGAGGAAATGGCAAACCACTCCAGTATCTTGGCCAAGAAAATCCCAAAGCGGGTCACAAAGAATAGGACATGACTGAAAAATGACTTAACAACAATAATAACAACAAAGTTTTGGAGATGAGGACACTTGCACGGAAGTTGGTGAATGGACAGATATTATAGTTCAAAGAGTGCCTATAGGGCCCTCAGATGGAAGAAATAGTATACTTACTGTGTTTGGCCCTGGAAGGCAGAACTAGAGGACTAGGAACTTTGGGTGGAAGATAGAGAGAGACAGATTTACATTTGATGTATAGAAAAACATTCTAACAATTAGTGTTCTCCTGGAATAGAATGGGCTGCCTCGGGAGGTAATAGGTCCCCTTCACTGAAGGTCTTTGAGTATAAAAGATTTCATCATGGAAATGTTTCAAGACTTTCCTAATAAGATTGATAACTTTTTCTTTCTCCTCCTCAACTCTTTGTGCGTACAGCTGCCAAAATGATCTTCCAAAAACATATCTGCCCATATCACTCTCCTCCTCAAAAACCTTCAGTGGCTCCCTATTCCATCTAGGATAAAATATAATCTCTTCTTCACATTTCCTAGAGAATTTGGCTCTGGCCTACTTTCCATTCTTATTACATGTTACTCTCCTTCACCTAAACACTCTAGGCAAACTGGCCTCTTTGCTGTTCCCTAAATGGGATATCCAATCTCCTACTTTGATATTTTCACATAAGTTTCCCATCATTCTTGGAACACACTCTGTCCTCATCCCTACCTTTTAAAATACCTAGCCTCCTTAAAAGTTCCACTCCTGTATCACCTTCCGTGGGAAACATTGCTTCATTCCCTAATTATTACTGCTCTCTCCTCTTTGAATCATTGTTCACATATTCAACTGAATAGATGTTTTATTCCTCCAGTAGAATATAAGCCCCTTGAAGGCACTATTTCTATCTCCCATCTGCTAACACAGGACTTGGCAAATAATAGAACCATAGACATCCTGAATTGGAAAGGACCTTAGAAGTCATGTAATTCAACTCCCTCATTTTACATATAGGCAAACCGAAGTACAGGGATGTTAAGTAACTTGCCAAAGATTATACAAGTAGCAAGTAACAGCTATAGGATTTGAATCTGTATCCTCAGACTTCAAAGTTAGCGTTTTTTTATACCGTACTATATTATCACAACCTTTCCTTAGAGCCTTTATAAATGTTTGTTGGATTCCATTGGATTGAATTGGACATTGTGGAAAGGATTACTATTCAGATACCAATTAAAACAGATGGACTTGATAGAAAATTGTGTGACTCTATTTAGACTCTGAACTCTTTCCATCCCTTGAGATTTTGTGTTTCTTATTTCACTCTATAAATGCAACCTAACACAGAGACTATTTAGCTTCTAGCTGACACATTTGAGGGGGATATTGAGGGGGGCGTGTCTTTGGTAAAAGGCCATGAAATGGATGCCTTCTAATAGGCTGTATGAAAAGGTCATCACTAAAGTTGGATCGCTCATGAGACCTCAATAAGAGGCAGCAAACATTTCTTGAATGCCTACTATGTGTAGCTCACTGTGGGAGGGCATCACTAAGAATGCTATTAGTGTATGAGCTCCTGTGGATAATTGATCACCACTACCAGGTTGAAGGACAACCTGGGGAAACAGTTCATCACAACCCAGATTTTCATCACCTACAGAAGTACCCCAGGGAAGCTGTAGGTCTGCTCTAATAGGATGAGTTATTAGACTTCATTTACTCAGACTGTAATTGGAGACAAAACCACACTTGTTGCCCTTGCAAAGTAATCACCAATTGGAATTTCACTAAATTAAAAATGGAAGACTTTTTAAAAAAAGACTTACACAGGCATCGATTAGAGTGAGTTTTATCACCTGACTGATGGTAATTCAGTCCCAAGTCACTGGAAGCCACTGTTAGCCACTGTTTACAAAAATCTCAGTGACCTGATGCCATTCATTTGTCATAGGATGAGTCAATGGCAGTATATGACATAAAGTGACTTGGAGCATGAAAAAGAGATGGAGGGTGAGATGATAACCCAGAGAAATGCTGGCAGACTGGATTTACCAAAGAAATAAAGAGAGGTGACGGTCAGATGGAAGTGAATACGTTCAAATAAAAAAAGCAAAACTCTCAAGGCTGTCCCCACTGTATGTCCCTACCCCTTTGTGCTCCCTTACTCTCTACACGACATAAAGCAACTATAAATCTTTATTAGAAAACAGAAGACCTGGCATGTTCCCTGAGACACTGTGTGATCCTTACTCTGTGGCCTCACTTTAGTCTTCTACCTAATGAGAACAATGATGCTTACCTCTTCAGACACAGCAATGCCTTTGAAAATTAATTCTGGATCCATGGGAGCTTCTCTAGAAGGTGTGCAACAGCTGTCTGTCAGGAGGAAGTCTCCAAAGAAGGAAGGTTAAAAAAATCAGAATAAAGATAGGTATGTAGATAGATAGACAGATAGACAGACGGACAGATAGATAGATAGATAGATAGATAGATAGATAGATAGATAGATAGATAGATAGATAGCTGGAGAGAGGAAGAAAGAAAAAAGGTAAGGAAGAAAGGGAAGAGGGGTGGAACTAATGAAGGGAGGGAGGGAGGAAGGAAGGAAGGAAGGAAGGAAGGGAGGAAAGAAGGGAGGGAGGGAGAGAAGAAGGAAGAAAAGGAGGGAAGAAGGAAAGGAGGAAGGAAGGAAGGAAGAAAGGAAGGAACGAATGAACGAACGAAGTGAGGGAGAGAGGGAGGGAAGGAAAGAGGCCTGGTTCAAGTACAATAAAGCGAAAAGCTTGCTCATCAGAGCCCAGGAAAGTTCTAAGAACCAGAATGCATTTAGCAGGAATGTGTCAATAGGAACAGAAATTCTCCATCATTAGAAGTCAATGCCTGATGCATAGGGGACCTCACCATCTTTTAATTCCTGCCTCCCCTGTACTCATGCCTGCTCCATCATTTCTACTCAGAATGGTAGCTAAGGTGGAGATTTACTAAACTAGTTAGCAAGAATAAGTAGTTAAAATAGAAAGCCACAGGAGCTTCTCTTCCCTAGAGGCCTCTCTCTGAGGTGAGCAACTCCTCTCTGTCATCAGAATTAAGGATGAAAGTTGGTAATTATGGCTGTGACAAAGGCAACTAGGTGGTGCAGTAGATACAGTGTTGGGCTTGGCATCAAGAGGAACTGAGTTCAAAACCAGCCACAGATACTTACTAGCTGTGTGACCCTGGGCGAGTCACTTAACTTCAGTCTGCCTCAGTTTCCTAAAGTGTAGAATGGGGTTAATAATAACATATACCTCCCAGCATTGTCATAAGGATAAACTGAAGTAATATTTAAGTGCCTAGCATAGAACCTGGTATGCTGTAGGTGTTTAATAAATGCTTGTTTCCTTCCTTCTTTCTTCTGACCCCATTGCTGTGTATGTGTGTGTGTTGTTCACATGTTGCAAAGGAGGGTGAGCAGGCTCCAAGGAATTGATGTGTATTAGCCAAAATCACAAGGATTATATTGATAAATTAGATGAAATTTGCTGATTTATTGAACAATGGGAGAGATGTTTGGCAACACCACTGGTACTGGCCATTTGAAAAGGGCACTACTTCTGGAGGCTAAATCAATTTACTGGAGACCAGATTACACCATCAGAAGGTTGTTTGGTGAATACACAGTCAAAGAAAAGAAAGTTCTCTGTTCTTAACCACAGAACTTCCCAGAATGTTAGCACTAGAAAGACCCTTTGGGATCAAATCTAATCCACTTTTCTCACAGATAAAGAAACTGAGAACAAGAGGGGGGAAATGACTTATATAGCTAACCTCAGTCACCCAATCCAATACTCTTTTCCATTTAAATGCATTGGTCCATGAAACTAGGGAAAATTTATCACAGGATCATAGATCTAGACTTAGAAGAGATATGAGAGGCTGTCTAGTGTAACTCATTTTAAATTTAAGGAAATTGAGATGTACTGAGGTGAAGAGCCTTGGGCCAAGGCCCTTGGCAAAGGTCACATGGGCATTAGGTGGGATTGAAACCAGGTACCCGTTAACTCTAGAGCCAGTACTCTTTCCATTCCCTTCCCCCCACCCCCACGATGATGAATTGCCCTTTTCCACTTTAGGGATATTTCTGACTAAAGTAATAAATACTACATCTCTATAATTAAAGCATGCTTTCCCCTGGAAAGTTATAAGAAACAAACTGACCGACCTCCAACTCTCCTTTTTCATCATTCCCTACCAACCACTTCCATCATTATCTTTAGGACTGATATTACAGACTACCTTGTAGCTAATTGGTGAGCACTAACGAGGTAGTGGTAGTTAGGTGATCCAGTTGATAGAGTGCTAGGCTTCGAGTCAGGAAGACCTGGGTTCAAACCCAGTCTTAGACAACTTATCAACTATGTGACCCTTAATTTCTGTGTGCCTCAGTTTCCTCATCTGTAAAATAATAGAATAGCACTTACCTCCCAGGATTATTGTGAGAATAAATGAGTTTATATCTGTAAAGTGCTTTGCCAACCTTAACATTTGCATGCACACACACAGACACACACACACACAGACACACACACACACACACACGTGTGTGCACATGCTAATTAAGTTACTTGTGAGGAAGTACCTATGTTGGTAAACAAAATGGGCTCCTTAGCACTTAGTTCAACAAGTGCCCTTGAAGAGTTTGGCTTTTGTTTGTTTTGAGTAATTCAGTGAATTTCATTGAATCTTACTAAGTGCTAAGCCCCAGGCCCAAACCCCTACTAGGTGTAAAACCTATGTGGGTGTGGATTGGCGACTAAGGTGGGGCCCAAGGTGGGGCTAACTCCAGGGAGGGCCTAGTTTACATGTCTAGGACAGCAGAGGGTTTTAGACCACATGGGTTTAAGTTCGCCTCTTTGTGACGATTCTAGGTCACATGGGTGAGTCACATGTGTGACTCACCCCTGACACTGAAAAAGATATAAAACTAGGGCTTGGCCTCCACTTCCTTGGAGCTCATTCCCGAAGCAGTGGTGGCGCCATGACTCTGGGCCAGCCCTTGTTCTGAGCTCCTGGGCTGAACCTAGATGTTGGTAACTATGAATCTATTGGGTCTGTCTGTTGATGTTTGTACTTTGTTTGTAATTTGCTCTGACATTCAGGGTGCTGGCTTTTCTCCTTGAACTAAGTGAATGATATCTATATGCTGAATTAAAATAAGCTTGTCAACCTCTTCACCTTGCTGCCAACAGCACAGGTTCTTCTGATCTGCTTTCTGGGCGATGGCTGTGGGTGGATCTTTGGCCCCCACAGAAGCTGCTAGCTGGATTGTGGAAACAGTACCTTAGGCTATTTGCTCAGATTTCAGGAGCACTCTGGTTTCTTTCAACCATACATCCCCACTTAGTACACTGCCTGAGAAGGAGTTTAACAAATGCTTGTTGACTAAGAGATATTCGTTTGTTTTAAAATAGTCTATTGACCTACTTTTCATTTTTGTCACTCCCAGTAGAATCCTCTCATAACAAATAAATGTAAAATCAAACACAACAAATTAACTTGCTGATGAAAATGTCTGCCCCATTTTGTACCACTAGTCCACCTCTTCTCTGCAAGTCTTGCCATTAGCCTTTTAAAGTCATGATGGACCACTGCAGTAATCAGTTCTGAAGTCTTTCAATTCAACCACACGTTGATTGACAAACCACCTCCGAGGGTCAACTAATTCTGCACGGTGCTCACCTCATTCATTTTCCATTGCTTCTTATTTGCTACAATTCCACAGAATGACATTTTCTGACCTTGTCTCCAAACTTGGCCAGGCATGGCCCATTTGAGACCTGCAGTTCCCATGCATTAACTTATGTCTTAAAAGGCGGGGAGCAATGGATTCGAACGATTAAGAAGCCCACTTAGAGACGAGAATACCAATGCATTTCCGTTACTCCATCTACTGATTTTCATTTGCACAATCTGAGTGTCTAAATTCACTTTCCTTTGTAAGAAAAAATCTGCAAACCCCAAAGTATATCAGCATTAAGGATCCTGTTACCAGGATGGTAAATTTAGACCTTGGGTGTATATTTGCAGACTGAGATAAGTGCAGTATTCTTAAACAACTAATAAATTTGGATGCAGAGCGGAAAAAAATATACCAACTCTTTCTCAGCCCAGATGGCTGGGAACCAGAGTGCTTGAAGTTGGCATCAGCTACAATCTATCAGCAGGTTCTCTGTATTTATAATTTAATATTTACTACTGATGTATTTCCAACCTGTTGGAAACAGATGCATGCAGTTCGTATCCTGAGGACCAGATCAAGGACAATGATAAGTAATATTGACTTGTGTCAGAGACATCAATTCTGCCTAAAACACAAGCATGGGGTTAATTTTACAAGCCCATCGATCAACACAGCACAATAGCTTCACTGTGGGAGGGGCCCGATGCCTGACTAGAAAGAGAGAGAGAGAGAGAAAGAGAGAGAGAGAGAGAGAGAGAGAGAGAGAGAGAGAGAGAGAGAGAGAGAGAGAGAGTGTGTTTGTTTCCTGAAGCTTTGCTAGGTTTTACAGGTGCTTTTTATGGGAAAGAGAGGGAGCTGGCTTTACTGAATATGGAGGATATTGTTGCATTGAATAAAGTCAGTTTTTTGCTCATATCACATAAACTTGCCTACCTATGGTTGGGAAAATTGGAGAATTCATCCACACTTGAACCCCAACAAGATCATAAATATGACCCCTGCTATTCTGAAGTTTAAGCTTTCTCTCTGCATTGGTCCCCAGTGTACAATTCCAAGTACCTTTTAATTCGCTTCCTTCCTTAATGACACAGCCAAGGTTTATAATACAGTAAATGTATAATTAAATGCAGACGATCCACTACTCCTGGAAGCACAATTCTGGAGTCTGGGGTGACACCACCAAACGCCATCATTGCCTTGCGGCACAGGCTTGTGATAAAGAATTCCATGTTAAATGGGTCAGAAACAAAAGCCCGAGCTGTTAAGTTCAGTGAGGGAAAGAAAATTTGCAGTTTCTGGCACTGTTTTCTGGAGGCCAAGTTTTCCTCAGGGAGTAGCTGAGGTCTGCTGCCAAACTAAATGGGTAGTTGAGGCAATGATCTAAGAAATGCTGACTAAGACCCATGCTCTAACCTGAATTACCTCTGACAGAGCCCAGACAGAGCAGCGGATGCAATCCTAGACCTAGACTCTGGAAGAGATGAGTTCAAATTGGCCTCACACACTTACCAGCTGTGTGACCTTGGGCAAGTCTCTTAACCTGTCTGACTCAGTTTTCTTGTCTAAAAAAATGAAAATAATAGTACCACCTTCCTGACCAGCATTATGAGGACCAAATGAGATATTCACAAAGCACTTTGCAAACCTTAAAATGCTATAAAATGCTACTTACTATCATTACCATAAAATGAGATAATATTTGAAAAGCACTTGGCAAACCTTGAAGGGCTGTAAAAATGCTAGTTATTATTATTATAAAATGAGATAATATTTGTAAAGTACTTTGCAAACCTTAAAATGCTATTTAAATGCTAGCTATTTTGCACATCCCACTTCTAGGTAGTATGAGGGCCTAGACCTTGGGTTTTGGTATAATGGGTATGCATAGTTACCCTAAAACTCCCAAGGATTAACTCTATCACTGTTTTCAACCAATGAGGCATTTCCCAGATTTTTCTTTTTGTGTCATTCTTAAATATCATCTGAGTATTTGAATGTATTTTTGTGTGTGTATATGTATATGTGTGTGTGTGTGTGTAAGAAGCATAGCTGAGGTTGGGTTTATGGAGTGTTCAAGGAGGACCAATACCTCTGTTATTAGGGCTCACCAAGCCTTTTTCAGGGCTACTCATCCACCTTCGGTGTCTACCTGGTACTTAACTCTCACCTGTGGCTCCAAGAAGCTATAGCATATGCAGTAGCCACATTCCAATAAAGTATCTTTGCAGGCAGGCTAAACCAGGTAGAGGGTAACTGCCAGGACTTAACCCATCAGTGAGTTAGGGGAGCTTGAGGGGTGTCTCCTTCAAGCCTGTGAAGACTTTCTTCAGTGGAATGCGTACATAAGAACAATTTGTTCCAAAGGCCACACGAGTGGCCAAATTTGTAGCACTAAGAGTTTGGCCAGATATTGAAGACACCAAGGTTATCCACCTCATCCTGGGGCAATAACGGCGGTCTCGATTTTTGTCTTGCTACTAAAGTCCAGTGACTGAAAAAGAGAGAGTAAGGCTGATGACTTGGTACAACTCTGCCTCACTTAAATTGAATTCACACATGAGTCAAGATATCATTCCATGATGTCATTGGCCCTCTTCAAAACAGAAGAACAAACAACAACATACATATAGGTATATGTGTATGTATGTGTGTGTGCATAAATATACACACGCATAGATAAGCATACAGCCACACATCATCATTCAGTTGTTTTTCACTTGTGTCCAACTCTTCATGACCCTGTTTTGGGGTTTTCTTGGCAAAGGTACTAGAGTGGTTTGCCATTTCTTTCTCCATCTTATTGTACACATGAGGAATGGAGGCAAAAACCACTTTCCCAGGGTCACTGAGCTAGGAAATGTCTGAGATCAGATTTGAACTCAAGAAGATGAGTCTCCCTATCTCTAAGCCTGGCATTTACCCACCTTAGTTTGGTTTTTTTCCCCAACCAAAAAGAGAAGTTCTTTGAGTATTTTGTTATACATACACATTTATTTACACATATATGTACACACCATATGAATATTTTGTTATGCATGTAGTATGCACACATGTAATCTATATGTATATAAAACACATACGTGTATATACATATACACACATATATACATATATGCATACATACCTATATGTGTGTATATGCTTGCGTATATATGTATATATACATATGTGTGTATATATGCATATACACATATATACATATACTATATACTATATATGTATACATATACATATATACTACATATGTATACGTATACGTATACGTATACATATACATATACATATATATTATGACATTTCTTTCCTTTCTAGTATTGATCTCTGGAGATACATGCCTTGCCTCCTCACCCCATGGGATACCTAAGTCAAAGGATATGAAGAATTTAGTAGCTCTCAAATAATCCTAACTTGTTTTTACAGAACAGCTAGTCCTTTTCCTACTCTAAAGGAAATACAAGATCTGAACTCCTGTGACATTCATCCACAGACCCATGGATTTGATTGTGACAGACGGACCTCGATCTGCTGTATAGGGGAAGGTTGGTCATCTGCAATCTTCAGAACGTGAAAAATGAAGAGGTGTATTTATCAGTCAATAGCTGTGTGCTTTTCAGGTCTTAGTAGTGATTTCCTCTTACTGATCAAATTTCACCAGGAAACAATCAGCAAATGGAAAGATTGCCTCATTATGCAAAGTGAAATACAATCTGCCTGTAGAAAGGAGGATCCTGTGGAGGCACTAGCTGACAGACTCTGTCTCCAATTAAGCTTCAATTACAGAGCTGTGCCTTAGTTGAAAATCCATTCTCCAGAATGGCTTATATTTCAAGGGGCATGGTCAACATAATAATAATTATGATACCTTGTTATTTTCTATAGCTCTTTTACAAAGAGCTCAAAGCACATTCCAGACATTATCTCAGTCATTCTCCTAGAATACCGGTGAGGAAAAGGGCAGATATTATTACCCTAATGTTCTCCATAGAGAACCATGGGCAAAAATGTTTTATATAGAGAATCCACAGGGGCTTGTTTTGGGGATTGGGCAGGGAATTGTACCCGGGCCTCCTGAGCTGGGTGAACAATTCTTCTCTTCCTTCTCCATTATTATCATTAACATTATTACCGCTAATTAATGACATATCTTCATTTCAGGATTTGGTATTCAGGATGTGGTAATACTCTAGGTACTAAATATCAGATCGAAAATAAATATATATGACTCTGTGAACCCATTACACACACACACACACACACACACATGCATATATATATATGTATTAATCTAGTAGTACCAACACCATAAACACTCAGCATTTAGCAATCAAACATTTAGATTGTGCTAGAATAAAGAAAGTAGCTAGGTTACATTACAGAATGCTGGCCTTGGAGTCAGGAGGACCTGAGTTCAAATCTGGACTCAGATACTCAGTAGCTGTGTGACCCTGGGCAAATCATTTAACCCTATTTACCTCAGTTTGCTTATCTGTAAAGTGAGCTGGAGAAGGAAATGTCAAACCACTCTAGGATCTTTGCCAAGATAAACACAAATGAGGTCACAAAAGTTGGACATGACTAACCAACTAAACACCAACAACAAAGAACACATCTTGCTCTAAGAATTAATGTGAATTTGTGGATAAATCACTCACCCTGGAGTCGGGAGGATCGGAATTCAAATCAGGCTTCAGACACTTGACACTTACTAGCTGTGTGGCACTGGGCAAGTCACTTAACCCTGATTGCCTCACAAAAAAAAGAATGTGAATGTCAGGTATTATGCAATCTACATTGATTACAGGATGATAGATTTAGAAGTGGAAGAGACTATAGGCTCATAGAGTCACAGATGAAGAAACTGAGGCCTAGAGAAGTTAAGTGACTTGTCCAAGGCCACACAGGTAGAAGACGCTAGAACTGAGATTTGAATCCACATTCTCTCACTCTAAATCTAGTGTTCTTTCCCCTGTATCAGGCTGCCCCCTGCCAATCAGCACAAAATCATAAAGGGTGTCAGTAAGTGTGGATTTATTCATTGGGATGGTTTAAAAAATGGGGAAAAAATACTCTGATTTGGAGCGCATGTGCGATAGCCTGCCTATCCTTCATACATTCTAATTCTTCTTGCCTGTACTCCCATCCCTTTTTCTTTTAAACAACTCTTAACATCTGGAAATTTGCATGATCGAATTATCTATCTTGGAAAACTCTGTGTTCCATTTTGGGGGGTCAAGGTGGAGACGGTGCAGTGAGAATGGCTAAGGAATGTACCTCCCTCCCTCCCTAGTAATTCCTTTTCTGTTGTAGGAAATCAATCACACAGGCCTGACTGATAACCTACCCTTCCCTTTCTATTGCATGACTCTTGACAATATCATTGAGCTGTCCTAATGTGAAGTATCAAACCCAAGCATTCCTAAATCAAACTAGGAAAAATGAAAAGGGCTTGGCATAACTTTTATGTGCTATGTACCAAGAAAAGTCATGTGTTGGCCCATTGATTGAGAGTTTTGTTTAGTTGTTTTTCAGTCATATCAGACTCTTTATGACCCCATTTGGAGTTATCTTGGCAAAGATACTGGAGTGCTATGCCATTTCTTTTTCTATCTCATTTTACAGATGAGGAACTGAGGCAAACAAGGTTAGGTGGCTTGCCCAAGGTCACACAGCTAGTAAGTATCTGAGCCCAGATTTAAACTCAAGATGATTCTTCCTGACTCCAGACATGGTACTCTGAACACTGAGCCACAAAGGGTGAGATACCCAGTTGAATTCAGTTGTACTCTTCCCCTTCCAGTGGCTGATTCCCAATGCCTTGAACCAATTTTTTTCTTGCCCTATTCCTTTGTGGTCCAGCCCCTGGACGTTCTAAATTATTTCTTATGGCTTCCCTTGTGTGAATTAAAATGTACTAACAATAAAAGTCAATTTCTCTTAGCATTCATAGCATCTGCAACAGGTTGGGCAATTGAACAAATACCAGGGCACAAGAACTATGAACTCCCACCCAGATCCCCCCACTATACACATACACACCCATACACATTAATCTTATGGTAAGTCGTTTCAGGACAAATAAAAGCATACCTTATTAAACAAAGCCAATGGCAAACTTAGGAACTTTGTTAAACCAAGAGATAGCATAATGATAATCTGATTGCAGAAGATTTTAGATGGATTGCAAATCCATAGTTTTATCTCCTTTGATCATTTCTGTTCCATATTTAGTCAAGAACTCTTCCCATGTTCATAGTTGAGAAAAGATCCCTTTTCTCCTCCCATTCTCTGATTTGTTTATGATTCAACCTTTTATATAAAGGTAAAGTAGCCATTTGGAATTTGCAGCAGTAAATGATCCATGGCTAAACTCTCCCAGGCTGCTTTCCAGTTTTCCTAGCACTTTATGTTGAATGGTGAGTCCTTACTCCAGTTAAACTTTGGTACCCTTGGCTGGTTGATTGATTAATCAAACACTATACACGCATGTGGCACAGTACAGAGAGTGCTGGAATAAGGAAGACTCATCTTCCTTAGTTCAAATCTGGCCCCAGACACTTTCTAGCAGAGTAACCCTGGCAAAGTTATTTACCCCTGTTTGCCTCAGTTTCCTCATCTGGAAAATAAGCTGGAGAAGGAAATCACAAACTCCTCTAGTACTTTTCCAAGAAAACCCCAAATGGGGTTGGGAAGAGTCAAACAAAACTGGAAACAATTGAACAACAACAAAATGTGAGCATGTCCACTTGCTTGTGGATTTTCTATACCTAATCTGATTGATGGATCAACTTTTAAACAATTTTTTACTCAGCACCAAATCATTTTGATTACCTCTTTGTAGTCCAATATAATTTGAGATATTTTATTGCTGGATTCCTTTCCTTCCCATTTACTCTTCATTATTTCTCTTGAGATTCTTGACCTTTTGTTCTACTAGTTGAATTTTGTGAGAGTTTTGTCTAGTTTAATGAAGAAATCATTTAATAGTTTGACTGGTATGGCAAAGAATCTGCAAATTAATTTAAGTAGTATTGTCATTTTTGTTATATAGGCAAAACAAAACCATGTTTAATTATTTTTTTCTCCAATTATTTAAGTTTTTATTTACTCTTATAGAGTGCTATGTAGTTGTACACATGTAATTCCTGTGTATGACAAAATAAGCAGACTCCTAGATATTTTGTACATTCTTTAGGAATTTTGATTGGTATTTCTTTCCTCTCTCTTTCAGCTAGGTTTTATTGTTAACCTATGGAAAGACTAATGATTTTGGAGGTGTATTTTATATCCTGATACTTCCCTGAAGTTATTATTTCTAATAATTTTATAGTTGAGCCTCCAAGTTCTCTATCTCATCATCTGCAAAAGCAATAATTTTGTTTCTTCATGGCCAGACGAATTCCATCAATTTCTTTTTTGGTATCTTATTCCTATAACTAATATTTCTAGAATCACATCAAATAATAGCTGTGACAATGAGCACCTGATCTTATTGGAAAGGCCTCTAATGTTCTTCTTTAGATGTAATAGTAGCTCTTGGTTTCGAATAGATATTATTTATACTATTATTGAAAAGTCCATTTAATTCAGTCAAGAGAAAAATATTAATACTGTGCCCTGCATTTTAGACACAACTCCTCCAGAAATAATTTCATTTAACTTAACATTAATATAATATCCAAGTCATTTCTGGCTTAGAGAGATGTCCTAAATGTTGTAATTTCTCCATATTCTCTGACAAGTCTGTGCCTCAGGACAACTTAGGTTAGATTTGTAGAAATCCTAAATAAGAAAATCACATATGCGAAAAATAGTTTTGGTTTAACATTGTAGAATAGTGGAGTAATCAGCAACTCATCTTACCCTCTCCTAAACCAGTCCCTTTGAGGTCCTTAAGAAAAGTCACTCTGGTTCTAATTGATTAGCCAACAATAGGTCCCAGGCCAAGTTCCACTTTTTGGACCCTAATTGGCTCAGAGTGAGTGCAAATAGCAATTGTGTCTGTTTTAGCCAGAAACCCGGAGGGTCTTTCCCTCTTAGATTGATTTTTTTGACTAGGTAAAGCAGCCATTCTCTGCCTCATTTATTACCTAGCCTTAATCACTGAATGGGCATTGCCTCAATCAAACTGAGAAGTTTTAAAGACCTTAGCTTAAAAAGGCCAAAGTCTCCCACTGCATCTAAGGCCATCTCCAATAGGACAAATTTCTGTCTTGCCACTGGACCCAGATGGCTCTGGAGGAGAAAGCGAGGCTGGTGATTTCACACAGCCCTCCCTCACTTAAATCCAATTCACTTGCATGTCACGTCATCACCTCGCTGTCATGGTCCTCTTCCAGAATGAAGGATAAACAACAACAACAACCACCCTCTGAGGAATCAATGGGACTCCTCTTTTGAATGGGAGAGGGCAATTATTTTTATAAAAGAAGTTGCTTCTTTTGAAAGGAATAGAAGACACTTGCCTTGGATGGGACTTGGATGAGGTTAATACCTGTAGAAGATGAGAAGAGGGCATTCCCCTTAGGTAAGAAAAAATCCCAAATACTCAGAGAGGAAAAGCCAGGGTTTTATTTAAACCATATTAGTAAATGTAGATAAGAGGTATTATTTGTCCTAAGTTTTGCTACCATCATGAATCCATTTGTCTTATGATAGGTTTTGTAAGAAAAAAAAAACTTTGTTCTCAATCAATCTTACCTTCAGAAAAGTATGGAAAAGCTCCTTTATTAGACCAGAGAATTATTATTTCTTAGTATTTTAATTTTTACTAGGAAAGTTTTTTTTAAAAAAAAATGCTTCTACATTGTGATTTCTAGTATTTTTAAACATAAAATGACATTGTATTTTTCTTTTTAATAATATTTTATTTTCCCCAATTACTTGTAAAATCTGTTTTTAACATTTGGGTTTTTTAAGCTTTGAGTTCCAAATTCTATCTTTCCCTATCTCCTCTTACCCCTCCCTGAGATGGTAAGCAATCTGATACAGGTTATACATATATAACCATATAAAATATTTCCATGTTAGTCATTTTGTGAAAGAAAACTCAAACAAAAAAGAGAAAGTGAAAAATAATGTGTCACTCTGTATTCAGATGTCATCAGTTCTTTCTCTCAAGGTAGATAGCATTTTTCATCATAAGTCCTTTGGGACTGTCTTGGATCATTGTATTGCTGAGAATAGCTAAGCAATCCACAGTTGTTCATCAGACGACGCTGCCGTTACCACGTACAAGGTTCTCCTGATTTTGCTCACTTCGTTCTGTATCAGTTCATGTAAGTCTTCCCAGGTTTTTTTTTTCTGAAATCAGCCTGCTCATCACTTCTTAAAACACAGTAGTGTTCCATCACAATCATATAACACAACTTTTTCAACCATTCCCTAATTGATGGACATCCCTCCAATTTCTAACTCTTTGCCACCACAAAAAAGAGCTGCTAGAAATATTTTTGTACATATAAGCCCTTTTCCTTTTCTTTTAATCTCTTTGGGATACAGACCTGGTAGTGGTATTGCTGCATCACATGGTATATGCACTTTTATAGCCCTTTGGCCATAGTTCCAAATTAAATTGCTCTCTGGAATGGTTAGATCAGTTCACAATTCTACTAACAGTGCATTAGTATCTCAATTTTCCTGTATCCCCTCCAACATTTATCATTTTTCTTTTCTGTCATGACATATTTTTTCAAAAGCCTTTTTGTGGATCTCTTAATATGTTCATGTTTTGTTTTGCTATATTATTATTTGTTTTGTTATTAACATAGTGTACATGTTTATAGTTTTGAACAGTAATATTGAACCAATACTGCATTCCTGGTATAAATCCAACTGGTAATAAAGTTTAATCTTTTAAAAATGGTAATATAGGTGTTTTGCTAAAATTTTACAAATATCTTTGCATCGATATTCATTAGATAGACCATATTACTGGTCTGTAATTTTATTTCTCTGGCTTGTCTCTCCCTTATTCAGGTATGAGTAGAGCAAATTAAAACAACTAGTACTTCATGTTTAGATTACTAGATAAAGTGTGAATAGACAAGATCATTGCCTTTCCTAAGACTCTAAAGTGCTTGGTATGGGTTCATCTAAGGGAAGTCTCCTCTTTTTTATATCCTGAAGGGAATAACTTAAGTCTCATCCAAGGAAGTACACCCTATCCCATATTTCTCTTATAGAAATAGTCTGATGCGATGTTATCTTTTCCCATTTGAGGAACAATTCATGTAAAACTAGAAATAATTATTCTTTTAATTTCTTATAGAATTCACCTATGGATCAATCTAGTCCTAAGGTGCTTTCCCCGACTGTCAGAGTTCAATTATGATCCATTCAATTTCTTTCTCTTAGAATGAGTTACTTAAATTCTTTCTTATTCTGATAACCTATTTTTAAATATATATTTTCACAAATATTTACCCATTTCAATTAAAATATCTATTTTTCTGAAATATAACTGGGCAAAGTAATTTCTAATAATTCCCTTAATTTCCTTTTCATAAGATCATAGATATAGAGCTGGAAGGAACTAATAAGACCATAATCTTTTCTAGATGAGTAAGATAAAGTTCTTGAAGGTGAAGCAATATGTTGTGGTCATATGTCAAAAGCATCAAAGGCCGTATCTGCATGAGGTCCTTTGACTACAAAGCCTTCCCTTTCCACTTTACTATGCTGCATATTACGAGCTTTCCTTTTTAGTTTTTATATTGGAAATTTTATTTTACTCTTTTTTAATGAATTTTCTGGTTGAAGCCTATTTTAATTTTTAGAAAAACCTTACTTCAGTAATCAATTCAATAGGTCATTTATTTTCATTTTTTATTTCTCTCTTGCTTTTAGAAATTTCTATTTTGTGTGTTTAGTTTTTAGTGCTAAATTATTTTTATTCATTGTTTTTCTAGATTTTTAAATTCTCTGTCCAATTTATTGATCTGTACTTGGTCTGTTTCGTTTTTTTTTTTTGTAAAAGTGTATAACGATATAAATTTTCTCCTAAATATTTCTTTGGCTATATCTCAAAAGTCTCAGTACATTTTCTTGTCATTTTTAATGAAATTATATATTGTTTCTGTGATTTGTTCTTTGACACATATATTCACTAAGAACAAATTATTTAGTCTCCATTAGTCTTGATATTTCTGCATTTAATATCTATTGGATTGTAGTCAGTAAATGATGTACTTAATATTTATGATTTTCTGTATTTGCTCATTAGATTTTTCTTTCCTGCTACATGGTCAGTCTTTGCAAAGATGTTACACATCTTTGAGAGATACATACATATTCTGAAAAATATACATATTCATTTTTATACCCATTACAAAATCACCAGGGATCTAGCATATCACAGTTTTCAGAAATTCTATTGGGCTCATTAACTCTTTTCTTTTTAATCTTTTTTTGTTAGATTTGTATAATTCTGTAGCATGTTGAGGTCCTTGACTCTTAAAGTTTTACTAACAATTTCTCTCTGTAATTCAATTAACTTTTTCTTTAGATGCTATGCCATTTGGTGAACATATATTAAGTATTGATATTATATTCTTATATATGGTATCTATGGTACATAATGTAATTCTTTACTTAACTTAGAACAATGTCTATATTTATTATTGCCTTACCTGAAATCAGGATTGTTATCCTTGTTTTTGTGCTATTTCAGATGAAGCATAAAAGATTTAGATCCATCTCTCCATTTTAACTCTGTGTGAATCTTTGTTTCATGCAATTTTCAAAAGCAATTTATTGTTGGATTCTCCTTTCTAAACCATTCTGTACCCTGCTCCATTTTCTGAATAGTTCATCCCATTTACATTCAGAGTTATAATTAATTGCATACTTCTCTCCATTGTATCTTCTTATATTCTCTTCCCCACCCTGTGCCCTGTGATGACCAATATTTTAGAAATTCATAATTTAAATAGCCTGATCTCATTCCTCTGCCCCTCCTCCCTGCAACCAAGTCAGTTCATGATTACTAGTTCTTATACTTTCTCTTTACGATTCCCCTTTTAAGATCTGCTTTCTGAAATTAAAGTTTCTTTTGCTACTACACATCTTAAGTCATCCCCTCCCTTCCTCTCCATGTCCTACATGCCTACCTGTTGACTTTAATGTTTCATCAAACCTCTTCTGTTTGTTCACGTTTCCTTTATTTGCTTCAGACTAGACTGAGTTCCATAAGAGACCTTTCCCACCATCTTCTCCTTCAGGTTTGAATACTCTTCCTAAACTATGTGAACTGATTCTATGACCCCATGTTCTATCAAGCCAGTACTATGCTCCCACTGGCTTGAAGCCCCAGTACACAGTTCTGACTTCCTCTTCCTTGTCTCCATAAAGAACTCCAGGTGCTTCGGTAGGACTTACTAGGCAATCATATTGAAAATACAGGAAATTTTTGCTATTTCTCTTTATCTTGTAATCATTCTTCCTTCTGGTACAATTTTTAAAACTTTGCTTCAGTATTTGTGGTAGAACTGATTTCTTCTAAAGCTTTTCTCTTAACCAGAAGTCCTTCAGCTCCCCCTTCGTATGATACTATATTGCTTCACTATCAAAACAAGTGAATGGTTTCTAATTTTTTTTCCGTCAATTTTCTTTCTTGCCATTCCTGGTTTCTTTATTCTACACCTTGGCCTTCATTGATTTATTCTCGATGCTCTCACACTTTCTTTTTGTTCTCTATTCTGCAAATAACTACTATCTCAGTTCTTTGTAATTGTGTTCCCTTAAGAAGGAGGGGCAGAATAGGGAAGCAACTTCTTATCACCTGTTCTTCTACTTCTTATCCATCTCCTTTTACAATCTTCTTCCATTTATATGCTCTATCTTCTACTTTGGCACAAATGGTTTTGTTTTGGTTTGTTTTTTTTTCTCCATTGGATGGAATTAAGGCATGTCCTAAAATTCTAGATTAAAAGAAATAAATGCTTATATTTTCTCTATTAAGTGCCATAATCATATGACAAAAACTATGTTGCAATACGACCCACTGTCATAAGTAATGTTTATTTAGATCGTATGTCAACCTGTCTGGGGAGGATTCTGGGAATATGATTTGCATCTGTGTTCTTAGGCAGCAAATATGGTAGTTATTGAAGTTCCTGGACATGTCCAGGATGGCCTCTACACAATAATATCTCACAAAAGCATTGCAGTGCCATGTCCCTGCCCTGTCTATATGAAGGATGGTATGTATTATTTTGATATGGGTAAAAGATTTTATTAATATTTTTAGAATTGCAATGATCATCTATCTTCATCATGGGCAAAGGTTAGCTCTAAGAAGATTCTCTATATCTCACTTAACTGCACTACCTTGAGACTGACTTCACCATCCCTCTGTGAGGGATACAATACCTCCCCTGCTTCCTTGACTCTCCAGTTTCATTTCGTGTGTCATTTTCTCCCATTAGATTCTAAGTTCCTTGAGGGCAAAGGCTGTTTTTCATATTTGCATCCCCAGTGCTTACCACAGTGCTTAGCACATAGCATATGTTTAACGAATGTTTATTAACTCACTTATTAAGGAATGAAAAGTTCCCCAATGTGCCTTTTCACAGAAAAACATTGTGCTAATTGCATCAAGCCTGAGAACTACAAAGTCTGCTCAATAAAATACAAAGTTGTATCAAAGAGAATGATCCAACCATTCCCTACCAGAAAAACAAACTGTCTGAAAAATACAACTTGTTCAGACTTTGATATGTATCTTGATGGGCAGCCTAGTGAATTAATATGCTAATATGTATATGTGAAACAGGTGTTGCAGATGGATGAGCTGAGCTCAGAATTGAGTAGGAGGAAAAGATCAGGTCAGGCTAACTCAAATTTCTAACACTGAACTCTGCTTTCAAATAATCCTAAATTGCTTGCTCTCCTGGAAGTCTATTTGTTTAATACTGATAGAATCCTAGAACACCATGATCTTCGAAGAATTAAAATTACCAGCAACCCAAAGGCAATGGAAAAATGGATAGTGGACATATGTAGGTGTACCTAAATTATCAAAAATTATTTGAATGTAAGATATTATGTAAAAGAAATTATATAAGATATATAATTAATAAAAAAGGATAGGGCTGTCATCTAATTCAATAAACATATCAGACATCCTGCTAGGGTTGGGGATACAAAGATAAAGCAAACTGGTCTCTGTCATTGAGGATCTTACTTATATCAAAGATTCTCCTGAAAGGAAACATGTATACAAATAAATAAAGAAAAAATAGAAAATAATTTGTGGATTGGAGAGGTACAGATTTAATATGAAGGATAATTTGTTAACAATAGAACAGAAATCCCAGAACGAACAATGAAATGGTAAGGAAAAACAGGATAGGAACATGAGACAGATAAAGATAACATAGTTTTGAGGGACGAAGAAGTTGAGGTTAGGGAATGGAGTTTTGGCCTAGACAGCTTATAAGTCAGAGTCAAAGAGATTTTTAGTGAAATCAGAGTAATAGATTGTCTTTGCCTTCAAATAACAAAAGAAAGGAGGGTTGAAACAGAAGGATAGATATCTAGAAACCACTCTGCTTGATATTTGGATCCTTGTATCAGGCAAGTCAACTCGGCCTGAGGGCTCATACCTGTGTTGAGTAGAATATCTCCTAATTTTTCTGAGTTCTCAAAATGATTTGTAATATAAATTTTGCTCATTAGTACTGACAGAGGCAGTGTGATATAGTGAATTACAAGATGGCCCTGGAGCCAGAAAGACCTAGTTCAAGTCTTGCTTCTGAAATATATTGGCTGTGTGACCTGTGGCAAGACACTGGACCTCTTAATATAATAGATGGTCCTCTAAGTCTATAAGCTGCAGAGAGGATGCTGGCTTACACTGGTAGAAGGAGGTTCTTCAGCTAAGAATTCCTATGTCTATGGGATAGGGTTGCAGTTGAAATGGTTCTCCAAAGAACTGACATAGGAAAAGGAGGAAAGTGAAATCCTTTGTAGTCCCTATCCTTCAAACCCAGGAATTTTTATTCTTTAACCATTTTAAAAATAATTTTGATAATATGGAGATTTCTTTATAAATCAAAATGAAACATTTATTAAGCATTTATTGAAAGCACAACACTCTACTAGACATTGAGGATAAAATATTAAAAATTAGTTCCTTGCCTTGAAGGTTTTAGAATCTAGTTAACGAGATTAGATTTCAAATATTTAGATGAGGAAATGGTACTTATGCTTGGCCTTAAAAGAAGGACTCGAAGGACTGCAATAGAAAGGAATCTATCCTAAGAAGGGGAAATCATGAGCAAAGGAGGGAAGAATGGTCATAAAAATCCCTTGACTGTGTATCAGTTAGAAGGAAGGAAGGGTGGGAATGTATGCATTTAGCATCTATTACATGCCAGGCACTGTGGTAAGCCCTTTACAAATATCATTTGATCCTTACAACAACCCTGTAACAAAGGTGCTGTTATTATCCCCATTTTATAGTTGCGGGAACTGAGGTAGATGGAGATTAAGTGAATTGTCCAGCATCACACAGCAAAGTGTCTGAAGACAAATTCTTCATCACTCCTGTTCAAGGACTCTCTACGTTACCACCCAGTTGCCTCTGTCATAGCCATATCTACCAAAGGAGTGCAGCTGGGTGGGAAATTAAAAACTTCTGGAGTTTACTAAGCAGGAGGGTGATTTAGAAGATTACTTTGGGTACTGAAAAGAGGATGGACTGGAGAGGGGAGAAACGTGAAGCAAGGAGACAAAACAAAGGGCTAATGTAGTAGTCTAAGTTTAGCTGTGTGGGTGGAAAGAGTTATATATAAGAGAAGGGAAAGTAGAAATGAAAGAACTTTGCAGCACATGGGATATTTAGGGGAATCTGAGAGAGTTGAAGACAACATCAAGGTTGCAAGTTTATGTGACTGGGAAGAATTTGATGCTCTTGACAATAATGGAGAAGGTCAGAAGAAGGGAGGGTTTGTAGATGAGGCAGATGAGTTTCTTTTGAATATTGTTGAGGTGTGAGTTGGGGAAGACTTCTGAATAATGTGACGTGAAGAAGAGGGAACTCTCAGAAAATGGCCTGTTTGTTTTGTTTTGTTTCCCCCCCAAGGAAATGTGAGACAAGAAAAAGTTGTTGTATTGAGTGGAATAATGAGTCACTTAGAGAGATGTCAAAGGGTTGCCTTGCTGCACTGAGGGCCCAGTCGAGTTTATGTAAAATAAATTTGTGATGGACGCAATCAGCATGGTTTTGTAATTTTCTCGAGCTTTGTTCAGGAGTATGTGAATAGGAGCAAAGGCAGTTGATGGGGATGCAATCCAAGGACGAGTTTTGGCAGGACAAGATCAGAGACAGGCTAAGAAGGAGACAGATTTGAATGTAAAGGATAGCATAGAATTGAAGTGGCTCCCCAAGGGGTTGAAATAGGGAAAGGCAGAGAACTTAGCTGGTGCAGGAATGAAGCCTGAGAAAGGACTGACAGGAAAAGTGTGGTGACAGCAAAATGTCAGCAAAGACAACATGAGAAAAACCTTGGTGCTTGCTTTGGGGAGAAAGAAATTGGGCTCTGGTGGCCCTTAGGTAGAATACAGCCCGAGACAAAGGAGAATAGAAGGGGGTTACTGTGCCCCATCTGTACCCACATACCAAAAGGGAAAAAGCAGGGGAAAAGAGGTTGATGCAGCTTGGTGTTAGACTGCTAGGTATATCACTCTATAGAGCAGTGGGCCTGGAGTCAGGAAGATCCTAGTTCAAATCTATGAATAGGGGAGTTTTTTAACTCAGGTACCACATGTCTCCTGTCAGATTGGTTAAAATGACAAAACAGGAAAATGATAAATGCTGGAGAGGATGTGGGAAAATTGGAACATTGTTACATTGCTGGTGGAGTTGAGAACTGATCTAGCCATTCTGGAGAGCAATTTGGAACTATGCCCAAAGGGCTCTAAAAATGTGCATATCCTTTGACCCAGCAATACCACTTCTAGAGTTGTATCCCAAAGAGATCACACAAGTGGGAAAAGGACCCATATGTACAAAAATATTTATAGCAGCTCTTTTAGTGGTAGCAAAGAACTCAAAATCAAGAGGATGCCCCTCATTTGGGGAATGGCTGAAGAAGTTGTGGTATATGAAGGTAATGGAATACTATTGTGCTATAAGAAATGGGGATGATATGGACTTCATAATAACCTGGATAAACCTACACAATATAATGCCGAGCGAGCGGAGCAGAACCAGGAAAACATTATACACAACCACAGATATATGGATTCTGTGATAACTAACGCTGATAGATTTCACTCTTCTCAGCAATACAAGGTGCAAAGACAACTCCAAGAGACTCATGATGGAGAGAGGTATCTATATCCAGAGAAAAAGCTATAGATTCTGAATGCAGATTGAGGCACACTGTATGTTCGCCTTTTTTTTTCTTTCCACTTTTTTTTCTCTTTCGTTTTTATTTTTTTTTTATTTTTGGGGGGTTTTGTTTCTTCTTTCTCATGATTCATTCCATTGGTAATAATTCTTCTTTACAACTTGACTACTGTGTAAATAAGTTCAACGCGAAGTTATATGTAGAAGATATGTCGGATTCTATGCCGTCTTGGGGAGTGGGGGGGAAGAAAATCTGGAACTCAAAATTATGTGGAACTGAGTGTTGTAAACTAAAAATAAAAAATCTCAAAAAATAGGGGAGTTTTTTTCTTTGTATTCTCAGTGCTTAGTTTAGTTCTCAGCACATAGTGGATGATTAATAAATATTTGTTGAATGAATCAATGAAGGATAAAGGAAAAAGGAATCAGCCTTCCATGTTTATGTGCCTGAGATAGGATAGAGGGTGTAAAAAACTAGGTAGCTGAATAATAATTCTCCATCAGATAAACTGACGGGGTCCCAAAAGTTCTGGGTGAAATCTTGAACCAGCTTTAAAGATTTCAAATGGGAACCTGCCCTTTAGCTTCTTGCCGGTGGGTGTGGTACAGGAAAGATGATAGTAACAGCCTCTGTAAACCAATTTTGATGCTTGTCTCTTGTATATATGCCTGTCATCTTATATTCAGTGAAATCAGACTGGTTAATTTCACTGTGCACGCACAATCATTATCCCACTTGGTTTCTCTTTGGTTCTTAGTCAGCAACCAGAGCTGTAACATTCAAATTCACTCTGATAGGAAATACCTAAACATGGAAGAAGTGAAGAGGAGGAAAAGCCTCTGGCTTTTAAAAAATCTGTTGATGTTTTTCTTCTCCATAACAAATCTGTAGCATCCTTTTAAGGCAAGACCTAAATCCTCGTCTTGACAGCAGCCCTAAAAAAGCTCCTTTACAAATATTTGTCTTTTCCCTAATGACCTGAGTTAGCACTCAGATTGTGTTCTTTGTATACTGTATTTATGGAAATGACACCATCTGAAGACTGGGTGCTTTATGATTGGTAATCTGTGTCTTGTTACATAGGATTTATGAGACCTGGGGGGCTGCCTTCATCAACAGCCTGGATCTCGGAGTATAGAATATTGAATGTGTGCTTCACATCTATGTTAGGGAGTTCAGCATTCACGGTGCCTTGATTCTATACTGGTTCTCTTTTCTGATGCCCCCATTTGCTAGATATTCGAGGTGCAAGATTATGCCTTATTCTACATCGGTGTCTGAAGGGCATGGCAAAAGCTGTGGATGTCTGTTTATATATTTCTTGCCGACTTTTGTTTTTTTGGTGGTTTGGAACCAAAGTGAACCGGGCCTCACTTTCCCCATCGGTGAGATGAAGTTAAATTAGATGGTACTCTAGTAATATAACATCACACAATGCAACAAAGACAGCAAACAAACATTCCCTTATGTCTTTGCATCCCCAGTGCCCAGGCCAGTGGCTGGTATACATCAGACATTTAACAAAGACTTAGTGACCGATGAAGCATTGTGTGCAGAGTGCTGCGGTGGGCCCTGAGTGACTCCAAGCTTAGATAAAACAAGACCTCTGCCCTCAATGAGCTCAACATAGAGAGACAATTATGACACCAGCTCAAAGAGCTAGAATATATATTATTAACTAACGGGGGTGTTGGAGCTGAAAAACAAAGAGCTATGTGAGATCTGGGGTGAGAGGTCAGGACAAATCAGGGGACTCTCCATTCTATCCATTACATTTTTGCAGCCCTCACTATTCCTCACTATTGACTTTGAGCAATTTCACCCTGTCTTCCACGTACACCAGGTAGTCTATGTTTCTATAGAATTCTGGTGGTGACGTTAACCCATTTCATGGGCTGTAACAATGAAGACTAGAGAACCTGCATCTCTGTCCTAAACACAGGTGCAATCACCATGACTTTGCAGACTGAAAAAAAGGCAAGAGTTCAGACCAAAAGGTTATTTCTTCTGCAGGTATCATTACAAATATAGTCCTTTTTCTTGAAATCTGGGCCATTCTGGAAGGCTACATGGACGAAAGGAGATGCAAGGAAATTGTAATAAGAGACTTGCAATGTCTTCCGTCTATAGCTTCACAAAGGAAGGGGATTTGAGAGGTTGAAAGAAGGAACATTAGAAGGGATATGGCCCCTGACATACTGACTACCCTTTTGTATAGTCTATGGTATTCAGCCAACCCCCTACATGATTGAATTCTATGTCCCTGTACCGATAGCCGCCCTTCTGTTAGCCTCTCACTGTCCTGCACTTAGCACTTTCATCAAATCACACAGGGGCAGTGACAGGCCAGAAGGTCTTTCCTGGCTTATGGATCAGATCTGTGTCTGTTGTCGAGGTCAGGCATCATTATCTTAGGGAACACCTGGACATTTTTCTGGTGGCCCATTAAGCATTTTTCACTTTCCCAGTGGGGGTAGTAAAGGAGGAGAAAGCATCAGTGGCCAGCTGACCTTAGAAACTTTGCTCAGTGGCTTAGCATCATGGGAAATTCCTGGAGTTCATCCTATCTTATACACATTCCCTTGCACCCTTGTTCAAAGATACTGGGTAACAAGCTATCTATAAACAAATATAACCATCAGAGTTTTAGTTTTGTTCTCGTACCCCCAAACCGTCTACCTCTATTAGTGTTGTGTTGCTTTACTTTTTTGAAGCTATTACTGTACAAATAATATAATAACATAGCCTCTTTTTTTAATGCCTCCATCTCCTTAGCTGGATGTTACCTTCATTTTACAGATGATGATACTGTGACACAGACAGCCTCATTGACTTATATAGAATCCTGTAGCCCTAGAAAGTAAAGTCAGGAATGAAATTAAAATGTATACAACTGATTCCCAGCCCAGAACTCCTTTCCATCTGTCCTTTCCAGGAAAGTTGAATCATACATCTAGAGCAAACCTTAGAGGAATTGTAGCCTACCCCGCTTATGTTATAGATGAATTCTGGTGGAACTAAGTAATTTACTCATGGTTACACAGGTAATAAACATTAAAGTCAGGGGATTTTCTTTTCTTTTTTGTAAATAGTATTTTATTTTTTTCCAATTACATGTAAAGACAGCTGTCAACATTCATTTTTTAAAAGATTTTGAATTCCAAATTTTTCTCCCTCCCCTGCCCCCTTCCCAAGAGAGCAAGCAATCTGATATGTTATACATGTGCAATCATGTTAAATACATTTCCACTTTGTTCTTGTTGTGAAAGAAGAATCAGGACAAAAAGGAAAAATGAGAAAGAAAAGAAAACAAAAAAAGTGAAAATATTATGCTTCAATCTACATTCAGACTCCATAGTTCTTTCTCTGGATGTGGATAGCATTTTCCATTATCAGTCTTTGAAAGTGTCAAGGATCATCGTGCTGCTGAGAAGAGCTAAATCAATCATAGTTGATTATGGCACAATGTTGCTGTTACTGAGTACAGTGTTCTCCTGGTTCTGCCCATTTCACTCAGCATCACTTCATATGTCTTCCCAGGTTTTTTCTGAAATCTGCCTGCTCATAATTTCTTATAGTACAATAGGATTCCATTACATTCATATGCCACAACTTGTTCAGCCATTCCTCAGTTGAGGGCCATTCCTTCAATTTCCAATTCTTTGCCACCACACAAAGAACTGTGATAAATATTTTGTACATTCCCCTTTTTATGATCTCATTGGGATACAGACCTAGTAGACAGAATTACTGGATCAAAGGTTATGCACACTTTTATAGCCCTTTGGACATAGTTCCAAATTGCTGTCCAGAATGGTTGGATCAGTTCACAACTCCACCAACAATGAATCAGTACCCCAATTTTCCCACACCTTCTACAACATTTATCATTTTCCTTTTCCGTCATATTAGCCAATCTGAGAGGTATGAGATAGTACTTCTGAGTTGTTCTAATTTGCATTTCTCTAATCACTAGTGATTTAGAGCATTTTTTCATATGACTATAGATAGTTTTAATTTCTTCATCTTAAAACAAGGTGGGGGATTTTTAATCAAGTCCTCTGCCTTCAAAGCCATCATTCTAGGAAGACAAGAAGAAAATGTTGCTTTTTTTCAGGTCTACTATGTACCAGGTACTGCACTAAGTATTTTATAATGGTTATCTCATTTGATCCACCCAACAGCCCCGAGATATGTGTTAATATTATTCCCATTTTCCAGGAAACTAAAGTAGAGGTCAGGCATTGAATGCAAGTCTTCCTGACTCCAGGTCTTGTTTTCTAATTTATATTCAGTACTTAGTAGATTTATGATCTCATCAATCCAAAGCGACGCAGATAATGGCCAATTCATGCTCATCCCATTCAATTTTCATTCATGTCTTGCTAAGAGGTCAACACAGGAAGTCCATGTAACATTCCTAAGGTCTGCTTTCCTCTAGGTCTTTTAACCTTACATGTGGATAGGTATGACAACTGGGCTCTCAGTCTATAATTACCTCCTTTTCAATCATACATCTTATCGCCTGGATACAAGTCATCATTGGGAATAATTTTATGCCTCATTACATCTACCATGTGACTTTCCATCACCCAGAGATCACCTACAGTTTTCATTGTTGCAGAAGGTCACTTTACAGGATTCTTGGCCTCATTATTGGGAAAATATTAGTGTTAAGAGGGTGGCTTTATTTGTTTCAAAAGGAGCAGCATGGGATCATTGAAAGTGCTGCACAATTTTACCAAATCCATCCTAACCTACTCTCAGCTAATTAGTATTTAATAACATGCATGTAAATGTTGCAGATTTCCAGGAAGAGAACTTATAGTGTATTTTTAATATTATAAATTTAATGTGTAATGAGAGCTTTTCTTAGTGATAATTTTCTTTTTAATAAAAAGGAAAGAAACCCCTAATCAATTAGGAATTGGAGAATTGAAGTTTTTAATCAAAGAAATAGATTTAATCACATTTGAAAGCTTCAATATTCTAAATGGATATCGGGATCTTGGCTTTCCTTAGTGTTCTATCTATTTCACAACCTTCCAGGTATATCTGTATTTCATACTCCAAGCACTACTACCTCTTTCAGATTCATTCTCATTCAGGAAGTTGCTAAGAGGTACATATCACCTTCATGTAAGAAACAATACTTCTAATGAATAGAGACCTCCAGAGCAGAATAGACTGCCTTAGGAGGCCACAGGTTCCTCATCCCTGGAGGTCTTCCAGCAAAGGCTAAATTTAATTCAATTCAATAAACATTTATTAAGCACCTGCTACATACCAGACACTGTGCTAAGTGCTGGGAATCCAAAAAGAGGCAAAGGACAGTCCCTGCCCTCAAGGAGCTTACAATCTAATGAAGGAGATAACATTCAAACAAACATATACAAAGCAAGCTATATACAAGATAAAAAGGAAATAATTAAAAGAGAGAAAACACTAGAATTAAGAGAGGCTAGGGAAAGCTTCCTGTAGAAGGTGGGATTTTCTGCTATTCGTACCCAGAAAAAGAACATTGGTATTTGAATGCAGATGGAAGTATACTATTCTCTCTCTCTTTTTTTCTTTCTTGTGTTTTTCCTTTTTCTTCTGATTCTTCTTTCACAGCATGACTAATATGGAAATATGTTTAATATGATTGTAAATGTATAGCCTATATCAGATTGCATGTCGTCTTGGGGATGGGGGAGGAGAGGGAGGGAGAAAAAATTGGAAATCAAAATCTTTACATGTAATTGAAAAAAATGAAATTCTATTAAGCAGGAGAAAAGAGGGTGGGATTTTATTTGAGACTTAAAGGTTAGTAGTTAGAGCTAAGGAGGGATAGTGTTCCAGGAATGGAGGACAGCCAAAGAAAATGCCCAAAGCTCTTGTTCATGGAACTGCTGGGAGGCCAGTGTCACTGGATGACTACTTGTTGAGGGCATTGCAAAGAGGATTCCTATTCAAGAACGGGTTGGACTAGTGACTTCTGGAGTTCCTTTCAATTCTGAGATTCTCTGCTAGCTTTACACAATTTGCATTTTCTGGTTTGGGAATTTATACTGGTGTAAGGAGACTGATAAGGAGGCTGCCAGAGAAATTCAATGGGCATATCTCCCTCTATAGACAATGGATCTGTCCATTGATCCACTGTGAAGAAGCCAAAAAAAAATTCTCTTTTACTTGGTCAAATTTATTAAGCAACTACTACATGTCAGGCACTATGTTAAGCGCTGGGGATACAAAGAAAGATCTCAAAGACTAGGCCTGCCAAAAAGAAAATGACTATAGTCATTCCTTGGTATCTTCAGTGACTGAGGTTGTCCCCCAAAATAATTCTATTCATCACGTCTCTGAGAAAGATGGACTTCTAGATGGGGAGGGGGGTGAGAGAGATGTATCAGTGCTGTTTTATAAAAATGAGCCAACAGAATGCTCTCAACATTTTTTTTGTCTTTTTGAGGTTGGGCATGAGGGTGAGGGAGAAGTAATTTCTTTCCTTTTTACTGCTTCACCAGCAGTTTTCAAAGCAGAGGCCCATGACAAGTTATAACAGCTTGCCTAAGTGGCCTGAGAGGGATCGTCTCTGGACTTCGAGTTCCTGGCTGCCTTCTTTTTTTCTCCTAGTTCCTTTTCTGAGAACAGTTTATTGATAAAGCACTTAAAAGCAGACTTTACCAGCCCAGGATATGGCAGCAAGCAGGGCAAAGATAGAATTCCCAGTAGGGAAGCACCCAGCAGAAGCAGATAGAAGTATGTCCTGTTGCTCTAAGAGAAATCCTGTCCTTCAGCCCCCTGCTCAGGGAAGTAACAAGAAGCATGAAACTGAGGGTTGATCATGAGTCTGGACTTGGGAGTCATAAAATGGAGATGTGGGTTTTGCTAAACGCACTTACTAGCCCCATGACCTTCTGCAAGACGTGTTTAGCCACTTTGAGCCTTAGCCTCTTAAAAGTGAAAATAATCGTCCTCTTGTCTACCTGATCCAAATGTTGTGAGGCCCAAGTGAGTTAATGCAGGCAAAACATTTTCACAAGGTATATGAATATCACTTATAGTTATCATTCTGCAGTTTGCTCAAAATGAGCTCATCCATTAAACACTGGCAAGGTATCGTCCTGGGTTGGTTTATGGGACCGATTGTCCATTTTGTTGAAGTCAGATTTGATAATGTGATCTTTCCCAGACTCTAACCACACTGTAGCATTTGTAGGGATTATCCCCTTTATGGATTCCCAAGCCCTAGCTAGAAGTTACCTTCTAATTCATCCCCAATCACTTTCCTGTCATCAGCATGTGCCCTATATTTATTTATGGGGCCCTGTTATTATAATATTTATGCACCTGGCCCAGCCCTGTGAAACATAAAAACAGCTGTGCACATAAACAGATGCCCAGGTTCCCTAGGGAACAAAGCAAATGCCCAGAAAGGTAAAGCTGTGGATGAAGCAAACTAAAGCTTCTTTTAACACATGGACTTCTTTAATATACTATATGCTGGTTTTCCTTTGCTTAAGGCTAGTCCTAAGCAAAGATGTAACATAGAAAAAGGTTCTTCTCTAGCTACCTTTTCTATGGTCCTCTTCCCTCTTCTCCTAGAGCCCCCGCCTTGGGATTCAAGGCCCTCTTGCTGTTAATTATAGCCCAAGACCCAAATCTGTCCAACCAGTGCAATATCCAATGTTAACAAATGTATTATCTCTTCTCTCTATCAAAATTTTATTTACCTAACTTATACTAAGATATGAAGGGCTGATCATAGCTTAATGTCTTCTCTTATAGGTATTCAGAAAGTTTGGGGACAGGGAAGGACAATAATGCCAAACCTTAAATCTCAGAGGAAAAATATCTAGTAGTAGAATTTGACATTTCAGTGATAAGCCAAAAATGTGGTATTTGGGGGAGTTCTAAGGAGGCCATGTCTTCTATATTTGTGCATGCTTGGCCCTTATATTTTCTTCTCCTTTAAAAAATTATTATAAACAATAATCTTAGCCAAAAAAAGTGAGGAATGAAATGCTGTTATATACTACAAATTTGTTAATACAGTCTCATTTCATTTTTTTCTGTATTTGTAACCAGAAAGGCTCTTAAGTTCTCCAAAACCAGCAAATTTTATTTGGACTATTTAGTAAGGAACATGTTATACGAGTGCACTGCTTGATTCAGATGAAGTGAATGTTGAAGAGGCCTTCAAATTTTCTACCTGTTATATAAGTGCTTTAGAGAATCATGGGTCATGTGAGCTAGATGAAGGCTTAGATATTCTCTAGTATGGCCCCTTCCTTTTACAGTTTTAAGACCCATCAAGATGAAATGAACTGTGTACAGTTATACTGATTGTTACTAATAGAATGAGGATTAACACATGGGCCAACTGATTCCATGAGAGGAGGGAAGGGAGAGAGGAAAGGGAAGAGGCAGGGAGGGTTTGCCACCCCCAATCAGAGACCATGCTGTGAACCCTTCCAGTCCCTGAAATCCTGCCCTACTGTCCTGTTCAGAGAGTGAAGAAAATCCTGAATTTCAATTAGAGGTTAATGAATACAAATATGTAATTTTTTCCTTCATTCTCAAATCTGATTGTGCATACTAGTTAAGATACCCTGTCATAGACCCATTTAAGTAGAGTATTTGCAAGTTTCCATTATAACGCTGATATGTGCTTTGTCAAGTGCATGGAATACTACACACATACATATCCACACATACATGTATGTGTGTATGCACACACATAAACATGTATTGTATGTATGTTTATACATATACAAACATATATAGTACGATAATACATGTTATGCATATACAACTGTCCATGTTATATATCATTTATATTATATAATTAATGCTACATATTACATGCAATATATGTATATATATCCATATATACAGTAAATTCATATATACAGTATATACAGTACATATATTCATATATACAGTAAATATTATATATGTACATATTATATACATATGTATATGTGTATATGTACATATACATGTTGTATAATGTATATATATAACATATAAACATATATAGTATATATACAGTATATATTATATAAACAGTACATGGACATAATTATTATAATTACCTGTGTTCATATAAAACAAATATATACAGGCAAAACACACACACACATATATAAATAAAACATGTGTGCTTATGTATGTATACATGCATGAATGCATGCATATGTCAGCAAGGTGGCACAGTGGATAGATTGCTGGGATGTGGAGTCAAGAAGACACCTAATGGTTGGAAATTCAATGGAAAAAAGCCAAACCAATATGTTCATTTCACTTGGATTTAATTCAGCAAATATTTGTAAAATATCTCTCTGCTTGCAAGGCATTATGCAAAGTGCTCAGGCTACAAAGACAAAACAAAAAATCCCCAACCCTCAAGGAGCTTACATTCTAATAGGAGATATTCTGTATGAATAGATAAACACAAGTTAAACTGAAGGAGAACACACTAATAGCTAGGAAGGTCAAGAACAGCTTCCCAATGGAGTCTGCATTTGAGCTTAATCTTCATGGAACATAAGGGTGGTGAGGAGGGAGAATATTAAGGGCATAGGAAACCGCTTGTGCAAAGTCAAGAGGTGATATGTGGAATGGTTACCTCAAGAAACAATGAATGAGACAGTTTGGCTTGAGTGGAGAACGAGAGCATGAAGAGACAGTACAAAATGTCTGGTAAGATGGCCTGGAGAAGACTGAAAGAATTTAATGTGCCAACTGAGGAATTCCTACTTTGTCCTAAAGACAGTAAATGGCCACTGAAGCTTCTTGAGGGATGGTGTGACATGAGCAGAACTCTGCTTTAGGAAGATGATTTTACAGCTACCTAGAACAGGGATGTCAAACACATCCACAACACTCCAACATGCAGCCAGAAGAAGATTCAAATGTAATTAGGAAGCATTTAACAAAATAAATTAAAATATAATGAAATATAGATAATGCCTTTAAGTCAATATTCAGCCTGCAGAGATCATTATGTACAGTTTAGTGCCATTCATTTCTATTTGAGTTTGCTACCACTGATGTAGAAGATGTAATGGATGGATCAGAAGCTGAACACTGGAAGTCCAATGAAAGCTGGAAGTTCAATCAAGAGACTATTTCAAAAGGCCAAGCAACAGGTGACTAGGGCTAGAACTAGGATGGTGTCTATGTGTGTTGAAGAAGTGATTTGGAAACAATCCATGTTATGGCAGTAGAATGGATAAGATTAGCATCTGAATGTGAAAGGGACTAAGGAAGAATGGAAGGTTGAAGGTGACTCCAAGATTGTGTACCCTAGAAAGAAATAGAAAAGTAAGAAGGAGGGATGGGTTTAAGGGGGAAGATAAAGAGTTCAATATTGGATGTGCTAAATTTGAGGTTTCCATGAGACATTCAGTTGGAGATGTCCAGCTGCCAGAACTGGAGCTCAGGAGAAAGGGGAATGCTTCCAGTTATTAAAGAAGGATCATGTAGGCCTGCCTTGAAGACATGCCATAGTCCCTTAGGATGAATAGAGATCTTCACATTCACATGGTTTCTTCAGGGATTCACATGCACTCAGAGAACTGTATAAGAGGGATTTAGAAGACATGAAATATTGAAAGCGGACCCCATGATCTAAGGCAAAAGAGGCTTGAACAGTGGTGTCAAACTGAAATAGAAACAGAAATTGCTAAACCATACATAGGAGGCAGCTAGGTACTGGACCTGGAGTCAGGAACACCTGGGTTCAAATCTAACCTCTGACACTCACTAGCTGTGTGACTGTGGGCAAATCACTTGACCTCAATTTGCCTTATTCCCTTGGAGAAGGAAATGGCAAACAACTCCACATCTTTTTCAAGAAAACGCCATATGAGGTCATGAAGAGTCAGACATAGATGAACAACTGAACAACGGACCATACATAATGAACATCAAACCACACATAAGGCTGCATGTCGACTTATGAAACCATATATTAATATTTTCTATGTTCTATTGTATTTTTATTTATTTTGCTAAATATTTCCTAATTACATCTGGTTCTGCAACAATGGGGAGTGTCTAGGCCAGAGGTGGGGAACCTGCAGCCTTGAGGCCACATATGGCCCTCGAGGTCCTCAAGTGCGGCCCTTTGACTGAATCCAAACTTCACAGAACAAATTCCCTTAAAGAAAGGATTTGTTTTGTAAAACTTGGACTCAGTCAAAAGGCTGCACCCAAGAACCTAGAAGATCACATGTGGCCTCAAGGCTTCAGGTTCCCCACCCTTGGTCTAGGCCCAAACCCACCTGGGTTTTACTCTGGGCTAGAAAACGAGAGAAAGAATTGGAAGCCTCAACAATAGAGGGGAAAGAGATTCAGATCAGTTAAGACAGAAGGCAGGAGGGAAAACAACTTCACTTTGATCTAGGCAGCATCCCACAGGTAATGCCATTCTGGGACCCACAAAGGGGAAGAAAGATTGGCATATCAGGGAAATATGCAAGGGGGAGAAACCCAGACCTACTCCTTAGCTGAAAACATGAATCATGTAAGTTTTACTGGTCCTGAGGGAAAGTGAGACCCATCACAGAAGAGTGTTGCTTTGTACCCTCTGGAAAAGAAGGATAATTTTCCTGGTGGTCGAGGCACTGGGGCACAAAGATTGTTGAATATTTCATGTTGGCTTAAATGAAACTTTTCCAACATCTGGTATCTTGTTAACCTGAGTCCTTGCAGGGTGGCTAAGAGCCATTGTGGGAGTGAGGAGTAGAGAAGTTAAACAAGATAGATACTGATGCTCCCAGAGTTTTCTAGAGAGGGAACATGAATCTTGAAAGCTATATAAAGGACCTATCCAAGACTGTACTTCAGCTTATCCCATTAGAGGAAAGAAGTTACATTTTTATTCATTTTAGAGGATGATGTTTGAGAAAGATATTGAAAGGATGAGTTGAATGAATGAATGAACAAGCATACATGAACTGCCTACACCATCCTTGACATTGTGCTAGGCACTAGGGATACAGATACAAAAGGGAGCCAGTTCTTGCCCTCAAATAGCTTACATTCTAATATAATGTACATAAGGGAGTGGGAACCAGGGAAAGGCGTTTTGGTGTGGGGAGTCACAGTTCAGCCCTAGTGCATAGTCCCAACACTGAATGGATTAACTCATTTAGTGTAAATGGATCTTGGTTCCTAGCAGTCTATCTAGGTCCAGAAGGTAGAAGGAGGAAGGACGACATCTGGGCAGATGGAAAGATGCTGAACTGGGTAAGCCCTGGTTTCTAGGTGGATGGCAAGATGAGATAAGTTAAAGACAGAGAGACAGAGATAGAAATCATTTGGTTTGCTACTTAGACTGGGCCTTATGTATGTCTTTTAGAGGAGTTATTACTATCTGATCCTCAGATATTCAGGTTAAGAAACTCAATTTCATCAGTTCTCCCAGGGGTGATTTGGCTCTGAGAAACTGATTCAGCTAACCAAACTAACAAAAAGGTAGATTTATAAATCAGGAAGTTAATTTTATATTTAGAGGATATGATTTCCTGGTGACTGGAATTTTGTGTCTGCTGCATAAGACCCACCTCTATCCCCTTCCTGGCATCATGTGCTTGGAAAAAGTAAATTAATAATCAGAAGTTTGCTGGTCATGTATGGAATCAAAGCAAAGAGAGTTGTACGTCTTGGGAGATATTTTGAAAGAAGCACACATTTCAAATGCTTGGGACATATGTGTCTTCAAAACACATTATTTTACTCCCTTAGAAGTTATTAGAACAAGAGCTTGGGTAGCTCAGATTATGGAGCATCAGATTTTTAATGTAAGGGTAATAGGTTTGAGACCCTGTTCAGGAAGGAGGTTTGGTGAACGGAAAGGGCATGTTACTGCTGTCACTGACTGACCTTTGACATGTATGTGTGTATGTGTGTATATATATATGTATATATATGTATATATGTATATGTGTGCTGTATGTATATAGAATCTATAATGACTTACCATTTGGGGAGAGAGATGGGGGGGAAGAGAGAGAGACAGAGAGACAGAGAGACAGAGAGGGAGACAGAGAGAGAGACAGATACACAGAGACAGAGAGAGAGAGACAGAGAGAGAGAAAGAGAGTGAGAGACAGAGACAGAGAGACAGAGAGAGAGACAGAGAGAGAGAGAAAATTTCACATCATATGATTTCCAAAGTCTCTTTAATGGCAAACATTCTGTGGTTATATACATTGTGAAAATGACTATAGAATACAGAATATAAAATATAGGTTGCTATTCATTTTCCACTCTACCACCATCTACTCCATCTCCTACATAGCTACAGATTAATCTTTCTAAATTATGAAAGTCATGTCCATAGCAAATCCTACCTTCTCTGTTAAGTCTTACCCTCCAGCCCTCTCAGTTCTACTTTTCTACTCTGACTATAACTGTGGTCACTGTGGGGTGGCATTGGGGGTGGATTACAAAGCTTAATTACTCTGTCATTCTTTGACATGTCCTGGTTTTACCTGCCCAAGTGAAAGGATGCTGCATTTAGTCAGGAGACTTTGGGTCATTTCCTTGCTCCAACACCTACAGGCCATATAAGCAGGACATTATTTCACCACTTAGAGCCTCAGTTTCTTCATCTGTAGGACGGGGATAATACAATTCATATCATTTAACTCATACGGTTCTTTAAGAGTTAAAAAAAATCCAACAGTATTCTTCCTCATGAGAAATGTACTTTTGCCTAAACAGGGACTTGAACCCCGAACCTTCAGATTAAAAGTCTGATGCTCGGCCACCTGTACTACTCAGACTCCCATGATCATGTTTTCTAATGCAGGAAGATACCATCTTTCAAGAACACATGTATTCCAAGTACTAGAAAGGTGCACTCTTGGGCAGAGTACAAACAATTGTCTGTGCTCTGCTGCAGCCTCAGAGAATTATCTCTCACTTTGATCCAACTCCCTTCGCTTTGATTCCATGTGTTCTGGCAAAGCCATTTTCTCCTGGTTCTTAATTCATTTCCTCAGATCCCTTGGTTAAGAGACCCAACTAACTCAGGATTGTTCTATAGGATGGTGACTGTTGTTGTTTGTTGTCGTTGTTGACATCTTGCTATTATTACTGCAATTTCCTAAAGGTGGGGGGCCACGCTGTACACGTCAATAGCCTATCCAGTGCCTAGCCCAGTGCTGAGCACCCAACCCAGATGATCAATTAGATACTTGTTTGATTGATTAAGGCTTGGATTAATTAATGCTTGATTTATCATTTCACGCTCTTTGCAATTCATTCTCATGGAGATCCATTCTACCACCACCATCATTCCCCCATCATACATGGGACAAGATGATATCTGTAAAGTGCTTAGCACAGTGCCTTGTACATAGTTGTTGCTTAATAAATGCTTACTATCTTCCCTTCTCCTCTGTTCACATATAAAGACTGTAAGAAAATAACTCAGTAGCTAGGGAATGCGCTGCAAAACTGAGACCCAAGAGTACAACACTAGAGGCTGCTAGGTGGTGTAGTAGATAGAGTGCCAGTCTTCAAGGTAGGTATACACTCCCAGACACTTATTAGCTGTGTGATCCCAGGCAAATCTTTTAACCTCTGTCTGCCTCTGTTTCTCTATCTGTAAAATGAGGATAATAGTACCTTCCCTTCCCCCCATGTTGTTGTAAGGATAAATTGAGATACTATTTATAAGTACTTAGTACAGTGCCTGGCACATATATTTAGTAAATGCTATTTAATTTAATAATTCTATCTCTTTCCTCTGTCTCTATTCTCTTCTTCTAATTGGTTAAGGTGGAACTGGCAGCCATTTATTTGGCATGATTTGAGGGAAGCCAGAAGGTGTTCTCCTAATAAAGTAATCCACTTGCCTGAATGACTAAAATTCACAACATTATTAACTATTTTGGTCTAGGGCAATAAAAGTAGGCATGATTATATACTAATTCTTCTTGGGAAGGCCAACAGTCTAATTTTACTAGCTGAAGGAAAAGGAAAATAAGATTGTGGGTCACTATTTGCCCCTATCACATTTTGCAGGAGGAAGTTTTGCTTGACATGGAAAGTATTTATTAGGCGGAGGAAGGTAGAGAAACAGAAAAGAGAAAAGAAGGGGAGGGAAGAGAGAAGGAAGGCTACTGAAAAAGACTTTCTAAACCTGTATAGCCTTTATAAAATTCTAAGGCTATAAACCAGGACAAAGTAACCAGGGCTTTGCCTGGGGGGATCTAAATTTAGAGGTTGTGGAGAGTGCTTAGACTTCCTGCTTGGCACTTAGTTAAGGAGAATAATTAGTTAAAAGAGGAAGCTACCAGATGGCATGCATCACCCATGGCTCCCACCCCCATTCACAGCTCCTCCTCAATCCAAATCCACTCTCTTCTGCCCTTCCACAGAAAGCCGTCCTCAGCAGAGACCTTGAGGTATCCTTGGGTATCTACTCATGGAACTAGTACCATTGAGTCTCTGTCTCCCTCTCAGGGGACCTCATACCTGAGTGATTATCCTGCTACTGGTCCTGGACTAAATTTTTCTCAAAGGTTGGTTCAACAGAGGGTTTCCTGATGCCCATCTCAGGTACTAACATTTTTAATGGCAGTTCTACATCTTTTCCCATCTCTCATTTCCTTTACAACTCAAAGCAGTCGTATGAGGTGGGCAGCCTATTATATCATCTCCATTTTGTAGCTAAGAAACCTGAGCCTATTAAAGAAGGAAAGTGACTTGCCCATAGTCACCTGGATTTTTCCAGTGTCCAACCCATGAACTTTCTACTTCATCATACTATCTACTTCATAATTCTGTGAAGTCCCTAGGTTCTCGATAACTTTCTTTAAAATGGCAACATGCATTTTATAAGATTCTTACAAGAATTTTATTTTGTTTTGTTTCCTAAAGAACAACTCATGGGATATGAGCAATGTGAAACTCATGACAAGAAGATTTGCAATCCAACCATTCCAGAGAGCAATTTGGAACTATGTTCAAAGGGCTATAAAAATGTGTATACCCTTTGACCCAGCCATATCACTTCTAGGGCTGTATCCCAAACAGATCATACAAGTGGGGAAAGGACCCATATGTACAGAAATATTTATAGCAGCTCTTTTTGTGGTGGCAAAGAATTGGAAATCAAGGGGATGCCCATCAATTGGGGAATGGCTGAACAAGTTGTGGTATATGAAGGTAATGGAATACTATGGTGCTATAAGAAATGAGGAGCAGACAGACTTCATAATAACCTGGAAAGACTTATATGAACTGATGGTGAGTGAGGGGAGCAGAACCAGGAGAACATTATACACAATTAGAAACACATTGTATCTGTGGTGACTAACTTTGATAGACTTGGCTCTTCTCAGCAATGCAAGGTTCTAAGACAACTCCAAAAGACTCATGATAGAAAAAGCTATCCACACCCAGAGAAAGAATTACAGAGTCTGAATGCAGATTGAAGCAAATTATTTGCTCTCTCTCTTTTTTGTTTTTGTTTCTATTTCTTTTTTCTTTCTTCCTTCTCTTGGTTCATTCCATTGGTTATAATTCTTCATTACAACTTGACTATTGTGGGGAAAAAAGAAGATTTCCAATGGGAGGTAAACAGCTAGCAGACTCGGTGGATAGAATGTTGAACCTGGAATCAGGGAGACCCAAGTCCAAATCAAAGATCAGATACTTATTAGCTGTGTGACCCTGGGCAAGTCACTTAACTTCTGTTTGCCTCAGTTTCTTCAACTGTAAATTAGGAATGATAATAGTGCCTAACTTCTAGGTTTGTAGTGAAGCTCAGATGAGGTTATATATGTAAAGTGCTTAGTACAATGCCTGGAACATTGTAGGTACTACATAAATGCTAACTATTATCAGTAGATTTATTGTTTAGGGTCCTTTTATGGTGAGTTTATCTTGGTCATTTGAACAAGTAGCAAAGAGACATTAGGTATGGCATCCCCATAATCCTGACCACATGTCCATATGAAAAACCTAGATTGAGAAACAAAGGGTGCAACAGGAAAAGACTACAAAAGCAGAGGACTTGGATTCAAATCTCGCCTGTGACAGTTACTACTTGGGTGAAATTGGGTATCCTACATTTTCTTGGGCCTAGTTTCTTTGATGTAAGTGAGTAGAGGGCAGGATGAGATGCCCTCCAAGATTTTTTCTAGCTCTAAATTAATGTCCTTTCCTTACTTGGGGCAGCCCCAATATCTTGTATTATGTATATGAAGGATCTGAGCAGAATAACATGCCCATCCACATTTAGAAATTCATTCCCTTAGGCCAGGGCCCCTCTTGACAGATGGTCCCCATATCATTTCTCCTCTGACATTTCAAGATGCTTGTATTTCTGCACAAAAGATTTCTGACCCTGTAAATGACCGTGCTTCACGGCTCATCCTAAAAAGACAATTTTGGAAGGAGGGGTGTTTCATATCGTAAAGCCTGAAAATAATACAATTCCACTAGCATCTGTCTCAAAGTCAGATTTTTTTTTAAAGCTCCCCTCTCAAAGAAAATACTTTGGTTTTTTTCCTTGTGATTGTCTAACTCAAAAATGTCTAAATCTATAAGCTTCAAACTTGGCAGAGTGGTTAAGCTCACCATGAAAGGAAAATTGGGTGAAATTTGAAAAAGAAACATATCTGTGTATTTTTTTTAAGTCACCCAAGTTTCCATTGAGGTAGAGCCATCATTTACCTATTTATTTTTCCTTTTGCTTTGCGTGCAGTTCTTTTTTTCATTTCCAAGGACCGATTTTATTATCTCACATTTTACTGACCTATATAAGTCAGTGCCTAATCTTTCCCTATCCTAATGGGACTCCGGGTATAAGAGAGGTGACCTTGGGATGACCACTCAAGTCCAAACTTCATGTGTTTTCCCAAGTTCAGGGCCACAGGCAGAAGAGCATCCCTTTCTTCTACTTCCATGATGTGATTTCAGGAAAAAGCCTCATGGTCTCCAAATCCTTCCCCACAGTCTGGTCCTTGCTTGAAGACTCATCCTTCAGGATTTCATCCCATTGCCGTGAGGCTGTGATCCATTGTGTAAGGGCAAGTATCTCCCATGGTAGGGGTTTCTAGTCCTTTATCCTATTGTAAATGCAATCTCTAAGCATAGATTGGGCTGGGGGTTGTAAAACTATAGAACTAGACCCAGAAGGGCCACAGAAGCCATCTAGACCAATGTAATTACTTTATAGTTGTAGAAATGGAGGCCTAGAGAGGTTAAACAACTTGCCACACACATAAGTTTCAAAGGCAGAATTTCAATCTGCATGCCGCTCTCTCTACCACAACATACTGCTGCCTGAAACTTCCCTCTTGATTACGCCAACTTCCACCATCATCAGAAGGCTCATAAGGCAGGATGGGATACAGTGATCAACATCTTCAACTACTGATCACTTTCACAATTTCCCTGCACAAATCTGCTCAGATATTTTGAAAAGCAGAGTAGTACAGTGGAAAGAGACCAAGTCTGAGACTGAATCTAAGCCTCTTCAGTACAAGGACTATTTGGTTTTTTTTTTGTCTTTGTATACTGCAACCACATAGTGGAGAAGGTTCTTAAGTAAATGCTTATTCGTCGATTGATTAATTGAATGTAGTCAAGGTAGATCTCATTTAACTACAAGCCTCAATTTCTTCATCTGTAAAATGGGGCTAATATCTGTGGTACCTGCTTCAATGTTTGTTGTGAACGTCAAATAAAATTTTATATATATATATATATACATATATATATATATATGTAAAAGCCATGCAGAATTTGAAGTGTTATATAAATATCACGTATATTTGCTATTATTACTAATCTCTGCTACTTAATATGACATTGAGCAAATTAAACAATCAATCTAATGCTAACTTCTCTTACCTGCTAAATGTAGTCATTAGCCCAGGTGACCTCTGTTGTCTCTTGACACTCTAGTGCTGTGCTCTGAACTGATCTCACCATCCTACGGTTGAGTGAAGTGATGTAAGTCAACCAGGAGTAGATAATTTGACAAAGACCTGGATCAAATGACAAGTTAGAGGTGGAAATGAGCAGTCAGGCCTGTGGAATTTTCAGTCTCCATTTCTCTGAGCAGACCTCCAAATGTTTTACAGTTTCAGCCAATTAAGCCCATTTATATCATAACACTCAGGGCAGACCCTGGAGCCCACAAAGGAAATGATTTGGTCAGTGCTTTCTGGAGTCCTTGCAGAGGTTTCCCCCAGGCTCCCAGCTTGTCTGGTGCTAAATCCCTCCCTCCTGCCCTGCCCCCATGGCCCCTTCAGTTTCTCTCATCTCCAGGCTAGGTCTGTTACACTCTGTCTCAGGAGAGCCTCAAGCTATTGGTTTGGCCTAGGCAGGGGTAAGTGGTCAGGCCATCTTAGAAGAGGAAAGTGTGGAAGACAGCATGTCTTGGGACTATAAATTAATAAGACTGATTTTCTCAGCTGGCTGCTCAGCTGGTTCTAAAAGCTATTCTAAAAGAAATTCAGCAAAAATATTTTGAGCAAGGCGGGAGATTCTTTTAGCGAAAATCCTCATTTAGCTATATAAATACATTCTTCTGTACACTAAGATATCAAAGGGTACTGATTCCTTTGCCCCCTACACCTATTTAATGGATTAGTCAGTCAACAAGCATTTATTAAGTGCCTAGTATGTGTTAGGCATTGTGCGTGGGTGCTGGGGGTATAGAGACAAAAATTCATAGTTCCTGCTCCAAGGTTTCTATTTTAACTGGCAAGAAAATAAGTGAGCTTATAAGACTATACGAGATATACAAGGTAAATACAAAGGGATCTGTGAGTGTGAGCATCTTTGGGTATCCTATAAAAGGTGGCTTTTCAATAGAGTTTTGAAGAAAAATAGGGATTTTTTAAGAAATGATGAGTTCATCCACATCCATAGAAAGAATTACAGATTCTGGATACAGATCGAAGGATACTATTTGCTCTCTCTCTTTTTTGTTTTGTTTGTTTTCTTTCTTCTTTCTCATGGTTCATTCTATTGGTTATGATTCTTCTTTACAACATGACTAAGGTGAAGATATGTTTAATATGAATGTTTATGTAGAGACTATATTGGATTGTGTGCTCTCTTAGGGAGGGGGGAGTGGAGAAAATTTGATACAAAAGCTTGTGGAACTGAATGTTGTAAACTAAAAATAAATTTTTTTTAAAAAAAGAAATAATGAGCCCGATGATCTTAGAAAAACATAAATTATGAAGAGTGAAACGAGCAGAACCAAGACAACGTTGTATACAGTAAAAACCATTTTGAGAACACCTTTGAGCAACTAAGTCATTTTGACTATTATAAATACCCAAACTAACTACAAAGGGCATATAAAGGAAGATGCTAACTGCATCCTGAAAAAGAATGGATTAATAGAAATATGTATAGAATGATTTTACATATATGTGTATGTATGTATGTATATATATATGTGTGTGTATATATATACATGCATATACATATATACATATATATGTATACCTATTTGTGTCTAATGGTAGCCATCAGGTGAGGGAGGGAAGAAAAGAAGGAATTTACATGATAATTTTATTTTATTTAAAAGGAATAGCAAGTTATACATAAAGGATTTGCAGTTTCATGTGCAATCATCTTTTTATTATTATACTGTCATGGAAATGGCTGTTTTATTCCATAAATTAAAAGTAAAATAAATTAATTTTTTTTAAAATATAGGCAGAGATATAAAAAGCTTATATGCCAAGCATTAGGGGACAGTATGAAAAGGAACAGAGAGGGATGATGGAATGTCATTGACGTGTAAGAAAGAGCAAAATATAAAATCACAAGTCCTCTCTGCCTTCATTGCTATAGCCAACTGTATGGTCATTGATTGAAGCTCTCTGAACTTAGCAGGGATGCTCCTTTAGGAATGGACTATTGTCTTCCTCCTAAACCTATCCCTGTCAGTAAGACCTGACCTTATATCCTATTGGTGTGGCCTTTAGAATGCAAGGGTGAGTACAGACCACCCTGCCATCAGTGAAGGCTTTCAAAGGATAGGAGAGGACATTCCTACATGGTACTGGAAAATTCAGGCCCATTATCTTGTAGTTACAGTGGAATGTATTTAATACTTAAGCTAGAGAATCATTTATTTAATACTTCAAAGGATCTTTGACCTATGATGCAATGTAGGTCTTGTCTTCAATGGAGGAAGGGAGAGAAATGGTTTTGAGGGTCCAGCCCATCTATAACATTTCATTTTGGTGTAATTTTTGCCCATGTCTTTCCATAAAGGATCTACCCACTGTACCATGGGTACCAATGAAGACCTAGGACTGTCTATTTGTTATCTCTTATTCTTTGTCTGCTGACCTATTCTGACCACACATTTTCTGGAGAACAAGTCAGTATATATATACATGCATAAATATAATAACCAGTATGTGTACATGCATATATGTATATATATGCAAGCATACATACATGTGTATGTATATAATGTGGCCATATGTATTATATATGTGATATACACACACACATATGACTAGATATAATGTGGGACAACTAGGTAGAGAAGTAGAGTATCGAGCGTAGAGTTAAGAAGACCTGAGTTCAAGCCTGGCCTCAGACCTTACTAGCTATGTGATCCTGGGCAAGTCACTTAACTCTGTTTGCCTCAGCTTTCTCATCTGTGAAATGAGATGGAGAAAAAATGGCAAATCACTTCAGTGTCTTTGCTGAGAAAACCCCAAATGGGGTCAAATATAGAGTCAGACATGAATGAAATGACTGAACAACAACAATGTATAATATGGAGATATACATATACGCATATAGCTAGTATATATATATATACATATATATGTATATGTATGTATATATAAACACATTCTCTATATATACACATAAACATAGGTAAATGTACATATACAAATATATACTACAGATACAAAAATATAAACTTGTGGTATAAGCCTTGCATAGATGTGTGTATATATACACACTCAGAGATACAAGATTTGCAACATTAACACACACATACAAATATACAAGGTCTGCCAAGAGTTTGACAAATATTATCTCATGTGGGCCTCTCAACAACCCTGGGAGAGAAGTGCTACTATTAATCCCATTTTACAGATGAGGAAACTGAGGCAAACATAGGTTAAGTGATTTGTCCAAGATCACCTAGCTAGTAATTATCTGATGTGGGGATTTGAGCTCAAGTCTTCCTGATTCTATGTTCAGCTTTTCATCTACTCGGCCACCTTTCTAGGTAATTCGCATCCTCTAAATCACTTTTTTTTGGTATTGATATCATCCATGATCCTTTCCCCATTTGTTGAGTATCTTCTTCTCTTTCAGATATTTTGGAAATAAATCCCTCAATGTTCTAAGAATTTTGTCATCTGTAATATATGCGTACCTGGTCTGATAGAACTATTCTTACCATCTTTATTTTCTTTAGTGTCATTTCTACTCTCCAACGTTTATCCAGTTCATTTTTGTCATATTTGCCAATCTGAGGGATATGAGGTAGCATCTCAGGATTTCTTTAATTTGAATTTCTCTAAGTATTAGCAATTTGGATCACTTTTTATATGTCTTCATTTTCATAGGTTGGGTTTCTTCCCTTGAGAATAGCCTGTTTGTATAGAGACAACAAGAATTCTTTAAACAAAGTCAAAAGAATCAGGAAACAAAGGGAAAACTAAGATATAATGAATCATGAAAACATTTTGTTATAGAAATGCTAACAAATCTGTTCCATTTTTGTCTTTTTTCCTTTCTGTCCAATTTATAAACGCAGCTAGAATGTTTTTTTTTTCTCATCAGGAATCCTTGAAAGTCCTTTATTTCATTAAAATTCCATTTTCCCTTGTAGGATTACAATCAATTTTTTTCTAGATAAAATATTCTTTGTTGCAGACCCTTTATATTTTGTTTTTGGAATATCTCATTCCACGCTTTACATTCTTTTCTGGTGAAAGCTGCTAAACCTCATGTGTTCCTGATTGTATTTCTCAGTATTTGAATTCTTTCTAGTTATCTGCAGTACTTTTTTTTCTTTCATCCTGAAGCTCTGGATTTTGGCAATGACATTTTCTCCATTTTCTGATTTTTTTAAACTTTCTTTAAAGAATTTTTGTTGTCTCCACATGAATAGGCAATTCTTCAGGGAAGAAATCCAAGCTATTATAGCCATATTTTTAAAAAAAAAATGCTCCAGAGGGCTAATAATTAGAGAAATATAAATTAAAGAAATTCCAAAATTTTATGTCATACCCATCATATTGATAAAATTACAAAAGAGAAAAATAATGAATTTTGGGAATTGATGCATGTTACCATTCTGGTAAGCAATTTGAAATTATGCACAAGTTACTAAATCCTTCATTCCATTTTACTCAGCTTTTCCACTGCAAGAAAAAATCAAAGAGATAGAAAAAAAGTTCTCCATGGTACATAATATTCTTAGCAGTCCTTTTGTGCTGGCAAAAAAAACTAGAAAATAAAAGGATGCCTATCAACTGAAAAATGACTGAATAAGTTGTGGTATATGGATGTGATTAGAATACTATTGTGATATAAGAAATGAGGAAATGGGTACTTTCAAAGAAACATGATGGGAAGACTCATCTGAACTGATGCAAAGTGATATAAACAGAATCAGAAGAACAATTTACACTATAATATCATTATTATAAAAATAAACAATTTTAGACAATTTTATGAAGTGATAGAAAATTAAATGAAAAAACAGGAGAACAATTTATATGACAATAACACTGTAAAAATAACTATAAAAGATAATAATAATAGTAATGACTAACATTTATATAGTGCTTGCTTTGTGCTGGGCATTGTGCTAATCATATTAAAATTATTATTTCATTTCACTCTCACTAATCCTGGAATGAAGGTGTTATTCCCATTTTACAGATAAGGAAATTAAAGCAAAAAAGGGTTAAACGATTTGCCCAGGGTCACATAAGCTGTGAGAACTATTATGAGTACACAATAACCATCCTTGATTCCAGAGAACCAAGAAAAAAACATGCCATCCACATCCTCACAAAGAGATGATAGATTTAGAGTAGAGAATGAGATGTATTTTTGTATTTGGCCAGTGAAGAGATTTGTTTTGTCTGATTACAAATATTTGTTTCAAGGAGTTTGCTTTTTCTTTCTCTCCCCCTGCCCCCACCCCAATGAGGCAGAAAGTAGAAGGGAAAGAAAAAGTATTTCTGTTAATTATTTTTAAAGGGGAAGAATACAAAAGCATATTTCAGGTATTATCAGGTGAGGTTAGTGTGTTATTAATTTACTCTCTTACAAGAGATGGAGTACATGGGGTAAGAGTAATGTGTAAGAGTTTATGATGGAAAAACAAAACACATCAATAGAATTTTAAAACAAATGTTCTATAAAAAAGAATATTGTTTAATTAGATTTCATACAAAGCTTTCTACAGACTTGGTTCCCCTTGACCAGATTTTGATATTTTATGAAATGATAACACTTATAATACTATACTGTTTTATCCACAATATTTTGTAACAGAGCTTATATTGTAAATCAGTTTTCCAATTGGCTACCCCTCCACCTCTCCATTTATCAACTGAACAAGTGTATTTAAATGAATTTATATGCAATTTGGACCTGAAATACAAAGACAAAAACCAAAACAAAACAAAACAGTCCCTGTCCTCAAGGACTCTGTATTCTGTTTTGTGAGACATGTACAGAACTAAATGTGGTATATATGTGGGTATATGCATACACACACACAGATGTATGAGTTCTGGATTCTTTTGGCATCATGGCAATGGTCATTACTTTATATCTACTAAATTTCTCCTAAAATAGTAAAAATTTATGCTGGAATAGTTTCCATTATTCATTTCCCATTCTCAACATCAAAAGCTTTTGCTTGAATAGGTCATGTGGAACATACACACACATAAATATATACTTGGGTATACACACATATTTAAGGGATGTATATACTTAGTGGCATATATTATATATTATGTATTATGCTTTATGATATATTTACATATTATGTGTAATAAATAGCTATTTATATAAACACATTAAATATATTTATGTGTACATGTAATATGTACATACACACATATGGAAATGGGAAAATGGATAACTCTAGAAACTAAGGTTGAGGGTCAGGAAAATTTTATAAAAAGATGGCATCTGAGCTCACCTTTGAAGGGGAATAGAGATTCTAAGAGGCACAAGTGAAGTGGTTGCAAATTCCAAACATGGGGAAGAACCTTTGCAAAGAGAGGGAAATGAAAAGGATTGTGCAATGTAAAAAAAAGGTCATTTTGATTGGACCATAGAATATATGAGGAAGATTTTTTTTTAATCCTGGAAAATATAGTTTGAAGCCAAGTTAGAGAAGTTTTTATTTGATCTTAGAAGTAAGAGAGAGCTAGTAGAGTTTATTACACTAGGGAATGGAATGGCCAGAATGATTTGAGACAGGTAGGGAAAATCTGCCTTAGGGTGGTGGCCATGTGAGTGGAGAGGAAGATATATCTATATATCTAAGAGATGTTATGGAGGCAGAATCAACAAAACCTGGCAACTAACTGGATATGTAGGATGAAGGAGAGTGAAGAACTGAGGACAGCTCAGAGGTTTAGAACATGGTTGACCAGAGGGATGACAATGGCCACAAAAGAAACTGGTAAATTAGGAATAGGCAGCTAGTAAGTGTTTAACAGCTGTCCTTCAGGGAGAAAATATACAAGCGACACACTCTTAAGTCTAATATGTATTATTAACATTTTCTCCATTACATTCTTAGGTCTAAATGATAAAAAATTGAGCCTTGATTGCAGCATTTGCTGATTTCTAAGGTATAAGTGCCCACATTGAAAATTTAATATTTGGCTCTCATGAACTAGTTCAAGACAGATCCTGCACAACCCTGGTTTGTGGGGGAAAGATAAGGTGTTCTGTTTGGGATATGTTGAGGTTGGGGTGCCTATATTAGATCCAATTCTAAATGTTCAATAAACATATGTGGGACTTGAAGTCAGGAAAGACATCAGGGCTGGATACAAAGGTCTGTAAATTACATATAGAAAAATAATTAACGTCATGGTAGCTGATGAGGTCACCATGAAAGAGAGTGTAGAGAGATAAAAGAAGAGATCTCAGTGTACTTGGGGTATTCATACAATTATAAGACAGGATATAAATGCTGATCTAGCTAAGGAGACTGAGAATTCTCCAGACAAAATAGGAAAACTAATGTCATGAAAACACAGGAGAGAGTTTCCATGAGGAGAGGATAATCAATGGTATCATATGCTCCAAAAAAGTCAAAAAGAATGAGGATTGAAAAATGATTATATGATTCGGCAATCAAGAAATCATTAGAGATTTTAGAGAAAGCGCTTTCATTGAAGTGATGAGGTTGAAAGCCAGATATCAAAGGTTTGAGAAGTAAGGAAGACAGAAGTATTTGCTGTCCCAGGCAGCTTCTGGGCTCTTTTGACATCCTGATTGTGGTAGCTGCTTTACATCTATTGAATTTCAACAGAAAATACTAATGATATATGTTGATATTTTTTCTATCATTGATTTCCCATTTTCAACATCAAGAGCTACTGTTTGAATAGGTCAGGTGGAATTTGTCACAAGCAAATGTAGTAACTTCCTATTTATATTTATAATAAGTTTTATGTTTATATTTATTACGAGTTGATGATTATTCGGACATGTTGATTTGTTGCATTAAAGAAACACATCTGCATCTGTTTCTTCAGCTGTCTGATAAAAGGAAGAAAAGCAGTGTTACAAAAAAACCAGAGTCTACTATTTAAGGAAACATACAATTCTTCTGGCAGAAATGAGGGAGGGGGAAATCTTTTGATTTTTTTTTTTGTAGAATTAGGATTAAACTCTTAGCTGGTGGTGTGTGACCTTGTGATTGGTCACTATTTATACCAAAATTTTGAGGCTTTTTTGACATTTGAGGCAAAGGTGTGAGGGATCAAAAAAAAGATGATATTTAATGCAAATAAAGCTTATTTCATGAATTTTAAAGGCCTGCATGCCTTGCATAACATCAGGGCGCCAGGTGAAGCTACTAGTGTTGGTGAGGTAGAAGCTCAAAGAAATTTGTGTAGCATTCAGAAGACTAGCAACTTGATATTTGATGCCTGTCCATACCCCCAAAAATGTGATGTGGAAAAGGAGGCAACTCTGAAATAATTCTGCAAAAAGTCATTTAATGGCACTAAGTCTTCTCAAATATTTCCCAAAAGATACCAAAGAAATTGTTTGCCAATTCAGCTCTTCTAATTTCTACAACCCTAATAATTGTTGATTTTCATCTTCTGATTTGTCTTAGTAAAAGGTACATATTAGAATGGGAAGATTATAGGAGTGGGAGTTGGGAGCCCTGGGTTCTTGTCCAAATTCCAGTAAATACCTATGGGATCCTAATCATGTGGCTTACGCTATGCCCCCCAGTTTCCCCATTTGTTAAATCATAATGATAATGATGGTATAAGGTACTCTCTTTAATGCATTTTCATTTAATACGAAGTAACTTATTGCTGACTTAAGTCCACTCAGAATGTCAGTTATAGTGACTTTGGCTCAAAGTTCTGAAACGGTCACATTTAAAGAAAAATGTGACAAACTGGAGTGATATGGACAATAGAATTGTTTGATGTTTATGAGAGAGATGATAAGGTGAACTTTTCTTTTCACAGTGAGGGCCCAAAGTCTGAACATAGAAAAGAGTAAGAGATGAAAGGATAAATTTCAGAACACCATTTAAGTTTGAAATACGAAGTAATGGATTCTACCATTTCTGTTGAAGAATGTCTTGCTAGGCAGAAGAACTGCTTGGAATCAGAGAATAGAGTAGTCACCTGGTGATCAACTAGTTTGGCTGAGATATCTTGCCAGTGAGCTGTTTGTCAGGCAAACATGGATCAAGTCAGCTTAATAGCAGAAGCATCTGTTCAACACAGAAGTTATGTTCATCAAGAAAAATTTATGGACAGTTGCTGAGATAGAAAGAAAACACTGAAATTTACAATTCCGAAATCACGAGCTACCTCAAGAACATGGTTTTTCCTCATTCAAATGCCTTCGTGTCTGTTGTCTGTGTGCTTACTCTTCTCCATGGAATTCTGAGTAAATCGATAGGGTAGAATGACCCATGTTTATGTGTAAATTGTAATGTATGGAATTTTAGGGATAATAACATTCCTGTGTTTTATTTAACATATAAGTAGTTATGTAATATATTTTGCCTTATTTTTAATTAAAATATTATGTTTAACATCTTAAAGCATCGACATCATGAGTGGTTACTTTTGTGCAAACGGAAGCATAGCCCTGGGGGCTCAAGAGCTGAAGTGTTGAGGAGGGGGAGTGTATTTTTCCACAACTGGATTTCCTTTATGATCTTGGGAAAGTTTGAGTGTAACTGTGTTTTGGTGTTCTTCCTCTGAGAACCTCAAGCTATCGGTATGAGGAAAGGTTGGAGTGAGTGAGCCAGTTCACAAAATAAGTATGCATACATATAAACTGTGTAAAAGGGGTGAGGATATAACCAATATAACTTGCCACCCCATGAATTCATTCCAATCATAACAGCTGGCATCTATACAGCACTCAAAGGTTTGTAAAGTACTTTACATCTATTATCTCATTTGATTTAAGGAATAGGATTAATGTCTTTTAGTTCTAAAATTCCATAATTTTGAATTAAGATCTCTGTCCAGGACACAGGGATAGTGTATTATATCAAATATAATTTATATAACTGGGTCATGTTTTATCATGGTTCATTAATTTCTATGCATGGTAGAAAGGTTTTTATTATACAGAATTGATAGCCAATCAATTCTGGCATTTGTGGTAGTTTCCATTAAAAGGTTGTCATTGGCTACTTGGTCAAGAACATATTTGTTTATGCCATTGTTTATTTGAAAACATTAAACTTGGTTTACATAATTTCAACTTATGCCTTTTCTGGAAAGTTAAGCTAGTTTAAGTTCAGGGACTACATGGGGAATAGAACCCAGGGTTCTATGTTATGCCCTATTCTCTTCCCTTCCTATTATCTCCCTTGCAAACTTCATCAGTTTATATATTCATTTATTATCTCTATGCAGATGACTTTCCACCACATAATTGCTTTGTATTTATTTTGCATACATTTTAAAAATACTTTTGCTGTTTGATTGATCACGGCAGCGGCATCGGCGTTGTTCAGTCAGAGCGAGAACATTCCCGAGAGCTGTTGCCATTGGTACCCGAACTGGGGAAATATAGCATACAAGCAAGACGCTTACAGCCTCTGTGGCAAAAACTTTTTCATGTTAGAGATCGAGAACTCTTGCAGTCATTTATGTCATCCCTTCTTCTCCAAACAGAAGATACCAAAAAGTGGCAATCAAAGATCTCTTCATCTTATTGATAAAACTACTACTGATAATCCAAAATGTCTGTCAATGTCAACCACAGTGTTTCAGATCAGTGCTATCGCTACAAAATGCCCCGTCTGATTGCTAAGGTTGAGGGCAAAGGAAATGGAACAAAGACAGTTATAGTCAACATGGTTGACATTACAAAGGCACTTAATTGGCCTCCAATGTATCCCACCAAATATTTTGGTTGTGAGCTTGGAGCACAGACCCAGTTCAATGTTAAGAATGACCGTTATATTGTCAATGGATCTCATGAGGCCAATAAGCTGCAAGACATGTTGGATGGATTCATTAAAAAATTTGTTCTCTGTCCTGAGTGTGAGAATCCTGAAACTGATCTGCATGTCAATCCTAAGAAATAAACAATAGGTAACTCTTGCAAAGCCTGTGGCTACCGAGGCATGCTTGACACAAACCATAAACTCTGCACATTCATTCTCCAGAACCCACCTAAGAATAGTGACAGTGTTACAGGAAAAAAGAAAAAGAAAAATAGAAAGGGCAAAGAAAATGGTTCTGTGTCCAGCAATGAGACAACACCACCACCACCACCACCCAATGAACTTAACCCTCCACATGCTGTGGAAGATGACGAGGATGAAGATTGGGGAGAGGACACAACTGAAGAAGCTCAAAGCTGCGGAATGGATGAAATTAGTGATCATGCAAAAGTTCTGACACGTAGTGATGACCTAGAAAGGACAGGTGAAGAGAGAGTCAATATTTTATTTGACTTTGTGAAGAAAAAGAAAGAAGAAGGTATTATCAATACCTCTGACAAAGAAATTGTCACAGAAGCAGAAAGACTGTATGTAAAAGCTATGGGCCCTCTTGTTTTGACTGAGGTCCTTTTTAATGAGAAAATAGAGAACAAATTAAGAAATATAGATGCCATTTTCTACGATTCTGCCTCAATAACAAAAAAGCTCAGAAATACCCTCTTCATGGTTTGGAATGTGTGGTAGCTATGCATCAAGCTCAGCTCATCTCCAAAATTCCACATATCTTGAAGGAAATATATGATGCAGACCTTTTGGAAGATGAGGTCATCATTAGCTGGTCAGAAAAGACCTCTAAGAAATATGTCTCAAAGGAACTTGCCAAAGAGATTCGTGTCAAAGTGGAGCCCTTTATAAAATGGCTAAAGGAAGCAGAAGAATCTTCTGGTGGAGAAGAGGAAGATGAAGATGAAAATATTGAGGTGACGTATTCTAAGACTGCCAGCATTCCTAAAGTTGAAACTGTGAAGTCTGCCGATAACAAGGATGACGACATCGATATCGATGCCATTTAAAACAGTGCAACCGAGCTTACAGTGTGATGCTTCGAATTTTTCTGCATTTTCAGCCAGAAGTGCAACATGTATGTGCAGAAGCTAAAACGGCTTAACATCATGCTACACTTTGTTCTCAAAATGTCTTTTTACTGTGAGTGGTCTTTTGTAACTAAGCCCATTGAGACATCTAAGGAGTCCATATACATCATTCCCAGGTTTAGTTTGCTTATTTATAGCATGTTAATTTGGGAAAAAAAACTAGTGACGGACGCATTTGAATTACATTTATTTAATTGTAAAAATAAAAATTTGTTTTTCATCATTCTTCAGTTTGTTGCTTTGAATGACTTGAGCCTAAAATGACACTGACTTGAGTGTCTCAGCCAGCTTAAGGGAGGAAGGGAAAAGGCTGGGTTTTTTGTGATCTTCGAAGCTTACTAGATTTGACATTTCTTGGAGGGCTTCACCTGGGGGGGAAAGTTGATACTTTGACATTAGTGTTAATCTTGGTTAGCAACATACGGGGAAAGTAAAATCCTCTATTTCTAACCCTTCCAATTTGGCATCTGAAATTGTTCCTTAGAGTAGTAAGTGCCACCCTAAAAATGACAGGATAACACTTTGTTTCATTGAAAATTTAGGACATAAATGTAAACAAAAGTTGAGAGGGGTTTTTTTGAAACTTGAGCTGTGCAAATTTATGTATGTTTGCTCCATGCTGTCATTGAGTTTTACTACAAGGTACGTGTGGGCTAAGCTGAGAATCCTTCCGTATTAACAAATGGAGTATTTCTGTATGTGTAGCAATTTTGCTGAGTGAAATTTCAGACTTTCTGGATGTGATTAAATAGGTTGACCTATAACAGCCAAATCGAAGATTTATTTTAGGGAAAACAGGGAAAAGATGTGCACTAGTCTAAAACAGTGAACATCTCTGAGAATTTCCTTCAGCCTTGACCTTGCTAGTCTAGATCCCGACTTCAAAATGTTTGGGCATTTATTATACCTTTTCCGTGTGCTACTTGCCCTGATGTTTTGGTTTGATAACTTTCATGCCTTTTTACATTGATGTAGCTTGTGCTGTTTGGAACTTGGGCACTATTTTGCCAAAAATTTTAAGAAGTGTTAATATGTCTAACTTGATTTTTCTAAACATTCTTCTTTTAAAAAAAAACTGAAATAAAGCTAAAGGCATATTTTATAAGTCAGAACCTGTAATGCAGAGTGTAGCTTGGTATATTTTTTATTTTACATTGACAATAGCCAGATATTCACAGAATTGTTTGTGATGGGTGTTAAAAGAGTTCTACAGATGGGGGTGGTCCCAGCCCAGAGTTTCATAAGAATTTGACTCTATATAGTTTCCAGATTTAAAACTCCTGGCCCACACTGAAATATTTCAAAACAACAATCTTCATTACGGGATTTTGCTATCTTGAAAACATGAGAGAATAATGGAGATTGAGAATCCATTGCTGAAAGGTAGAATCTTTTTAGGCATTTTCTGTGGATTGGGAAAAATCCAACTGACCTTACAGATATAAAGAAATTAATATGCAAAAGTATTGTGAAAATAACAGAATTGGTCAGAAAACCTTTGAAATTGAAATGCACAGGCTATGAGACAGGATTGTGACATGTAGGGCATCATTTAAAACAAGCTAGCAAGGTTCTTTAAAACTTTTATAAGGATAAAGAAAAACATTTCGGTTTTTGAAACACTTAAGTGACAGGAAATCTTGTACACTGGACCAATGTGAAATCTGAAGAGATCAAAATGTAACTAAATCTGAAGCTTCAAGAAAATAAAATATTCACAAAGGTTATCTTAAGGAACAATTTGCATGCTTTGCCTTCTATACCGCTGTCTTTAAACTTTCTTGTTTTCTTCTATTCTGCATTACTTGATTATTAAAAGATTAATATTGAGCCTTTTCCAAAAAAATAAAATAAAAATAAAAATACTTTTGTTTACGTGTTGGACTTCCATCCACAGAACCTAAGAGACTTGACTGATGAAAAGAGAGTCAAGCCTTTTGACATATATCTTGGGATACACATTCCCTGTTTAAAAAAATAGTGATCAGGAGTTCAGTTTGAACCCAAAAACTATTTCTCTCTGTCCCCTACCATGTAGATGGGGATAGCCTTTACTAATTGGCTGCTTGTGTCTTTAAAACTGGTGAGACTGAGCCATTCACTCCATTTTTCTCTCTTTTCAGATACACTTTTCCCCCATCCTCTTTTAGCTGTGTCCTTTTTGAGAATTCTTATCAGCTGCACTCAGCATGGACACCATGAACTCAACCGGCGAGAGGGAAAGGAACATCTTTCTCCTCTTGCTTCCTCTCATCTACCCCAGGTCCAAGAAATGGGTTTGATTTTTTTATTTCTGTTCTATGTTTGTCCTCCATTTTAGATGCCGGAGATGATCCTTACACGACTCAGGAATTGGAGCCACGGCAAAAATGGAGCCAGGATTGTATATGGGATGTTGCAACCAGCCAGCCTGAAAGACTGGCATGGAAACCCTGAGATGCCAGGGTGCCTGGGATTCAAGCCCGAGTTGGATTTTGGACTTGGAACTGAAACTGTGTTCCATATGAGCCAACCAAACTATAAACCTAATCTCCCCCTTCTTTGCCTCAGAAACTGAGGTGATGTGGGAGAAGAGGTCATGCCTCCCAGTGTGTTGTGGGAGTAAATTTGTGTATTAGTAAACTATAAGTGGTTAAATGGAACTATGGTGCAGATGATACCTTCTCTACAAATGAGAAAATATCAGTGGTGGGGGTTGAAGGCAATGTCAGAGAATCTATATATCCTACGTCCCTTAAGTGTATTGGAGAACCATGGGGGGAGGAGTGAAATGTAACCTGCCTGGCTGTCAGGCAGCAAGGGCCAAAGTGGTCTATTTTACAGAGGTACAGTGTGAGGAGCCATATAGGAGTGGAATGGCCATCCCTCCTAGTAAAAAACATCAAGCTTGATGTAACTACAGTTTGCGATTCCACAACTGAAGAGCAGAGTGAGAGATGGAGAAGACAGGTAAGGCAATCAGCAAGAAAAATTTGGAGAGAATGGTTGAAGGAGTTAAGTGATGCCTCCTCTATCAATGCATATTGGCACTTACTTTAGGGTCTTAATGATTTGCCTGGAGCTCTGGGAGATTAATTTAAGCAGGGTCACACAACCAATAAATGTCAGACTGGCTATCTAAGACCATATTATTTACAATAGGATTTTTTGTAAAAAATCACTCTTTCTAATTCAGTGTTTGGCACCTTTGAGCTACCTAAGAAAAAAGTTCCAAATTCTTGGCAGTCTGATAGCATTAGATTGATATAATAACACAGGAAATCTAGACCCCACAAATTAGATCAATAGATTGCTAAGAAATAGAAACCAAAGAAAACAAACCTGACATAGCTCCAAGAAGGTCTTGTATCTCCTGTATGTAGTGTACTGCCAGTTTCTATCCAGCAACTGTCTCTCTCTGTCATCTTATCTCTTCCCCTGGTGAATACCAGGCCCCTCCCCAAGTTTCAGACCCATTCTGTAAGGAGGGCTGGGAATTTAGAATTGAGCCATTGCCACGTGAATAGTGATCGCTTAATTCAGAGTCACTGTAAGTCAACTCTTTCAATGTCTTATATTCCAAGATCCCCAAACTCTTTGAGATCAGAATGATCATGGCCATTTGAGGAGGTGTTCCTATACCATGCATGGAGATTTTTTGGGAGGAGGAAGTTTTCTAAAGAATGTTGGCAAGAAAAGATATAAGTGGTAGAGACCACTTATAAGAGGTATTGCCGCTGATGCTTGGTACCTTGTCTCCATGCCATGCTGTATCATATCCCATAGGATTTGACACCCTAGAAGTTTACTTCTCCCCTTATGATACAGATTTTTGGTAGTAACAAACTATAATTTATACTGATAATCATAAGCAAGCATAATGATATACTATCCAGACAAGAGTTTTGTCCTCCCCCTGACTTGCCAGACCCTTGCCAAACTTCACACTGGGGAGCAGTGGTAACCAGTTCCTGATGTCTCAGCAATCTTTAAGGGAAACAGTGATAACAAAGCTGATATCAAGATGTTGTACTTTTGTGGTCATCCAAGGAGAAAGTTGCTATCCTCCTATTTATGTCTTCCTTAGCTTAGCACAGTTCCTGGCACATAGCAGTCTGTTAATAAACAGAGGTTAATCGACTGCCTAACTCCCGTAGATTATCTTAAAGCTAGGGCAGGATTGGATTGGACTTCGGAATTTCTAGCCCTAGGAAGGGGCCAGGTGTTTTGAGTAACACCATACAATTGGGGAGCATTTATTATTTGTGCCTTTTCTTGGTATTATGATGCCTTCTCGATTTTATTTGTACTTTTCTTGTTCTTATTAAAATTGTAGCTCATGTAATAAATCCCAACTGGTATAAAAGAGTTACTGTAAGGAAGGGTGTCAGGGGGAGTCCTCTGGAGTTCTACTGTGAGTAGTTTTGAACCTAAAGACTAAACATTTACCCCAAAGGGTAACAGGAGGGAGCTGCTATATCTAATACAAGGACTACTGTTTACCTAATGCCTCACGGGTTTCAGGGAATGAGCATCCTTCTGGAAAAAAAAGATGGCAAGAACCATTTCCTTAGTACAAGGATCACCGAAAGGCTAATATTTATCTCATTCCTGAGCTGAGCTCACTAAGGTCAAGGTGACAAGCTTGGTAAGCTTTGCCACTGAGGTAAACACAGTGAAATGGAAGATGTTAGAACTTTTCTCCCAATCAGGGCTGGACATCACTGGCTTCCTTTTCAAGTGCTCTTTGCCATGGGTCTGAAAGATTTTATATAAAACCAAATTTGATTCTGTCCTCTGGGTCAAAGGAATGATTACGCCCTGGAGGGATGAAACTATTATACAAGAAGAAAGGGAAGAAGAGGGTAAATGCTGAGATGGGGAATAATTACTGGCAGAGGTGAAGGAGATTGACTGGGAGTGTGACACCTGGATAATTGGGGCAAGGGGGATAAAAATGGCCATTGTTTCTTGGCCTTCCCATTCAGAGGTCTTTGTCGACTACTGGGCATAGCAGGTGGGGTGCTTAAACTACTTCTGCTTTTCTTGGTTCTCTGGTTTTATAATCTGCTTTTACAAGGCCTATTTAAGGATCTCTCTTTACTAGTGCCAGGGGAATGGAACACAATAAAGCTACATTTAAAAAATAATTCCAGTTATCTTTAATTTCTTATGGCAGCCCTTGACTTTTAAATCTGCAGATGAAGTCAACTTAAAAACCTCCCCTGACCTTAAAAAAAGGATTCTTGATAACAGTTTAGTTTAGAAATGTAAGCCCAGCCTGTTGGATGAATGAAAGAGGAGGGAGGCAGTCTGAAGAGTCTAGCTCATACTCCTCTCCCCCTGGGGTCCTCACTGGTGATTCATTGCTCGGTCCCACAAGTTCAGCAACACTTCTTTCTCAGAAACAGCCCCTTCTCTGATCTTTTCAGAAATTTAGCTGGTGTTCTCCTGCTGGGGCTCTGTAGAATATCTAGCTACAGCCAGGCTGTGGTATTGACTGAACAGCAAGGTAAGGGCAGCTGCCTAGGAAACTCAATTTCAGGTTTTAGACTTCACTTCCTCTTGACACTCCTCAGAACCCACATCATTTCCCCACTGGGGCTCCCAGCCCCAGGGCATGACAAAACAGTGGCTGTGCTGGCATCGTACACTCCTCTCGTGGTAATGCTGTCTTTTTCTCTACTATGCCAAGCTGGGAGAAGGTATGTTCCAGTAGTATGTCATTAATGTACTACTATGCCTAAGGGGTCCCTACGCTATTACAAAACTTGCCCCTCTGGCAGTCTCCTGTCCACTAGAAGCAATTAGCCTTCCTAGGGAAACATGCAACCTGATATAAATTGATAAGCCATGGGAAAAGAAATTTGTGACATGAAAATATATGCCTTCATAAAAATTATTATTAAAAACAATCCCTGCCTATATTACCCTATCTTTTGCATATTAGGAAGATGACTATCCTGCCTATTCCTGCACCTAACTCTCTGATCAATCAATCAGTCAAGAAACATTTATTAAGTACCTACTATGTGCCAGGCACTGTGCTAAATGCTAGAGATGCGCGCGCACACACACACACACACACGGCAGTCCCTGCCCTCGAGCTTATAATCCATTTGAGGAGATAAGCACAAATAAAGGTAAACAAAGCAAACTGCATACAGGATAAATAAGAAATAAAAAAAGAGAAGGAAGGCACTCAATCATCAAACATTTATTAATCCTTACTGTGTGCCAGGCACTGTACTAAGCCTGGATATACAGAGAAAAAGTGAAAGCAGCCCCTTCTCTCAAGGAGCTTATATTCCATTGGGAGAGCCAACATAGAACTACTTTCTGTTGTCATGCCAACTAGAATAAAGATTTGTTTTAACTTCTATAAGGAATAATGACAATAATAATAACACATTTGCATAGCATTTAACCAACACTTTCATACACTTTTATTTTGTCCTCACACCAATCCTATTGTGTAGAATTTTTGAGGGGCAGGGGAGACAATCTGTTATTTCATCTGTGTAAAGAACTTCAAATGAGGAAACACCGCCAATGGCCCTCTGTCCACATTCTGCAAATTAAGGTCTTAGAATGTTTCTTCAGTGACTAAGAGGTTAAGAGAATTGCCCACACTGCCAGGATGTGTAAGAGACAGGATTTAAACACTGAGATATTCCTGATTCCTAGGCCAGTTCTCTATATGCTACCCTTTAGATGCCTGTTAGGTGTTATTATCTCTGTCCTTCAGATGAGGTAACTGAATCTGAGAGGTCACAAATCTTGTATCTGAGGTGGGATTTGAATCCAAATCTCTTTTTACTATACCATATACCTAGCACAATTCTCTGCACACAAGAGGTACTCAATAAATGTTTATTGGATGAATGAATTCTCACTCCTAAGCAGAGGAAGCTTCTTTGTGCTGGTCTGCAGAACTGCCACTGCTTAATTATTTGCAGAGTTGTGGTAGGGATTTTTTTTGGGGGGGGGGCGACTAGGAGGTAGAACATAAATATTGTCAAGTGGCTGCCAAGTTTGAGTATCTACTCATCACTCCGTCCCTACAAGGGGAGCCTCAACAGATATTAAATATTGCAGAGAGCACCAAGACAACTCTGCAAGCCAGCACAAATGGGAGTTTTGATTTTGAGAGAGGCATAAAACCAGCAGGGAGAGCCTGACAAGGTATTTGAGTAACAGTCAGCAAAAAGACATGAGTGTAGAGTACACAGACCTTGTGAAAGGGGCCATTAAATTTACTGACAGATCAGAGTCAGGGAGAAATTTGAGGCAAAATCAAGGCATGATGAAAAACCCTGAGCAGATGGCTTATGTAAGAAGACATGGGTGTAGGAGACAGGGAGGAAGGTGCAAAGAGAGTAGACAAGGGTGGGATGCCCAAAAAGAGTTTTGACCCCAACTTTAGTGGTAATAAGGCACTACATATTTTGAGGACAAGAGGTACAGGAGCTGAACTCTTAAAAGATATCCCAATTCTACAAGCCACAGAGATTTATACCTTTAGTTATGCTATGTCCATATTTAGAAGACCCTACTGCCTTTTTGATACATGTGTATATGCTACCTATCCTTCACAGACAAGTCAAAAGCCATCCCCTCTATAAACTCTCCCCTGATAACTACTTCGATGGTTTCTCCATTCTTTGAATTCCCTTTCCCTTGCTTCGCTATTCTTTCTCTCCCTTCATAGAAGTGAAATGAGACAAAAAGGGCCCACAAAAATGAAAGTGGAAAATAGGCTCACTTGCATGTCCTATACAAAAGGATTCCTGAGCAAAACTGAGATTGAAGTTGGACACTATGAATATAGAGTAGGCCATAACTATACAGTTATATATCTTCCTTCAGGAACTTTCCATGCCCGAAGAGTAGAAAAGGGAAAGGCTGACAGTGCGTGTATGGCAAGGAGGAGAGTGGAGAATCAAGGTTGACACTAAAGGAGCAGTCTTTATGAAATATCAGGGGGACAAGAGATCTAGAGAGAGCACCACTGAAGTAATTGACCTTTACAAAGAGTAAGACCGAATATATTGAAAAAGAGGAACTCATATATAAACAATCATAGGGAGATAGACCATATTTGAACTATCAAAAGTGATTTAAAGAGAAGCTTTGGGAAAGAAATCTGGGAGCTTTTGTCTCACTGGGATAGCTCCAAGGTTAATGAACCTCACACCATGGGCGGAAGCTTACAACTGAATGAATAACAAACAATGCAGCCTATTTGTAACACTTCTGTTCGAAGTTGACAGCAGCCTCTGTCTTTCCAGGCTAACAAGGCTTCTAAAGCACAGTTCTTCGACCTATCGTAAGCATATTCCAATTCATCAGAAGACTTTGATGGCAAATAGGGATTTTTTCCCATGGTCCCACACTCAGGCTACAGGAACTAGACAATGGTTGAGGAGTTTGGGGAGGGGATCTGGGGAGAAAAGAAGGATTAGGTTCTTGCTATCCCCTCCCAAAGGAGAGCTAAGGTGCTCACATACATGTAATTAGTCTGCAAAAGTCTGATATTTGATCTCCTTAACCCCTTCCCCACACACTCTTCAGGTTGCATGTTTTCCTTTTATGAAATCTCTTCTCCTGCCCCAACATCAAGTATGACTTTGATCTTTCTATCAGATTTTATTTGTTTAGTGAAAGGAGAAGGGAAACACACAGTCTGGTTAGAATCTTGAGTCTATGCAACCCATCCTGCAGATGGCCTACATCGAGATAGTACTTCAAGGTAGATAAAAAACCTTTTCTCATTTTTTTTTATGCTACACCACCATTGATTCTCCAACTATTTCTCAATTTTTATAAATCAAGTAGCACCTGGAGCTCATTAACACATGGAACTCCTTAAACACTACCTTGGAGCAGAGGCATATTGTTAATGTAGGTCATTGTCTAACTGAAACCAGAGCTCATAAGCTCTGACCAATGTGTGCCTTTTACCACATGGAGAAAAGACACATTCATTCTTAGGCAATAGGCATTTAGTTAAAAGGCATAGCAAAATATGTTACAAGAAAGATTTGCTTACATCCAGAGGGAGCACTTTCCTACAGGTTACCATATTCCCAGTATGTTGTGGAGTACCAAGCAAAAATGGATGGCAAAGCAGAGGCATAAATAACACATGTGGCCAGGGTACACAGATAAAAGGTCCTACTCATGGACAGGGTACGTGCATGGTGAGGGGAACTTAAACCTGCAGAGTTTCCCATGTTCTCTGTCAATACTACTGAGTGAGAGATTCCTCCTTTCATTGACCTGGAGGACATCTGCTGCTTTGTTCTCTCTGCCATGCTGCTCCCTGCTGGATGCCTCCCATGCTATTAGATGCCTTCACTGTGGTAAGATATTTATACTGAATTGCTCTCTGCTACCATCTGCTGGTCTTCGATTACTTCATATTCCTCTAATCCTCACCTACCAATAACTAGAGTGCAGCTTCTAAGCATCCTTTCCTGCTAGGGAATCTAGCCAAATGGAACTAGGGAGCTAGCAAAAGATAGGAGAAAACCTCAGGAAATGATTATGTCTATCCTTTGAATTGCTTTTCTTATTGCTGGGCTCTGCCTCCCTGATCCCAGTCTCTTAGCTGACTTGAAATTAGAAAGTACATTTCTATCCTGGTTATACTATACTCATTGTTGTTATCTCTTAACAATATCCAGGACACCCCACTTGGCAAAACTTCAAAAGTTCTATGTGTAGGGTGATGAGTTTCTTTTCAAACTCCATAATACTCTTGATTGACATGCCATTCAACCATAGGCCTTTTTTCCTATATTCTCGACTTTGTTATAGCTTATTGCCAGAAAATTCAATGGCAACATTTTGGTCCTTAGATATCTACATTTTCTCTTAGGCCCTATGGAATCTGAATTTACATGGTAAATAGGGTTCCATTATCAAAAAATGGTGAAAAGGAGAATTTGTGACCTACAGGGCAATGAACTTGATTTTTAATCCTGGGGAAAATTTTAGAAAGGATTATTGATGAGATTGTTGGTAAGTATCTAGAAAGGGGAGTGATGATTACCAAGAATTTGAATAGACTTTAGGAATAAGTCATGCGCATCAAAAAAAAAAAAGGAAAAGAAAAGGACTTATTGAAAAAAAATATGTGTAGCAGCTCTTTTGTGGTGGCTAAGAATTGGAACTAGAAGGGATATCTATCAATTGGGGAATGGCTGGACAAGCTGTGGTACGTGATTGTGATTGAATATTATCATGCTATAAAAATGACAAGCAGGATGATTTCAGAAAAATTTGGAAAGGTTTAAATGAACTGATGCAAAATGAAGGGAGCAGAATCAGGAGAACATTATATGTAGTATCAGCAACATTGTATGATGAAGAGCTGTGAATGACGGGCTATTTTTAGCATACAATGATCCAAGGCAATCCCAAAGGACCTATGATGAAGCAGGCTATCTGCCTTCAAAGAAAGAACTGATATTGTTTGAATATAGACTGAAGCATACTATCTTTCTTTTCCTTCTTTCTTTCTTTTTTTCCTTTCTTTCTTTCTTTCTTCCTTCCTTCCTTCCTTATATTCTTGTACAAAATTACTGATGTGGAAATATTTTACATGATTGCACATGTACAACCTATGCTGGATTGCAAAAAAAATGTTAAAAATTGTACTAACATAACTGGGGAAATATGTTTCTTTTAATTTTTTTGGGGGGAGGCAGGGCAGTTGGGATTAAGTGACTTGCCCAAGGTCACACAGCTAGTAAGTGCATCAAGTGTCTGTGGTCAGATTTGAACTCAGGTCCTCCTGACTCCAAGGCCAGTGCCCTACTCACTGTGCCACCTAGCTGCCCCCTGTTTTTTAATTTTGAAAGAATGAGTCCTGCCAGACTAACCTTGTTTACTTATTTTTTAAACAAAATTACAACTTAGTAGATGAGAATAATGCTATTGATCTAGTTTATCATAATTGTAGCAAGGTTATTAATCAAGTGCCTAAGACTATTTTTGTAGAAAAAAATGGAAAGATAATAATTGGATAACCATTTGATTAACTAGATCAGGATTGGTTGTATGACTAGACTCAAAGAATAAAGGTGTCAATGGTTCAGTGTCAATGTGGCAGGAGGTCTCCAATGTAGTACCCCAGGGATCTGTACTTGTCCAGATTCTATTTATCATTTTAATCAATGATTTGGATAAAGGCATAGATGATATGATAATAAAATTTGGAAATTACACAATGCTGGGAGGGGTAGCTAACACACAGGATTAGTGGTTCAGATTCAAATAGATCTTGACATATTAGAGTATTGGGAAGATTTAATAATGAAATTCAATGGGGACAAATGTTGAAATTCAATGGACACAAATGTAAAGTCTTGCACTTAGGTACAAAAAGTCAACATACATAAGATGGAGTCACGAATACAGAGCAGTTGTTCTGAAAAAGATCTTCAGCAAGTTCAATATCCAGCTGTCATCAATATTCTAGTGATGTAGCAATCAGAAAAGCTAATGATACATTGGGCTACATTAAGAGGGGCAGAGCTTACGAGAATAGGGAGATATAATCCCACTGTACACTGCCTTTGTCAGACATCATTTGAAGTGTTGGGTTTATTTTTGTGCAATCCAGTTTAATAGCCTTATTTTATAAGCCAGAGGATGTCTGAGTCAGGCAACTAAGATAGTAAAAAACCTCAAGTTCAAAAGATATGAGTTTTAGTTGAAAGAAATGAACCTATTTACCCTGGAGAAAAGAAGACTCAGGGAAGATACAATAACAGAATTCTAAGGACTGTTATGTGAAAGAGGAATAAGACTTGTGCTGGTTGGTCCCAGAAGACAGAACCAGGAGCAATGGTTGGAGCCCATTTGAGATTGATGTGAAAACATTTCCTCACAGAGCTGGCCAGAAGTAGGATAGACTACCTAGAAAGGTGCTAAGTTTTCCCTCCTTGGAAGTCTTCAAGAAGACGAGGGACAACAAATTGTGGGAATTCCTTTGTGGATAAGTTGAACTTAATGGTCAGTGAGGTCTATTTTAATTCTCAAAACCTCTGATTCTGTGAATATGAATTAAAATATATGCCATTACCCAGAAAAGAATATGTTAAAGATAATACTTTAGAAAAATTTGAATGACATTTTAGTTAAACAATGCTGAATTATCCCAAACAATCACTTGTGATTACTATTCCATATCAAGACATAATAAGATAAATATCAAGGAGATGAAAGAGTGAGGAAGTAGTCATTCCTTGGGCTCTACAATCAGGGCTACTTAGGAATGGTATTATCCATATGCCAGATAACATGAGAAATGTTTCTGCCTCCATATTTTCTCAATTTCACTATGACATATCTGCTTAACCATATACCATATACCAAGACATAGTCCTTAACCTTCAGTCTTTCTTTCATTATATCAAGTAAGGTAGTAAATATTCAGAGTATAGACCACTCAAGTTTTGATCAGGGCAAGAGGGGAAAGAATCAACTACAGCAGACTTTGGAAGCAGAATAATTATAATAGTAGGCATCACGGCAAAATAGATGAATGAGTAACAGTGGGAGAACGAAGTAAGATGGACATTAGACATGGAATCGTGTATTACTAGAATCTTATAGTTGAAAGAATAATATAAAAACAACTGTCCATATCAAGGTTGTGCTCAGAGTATTAGCAGTATATTAGGAACTACCAGAGTTTACACTTTACTGACAAAGCTTTTGGGAATCCAGATTACTTCAATGCTATAATGAGGCATCATAGAGTTGGCTAGTTTAATGGGATAAAGAGTCCAAATAGTGCCTGGAAATATTGATGTGTTTTTACAGTATGATTAAAAAATATTTTCTTCTCCTATAAGTCTATTATTTTTAACACAGCAGAATAGGGCAAGTGTTGTTTCAGAGCCCAACATGACCATCTACCTGTATTTCCCTGTCTGGTAGTAATGCAAATTTGAATGCCAAGAGCTTAAAGTAAATGAAATATGTCCAACTCATAATCAAATAAACATGTTATGGTCTCAGAGGCACAGGACATTCAGGAAGTATGCCCTTCTCAGCACCATATCATTTGACCAACATTCTGAAAGAGAGGTGGAATAAATTCAGTGAGATACCTGAATTTCATCAGAAAGATGGAAGAACACATCTGCAGCTTATTCTCCTGAAAAGCAGTGGTTTGTGTTATTATATGCAAATCACACAATTAAAATATAGGTAGCAAATTTCAGGCACGACAAAGGGGAGGCATACATATGGATGGATCAAGAGGCAAGAAAATATGTAACTTTTATTCTCTGTGTACTAGATGTTCTAAAAATAAAATTGTATAAGGGAACATAACTAACATCAAGTCTTACAAATTGGAGTACACAGGGATGAAAGAGGTTGAGAGAGAAAGAAGTTTTGTTTTTATTTTTTTTTGGTTGCTTTATTTTTCTTGCCTTTTTTTTTTTGCAAAATAACTAATATGGAAATGTTTTGCATTATTTCTCATATATAATTGATATCATATTGCTTGCCTTCCCAATGGGTGAAGGAGGGGCTGAAGGGAGAGAGAGAATATGAGTCTCAATTTTTTTTAAATTAATGCCAAAATAAAGTATAATTTGTTTTTTTTTAATAGATTGCCTCCAAGCAGGAGAAAGAGAAAGATATGTAAAGGAAGCTAATATGTTAACATGCCCATGATTTTCAGTTTGCCTCTCTAGAAACTACAAGGAGATTTCTACTTGGGTGAGATCAAGGCTTATTTCCTGGTTTATTGAGATCTCAGCTTGCCTCTGTCTAAAAAAACCAAAATAACAAACAAAAAAAACCCCACAAAACTCATTCATTCCTAAGTATTGCCTGATATACTCCAATCCATAAGATTTCTTCAATTTCTGTTTGGCACCTGCTTTATGATGGGTTTAATTGCTATATGTTATCTGGATGGTCTTCGTGTACCTAGCATTTGGAGAGAAGGATCCAAGCTGGTGGGTTTAAGATTTGGTTGCTCTCCAACTTTAAGGGTTAGCAGACAGGACAGCTTGTTGCTTTTAAGCCTAAAAATTGTGCCTCCAAACCATCAATATTTATGGAGGCAGATGGATGTAATCCTGGTTAAGTACCTCATTTCAGAGAATAACAGGGTGGCTGGCCTTGTGGCCCCATCTCCTGTTCCCCTCCAGGCAGTAATCAAGGTCTGTCTGGGAGGGGTGAAAAAGATTCCAGAGATAACTATTCATGACATCTTGCAAGCCTCATTTAAACACTCCTTGTGAATATACAGATCTTATATGGTTCATCCATTTGGAATTCATTTTGGTGTAT
>CM053626.1:280252824-280268278 GCA_028646595.1 Phalanger gymnotis | reverse complement strand
CTCTCCTTATTAAGGCAGATCAAAAGAACCTTGCTGTCCAGCAGCTTTCTGGGTGCTGGCTGTGGGTGCATCTTTCCCCCCACCACAGAAGCTGCTAGCCGGATTGTTAAAACACTGTATGACTTTGCTTCTACGTCTTACTTATTTAGCCTATTCAAATGATCTGTTTTTCTTTTTTTATCAGTATTAGACAGTTTTAAGATGTCAACTTTACAATATAATTCAAAATATAGTAACAGCAGATCTCCATTTTATTCCCACTTCAAAAATATTTCCATTGACATCCCTGTTTATTGTTCTCCAATATAAATTTTTATTACTTTGCCTAATTATCTAAGGATTCCTTTGGTAATTGGATTGTCACAGTACTAAATATGTATATGAGTTTATTCTGTATTTATTCAGGCATCTGAGTAGTGCAGTGGCTAGAACACTAGGCTGGGAGTCAGGAAGAGCCGAGATCAAATTTAGATACTTCACAGCTATGTCACTCGGGCAAGTCATTTAACCTCTGTCTACCTCAGTTTCCTTATCTATTAAATGGGGATAATAATAGCACCTACCTCATAGGGTCATTTTAATGATAACATGTGTTTACACATGTAACATGCTTTCCAAACCTTAAAGTGCTCGTGAAGACTAGTTATTATCATTTTTGTTAATAATTTTATCATTTCTTTTTGTTGTTTATTAATTTTTCTTTCAGCTGATTTTCCTGCAAGAATTTTCTCATAATTGTTTTCTTTTTTTTATTTTTGTGGGTCATTCTTATTTTATTTGACACATTTCCTGCTCTTTTGTTGTGAGGCAATAAAGTTGAACTTAGGGCCGTCTCCAGGTATCCTGACTTTTATCCTGCCACTCGACTTCATTGATTCTGTTTATGCTTTTCTTGGGTCTTGATATTGGAGATCAAATGTTTGATTTAATTCTGGTCTTCTTATGAAAGCTTAAAATCCTTTTATTTCATCGAATGAACTTTTTTTCCCCTTGATATATTATGCTTTATTTCACAATGTAAATGATTCTTAGTTGTAGTCCTAGCTCCTTTGCCTTCTACAATGTTATGTTCCATGCCCTCCTATCTTTTACTGTTGCAGCTGCTAAGTCCTGTGTAATCCTGATTGTGGCTCCCTGATATTTGAACTGCTTCTTTCTGGCCACTTGCAGTATTTTTTTTCCTTGACCCAAGAGTTCTGAAATTTGGCTATAACATTCCTTGGAGTTTTTGTTTTGGGATCCTTTTCCTGAGGTAATCAGTGAATTCTTTCAAAGCCTATTTTGCCCTCTGGTTCCAGGACATCAGGACAGTTTTCCTTCATAATTTCTTGAAAGATGTTGTCCAGGCCCTCCTTTTGTTTATGTCTTTCAAGTCTTCCAATGATCCTGATATCTTCTCTCCTGGATCTGTTTCCATGATGTATTTTACATTTCCTTCTATTTTTTCATTCTTTTCAATTTGTTTGCTTGATTCTTGCTGTCTCATAAAGTCATTAGCTTCCACTTGCCCAATTCTAACTTTTAAGGAATTGTTTTCTTCAATTAGCATTTTTACTATATTTTCTATTTGGCCAATTGTACTCTTTAAGTAGTTGTTTACTTCAGTGGATTTTTGCATTTCCTTTTTTATTTGGCCAATTCTACTTTTTAAGCGGCTTTTTTCTTTTCCCAAGTTGTTGACTCTTCATAATTTTTTTCATCACTCTCATTTCTTTTCTGAATTTTTCCTCTACCTATCTTATATGGTTTTGAAGCTCCCTTTTGAGCTCTTCCATGAGTTCTTTATGGGCTTGAGGCCACTTCCCATTTTTCTTTGAGGTTTTGCCCATAGTTGTTTGGACATTGTTGTTCTCTTCTGAGTTTGTGTCTTGATTTTCCCTATCACCATAATAACTTTCTATGGTCAGATGCATTTTTTCTTGTTTTTTTTTTTGCTCATCTTTTTGGTTTTTTTTCTCCTTTGTTTTAAATTTGAGCTCTGCCCTGGGGGTGGAAGGAACACTGTCTCAGGCTTCTTTTGCTAGTGGATTCAGGCCCTGGCTATTTATCTAGTGCCATGCTGATGTTGCCATAAGGCCCATGGGGGATTGTCATATCTTGTGCTGCACTGAGGAAGTGGGGTGGGGGGTGGCTGATGCTGCTGGAGGCCTTAGGAATCTGGCAGCTTACTCACTGCTGAACCAGGGTCCTAGTGCTGGTCTCTGCTGAGGCCAGTGGGAAATTTCTGCATTTCCTCAGGGATACACTGAAGCACATGGAGGTCTGGCTGTTGGTGGTTGCCTGTTTGTCCAGGGCTAATCTGAAACATGTGTCAGGGGCCTGGCACTGGCAGCTGCCTGTTTGCTTAGGCATTCTTAGGACTGGCATCTACCTGTTTGCCCAGGGCTATGCTGAAGCATGTGGCAGGTCTCAGAAGTGGAGTCTGCTCATTCTCCTGGCTATGCTGAGGGATGTGAGGGGTCCTGGTATTGGCATTTGCCTATTCCACAGCACTGGGGCTTAGGAACTACCACTGGTTTGCTGAGGTAGAAGTTGCTGCTGGCTCATTGGGCCATTTCTTTTCCTGGACTGCACTCCCTTTTTACCTGAATTAGACAGACCTTTCCTGCCAATCTTCTAAGTTTCTTGGGCTCCAAGATTGTTTCACCCCATCTTTTTGCTGGTTCTGTTCTCTCAGGATTTTTTGGGAGCACTATTCTATGGTTGTTTGGAGGTGAATATGGGGACAGAAGTTTTAGAATGAGTAGCCATAATAACAAATGATTGATAAAAGAGGGTTTGTCAGTACTGGGAAAAATTTTTCCAGATCAGAAGTGGGTTAGTTCCCCCACCTTTTTGCTTTTACCCAGACATTACATTTCACCTCTTATTTCTGTGCCTTTGCATTGGATATCTGCTATATCTAGAGTGTATTCCCTCCTTACTTCTACTTCTTATATTCCCTTACTTACTTCAATACTTAGTCCAAGGACAACTTTCCACTTGAAGTCTTTCCTTATCCCCTCAGCTGCTCATATCAACACTTCATGTGTATACATATGGAATGTTTTTCTCTTTTTTTTTGCCTTTGTATCTACTTAGTGCTTGGTACATAGTAGGTGTTTAGTAAATGCTTATTAATGGACTCATTGAATGACTGAAAGAAAACTGATAGTGGGAGTGGGGTGAAGAAAGAATTCTATGTTTCAATCAATGTGTTCAAACCAATGGACAATATGCAAACATAAGGTAAGAGATATTGAAAGACTACATAGGTTATAGTCATAGGTCCACAAGTCCATGGTCAATGGCAGTTGACTTGTGGAGAGGAGAGAAATTAGAGTGAGATGAGGAGAAGTCAAAGTTGAAGGGCAAGTACCAAAACAAGAGTAGAGAGCAAACAGACACATTCCAAGGCCACAGGTTATGGGATGCTTCTTCTCCTCTTGACCAATTGCTTGAATAAGAGCTTCATTGATCCTTTCCCATTTAAACTGAGTGGAGTCACATGGGGATTTAAAAGACCTCATACTCTACCTACATGTAATCTGCCAAGGTTCACTTTTCAAGAGGCAGATGAATCAATTGCAAGTCTTAGATGTGAAACAATGCCTCATGTGATATTTCTCAAATCTTTGCTCATTTCCAGAAGGCATTATGAACAACATAAAAGGATCTCAATTGCATAATAACTTGAATAAATAATACTCAAAAAAAAGAGAAATAAAAAGAGAAGAAAAACTATTAATGGAACTCTCATTCCCAAAACAACAAAGAACCATGTTTTAGAGTTAGCAGGTTAATTAAGAAATCCCTTACTGGTGAGAAAGAGCTGGCATATTTCCAATTCAGATTGATATTCTCCAAAACAGACATAAATGATGTTTGTTCAGTGTCATTAAGAAGTGTTGCCTTATCTTCTAGAGAACAACCCATATTAATAACAAGGTTAAAGTCAAGTACTTAGAAAAAATACATCCTTCTTTGTTGCAGACTTCCTTGGATAAAGCAATTCTCTGAAAAATTTAATAGGATGTACAATTGTTGGGACGGTCAACACAAAGAGACAGTTTAGTGACTATTAACCTGGTTATAACAGAACAATATAGCCAATTTATGTTCTGCTATCCATGTGATTTAAATGCCCCTCAATTCAGTGGGTTTTTTTTCTCCCTCGAAATCATGCTAAAGAAAATCTCTGAGTTTTTTTTTAAGTTCCTTCTCAGGAATTTCCAGTAATTCATATTGTTTTATGCCTCTCTAGCTGCAGGTATGGTTCTACAGAACTACAGACCTAAATTCAAGACTTGCCTGGCATACACTGGCTACTTTACCAATGGAAAAGTCCCTTAATTTCTCAGTGCCTCCACGAAAGTCTCTAAGAGAACATTAGCTTTAGATTACTCAGAACTTCATTGAGAGAAGTCAAGAAGATGAAGTCAGTTATTCAGTTAATACTCATTTATTAAGTCTATTCCAGGCACCGTAAGCCCTGAGGACACAAAGAAAAGCAAAAGATAGTCCTAGCTCTTTAAGAGCTCATAGTCTAATGGGGAGACTATGCAAACAACAATGGATTAATAAGCTATATACAAGATACATAGGAAATAATTAATAGAGAGAAGGTAGTAGAATTAAGAGGGATAGGGGAAAATTTCCTATAAAACCTTGGGGGGTAACCATGTTTATGGAGTGAAAGGAGGGTGAGGATCTATAGAAAAATGCCATTGGACATAGAGATAAGGAGGCCATTAATAAACTTGAAGAGAGTTAAGTAGAGAGATAGGGAGAGACTAATATCTCAAGGGCTTAGAAAATTTGGGGGGAGTTAAGAAGTAGTAAAAGAAAGTGTAGACACCATTCTCTAGAATTCTGAGAGTGAAAGTATGACAGTTTAATGGAAGAGCAGAATGAAGGAAAATTTAGTTATGGTAGGCTATCCAGAACATGCTGAGGGGAAGGACTAGGAGATAACAAGAAATTGAAGATACACAAAGGAAAGAAAATTGATGGAGCAAGGTCTTTGAAGAGATGGGATCAATGGAAAACAAGTAAGTGTTGGCAAAGAAAAAGAACCAAACCTTACTCTGATCCTAAAGAGGAGGAAAAGATAGGTGATGATACTGAGTGGTTTAGAGAAGAGGAAAAAGGGAATTAGTTATCCAATGGCCTCAATCTCTACAAAGTAAGAGATCAAGTCATCTGCAGGAAGGAAGGTACAAGAGTTTGAGCTAAGACTTGAGCAGTTAAGACAAAATTTTGAAAAATAGTTGTGGAAGATGTGATAAAGTCAATAAAACCAGGCAAAAGAAAGGCAGTGAGACCCCAATTGAGGTTAGTTTTGTGATTTGCACCAGCATTATTGGGCTATCTGGAAGTAGAATCAGAGTAGGAGTTACCGTCTGGAAATATGACAAGGGAGAAATCTTGAGATATATGTCTTTGTAGGCAGGAACATGAGGGCAAAGGTGTATTTAGGAAAGCATGGAGGACACCATTAATGCCCTGACTATTCCTGCCAAACACTGAATCCAAAGAGATCCAGAAAGTCCAAGATTAGCCTCAAAGGGAAAAAGAACGGAAAACCAGGCCAAGGTATTTTCATCTTTGATTTCTGTGACTGAGTGATTCAGATACAGCACAGGGGGTAGGGATTGGGAGAAAGGGACTGAACAATCAAAGCTGACTAACTGTCACAGGCAATGTGTGATAGAATAAAAAATCAATACAGACATCACGGCCATCCAACATCTTTGCTGGCTCCCTTTGCAGTATGCCACCTGCAAGCTGGTCACTGTGACATTCAGAGAAATGAAATGAAATGAAATGGGGAGGGGTTCATAGTAACCAGCATTTGGGGGATTACAGAATAATGTAGGTTCCAACACTGCCACAACCACTAAGGCAGGAGATAACTGGTGTCACCACAGAGGACTCATGTATAGCTATGGAACTGAAGGTGGCCAGCATCCCACACACAATGGATGATTTAGCTTCAGCATCCTGATTAAGTTGCCAGGAACTAAAATATAAGTGCAAGGAGAGAGACAGAGGTGGCCTAATGAAGCAATGATTTAAAAAGGAAAAATTCCTAAGCAGCCAGGCTTAGGCATGCAATTGACTTTCTCAGCTCCAACAATTTCCTATTCCACCCACATATCTCTCCCCTCACTGCCATCCCCAGTAGGAGTGGGCAGCCATCATCTGCCTAATGGGTTAAAAAATGCAGCCATCCATCAGGGCTGAGGGCAGGATTCTAAATTAAAAGAGAAAGAGGATGGGGAGGAAAAGAATATGTGGGAGTCCCCCCACTCCAAGCCTTCATTTCAAGAAAATGTTCCTGTGAAAACGAGCAGCCTCAGGAAAGCAGGTGCCCAAGTCATAGTTCCAGGGTAGAGAAGAGTGCTTGTGGTCACTCACAGTAGAGCAGGAGCCCTGGTATCAGTTTCAAGACAAAAAGGAGCACTAGCATGAGCAGCTGTAAGAAAGCAGAGGATCTGATCACAATTCCAGGACCAAGAGGAGCACGAGCATTTGTAGTGGCTAGGGAACAAAGCCTTTTCCTGGGTAAAGACTAGAGCACAGTCCAGGACAGCAATAACCATATATCTCCTTAAATCATACCACCTTGGAAACACTAAAGACTTAGAGACCCCCAGAACTAGCTCTGAAAACAGCAGCCAAAAACCCGATGCTTGGGACAGTACCACCTCCAGCCTGGTAGCAGAGCCACCTTTAACATAAAGTTAAAATTCAAGAAGTAGGCTGGAAAAAATGTTGTTGTTCAGTTATGACCCCCATGGGCCATAGCATGCCAGGTCCTCCTATCCTTTATTATCTCTTGAAATCTCCCAAGTTTATGTTGTTTGTTTCCATGATTCTATCTATCTGTCTCATCCTCTGCTGTCCCCTTTTTTGCCTTTAATCTTTCCCAACATTAGAGTCTTCTCCAAAGAGGTCCATCTTCTCATTATGTGGCCAAAGTATTTAAGCTTCATTGTCAGTATTTGATCTTCTAGTGAATAACTAGAATTAATTTCTTTTAAGTATTGACTAGCTTGATTTCTTTGCTGTCCAAAGGATTCTCAAAAGTCTAGCATGACAATTCAAAGCATCAATTTTGTAATCCTCAGCTTTATTTATAGTCCAATTCTCACAGCCATATATTGCTACTGGAAAAACCATAGCTTGGACTATATGGACCTTTTTTTGGCAAAGTGGTGTCTCAACTTTTTAGTATGCTGTACAGATTCACCATAGCTTTCCTTCCCAAGAGCATCTTTTTATTGTCACAGCTATAGTCACCAACTGCAGTGATCTTTGAGCTCAAGAATATAAAATCTGATGCTGCTTCCATTTCTTCTCCTATTTGCCAGGAAGTGATGGAACCAGTTGCCAAGATCTTAGGGTTTTTTATGTTAAGCATCAAACCATCTTTTCACTCTCCTCTTTCACCCCCATCAAGAGGCTTCTTAATTCTTTTTCACTTTCTGCCATCAGGGTGGTATCACTTGCCTATGTGAGATTGTTGATATTTCTCCCAGAAATCTTAATTCCAGCTTTTGATTCAGCCAACCTGGCATTTCATATGATATATCCTGCACGTAAGTTAAATAAATAAGGTGACAATATAGAGCCTTGTCATACTCCTTTTCCAATCTTAAAGCAATCAATTGTTCCATGTTTAGTCCTAACTGTCGATTGTTGGCCTTGATACAGGTTCCACTAGAGACAAGATGATCTGGTACTCCCATCTCTTTAAGGCTTGCCACATTTTGTTGTGATCCATACAGTCAAAGGTTTTAGTGTATTCAATGAAGCAGAAGTAGATGTTTTTCTGGAACTCCCTTGCTTTCTCCATAATCCAGTGAGTGTTGGCAATTATCTCTAGTTCTTCTGCCTCTTTTAAAACCAGCCTGTTCTTCTAGTTCTCAGTTCACATATTGCGGAAGCCTAGCCTGCAGAATCTCAAGCATAAGCATGCTACCATGTGAAATAAGCACAATTGTTCAATAATTTGAACATTCTTTGGCATTGCCGTTCTTTAGGATTGGGGCATAAACTGACCTTTTCCAATCCAGTGGCCACTTTTGTGTTTTCCAAATTTGCTGGCGTATTGAGTGCAGTACTTTAACAGCCTCATCTTTCGGGTTTTAAATAGCTCAGTGGAAAAGATTAGGAATTACATCACCTCTACTAGTCTTATTGTTAGCAATGCTTCCTAATGCCCAGTTGACCTTGCCTTTGCAGGGTGGGGAGGAGGGGTTGTGACTGAACAACAACAACAAATTACCTAACCATTAAAAGTTCCTATGGTGATAAGGAAGATCAAGACATGAATGCAGAAGACAACAATGTCAATACAGCCTCTAAGAAAATGTAAATTGGATACAATTACAATAAGCAGTGTCTATAATAAGAATAATCTAGAAGCATTCTCAATAAGATCAGGGGTGAAGGAAGCATGTCCATTATCATCACTATTATTCAATATTGCACTAGAAATACTAGCTATAGCAATAAGAGAAGAAAAATAAATTGAAGGAATTAGAATAGGCAAAGAGGAAATAAAACTATCACTCTTTGCAGATGATATTATGACATACTTCAAGAATCCTAGAAAATCAACTAAAAAACTAATTGAAACAATTAACAACTTCAGCAAAGGCCCAGGATATAAAGTAAGCCCACATAAATCATCAGCATTCCTATATATCCCCAACAAAATCCAGCACGAAGAAAGAGAAATTCCATTTAAAATAACTTCAGACAATGTAAACACTTTGGAGTCAACCTGACAAGACAAACCCAGGAATTATATAAATACAATTACAAAACACTTTTCACACTAAACTACTAGAGAAATATTAATTGATCATGGGTAGGCTGAGCCAATAGAATATGAATGACAATTCTTCTTGGATTGATTTAACTATCCAGTGCTGTTCCAATCTAACTACTAGAAATTCTTTTATGGAGCAAGAAAAAATAATAACAAAATCCATCTGGAAAAACAAAATGGCAAAAAAATCAAAGGAATTAATAAAAAAAATGTGAAGGAAGGTGGCTTAGCCACCAACCAGATCTCAAACTGTATTACAAAGCTGTAATCATCAAAATAATCTGTTGCAGGCTAAAAAATAGAGTGGTGAACCAGTGGAATAGATTAGGTACACAATACATAACAATAAATGACCTTAATAATCTAGTGTTTGATAAACAGAAAGATACAAACTTTGGTGACAAGAACTCACTACTTGACATAAATTTCTGGAAAATCTGGAAAGCAGTTTGGCAGGATCTAGGTATTGACACAAACATCTCACACTTTCCACCAAGAAAAGGTCAAAATGGGTACATGATTTAGACATAAAGGGTGATATAAGCAAATTAGGGAAACATGGAAAGTTTTACCTCTCAGATCTATATAGATAAGGGAAGAATGTGTTACCAAACAAGAGATAGACAGTACCACAGGATGTAAAATGGATAATTTTTATTACATTAAATTAAAAAGGTTTTGCACAAACAAAATCAAAGCTGCCAACGATAAAAAGAAAGCCAGACACTGGGGAAAAAAATTTAAAGCCAGTTTCCCTGATAAAGAAAACATGTACAAAACTGAGTAAAATTTCTAAAAATAAGAGCCAATTCCCTAGTTAATAAATAATCAAAGGACATTAACATGTAATTTTCAGAAGAAGAAATCAAAGCTATCAAAAATCATATGAAAAATATGGTCTAAATTACTTTCAGTTAGATAACTGCAAATGAAAACAACTCTGAGGCACTACCTCATATCTATTAGACAGGCTATTATGACAGAAAAAAAGAAAATGGCAAGTGTTGGAAGGAATGTGGAAAAAATAGGCACACTAATAAACTCTTGGAGTCATGAATTGTTCCAACCATTCTGAAGAATAATTTGGAACAATACCTAAGGAATTATAAAATAAGTAATACCCTTTAACCTAATATCATTACTAGTTCTATATCTCAAAGAGATCAAAGGAAGAGGAAAATGACCTACATGTACAAAATATATTTATAGCAGCTCTTTTTTGTAGTGATGGCAAAGAATTGGAAAATGAGGAGATACATATCTATTTAGGAATGCTTGAACAAGTTGTGGCATGTGACTTGGCTATAAGAAATGATGACTATAAGAAATGGTGAGTAGGAAGATTTCAGAAAAACATGGAAAGACCTACATGTAGTTTAGTTACACAAGACACAATAGGGAATGTCTATAGTAAATCTATTGTTTGATAAACCCAAAGGCTCCAGCTTCTAAGATAAGAGCTCACTATTTAACAAAATCTGCTAGGAAAATTGGAAAATAGTATGGTAGAAACTAGGCATAGACCAACATATTACACCCTATACTAAGACAAAATTAAAATGGGTACATAATTTAGACATAAAGGGTGATACTATAAGCAAACCTAGGAGAGCAAGGAATAGTTTACCTGTTATGGAGAAGGGAAGAATTTATGACTAAACAAGAGATAGAGGACATTATGAAATGCAAAATGCATGATTTTGATTACATTAAATTGAAAAGGTTTTTAGCAAACAAAACCAATGCAATCAAGATTAGAAGAGAAACAGAAACTTGGAAAACAATTTTTACAGCCAGTGTCTGACAAAATCCTCATTTCTAAAATATATGGAGAACTGAGTCAAATTTATAAGAATACAAGTCATTCCCCAATAGATAAATGGTCAAAGGATATGAACAGGCAATTTTCAGATAAAGAAATTAAAGCTATCTGTAGTCATATGAGAAAAAAATGCTCCAAATCACTACTGATTAGAGAAATGCAAATCAAAACAACTCTGAGGTACCACTTCATACCTACTAGATTGGCTAACACGACAAAACAGGAAAATGATAAATGTTGGAGAAGATGTGGGAAAACTGCAACACTAATGCACTAATGGTGTAGTGAACTCTTCTAACCACTGTGGACAGCAATTTGGAACTATGCCCAAAGGGCTATAAAACTGCATACACTTTGACCCAGAAATACCACTTCTAGGTCTGTGCCCGAAAGAGATCGCAAAAAGGAGAAAAGGACCCACATGTACAAAAATATTTATAGCATCGCTTTTTGTGGTGGCAAAGAATTGGAAATTGAGGGGATGCCCATCAATTGGGGAATGGCTGAACAAGTTGTGGTATATGAATGTAATGTCCTATTGTGCTATAAGAAATGATGAACAGGCAGACTTCAGAAAAACCTAGAAAGATTTAATATGAATTGATGTTGAGTGAAATGAGCAGAACCAGGAAAACATTGTAGACAGTAACAGCGACATTTGTGATGACTGACTTTGATAGACTTAGCTCTTCTCAGCAATGCAGAGATCTAAGACAACTCCAAAAGATTCATGGTGGAAAATGCTATCCACATCCAGGACAAGAACTATGGAGTCTGGATGCAGATTGAAGCCTAGTATTTGCTCTCTTTTTTTGTTTTGTTTTGTTTTTTCTTCTTTTTCATGGTTCCTCCCATTGGTTGTAATTCTTTACAATGTGACTAATGTGAAACTATGTTTACTATGAATGTATATGTAGAACCTATATCAGATTGCTTGCTGTCTTCATGAAGGGGGAGCAGAGGGAGGGGAGAGAAAATTTAAAACTCAAAACTTATGAAAGTGAATGTTGGAAACTAAAAATATATAAATTTTTAAAAAGACTTACATGAACTGATGCAAAATAAAATGAACAGAACCCAAAGAACATTGTATATAGTAACAGCAATACTGTATGATGTACAACTGTGAACGACTTAGCTATTCTGAGCAATACAATGATCTAAGACAATCCCAAAGGACTTATGATGAAAAATGCTATCTGACTCCAGAACTGATAGAGTTTGAATGCGGACTGAAGCATACTTTTTATAAACTTTATTTTTCTTTGTTGTTGGGGTTTTTGGGGGGAAGGGGTCTGTTTCCTTTTGCAATATGGCTAATTTAGAAATATGTTTTGTATGACTGCATATGTATAATCTGTAGCAAATTGTTTGCCTTCTCTAGGAGGAGGTAGAGGAGTAAGTAAGGGTGAGAATTAGAAATAAAATTAGAAACTAGAATTTTTTAAATGTTATTTTTTACTTACAATTGAGAAAAATAAGATAAAATAAGAGTGTTTTTTTTTTTTTGAGAAAATGTTCTTCCTTAAAAGGAGAGTTAGCAGGTAAGGCCAGCTTCTCTTCTTTTCCTTATAGCAACAGGACCTATCTTAGACAAAGCAGGCAGTAGGGGGTCTATCTTGTTTTGACTTCAGAGACATCAATGGCTGCCCCTCCCCTCCATCAGTGCTGCATGAAATTCTACATACTGAAGCTTCTCCCTACCAAAAGATTTTGATTTCTGTTAAATTGTAAATGCTCTCATTTTAAACAGTCATTAGTTATTTCCACCTTAATGTGAATGAAGGATTTGAAAGCAAGTTTTAATAGAACCTATGTGATTAGACTGGGTACCTGAAGCATCAAGGAACCAATTTTGGGAGAAAGAGTAAAGCATTTGATCCCTGTCCTCTTCTCTCAATTATTAGCACTCTGTTCCTCTCATTAAGGCAACTAGGTGGCACAGTGGACAGGGTGCTGGGCCCAGAGACAGGAAGACTCATCTTCCTGAGTTCAAATCTGGCCTTAGACACTTATTAGCTATGTGATCCTGGTCAAGACACTGAACGCTGTTTGCCTCAGTTTCCTCATCTGTAAAACGAGCTGGCAAAGGAAATAGCAAACCACTCTGGTATTTTATGCAAGAAAACTCCTAATGGGGTCGTGAAGAGTTAGACATGACTGAAATGACTCACTTTCTTCTCAATACTACTCTGTATACAACTGTTTTCTTACTTGTGTCTGAGTACCATTCCTCACTCCCAACAACCTCAGTAGGATGCAAGGTCCTTAAAGGCAGAAGATGCATATGTATAATGCATATGTAAATGTATGTGTACGTATATGTATATATGCATATGTTTATGTATATGGTAGTGTATTGCCTCCAATAAATGCTTCATAAATGCTTGCTAAATTGAGCCAGTAGTCAAAGGACATACAAGACAAACCTTTGCCTACTTCCTAATTTTACAATGGGCTTTTTATATTGCTTAATATTCATCTTAATAGGTCAATCTACAAATATTTATTGTCTACTATGTTTGAGATGAAAGGCAGGGTAATGTAGTGGAAAGAGCTGGCTTTGGAGAAAAGACCTGAGTAGAAGTCTGGTCTAAGACACATATTAGCTGTGTGACCCTGAACAATACCATTTAACCTTTTACTGCTTTAGACAACACTTTTTAAGTAGTAAGTAGAGAAAGTGCTGGTCTGCATTGGAAAAGGGAGTTGCCACTCTGGGAATCTTCCATTCCAATTCAATCACAGATCCAGTCTCATTCTAGGAGTCAGACATTGATGAGGCCCTGGTGAGTGAAAGATAAAAATGAAATACCAAGAATAGAAAAGGCAATATTCATGATTTTTTAAGTCCAACTAGGGAAAAAAAAGTGACAACATCCAGAGGACATACCTCAAAGAACTAGCTTCAAATGTTGCTAAAAGAAAGAGAAATCACATAGAATCAAACAAGTGTACAATTCAGAGCCAGCCACATTAGCTACACATAGCACACCTGTTCTTCAAAGTGGGGGTAGGGGCCTACAGGGAGAGGAGAGAGGTTAAGGAAAGGTGTGGGCATGGAGGATGGGAGGGAGGACAGGAAAGAGGAGGTAGGTTTTGACTATGATTGATGGTCCTTTGCTGTATTCTCACTGATGTAGAAAATTAGAGAGAGATCGCTTCTGATACAGGCCCATCTGAGCTACTTGCTGTGTCCATCTCCCTAACACAGTGACTCTCGTGGGAGCCTTCCCTTCCAGTCTGCAGGGCTCATTATTCACAATGCTGAGCCAAAGGAAGCTAAACCGCACCTTTCTTTTCTGTTCTTTCTTTTCTGTCTCCCCCTCCCTAGCACCCCCCAGGAATGCAAGCATCTTTTTGAGGATTTCTTCACTTAATCACTCGAGAGGGGGAAGAAAGTCATTTCTCTTGGTGCTTCAGGTTATTTTTTCCAAGGGTTCAAAAGAGACAGTGACAATAACTTCTGAGAGCATCTTCGTTAAATTTACCCCAGTGCCGAGTGCCATCTCTACTAAATTGGTTTGACTGCCTGTCTCTCCATCCTTCCTTCGAAGTGGCTAGCCTCCCTCCCTCTTCCCCTTACACATTCGTTTCTGCACAAGCCACTGCTTATCACATCTCTCTGTCCCTCCATCTAATTACCTTGCTGCAATGCTAGGCAGTTTGTAACAGGAAAGGTTTTTTTTTTCCTACCTGAATGGGGCAGGCCACACCAAACAGCTGGGTCCTGGACTGTGCTCAGAAGGGTAAAGCCCAGTTTGAGACTCCCATAATATTGTATGGAGAGTCAGAAGAGACCTCAGAAGTTATCTAGTCTAACCCCTCCTTTTACAGATGAGAAAAGTGAGGCCCAGAGATTAATTGACTTGCCCAAGGTCATGCCAGCATGAAAACTGGGGTGAAAACTAGGTCCTTTGATTCTGATTCCAATCTATTCTACTGTGCTGCCTAATATTTGCAAATAAATCCATACCTTAAGAGCTCTGGACTAAAAGTCATAAGAACTAGATTCAAGTGTTGGTTCTGCCACTTCTTAGTTCTGTGAACTTGGGTAAATCACCTATCTTCTCTATTTCTTCATCAGTAAATTTAGAAATAAGAATAACTGGCATAGTGGATAGAGTACTGGACTTGGAGACAGGAAGATCTGAGTTCAAATTCTGCCTCTGATATTTATTAGCTGTGTGACCTTGAGTAAACTTTTAACCCCTCTTTGCTTCAATTGCTTAATGTGTAAAATGGGTATAATAATAGCCCCTAGCTCCCAGAGTTGTTGCATGTCAAATGAAATAACATGGAAAGTGCTTTGCAAACCTTAAAAAGGGGGCCACAGAATCACCATTATTACTGTTATTTTTTTTAATTTAATCTTTATTTAATATGTTGCTTTTCACAGGAGTTTGAATTACAAATTTTCTCCCCATTTCTACCCCCCCTCCAAGATGGCATATATTCTGGTTGCCCTGCTCCCCAGTCAGCCCTCCCTTCTGTCACCCCGCTTCCCTCCCATCCCCTTTTCCCTTCCTTTCTTGTAGGGCAAGATAAATTTCTACGCCCCATTGCCTATGTATCTTATTTTTTAGTTGCATGAAAAAAAAAGTTTTTTTACTTTTGAACATCTATTTTTTTAAAACTTTGAGTTTCAAATTCTCTCCCCTCTTCCCTTCCCACCCACCCTCCCTAAGAAGTCCAGCAATTCAACATGGGCTACGTGTGTATCATTATGTATAACCCTTCCAGAATACTCATGTTATGAAAGACTAACTATATTTTGCTTCTTCCTAACCTATCCCCCTTTATTGAATTTT